>CM073575.1:122939075-124139075 GCA_037074715.1 Magnolia kwangsiensis | reverse complement strand
TTGGAGCTCCATTTCTCTGTATGAATAGCTTGGTTGTTGCCCTTCCAAGCCTCTCAACTGCAGTTTTAGTCCATATCTGTTTTATCTTCTTCTGTTTTGCCATCTTCTCTAAACAGAATTGGATTACACGAGGATTTCCTTGGCTCCACCACATCCCCATCATCAGCTCGTGAAGTGTCTTGTTTGCTAAAGGAACACTACAATCCACTAAACATACTCGTATTCCTAATCACACTCTTAGCCCCCTTGATGTAGGATGATGAATACTATCCTAGGATGTAAGATGAGAGATCAATTACACATTAATTTTAGCAATCAACATGTAAAATCAAGCATATCCACATAATAGATTTGGAAATTTAGATTTATAACACGAAGATCCGATGTTATCACATACGCGGTGCACGAAAATATAAAATAATTTAGGAGTGGCCCAGTAATCTAGCGTGAGTAGTGTAACAACTGCATGAATAAATGATAAAGCAATCAAAATTATGTTTTGGGGAAAGTTTCACAAAAATTCACATTTTCATTCGGGTTTTGGATTCATAGATGGAGATTTAGGGTTGGGGTTTTTTTAGTATTCAAAGGATCTAGGGATTAGGGAGTTTTAGAGGTAAATTGAAGAGGGAAAACTCCAAACGGGGGCCCACATGTGTCTAGGTCAAGGAGAAGAAAGAGAGGGAGGATTGAGTGGGGTTTTGATGAGTTTAGAAGGTTGTAATGGAAGGGGAAAGAGGAAGACGAGAAGAAAAATACATGTTGAAGAAGAGAAAGAGGAAGGTTGTACCATAGAGAATCCACTACCAAACAAGCTTATATCCATCCACAATTCAGTTGGAAGGGAGGGTTTCTCACAAACCTTAAAGCACAAAGAGAAAAATTCCTTTACACGAGAGCTTCTCTCTTTTATTTCTTTCTTCTCAATAACACTACTAGGGTTAGACTTCCACCCCCTTGTGTTTTTATAAATAAAAATTCAAAATTAAAAATTTAGAATAAATACAACTATGCCACTCACTTAAATGAAATGGCCCGTCATAAAAAATAAGAAAATTGAAATACTTATTATCAATCTCAACCATCAAATAAATGCTAAAAATAACAAAAAAATAAAGGAAGCAAGATCATAGTCCAACAGGCCCAGATTTAGAAGATCTAGCGGCCTGATAGCCTAATCGACAAGATCCAATAGTCGGATTGATACGAAATAAAAATCATATGACTAAAATAGTCTCCTAAGCAGCCCACATGCATCATCCCAAAGTGGGGTCTTCCTGATGCACGTCCAATGCACTTGGG
Organism: Magnolia kwangsiensis; assembly: GCA_037074715.1. Taxonomy (NCBI): domain Eukaryota; kingdom Viridiplantae; phylum Streptophyta; class Magnoliopsida; order Magnoliales; family Magnoliaceae; genus Magnolia; species Magnolia kwangsiensis. Next base: position 124,137,773 of record CM073575.1, on the reverse strand, counting down.
GTTTTCAAAATGGCTATTTGGAACTCGTCTCCCATGCACAAAGAAAGCTGCGCTGATGTGGGTGGTTTTCTCCGTCTCTGGTACACTTGAGTAGATCTTCTGATGTCCCCATCAACCCTCCTCACCATCATGTAAGGACCCCCTTTCCCAAATACGCGCTGATGGCTTGACGCTCTTCATATTTGCAATTGGTGCATACGCTTTTTCTCTTAGCTAGTGTGACCTCCAAATCTGAATTCTCATCGGAGTTGATATTTTTGTGCTCACCAATGCCCATATAATCAAGGCCAAATGCTGATGCGGGTCCGCGACCCACCTAGGCCCACTATATGGACCGAGAAGATGTAGGCCCATAGTCCAGGATGACCTAACATTTGCTGACTTATTTGGGTCGCTTATTTACAGATTTGAAGATTATAATTTACTATTTTTGAGAGATAGGGGAGTTCGGTTTAAAGATATGATTGAAGATATTGGCTAGATTTATACATTTGATTGCTTTTTATGTTTGTTTTTCATTAGACTTTGCCATATGAAGAATGATTAGATTAGCTCATAATAAATTATGATTAATTCTTAATTCTCTTAGTTGTAGAGATTTCAATTAAGGATTCCTTTATGATCTATAAAAGAGGGGGTGGGGGGGGGGGGTGGGGTTAGGAGTAGTGAGATTCAGATATTTTTCTAAGTGTGTTCTTTTTTTAAGTTTTGTAAGAGGAAATGTTGATATCAATAAAAAGTTCTCTTGTGAGTATTCTTTTTTAATTTCTTTGCAATTTGGGTATCAAGATCTCATTGACTCGATAATTGGGTTGCACCAAATACTTATTGTCGGGCTGCATCAAGAGCATCCTGCTTCTTTTGCACATTAGTCTTTTTGCTCTTTGATTCTTCCAAACTTTGTCGCATTATTTGCATTACCTCTCTCTGCATATTGTTGCACCCTATGGCTTGGCCCTTTTGATGTGCCAAATGTGGTCTAAGTTGCGTGATTCCTCTAGATCAGTGTTTTTGGTAGCACTCGTAGCGCGTAGCGTAGCTAAAACACTACATAGGGTGGCTCCCTGGCAGCGTAAGCTGTGGGGAACAGTGTAAGCTACAGAGCATGTAGCGTACGCTACATGTAGCGTAGCATATGCTACCGAAAATCTCCATTTTTAAAGCTTTTCTTCTATGCTAGTTCAACACCTATTTTAAAATAGTGGTGACTCATCGGCATCACACGTGGCTCTACATTAGATCAATCCGGACCATCGAAATTGTGGTCCATATCGTGGATAGAGCACTTAGATCAATCCATACCATCCAAATTGTGGTCCATATTGTGAATTTGTGATGTTATAATGAATTTGATTGATAAGAAGTCATGAGACCAACTACAGGACTAATATTTGGTCAAGTGCTTGACATTGCATGCATAAGATTACAATTGGCATTTCAAAGACACCTTGTGATTTCTCGAAGTCATCTTGCTGGCACATACTCTGACTTGATTTGAGATTTTTGTTGATGAGTATGGCCATTGGTGTAAAGCTACCCATGCAAAATCTACTCAGGATACCTATGGAGCAGTCTATTGGGATAATCCTAAAATGTTTTAAAATGATTTCGCAATTCGCACGGCCTCGACTCCAAGAACGAAAGCTGCCCGACCATTTTTTTTTTCCCTTCTCAATGTTCATGGTTAACTAATGCTTGGCATTTAGTAATTCCACATCATTGTTAGCCAATAGAATGTTGTCAATGTACAAAGTATTGGTAACTTTGTACTTGAGGGATTTGTATAGACACAATGGTCTGCGTTGTTCATGAGAATCCAAAGGAAGTTATGAACATAGTCCTAGGAAACTGCGTCATCCTATATATGATTTATGCAGTTGGTAAACCTTTTTGGGTTGTCTTTCATTTAGCAACTGACAGTTAGCGGCATATCTACATTCAGGAAAGCAATCTTCATGTGTGTGGTGAAATTCTAGGTATAGGCCAATGATGAAAAAAATTCCTGATTAAAGGAATTTTGGTACGGTTGAAAAGTTTCTATCAGAATGCAAGCTTCCAATTTAAAGGAATCTTTCCAACACAAGCCTTGCCTTGAACTTGTAGATATTGCTATTTGATGTTCTCTTAATTATTGGAACCCACTTGTTCTCGAACAATTCTAGTGTGGCAGAGAAAGAAATGCTTTCTCTGATTGTATTCTCTGAAGTCCTTCCAACAATGACAAATGTTTCATACTGCTTCTTTCTTGAGGATGATCGATGGCTTTTTAATGTGCTTGTGATCTAAATATGTGCAAATTGTAGATCTGTGTTTATAATACTATAACTATTTGTTTGCTTCTGTCTCAGGACAAGTTGGCTTATTTTCGAATAAAAGAGCTCAAGGACGTCCTCACAAAGCTTGGTCTAGCTAAGCAAGGGAAAAAGCAGGTTCATTGTCAGACATATTGTTGCATATCATATTCTATATCCTTTATTTGAAGCATTCATTGTGACATGTCTCCTCCAGTCATGCTGTTGTGTGCTTGTTAATTGATCCAACTGCAAAACTCTTAACAATGAATCCATATCTATGGACTGCTGCCACACGGTATCGCTTCCCACCATAATGGTTGGCACTTTAGGCAAGGCTAGATAGGTAGTGGTCTATATATGTCCTTGTTTTGAGTCATAGGCAGGCTGCCAATGCTTTTATGCTGCAGCTACTGCAGAGTTCATTTTTATTTTCCTTTGGTGCTGCATATTCTTATTAGTCATTTGTTGACTGCAAATTGCTGGGACATAGCTATAATAATGATAATGACTTGTTGATGTTGTAATGTATGCATAGAATGTAAACCATCTTTCTCCATGTCTCACTTCCTCCTGACACTGAACCTGTGTGTGCATCACCACTTTTGCATGTCTGTGTGTGAGCAGATGAGTTCATGTGCTTGGGTGCGTGTGAGAAAAATCTTTTAATGCATAACTACAAGCAAGGTCAAAAATATTGTTTGTATATATTGTATCTCCAAGCTTTTGCTAAGCTCACACACCCCACCATGTGGGTCAGTATGGCTGATAGGTGCAATTTCCAATCAGTCCATCAAGAGGATCTGTCTGTGTAGATTTTGTGCCCAAAAAGATCTGGCCCATTCAAAACTGGTCTATTCAGTATGTGTGCAATGGTTTTAGAAACAGTTGGATGGGTAAGAAAACTTCAGCTGTACATTTGTTTCTTGAACTGTGTCCACTTGAGTAGTGGACCAAACTGATTCTTGGAGAAGGAGCGTGTACATGGTTGTGCCCTTTGATGAATGGATTGGATCTCTCGCCAATTTGCCATGCTTAGCAGAGCTCTTATATTACCATATGAATTTATCATGATAATTCCTAATATGGTTTATCCATTCTGATATTTTCAGTATGGTACTTTCCAAATGGGTAATCATTGGTTGGAGGAGGGAGGTGATAATTGGATATTCCAAATGAGGTTATTATACTCGAATGTGTAGGGGTTGGGTTGTTCCAAAGAGATTGCAAGTAGCAGAATTATGCAGGCATCAAAAGATTGATTGCATCACACAATCACACATCCACTCAATCCATCTGCACTAGACCATAGACTGATTGCTTCACTAAGCCAATGCAATCACCTAATTCTTCCATGGAGCCAATCGACCTGGTGACCTACGAAATTCTCACCAGGCAAACCCATCGCGATCTTTTGAATTATGCTTTATTTTTCTTCAGACCATTTACTGTTTCTTTAAAGATTGTCCTCCTACCTTGATGTTTTGCAATCGACCAACACCTCAATAACACTAGCTTGGAAGCTCTTCTCCTTTTCTAAAGAATATGAGCACCCTCACATGAACCTTTTTTGGACTCTCTAATGGGCTCCTCCAATTGCACACATGTGGAAGTGATACTCCGACGCCTCCCACACGATCTATTGCTGGGAACAAGGTATTAAAAAACGGTTGCACAACGGCTATAGTGACCATTTTGTAATGGAAATGGCACGGGTTGTTACACATCCGGGGGTCATAATGGCCCGTGCTAGAAAATGGTTTGGAGCGTAGCAGTCCTACGATAGCCTTTATGACATTGTGTAACGGTCTGTAGGCCATTACGGCTATGTAAGTCTCCTTTTGGGGATTGTTTTGCAAAATTTTTCCCATTTCTCCATGTTTTGACCTTTTTGCTACTTGGGATGACTGAATTCGTACAATCCTTGAAAGATTAAAACACAAGATTTAAGCCATTTTTGAATAATCGAAGATCCGAGGTAAGGATTTGGGAAAAAATGAAAAATAGTTGAAAACTCTTTTTATTTTTATTTTTTTATTTTTTGCTATAAATTTATTGATTTAACATTATATTACCAAATTGACCAGATCTTGCTAGATTTGTGTTTGATTTGTCATGTTTGTATAATTTTTATTTTTATTTTTTGTATTTTTGTTGGTATTTATTCCAACAATTTTCAAAATATTTTTTATTTTTTAATTTTAAATATTTGGAGTGCAGATTGTTCAAGTATATGTATAAAGTTTATATTCACATATGTATGCATTAAATCAGTGCTTTCATCTCTTTTTATGTTTTTTTTTGGGTATGTTTGGAATTTTTAGGATGATGGCGATGCAATCATGCACATTTAGATTTTTCCTCAAATTTTTTAGGGGAATGATGTCAAATACTTAGGGCTATGCATTTAGTGGGATGAATTGTATGGATTGCATGGATTTGTGTTTAGGGCTATAAATTTATTGATTTAACATTATATTACCAAATTGACCAGATCTTGCTAGATTTGTGTTTGATTTGTCATGTTTGTATAATTTTTATTTTTATTTTTTGTATTTTTGTTGGTATTTATTCCAACATTTTTCAAAATCTTTTTTATTTTTTAATTTTAAATATTTGGAGTGCAGATTGTTCAAGTATATGTATAAAGTTTATATTCACATATGTATGCATTAAATCAGTGCTTTCATCTCTTCTTATGTTTTTTTTTGGGTATGTTTGGAATTTTTGGGATGATGGCGATGCAATCACGCACATTTAGATTTTTCCTCAAATTTTTTAGGGGAATGATGTCAAATACTTAGGGCTATGCATTTAGTGGGATGAATTGTATGGATTGCATGGATTTCGGCCCGTATTGGGGGCATTTGAATGGTCCATAATTTTCTTGACACTATTCATTTCAATTTAATTAAAAAAAATTTCCTCAGATTTCGTGAGGGAAATGATGTCAAATGGTTAGGGATATGCATTAGTGGGATGAGTTTCATAGATTGCATGAATTTCAAACCGTTTTGGTGGTGTTTGAGTGGGGTCCCAAGTGGAGTTTTGAAGTCAAGCTAAGCCTCTCAGGTTAATAAATTCATCAGGCAGCCCGAGATAATATCCTTACAAAAAAATGACCAGTTATAACATCATAAACATGGTTTTTTTGAGATGTACCGTTATAAACATGTTCAAAACCAGAAAGCACACATTCTTGGAATCCCCTCATTTTATTTTTCAAAATTTCTAATATAAATTTTTTAAAATATTTCCTTTAAAAAAATCAACTGGTATTGAGGCCATAACTGCTGTTATTGTCTGTTCCACAATGGTTCAGTGGCTGTCCGTTACTGTTATTGAGTAAATTGGTTAGGGATTTCGACCTCTACCACTCTAAAGGTCCTAAAGATTTCTTCAGCTTTCCATTGGAGATCTCATATAGATTAGATGAAATTAGCATAATCCACCCTCTATACCACAGATCCTCAACCTTGGATTGATTCTTTTTTCCTTTCCTCCATACCTCTGTCCAACTCCAACCTTTTTCCACTATCTCCACGTGCATGGTCATCGCCATCACATTTTCACCCTCCCACATGGTTAATGTTGAGGATGATAATTATGCTCTTTTCCTGGGTCTTTTTGTTTCTTAGTTGTTCTCGTTTTACTGTTGTCCATTTCATTCTATCTTTTTTCTCAATTAATGATCATTTATTTCTTCATTCCATTTTGTTTAGGCCGCCCCAACTTTGCAGTTTGTTTGCCATTTTGATATGTGTGTGTGTGTGTGTGTGTGTGTGTGTGTGTGTGTGTGTGTGTGTTGTATTTGGTACTGTATTTAGCTTGTGCTTCCACTTTCTAGTTTACTGTTTTTGCTTTTACCTAGTTTCTCCTTTTCATTTTTATTTTTTTAATTTTGATAGTGCAATTGGCTGTTGGCCCTCATGTCATCATTTTACTGTCTATTGTACTCAGTGTTCGAATTATCTCTGATATTATCTTTATCTCTAGCTCAGCGATACCGATAACACTAGTAGCGACACCGATAACGCTAGTAGTATCAGAAATTTCAGGTATTAGCAATGTATTGCTAAGTATCGCCAACGTATTAATGTCGCTAATGTAATTGCCAATATTCAACTATGTAAATTCTTGGTGTCGCTTGTATTGCCAATGCATCAATATTGCCAATGTATCGCCAATATTTTCGACTACGTAAATTCTAGGTAATGCTTGTATCATAAGTGTATCGACGATATTTTAATAATATCACCAACGTATTGATATCATCAAAATTTTATTTATTAGAAAAAAATTGTATTTTCAATTTTTTTTTTTCATGGGCACATGGTTGTATGTAGTGTTTAATTTGTCATCGATAATATTGATAATATCTCGATATTATTGATATCCCACCATGCGCGATATTGAGACCACAATCTTTCATTTCCTTTCCAATTGTTGATGATTTCTTGGTGAAATATCATATTTTGTTGATATTTGCAATATTGATGAATGTTTAGATGGAGGTTGGATGGGATGGTTGGACTGATTTCTTACAACAGCACATGCTTTTAAGGCCCCATTAAATGGAAACTTGTTATATATGCATTCTTTTTGCAATTTTTTTTATTTCTAAATATGCAAATATGTACATTTTAACATCTCTTGATGTTTCACTGAAAATTCCACTGTTTTTCCCATGTTTCCCTGCATTTCCGGTTATCAACAATATTATCGGCAATATCTATATTGTTTCTCTATCCCTGGCCAGTGAAACTTGTAGCGATACTGATACTTCGAACACTAGTTATACTGCACTCCTGCCTTTGGAATTTGCTACCTTCGGGGTGAATAACGGCAGCTGTATGGTCTGTTGGTCCTCTTTTTTAACATGTGATATTGAAAGCTCATTCTTTGGAACAGTGTTCTGCCTTTGTCTTCCTTTTCCCAGCATCATGCGATCATCTTTTACTGTCAAACTTATTTTTCCTTGTTAATTCTGTGCAGGACCTTGTGGACAGAATTTTAAGTTTGTTTTCTGATGAACAAGGTGACTGACTTGACCTTCCTGACTACTTCAATCAATCAAAAATTATGTATATTAAAGAAAAATAAACTGGGATTTAATGACAAGTAATCTGGTGTCTAATATTTAGGAGGCAGCCTTATTTTGAGGAAAACATGGATGTTCTGTGCTCTGTACCTGTTTCGTACAAATGATGTGGTAGGTTTGGTTATTGGGGCCATTGATTTGACACGACCTGCTAGGGGTGCCCCACGCCTGCAAAATGTCCCTGGTTGGATAACTGTAAGCCATTGATAGTCTGCCTGCAAACGTATGGTCAAGACTAAACTAAAGCAAAATCCCTCAACAGATTAAAGGCTGTGATTGGATGGCTAGGATCTTCCAATCCATGAGGTTTTAGAGTACGGTACATTCACTTCGCACCTCATAAGAGACAATACTTGGATAACTGAAGCATGTTGCACAAACTGTGAAGATCCTTGTTTCTGTGCAACAGAGCTGGACCTCATTACCTAGCATATGCACTCTATTTATCTATCTCAATTATCTTTCTCATGGCAAGCTGCTAATACTGATTTGCTCTCTGCTATTGGTGGCAACTTGTTAAAAGCTCCTCCCATATTTCATGTACTTTTTAAAAAGTAAGAAAAATAGCTCCAGTACATCTTTTGAGAAAGGAATTTCTACATCCACCCTAACTTAGTTTCGTACACCCATGTCTTTGGAACTGAATAGTACACTTTATTACCATTTAATTCTCAAAACGGAAAGTGGGTGTAAGGAAATCAATTAGGGTGGATGCATTTCTATTTGACAATCAAGAGTGTGGGTATAATATTGGCTCCCTTGAAGAAATTCGAATGACTTTTATATAACACAGTTGTTTTAATTTGCAAAATCAGACAAGTTCCATTGTCCAAATTTTAATAGAGAATCTTGTGCTTACAGGGTTCTTCAATATCAGTGATTTGTTCTGTCTCTGCCTAGTGAAGCATAATTTAGAATGAAGATTTATGGTTTTATGTGATTATTCCTCCTCAGTCTTTCACATAATATCTGAGCAAGGCTATGATGATGGCGGCGACAACGACATTTCTCAATGTTGTCAAATCTTATCGTAAATTGCACTAATGGCCAAACCTTATTGAATCATAAGTTGTAAGATTCAATTTGATTATTAAAAAAAGCCAATAAATATTAAAGATCGTAACTTCTTTTTGAAATAAGATATAGATCAGTGATTCATTTACCATCTATATTCATAAACTAGACATGGAGTACTATGAAGTATGAATATTTCCATACTGCTTGTATGCATGTCTGGTATAAATGCTATGTTGCTGTCATTGAAGTTTTTGTAAGTGTCTAATGATTCACTTATCTTGGATAATTAAAAAAAGAAAAGGAAAGAAAAGAACGAGTTCATAAAGACAAATAAAAAGATCTCATTTGTCATTAGGGTTGTCCATGTCATCATCATCTTTCTAAATGAATGTTGCTCTCTTCTTCTCAAATTCAGATTCAGACAACAATTCTGCTTAATTCTAAAAAGAAAAGAAAAAAGAAAAAAGAAAAAAGATGATGTGACTCTGGCCTCCTTCACTTGATTCTTCTCTTTCTTTCTTATTGCAAGTTTTCTAGTCCCATTGACTAACTAGTTTCTTTGAGAGATAATCAACCTTCTATGAAAAAAAGAAAACAGCTACGAAATAACATTACAAGAAATTACCATGGCTAAAAACAGAAAAAAGTGAATTTGAAAAAATATAATCAGCTGCACCACAGATCAAACAGCCAAAAGGCCAGGACTGATCTGCTAAAACAATTAAACAGATTAACTAAGTATCTTGTCTTCAATAAAGAGGGCTTGTCTGGACACTCCCATCTTTCGTCAGCGGATCCACGAGTTCATTCTTGGGGTGCATGATTAAAAGAAATCATCTTTTCCTTCGTATAATTCAAGAGTGTCCTTGATCAGGTCCGTTTTCTTCCTGGACTTCCCCCAGATGAGGCCCACCCAACTGCATCACTGGAATCTCCTTCAACAATTGCTGGGAAAAGCTGAAAAGAAGCAAAGATCTTAACAGTATGAAGAGGGCTGGAAGCCTTTGCATAACTAGAGTCCCTAAAACCAGTGGGATCTTAGAGCTCAATAATGAAAATCGCGGCATAATCATGGACTACCCCACCAATGCCAGCCCAGCCTGTGTTTCCAAAACAACTGTCGTTGAAGTTTATTTTGAAGCCTCTGGAGGGGAGGAATCCATCTAGCTTTCTCAATCTGGGCTTTGTTTTGGCAATTGAGCACAGGTTCAAAATTGGAAAAGAAAGTATCAGGCTGAATATTTTGGAGATTGCATCAGCCCCTGACAAAGACGAGCTATCTAAAAATATGATCAACGGTATGCTTAACTCTTGCCCACTTATTCTGAAAGATTCTGGCATTTCATTCAGTCCAGATGGCCCAATAGGTGATAAAGCCCAACAGCTCCAGCGCAGTTTCCCAGGATCCCAGGCATTTGAAAATCAGCCAGCAACATGTCTAAGAATCAAACTCTGGGATTCCCGAAGGAGCCCAAACTTATGAATCACCTCTCTCCAAATCTTGCTGACCGTCAAGAAATGAAGAAGTAGGTGAATGATTCCACTGTCGTTAATGTGTCGCACATCTGTTAGGTATCATTATATATATATATATATATATATATATATATATATATATATATATATATATATATATATTATTGACTGTTAGAATCTTTTCTAGAGATGCTACCCACACAAATGCTTCACTTTCAGCGGAACTGGAACATTCCAAATTCTCGAGATAGGAGACACTTCAGCACTTTCATTTGAAAGCTATCTGGCCAAGGATGAAACATAAAACACTCCAAGCATCTCAAATTCTTCTGTCCATCCCCTCGGAAGGACTGAATGCCCCTTTAAAAGCATGGCCAGCATATTTTCACAGGATGTGATTTCCTTCCCTTAGAGGTCCCACTGAAATATTTGGAATCACACAATATCCCATTAGATTGCTGCATCAATTGGCCCACAGATGCCCCTTTTTGAACTGAAATTAAGAACAGCTCAGCTAAGTGCTCACAGAGGAGATTTCCCATACACTAAGTTCTCCCAAAAATGGTTGTGCAGACCTGACCGGATGCTAAATCTAATGTGGATGTCACTGAACTGCAAGGTCCAACACACCTCTCTGAACGATGGATCCTGAAGACCAAGTGGCAAGCACAATGTCCCATCAGTTCTCAGCCAAACCATTTTTAGCTACAAGCATGAATTTGATATCGATTCCTCTCTGTAACCAAGACACCACCACTATTTTGCTAGCAGTACAATATTTGTTCTAACAGGTTAAATGCCCAAACAACCCATGTTCGTAGTTTTACACACCTCTTCCCATTTAACAAGTTGATCATTGTGGGAATCTTCGGTACTGGCACAGATGAAGTTTTTTTTTTCTGATTTGCTTCGCTTTATGGGCATAGTGGAATGCTGGCAAGGACAGCCTTTATGTGGGTAATATGCCCTCCCAAGATAGCAACTTTGCTTTCCAAAGAGCCAACTTTTTAGCGAATTTCTCAGGATGTCCTCCTAACACTGCGATCTAAATCTTCCTAGGGTTGTAGGCATACCGAGATTCTTAATATGGAAGGCTGACAAACCTGCATCTGAATCTTCTAGCAATCTCCTCGATAAGGTCATTATCCAGATTGGTACCCAAAATAGAGCTTTTTGATAAATTTATCTGGTGGCCTGAAGTAATAGTATAATACATGAGGATGTCCTTAAACATCAGCACTTCACTGACCTGCCATTTCCTGCCTACCTCTTTGATGGATTTTGGGAAGGCCCATGCAACTTGAAATTTCTTTAAAACTTCAGACCGTGCTTCTGCTGCCATTGAGCAACGGATCAACGGATGGTTACATTTTCTTCGCTTGCATGACATATATAACACATGTTTGGGATCATCATTGCCCTACTCTTCGGGTGATTGGTAGTCATGATTTTATCCAGACACCCAATCCATGAAAAGCCATCACCTTATTGGAACAACTGAATCCCAGACTCTGGAAGCTGGGAAAGTAGATATTTTGGCTGCTGGTGATGTGCATCGCTAGCCATCTGATGGAAAACATGCCATTACTCACCTAAAGTACAAGAGGGCAATAGTTGTGCGGAAACTCTAGTAGTGACATGCATAATGGACATGGAAGGCATTCAAGCCGATGTTGAAGCTGCTCTTTTTATGGTTGGTAGAAGTATATTTCTAAATATATTTATGGTTCGTATATTGTAAAATTGTTAGCGGTATATAGGCTAATCTCTTTTCTAGTAGTGGTGTTTTATCATATTCACATGCTGATTCTATCTGAATTGTGTTTTACACATTACAATTGTGCGTTTTAATAGATTTTTCCTTACCCTGATACACAAAAGAGAAGGATGCCCTTTTTCTTCCCTTTAAATTGCAATGCCGAACATGCATGTCTGACATGTGTCAACATGACATGCAAACAATGATGAAAATTTTTCAATGTGCTTTACTATTCATATATATATATATATGTATGTATGTATACATCTTCGTAAGCCCATATATCTTCTATAGGTATTTTTATGTTTCTAGTGATACTGTTCCTTGCTTTCTTTGTCTATCCATATTTTTACATTGTTTTTGTGAAGCAGAATTTGTCGGATTCTGCCAGTTAGCATGAAGTTAGTAGCCATTTGACTTTCATCGTAATACTTCATCTATTTCATATGCACTTCGGTGTTTATGTGCAGGTTCTAAGTCTCATGGTTGGGCAAAGAAAAGCATTGTTACGAAGGAAGAAGTAGCCAAAATAGTTGATGATACTTACAGGTGATTCTCACTTCTATATCTACAATAAATATTACTAGTAGATAAGGAGCGTCATGTAATTCTTTTATTTTGGTTAGTTGGCTGCAAGAACCATATTTGGTTACGTCTTCTGCATATATGTATTTCAACCATGTTCAACTATTTTTCCTCCCTCTTGTTGAATGGTATAAACTTGTTAAAAGAAGATGAAGAGAAGTATGCAAATGAGGTTGTGGGAGGGGCTATTTTTATTTCTTTCCTTTTTATATGCCATTGCTCGTCTAAAACAACAGATCCTAAGAACGAAGATAAATCTCAATACCACCTCTTTGACCTTAAGATAATATAAGATTACTGTTGGTATTCTGTGCTTTGAAAAGCCAACAATGATGACTATGTTCATGTATGTAGATGCTCACGTGTTTGGTTTATACCATGTATTCTGTAAGTAACATGTGGGAAACTCTTACTAGCTGTGATTTTATAGGTTACAGGGAGGGGTTTCGTCGGTTGTCCTAGTGAAAGTGGGTTTAGGCACAATGGCCACTATTTGTGGGCGAGTTGTATTTCATGGATCTTAGTTCCCTAAATTCCATGGCCACAATAGTGGGATTCGACAATCCATGAAAAGATAAGTGGTTGTCCCATGTGAGGGGGAACAAGCAACAATTTGGAATGGAAGGTCTCGCCATCGGGCTACCGATGCCGTGCCCTACCTCATATGAGAATGAATGTTCACAGATGTAGGTTCTTGTGTTTAGGCATGACTGAGCACTTGCATTGGAGGATTGCATCAAGTATTTGATCTAGGAGATCCATCGTGCTCGGATTGGATTGACTTGATCATGTACTAGCTTTGTCGAAATCCTTAGACCTAAGGTCGTATGAGAGTTAGGCTATTTGTAACTCTTGGTATGTTGTGCTTTGGCACACCTTGTGCGGTTACATTAGTGGCTGACAAACAGGTGTATTTTGGTATTGGCACTAAGGATGTGGTCGTGGTCCCTATGCTCCATCATTGGATCCATTGTTTACCTTGAGCAACTTATTAGTGGCTTAGATCTTAGTGACCTGATTGCCCATCAATTGGTTTTCTAGCTATGACAACACTTAAAAGTTTGAAGGTTATTGACCATTGATCTTTTGTTTTAATCGTTAAAGATGGTTTTATCGTACTTGATGGATATCTTATGGTTGAGATCTTTTAGTGCACGTCCACCACTTTTAGTCTTGTACGGTATGTGGAATGTGGATCATATAATTTGAGGTAGCTGCTACTTTTAGTTTGTGCAGTATGCACCCATGCCGATCATGTCATCGTGTATGAGTAAGTGAACTATTTCTGTCATCAACGAAACCTCTTAAAGATACCATGTGTATGACTTATTACGAGATGCTAATAAAACTTGATTTCCATATGCATTTACCACTACTTCTAAACATTGTTCATTTTCTTGTGTACATGTGCTATGCACATAAAGAGATCCAGATTGTTCACAATGTGCACCTTATTGTAGGCGAAGTATTGGCCAGATACATGCACTCGTTGGATGATTAAATGTATGAATGATTCAGCTAGTCGAAACACAAACAGTTAGCCATTTTATAGGTGCTAGTACGGTGGATCTTTTGATCAATTTATTTCAGGTAATACTCCATTTACAAAGGTCACCAGTGTTGGGATTGACTTGTGCAACTTTTCAGGAGGAGGCGGCACCATCATGTGGAAACTGGTGGTGAACACAAATAAGATTCTGGCTTTGTGAGACTTTAATTTGAGTTAGGTTTTGATGTTTGCAAGTGATGGGTTAACCAAAATTCATGACCGTATCCTAAATAATCTGTTTGATTACCGTTAGTGTTTGGTTTGGATAAGCTATTTTTGGACACATCTGTTCAGCTTAGGTTCATCCGTATAGGCTTTATATGGATAGATTGTTCTATTGCACCCAGTGTTTGCACTATTTCCTGGGCTTGATACGAAACATAGGGGGTTTTGTAAAATTCCCTTTTTTTGACTAAAGTATCACATGTATAGTTCAGTTACTTCACTATATCGTTGATACATGGTTATATCGCAAAATATCACGCTACCGCTTTGCAAATATTCCCCGATACTGTCGATACATGCGATATGTATCGATGACATCGAGATTGGCTGTGTTGGCGGGCTTATGGGAAATCTGGAAGGAAGGAAATGATAGATGTTTTCGGAATCTTCTGGATCGGAAGGGTTTTGTCCCCAACAAAGCAATGATTTTTGTGGTTGAGTGGGCCTCCTCTTTGAAGGACCCGGACATTGTAAATTTTCTTCTCCCTTGGTGCTGTAATTTTATTTTTTTCATCCTTTGTGCCAGCTCGGCACTTGCTAATAAAATGTTCGTTGCATTTCCCTCCCCAAAAAAATTTTCTAAGTTGAGTAGAGAAATTGCAATTTGAAAGCAGAAACAAACAGGCTATAACCCATTCCATAAAATTTTTATGATTTTATTTGTTTCCATAAAATGGTGGAAGTTCTATCTAACACTTTTACTAAGATTCGGTAGACATAAGTTAATCATGATCATGCATGCATGCAAAATCATGGATTTTCAAATGAGACTGATTTTGTGTCATTCAAATTTTTATTTTTATTTTTAGTTGCTGGAAAGTTGCCTAGAAAACAAGTGATGAAAACAAGGGTATCTATATGCTGTTGCTAAATAGTCTGTTTCTTTTTCCTATGGAAAAAACTGCTAGACATGGAACATAGTGTAATAATATGGACCATATGGGCCTATGGATTAATTGGACCATCAGATGGGGCTCACTACCTGATCACACAGTTTCATGGACCAGATAAGCTGGTTGGATTTCTTGAAATGACCACTCTTGGTTGTATCATCATGCCTCATGTTATCTTCGCTCTTCAATGTTAAATTGCAAGTATAATATTTTATAGTTTTTATTTTCAAGTGTGTGCTAACATTTCCTGTCGTTTGCTTTTAAAGAACTTCTACTTGTCAATGTGTCTAGCAGAAAATTGCAAGTTAATGGGGCTACCGATTTAGCATCGAAGGGTCAAAATGGCTCTAGTTTGAGTGGCTCGAAGCCCAAAGAAGAAGTTGCTGAGGATTTTCAATTGGATTTGAAGATTCGCTGCCCTTGTGGAAGTGCATTATTCAATGAGTCAATGATTCAAGTAAGCTATTCATCTTCTCTCAGTTCTTCAAGGTTTTGGTCACTCAGTTTAACGTTTCATCGTATGCATATTCATTCACTAACAGTCAAGAGCTTGATGTATCATGAAAGAACTCACACTTTGAATGAAGTTTGATCTGCAACTTGTCTTTGATGATCAAGCCCATAAAATAATTTGTTTTGTTCTAACTCTATGAATGTTTTGTGTCTCTTATTGGGACTTGCAAGCATTCTATTCAATAAATTAAATTCTACTTGCGCCGCTGCATATTTAGGTTTTTCCATGTTTAGTTGGGAAAAACAAGGTGCTTACGATTTATAACATGAGAAAAGGCAAATTATCATTTCAAATGGGTATATCATCTGTCCTTAGCGTTGCAAAATTTGTTGATCACCTATTCATGCACTGTAGCTTTGCCAATAAAATTTGGTGGAAGTTCTTTGATCTATTTTGGCATCTCTTGGGTGGTTAAAAGATTTTCATGATTAAGAATTTCTTTATATTAAGCCAATTTTATAGCAGAGACCATGATCGGAATATTTGGTGGCTTTATCACCATGCTAGAATTTGGTGCATTCTTCGTATTCTCTTCTTGGTTTCGTGTGGTTCGGAGCTAGAGGTGGTCATGAAGATCAAGCGGGATGTGATGGATCAGCCTTTTGTTTAAAGGCTGTTGATGTCTGAAAATTCTCGTATCTTTTCAGGCTATAGTTGTTCTCTTTTGAGGTGTTTTCTTTCTTGCCTTTGATCTCCTTGGTGGTTATTTAATAAAAAGTTTCTGAAAGAGGTCTTTTGGAAGGCAAAATAGCTTGTAGCTGAGTGTAGCGTTTGAAATATCGGTATCGTGCTATGTATCACGCACTTGGGATACAGATACGTATTGGTTATCGCACAAGACTATAGCATTTGTATCAGGTAATTTATCGCTCTTTTTGGGAAACATTGGGAAAATGGTTGATTTTTTTAATGAAACTTCAGGGATTGTTAAAAATGACCTTAATACACTTTAAATCATAACATCTCAAAAAAGAAGTACACATAATAGGTTTCCTTTGTCTAGGGTCATAAGCTATGTGCTGTCTGAATGCACTAATGCAACTATATTCAAATTGAATGCATAACATTTATAAATGTATCAATACATGTATGAAAACACAACCAATTCATTCAAAAGCAAAATAAGTAGAAATTGAAAAATATACCTATCAATGATGTGACTGACTTTGGCCTAGACCCACATAGAGTTCCACAGTGGCTCGTAATCATTGTCTCCATCTTGACAACATTGGGAATAATACTGTTGCTCAACAAATTCACAGTACTATGCCCGGTTCATAGCAGAATGATACTAGTTAAGATACTCATTGACATAACATTGGTACTTAATTCTCTATGAATTGAACCAGTACGCCCACTTGTGAGTAATGTGTAATAGTCACAATATGTGGCTGATATGGATTTGGGATGGGCATAGATGGAGCTCTTAGGTATCCATACCACCCTCCATATACATACTACCCATGGGTATCCATACTGCTCTTCATCAGCCATCATGCATGTTTGGTGTGCAACATTGCAAGCAGTTTGGGCAAAATTGGGGAAATTTTGAATTTTATTAATTTATAATTAAAAAATAAATATATCTTTTTCTGAATTTTGAGAAAAACACAAATCAGTAGATCAGGCGTCATTCATGCTTGATTTCATTTTTGGGGTGCAACATTGCAACCAATTTGGGCAAAATTGGGGAAATTCAAAAATTCCCCAATTTCCCCCCAAATCGGCTCACATACACTTGAATTTCGAAATTAGAGTGTTTGCGATGATCATTTCATCAGACACCCCTAAATAGTTAGAAATTAGTCTCAATTCATAGCCGGTTGAATGTAAATTTTAAAAAAAATTTACTAAAAATTTTATAAAAAATAATTATTTTTTCTGAAATTTGACAAAAAGTTCACAAATCAGTAGATCAGGCCTCATACATGCTTGATTGCATGTCTGGAGTACAACATTGCAACAAATTTTGGGCGAAATTGGGCAAATTTTGAATTTTACCCAATTTACTCGAATCGGCCCACCTATGACCAAATCTCCAAATTGAAGATGGAAATCCTTGATTTTCCATGCATTCCATAAAGAATTAAAGATTTCTTTTCATTTTACATGATTTACACCAATATAAATGGATCGAAATGGGAAAAATCTCACTGATTGGGCAACGACCCCATATCCATTAAGTTGATTCCGGCTTCAAATTCTTCTTTTCCTCTCAAAATCTTCATCAAGATGGATCGAAATCCACCTAAGACTAACTTAGAAGAAAGAATTTTGAAGGAAAATAGGTAATTTTTCAAATTTTCGGATTTTTTTTTTTTGAGAGGTGAAGAAAGTTCCACATAATATTGTCAATATTGATAGATATCGATGATATTTGGTATAAATACAAAAGAAAAACGCATGATATTGTTCATTATATCGCCGATATCGACAATAAATTGCGATATCGTCAGTATCAAGGATTTAATTTATTTATTTTAATTCTTCTGGGCAGTTTGGTATCGCTGGCCCACGATACTGATAATATCTATATTTTGAACACTGGTTGAGTGGGTGAGGGCTACTATTGTGTTTGCAAATTATGCTGTAGACTCCTTCTAGGTTTGTTGGGAGGTAATTTCTTCTTCTTCTTAATAAATCCAACCACCTTGAATGCGGATTGATGACCTATCCCAAGTCTCTTTCATGTGTTACATTTAGGGTGACCATTGAGTCGGGTTCAAGCCATGCATAAAGATGTATTAGCCGTCACCTTTTCTTCAAGCCAAAAATTAGGAGATGGTATGGTGCTTAATAAACAATGCATGTGCTATGAAGTCAATAAACTTAAACTAGAACTTTGCAAAGCCCTAGCTCGTGTATAAAGGCAGCTAATGCACACACCACTGTGTCCCAGCATGATGTGCAGGTGCAATATTTGAGCCATCCATCAGGTTGGTTTGATGATGTAGATGTTAGTGCATGAAAATAAATCTTGTCCATTCCACAGTTGGGCCACGATTTTAGAGGCACTCGGATGGGTGAAAAAACTTCGAAAAGCCAAGTTTTGTTTTTTATCCACATAACTTTTTCATAAATTGTGAATATGTAACTAGGGACTGACCTTATTCTTTGGAAAGAGCATCTACAAATTGGTACCTCTCCAATGAAATGAATCGATTGGATCTCAAACCATTGAGCTATGCTGGTAGATGTGTGGCGTGTAAATGAGTGCCTTCTAGATGCATGTGGACTTAGCAAAGCTGCTTAAAATATTAGGATGGACTACAATTAATGGTGGTTCTACTTTACATAGTTTGATAGCATTGAAGTTCTTAAATTTAGGGCCTGTTTGGGTTAGATTACCGCACGGTAAATAAGCAATTGATATTTACTTATGTAATTCATTAGAAATGCCTCCATTTGACGTTGACGGCACACTCTTTGGAAGGCTCTGATGATGAAACTGAGGAAGGAAAATACGATGCTTGTAAAATTCATGGAGCCCATCGTGATGTATGAACATGATCCATGCCATCCATCCGTTTTTACCTGCTCATTTTAAGGCATGTGCCCAAAAATGAGGCAGATGCAAAGCTCAAGTGGATCAAACCACAGGAAACTGGGGGAATTGAACGCCTACTGTTGAAAACTTATTGGGGGCCACAAAAGTTTTGGTTGAAGCTGATATTCGTGTTTTCTCTTCATCCATGTCTGCAGAAACACATCCCTCTTAGCTGTGAGCCACATTTCAGCTGTGAACAGTTGACGTCATTAGCTCCCTATTTGCTGTGGTGTGGTCCATTTGAGCTCGTAATCCGCTTCATTTTTAGGCTCATGCTCTTAAATGAGCTGGTAAAATGGATGGATGGCGTGGATCAAACACATACATACATCACTGGGGACCACAAACTTAATCGGATGCAATCCGTCCAATTTCCATGCATGCAATCACGTTTTTCGAGGCATAATTAACTTGTGAAGAGTCATTGTTGCTGATTTACCTCTATTTACCACACAATAATCTCATCCAAACCATCGAGATGAGGAATGTGTTTCATTGGTGCACTAAAGAGGAACTAGGGGAAGCTGATACATTAGGAGGAATCATTGCGAAGTGAAGGAGTTTCCAACGTTGTTGTTAGTGGAAAGCTTTATGGAGGAATTGTCAGAAGCAAATTATTAAAGAACCTTTGAGACATTTGGGAAGGTCATGAAGGTGGTTATCCCTTGAATGAGAGGTTCAACAGTGATTCCAGGATTCACTTTTGTCAGAATAGAGAAGGCAGAAGAAGTCGAGATTGCTGTGAATAAGCTGAATGAAAAATGGCCATCCAGTAAAAGAATTTCTATGCAGAAAGCAATATATGGCCAGATGTGATCAATCAAATGTGGAAGATTCAATATGAATGCCAAGATGGTGGGATCTAAAGAAAGAAAAGTGAAGATATTGGAGGATTTAAAGGTGTAGTCATGGGGTTTGCGGAGACAAGAATACAATGATTCAAACAATTCCATGATGTGGTCCTTGAAAATGAACAAAGCTCATAGAAGAAGAGAAGAATGATCAAAATAGAGATGGAAGTTTGTTTTGGAAATATGATTGTTTGGCTTGGAGGTTAGTCAATGGAAGTAAAGTGAGGATCCACTCATCCATGGCTCCTGGAAGGCTTTGGAGTGGAGCATGGTGGTCTTGGTAGGGGATGACACTACAATCCAGGAGTTTGGTGTGTGGCTAGTGTGTAGATGTGGTGGTTTGGAAGAAGGTTGTGTTATCAAGAGCCTTAACAAACAATGTGGATCTCCCCTTGCCCAAATATGCATCTGGGCAAGTTTATGTATTCGACTGAGGTGATTAGGGAGTGCCCAATCTCCTAGTCATGTTGTTGGAGCAACTAGTCGGTGCTTGAATAAGAGGAGATAAGGATTTGGTAGTGGGATTTTCCATTGGAATTTTTTATCCGTGATGTGTTAAGTGTTGTTGGCTCCTGCATCGGGGAAGTAGTTATTATTCATGAAGTAGAGAGCTGTGTTTTGCGAGGTTTAAAATTCAGAAGAAGAAACTCATCCCATTGCCAATCGGAAGATGTTTGTGTTGGAGACTTGTCAATGTTTGTGAAAATTCAGCATGGAGTGGCAGGGAAAGAGTAGTCAAAGAAACAGAGAGGGGGGAGGTCCATCGGTGAGGTTAGGCAGCTTTCAAGGATGAGAATGGGTTTATAGCAGGGGAGGTAGAGAGAGCAGTGAATAGAATGGCATGGCTTGTGCGCCACTAAATAGTGGTGAGGACGTATTATAGCACTGTTGGTTTGCCGGGTGGTAATTGTGACATTTCAACGTGTTTATTAGAGTACATAAGGGCAAATTAGGGTATCTAATTAGATTAGGGTTATTTCAATATTTGTTTAGGTATGTATCTATACGGATCTCTTCATCTCTATAGATCTCTACATATATCCAATCTCATCTATTTATTTATTTAGTTGCTATGAGAGAAATAAGACAAGTTACAGTTTCCCACAATTTTGTTTCTTTAGTTTAACAATCCAATAAAGGTATGGGTGGACTCGTGGGAAAGCAGGGTCGCAACAGGTGTAAGTGGGTGAGGGTTGCAGGGAGGGTGGTAGCGGTGGGTCTCAGCGGGGTAGGGTTTCGTGGGTCAAATGCTCTCGGTGACGGGGAGGTGAGGTGGTTGTGATGGGTTCACTAATTGTGGCTCGATGATGATGAGGAAGATAGGTGATGTGCTCAGTGAACGGCCTCCGATACCATGTTGAACTCTAATTTAGGGTTAATTGAGAGATTAGGGTTCCAGAACGCCCCTCTCTAATTTATATTAATAAACTAATAGGAGAACATATGCAATAGTCCGTAGGACCAAACAAAGTACAAAGGGTCCCACTTCAACACTCCCCCTCAAGTTGGGCATGACTTTCATATCACATTCGTCTCCACAACGGTTGTTTGCCCTTTTAATTTTAAGACGTGGTGGGTGAGACAAGTGTGGGGGTTACGTATTTATTTACTTGTATTCTTAATTAGTCCTAGACCCAAGGGTAGAATTATTCTCTCAAGGGGTTGTGAAGCTAGGGTTATTGAATTTGAAGTTGGATAGACCCCTATTGGGATAAGGAAAGAATGTGGGATGGGTGGGCCAAAAGGGGGTCAATGGGTGGTGGACATGAATCTCGACAAGTTCAAGATAGATATAACTTCTCATGGAGAGGATGAACTTGATCTACTAGGTGCAACAATACTAGTGCAAATGCCGGTGGTCTAATCGTTTTTTCAAAGAGGTAACAATACTCTATTAAAAGCCGCAAAAACGTGGAGAAAGAAACAACCCACAAAATTGAAATGAAACTAAAAGCAAAGAGGAAGTCCGCCCAAGGCGCACTTAACATAGCCTGCCCAACCCATAAGTGAAAATTTGACTTCACAAATAATGTCTTCGACACCCGAACACTCGTTCTTAAAACAACACCATTTTCCGGCTCACCATAAGGCCTCTAAAATGGCCATTATCTAAATAGCCTTACTAGTTTTGCCAACTCCATTGCCAAGCCCAAAGCTACTCCCCTCACAGATTCCGGCATCATTGACATGCATCGAGCTAAGGAGATGATCCCAAACTTTTTGGTCGAAAGAAGAATGGATGAAACGGTGATCAATTGATTCCTCGTTCGCCATGCACATCAAACAAATATTAGGGAGGACAAGGGATCTCCTCTGCAGGTTATCAATCGTAAGAACTCTCCTTCATCCTAGGAGCCAAACACAGACCGCCACACTAGGAGGGGCTCCATAGAACCATTAGTGAAATAGGTGCGGAGGGGACTGAGAGGAATGGGATTCTGACTTCATCTTAAAGGACTTCACCAAGAACCTTTCGGATTAGAGTCTCTGCCAATATATAGAACCATCTTCATTTGTTGCAGGCCTGATACTCTTTATAAGATCCAAACAATCAACTACCTCCACGATCTTGTCGTCCAAGAGATCCCTATGGCATGGAGGGGGCTAAATGACCAATCCCTTAATGGTAGAAATGCAACCCACAATGCAAATGGAGCGATTGGGGGCGAGGCGTGCAATCCTCAGAAAAAGATCTTGGAGAGCCTAGTCACCGCACCATGGATCAACCCAGAAGTGAATACGTCCCATTACCAAGTCTGAAGGAAATCTCATACCTGACCAAGTGTTCAATAGCCGCCACCGCCTTCCACACTGCCGAAGCTCTGTAAAGGGAAGAGTTCCTCACAAACCAGCCTCCTTCTTGCGTGTCGTACTTGGAGGCTATCAAATGTCTCCAAAGTCTTCCTTTCTCTACACCACAATGCCAAATCCATTTCCCAAGAAGGGCTATGTTCACAACATCCAAAAGTTTAAGGCTGGCCCCCCTTCCCTTATAGGATTGCAAACCTCATCCCAATTTGAGCAAATGAAATTTATTTCAGCAACATCATTCCATAAAAAGTCCCTTCTCAATTTCTCTAACCTATCTAACACAAATTTAGGGCATTTGAATAGATACATAAAATAAACCGGCATATTAGAGAAAGCTGTCTTTAGGGGAGTTAGGTGACCTCTCGAGGACAAATACCGGCATTTTGACGAGGCCAATTTCCACCCTATTCTTTCAATCACCCTATCCCAAAGGTGTGTGGTTGGCTTCCCTATGCATAAAGGTAACTCATATATAGAGAAGGGAAGGAGGCAGGTTTGCACCTGAAGATGCTAGCATATTGATCCAGGTCTCCGTCAAGAACATGCACTCCAAGCAATTCATACTTCACCGCATTAATATTTAACCCAAAAATAGCTTTAAAGCAAACCAGAAATTTCCGGATATTATCCACAGACGACTCCTTTGTGTTGCAAAAGAGAAGAATATTGTCTGCATACTAGATATGCGAGATCTAACTCCCATTCATAGATACTTCAAAACTGCTAAAAAGCCTATTGTCGACTACCTTTGCTGACATGGCACTGAGTGCCTCCCCAATGACCGCAAGGCAAAAGAGTGTCCCCCTCTCTAAGGCCCCTAGAAGCTTTGAAGAAGCCTTTTGGCGACCCATTAACCAAGACTGAAGAGGAAGCTGTGCACACATTCACTAATCCACCCCCTCCACTTTCGGCTGTATCCCACCGGCTCAAGCAGCTAGTCTAAGAATTCCCAGCAACGTGGTCATACGCCTTTTCAATTTCCAGGTCTCTGTGTCAGGAATCAATACACTCGTGGGCCACGAAAGCGCTGTCCAAATTTTGTCTATCCGCAATGAAAGCACCTTGACTTTCTGAGATAACCTTGAGAGGACCGCTCTGAAGCTAGTCTCAAGGATCTTAGCCAAGATCTTGTTGGGGCTCCCTATAAGTCTAATTGGCCTAAAGTCTTTCAAATGCTTGGTGCCTTCTACTTTAGTAATGAGGGCAATGAAGCAGGATCCCGTCTCAGTAGATAGACGACTTCGCTCCTAGAATTCCTCAAGAAAGCCCAAGACATCTTTCTTAACAACATACCAGAATTTTTGAAAGAAAAGAATAGGGAATCTGTTTAATCAAAATCGTGTTCAGTGGCAGATGATCAGCTGAGCTCGACTTTAGAGGAAATAATTAAGTCTAGCAATTATTGTTAATCAGGTTGGTAATGATTTTTAGGAGATGACTCTTGGGGTGGAGCAAAGGCCGTGGAATAGAGCAGAGAGGTGTAGAGGAAGGGTCTAGACATGTTTGAACTTTGCCGGGATGACAACCCATTGATGATAAAATCTTTGATTATTCATCTGATCTAGTCCTTAGCCCTCAACAATTTCAAGAGTGGTGCAACCATGGTGATTTCTTCGATGGACTTGGAGATTTTGAGTTTGGCTACATGTCATTTGGTTCCATCGCACAATAGCGATGAAATCCCTTTGTTAGTAAGTTTGGTCTTTGATAAAGGTAGTGTTGGGAGAATGATAGGGGTTTCATTAGGTGATTTCGAGCAATGTTTTCCATATCGGTATTGACAAATGTATCTCACTTTTGGGATATGGAAACATATTGGTTATTGCATGGGAAATATCGGATGAATTGCAGTTTTTGGGAAACATTGGGAAAATGGTAAAAAATTTCAATGAAACTCAAGGATTGTTAAAACAAACATTAATAGACACTTAGAAATTAAAATATCACAAAAAACAAGTCCACATAATAGCTTTCCTTTGTATTAGGTCATAATCTATGCACTGTTTGACTGGAGTGATGCAAGTATTTCAAAGTCAATTCATATCATTAATAAATGTAAGAAAACAAAGATGGTACTGTTGATGTTTTTCAGCTTTTCATAATTTGGTTTTGATATTTGAAATAAAGACATCTATTAAATGGATTACTTGTCGATAAGTGTAATATCACCCGAGAAGGGATGTTCGCTTTTCCTAGTAGCCATTTGCTTACTTTCTTACCTGTATGCAATTTAATCCACATTGTCTCCTTGGGGGTTCACATTTGAAAGTGGAGTTCAGTTGGATGAAAAGCCAGCCCCCCACAACGACCTAGCCTTCTATCCAAATCGTGGTATATCCTGCTCTCTGACTCTATGCAACTCTTACCAAGGTTGAAGTTTACCAAACCCCTTCAGATAACATCATAAAATATAACAATATTGTTACAATTTACATCTTAGGTTTATTTGGTTACAAATGCTTTTAAAAAAATAAAAATAAATAAAATTCTTTTGTAGTACCATGGCTGATATTATCTTTAATTTTCATCCATAGACCATAAAGAGTGCATTTTCTTGTTTAATTTAACCTTAGTTGCATGATCCTCCTAACCAAGTGTTGCTCCTACTTCACAGTCATGCACCTATAATCTTAACATTGACATCTAACTTTTTTCTGTTCATGATTGATGCCATTTGCTGATCCTAGTGTGAAGATCCACGATGTAAAGTTTGGCAACATATGGGCTGTGTTATTATTCCTGAGAAACCTATGGAAAGTGTTCAACCTGAAGTTCCATCTCAATTTTATTGTGAAATATGTCGACTCAACCGGGCAGATCCGTATGTTTCTTCCCTTTTCCATAAGCTAGTTTAACTATCTTTCAGTGTACATATAGGTGGTAAATATTTTTTCCCTATATATATCACAAAACTTATATAATTGCTTGGCCCAACCATGCAGATCAGATGGCACAAAAGATCAGACTGATCCACTCATCAAGTGGGCCACACATACTCTGAGTCAGATGGGCAGTTGTCTATTGCTTTTGATGGTGTGGCCCCCATGGTGAGCGGATTGGTCTGATTTTTCCATCAAGCATTCTTCATGTTGGGTCAACCACTTGGTCGGGTTGGATGTCATACACACATGGCATGTAGCAATCATGCACTAGTAGGACAATAGCACTGTTGGGCAACTAGTGTGTGATACTTTGTACATGCATGCATACATCTGTATGTTTTATGCATATATGTACATGCATGCTAATGGTAACTTAACCTGCTAACCTCTTGTTTTTGTTTCATTTTATATTCTTGACTTGCATCTCTACATTTTTGTTGGAGCTATGAATGATCTGCCTTGTGATATTGTGGCCTTACGAACTTTCACAGGTTGTCCCTTACTAAACTTTGTAAAAATAAGTTTCTTGATTGGATGGTGAAAATTAAGTTATTTACAGCCTTTGAAGTTGTTTATTCTGGGGCCTTGAGAGTTTGTGTAACTGACTCGACAGTTTATAAATGGATCCTGAGAGCCCACATCATTATGTTACATGAATGCTACATCTGGATTTTGGAAAATTGCTTTCCTAATTTTTAAGTTTTGACTTTAATATTTCTCACTTGAACCTGCATGATAGCTATTTTTTTTCTAGCCAATTGATGTGATTTCTGTCATGTTTGGTGAATCTATGTGATTTCTATGATGCAACTGATCGTCTAAGCTCTGTTATGCCATATTCTCTACCTTCAAAGTCACCAAGCTTATTTCGAGTGCAATATTCTCTTTCCTGACTAATAATTATTCGTGTTTTATCAGAAATAATTTTGTTCAGTTTTCTTTTGTGAAAAGGATAACATTGTAATCCTATGTCTTACCAATGAACTTCGTTGGTTTGATATTTAATTTCCATAATCAGGGAAATAGAGCCAACTTATATCCTCTCTTTCTCACTTTTTTGCATCCTCGGCTTTTCCTTCTCTGTTTCTTTGATTTGGATACACACACATACATATGTATCTATGTATGCATGCATTGCTTGTGTAAGTGAAATAACTTTGGGAATAACTATAATGCTTTCTTCATCATATATTTAATTCTTTCGCTTAATCAGAATAAAATGTCTGGATTAACTTTCATTTTCTTTACTTTCTTGAATTCTTTTGTTGGTTGTAATGTATGTTTATCACGTTAGCCAACATTGACATTATCATATTTGATTGTGTTGATCTTGCAAGCAGTGATTTCAGTATCAGCTGATACTATCCATATCACACAGGGCCAATACAAAACTGGGTTATAGTTGTGAAACTTCTCAGTATTGGTCGATATCGTGATATATCACAAGTCAATATATCGACGCATTGTGATATTCTGGAAATGGCACTGTTGTAAGTTCCTTCATATCGTCTATATGTATTGCATGTGTCGACAATATTGTATCTGAGTCGGTTTTCTTTTGATAAATTTACATGTATCGACAATATCACACTTGCATCGGTCCCTTTTCTGAAAAAATTGGGAAATTCGCAAAATAAATCTGTAAAAAAGCAGATTTTCTGAAAATTTTGGGAAATTTGCAAGAAAAATCAAAAAAGAAAATTTCTCTGAATTTTTTGTACTAGGATTATGTTGCTGAGGGCTTTTAACCAGTCCTTTTCATTTGTTTGGAGAGAATGGGATATGAGTGTGGAAATCGAGATTGAAGGGTGTGTGGTACTAGAAACTTAATTGGTGAGTTTTTACTAATCAAACTGTTTTTGCTTGTTAACTTGCCTGGAATCTGCGGAATAAAGTTAGTAATCCATGATTTCCATGTTTAGCATGCTCAATTATCATCTTTCAAAAAAAAAAAAAAAAAGAAGCATGCTCAATCATGGATTTTGACCACCGATTTTCAAATTTGGAAAAATGAGTGAATTTGGGATTTTTTCCTGATTTCATCCATTTAACTTGCAATTAGAGTGTGGAAAAATCACATATGAGTGCTTGGTGGCTAATCTACAGATTTATTGATCTTTTTGGAGTTTTTGAATTTTTTAATTAAAAATATTGGAAAAATAGATTAAAATAAATTTTATTTTCAAAAAAGATTACACTGCCCTAGATGTTATTTATGCGTTGTAAGTGAAATGCTCAGCTGCACACTAGTTCTCATGTGAACTCGTGAGCACTTTTCGATATGCGATGTTAGCGCAAAATCTGAATGGTCCATGTGATGATGCTCCCCATGAAAACCCCAGGGCCCAACTTTCAGCCTGATCCAAAACTCTGGTGGGCCATGGGAAAAGGAAACATTTACCTCCCTTGATTTGCCTCTCTTTTCTATGGCCGACCAGAGTTTTGGATCAGGCTGAAAGTTGGGCACTAGGGTTACATAGAGTGCCACATCACATGGACCATGACACACGAACAAAGGTGCGCACGGGCGCACAGGTGAGCATGACTATATATATATATATATATATATATATATATTATGAGTGTTAGCTGGTCTTAACTTCAACCAGACTCATTTATTTATTTTCAAATAAAAATATTTTTGAAATTATAAAAACTAATATTTATTCATATTTTAAATAAATGCACTATTCGTCGTAAGACAGATTTGGGTTTTGAATGTATTGGTTTTGTTTTCATACATATCATCTATGATTTATAAGCTATAGTAGCTGATTTTGAATATAGTTGGATAACTTTTGTCAAACAATGCATATTTTAGGATCCTAGATGATGGAAGCTTCTTATGTGTACTTTTTTTTTTTTTTTTGGTGATATTTCGAGTTCCAAGTGTGTACTAATGTCTTTTTTAGCATCCCCTGAAGTTTCATTGAAAAATTCGACCAAGTTCCCATGTTTCCCAACGTTTTCAAAAAACAGCAATACATTAAGTGATACATGCGATATTTCCAACGCAATATGCTTTATGTTTCCGTATGCCAAGAGTGCGTACATGCGTTGATACCGATATTGAAAACACTACTTGCAAGCTTGCCACAAAATATTATTTGATTTGACTTTGTTTTGCTCAAATTGTATTGGTTCTTGTTGGGAGAGGGACAAATCATCTAAAAGGGAAAAAGTTGTGTTGAGTGGTACCAATTTTGATTTTCTAAGCAAAGTAGCATTTCAAAACTGCTACTTCAAACAATCTTTGCAAGTAGTTGGTCCCACTCCAAAAAAATTTGAGGTGAATATATTCTTCGATTTAGGTACTAGAATTTAAATGCTGATGAAGATAACTGGCTAACTATTCCCTAGTCAGTTCGGGAAGCTGTTTTAGCTGCAAGTCATTGCCTGGGTGCTATCCTAACTGTAGACTGTGTGGGACTCAACTCACAACCCTGTTTGTCGATGAGTCAACTTTCTGCCCAAGTAAAGCTAAGTTACTTGGAAAAGAAGATAGAATGCTGAAGAGGGACTTGAGGGCAAGAGAACTAGTTGTATAGGACTAGAGCAAAAATGCTTCCAGCTTTCTGAGGTGCCTACCAAATGAGGAGCTTTACCCTTTATTTAGGCTCAAGAACCTTCAAGCTACTTTAGATGGATTTCTAGGATGAATCCATGTGGTGACTATCCAATGGCCAATAATACTCTAGAATATATGTATGTAGGTAGGTAGGTACGGACGGATGTATGTATGTATGTATGAACATACTCTCAAACTTTCTTTGTTTGTTGACATTTTCAAACACCTTCTTATTCCAATGAATGATTTGTTGAACCTTCAACCCTGTTTGTTAGTATTATTATTTTAGTGTTTTCTAGTCAACACTTCTTTCAAAAGCACGATCACCCATTCGCCACTGGAGTCTTAGTTTGCAGTTTCTTTGGTACAAAATTTCAATCATATGTGATAGCAAGTGTTTTGGGATGCAAATAAGGACTTTTTGTTGGTTGCTAGATCTTCCTATTTGCGGCATCTCCTTTGACACATTGGAACCTCCTCTTTGTATTTGGGGCAACCAAGTGTGTTGTATCCCTTTCCAGTTTCTATGAGAAACACAACAAGTATAATTTGGGATGGGTTAGGTTCGATCAAGGTGTACAAAATCGGTTACGTAATGGTAACAGCCAAGTCTGTTACGCAATATGAGGGTCGAAACGGTGACTTTTTGGCTCGGATCGGCAGTTACAGGGGCCATAACGGCCATTATTGCCCCATAATGGTCAGGGCGTAACGGCCATAAATGCTATTTTTTTTTTTTTTTTTTTTGTCTTTTTAAGCTGCAATTTTTCTCATTTTGGCACTTTTCTCTTCCAAATTCTTTTCTAAACTATTTTATTACAAATTACGACCACTCTTAGCTTGAATTTGAGGATCAAAACAAGTTATTTCAAGGATTTTGTTACATTGATGCTCCATGGGACATTTTCTGAGAAATCTTTAAAAATAGGTATTTATATATATATTTTTAAAATCTCTATTGTTATGGTTAAATATGATGCATTATTCAAATTAGAACATATGAATGTGCATTTTATAGATTCTGCAACTGATTTTCTTTTTTTCTTTTTTTTTTTTTGTATTTTTTTATTTCCAGAATATTTTTGGCCAATTTTTAAAAATTAGTAAATGCTTGCACATGTGAGATATATATATATATATACTTGAAGACACAAGGTGTCGCCACCTCTTTTTGAAGTGAGACTAATCCATGCAGATACACGCAATCACCCACAACCACGTGTATCGGGTAAAGCCAAGGAGGAGGGGAATCGAACCCTCACCTGCACATGTGAGATATTTTGATATTAAATTCATTCTAATATATCTATCATTATTATTATATAGTTAGAAAATTAAATCTATGAGTTTTGCAGTCAATTCTAGGCTGTCAGGTTCATAAATTCATCAAACTACCCAATGCGACTTACTATATAGTTAGAAAATTATAAATGAATGCATATTTGGAATATTTAGAAATTTCTGAATTTAATGATTTTTTTTTTTTTTTTTGGATTTTTTTATAACATAAAAATTTCTGACTATTATGGGGCTGATACAGCCCGTAACCGTATCGTTAACGGTGGGCACCGTTACCGCAAAGGTAAACCTTAGGTTTGGTTGGGTTCTTGAGTACCTATATGGGTGTTGCTGAATCTGCCACCCCATCTCGTTTTTGCGGATCCAGACCTTGTCCGGAACCTATTGGGTTGGATCTCGCTTATATGAGGACCTAAACCCCGGATCCAAACAAGTCTTGGTATTTGTTGGGTTCCAAATGGGTCTTTAGACCTTGGTTTGGAGAATTAGAGTCAGGTTTGGATCGGATGAGTTTCGGCTCAATTGAAGGCATGCTTTACTTGATTCCACTTGATGGATGGATTCGATGGCAGCATTGCACCAATGTTTTAAATAGCGAATATCGTGTAGGGTAGCATTCACGCCTCTGTTGCTTGAGCTGTAAGATACATGCTACTTCTAGATCTTTAATTAAGGTTGCGCTTGGTTGCACTAAATATCAAGAAATTTGATGATATTTTGCTCTAAATTACAATGACTAATAGTGAAATTTCATGATATTTTGGTGCAGCCAAATACAACCTAAAATAATAGGAAAAATAGGGAAAGATTAACTATAAAGATAACGAAAGAGCACCAGAACTAGATCTTTATTTTTGTGTGTGTGTGTGCATGTCTTCAACTGCAGTGTAACTTACCATGCAGTCGGCTACATGCGGGTATGTGCGCGCGTCTTCAACTGTGGTGTAACATACCACGTAGTCGGCTACATGTGATCATTCCTCACACAGTGTTATGTGCTCTCGTGTGTATGGCTGCGTGTCTTCAACCGCAGTGTAACTTACCAAGCAGTCGGCTATATGTGATCATTCCTTGCATACTCTTCAACCGTACTGTAACTTACCATGCGGTTGGCTACATGTAACCATTCCTCACACCCTTGAACTGCAGTGTATGCCATGCAGTCTGCTGCATGTGTGTGTGCGCGCTTAGTAAAAGGAACTAAAGAAAAATGAAATGATTATGCTGAGTACTCTAAAAGCTACCATACATGCGGTTTTCTCCAATCTCTCCTATGTGGGTGTTGATGGTTTACAAATTCATTGAGTTGCCAACTATCTGTAATCATTTTGGTAGGAGATAATACAGTTTGGTTCATAATGGTGTTGAAGGTTTACAAATTCATTGAGTTGCCAACTATCTCTAATCATTTTGGTGGGAGATATTCAGTACAGTTTGGTTCATAATGGTGTTTTGGCTGTTGCAGATGTCTTATTGTAATCAATCCATCTTTTTCTTTTTCTTGGCAGATTGAGAGTTTCATTAATATGATATTTTGCAATTTTCAGTTTTTGGTTGACAGTGGCACATCCATTGTTTCCTGTGAAAATGACTACTTCAAATATTCCAACAGATGGGTGAGTTACTGTTTTTTAACTAAACATTCCAGAAGTTGTAGTCATTTCTATTTTGGTTTATATGATTGGATTATTAGGATAGCGAATAATGAGAAGAGATTGCACATGGTAGTATGGTACTAATGTAAAATTTTTAGACATTGAAAACCTCACGATGGATTAAATTCCTGACATGGAGCTATTCCTAAGCTTCTTTTTTATGGTATTCATCATTCGTTAAACATTTTCTTTTCATACCATGATAGAATAAAATTTCATTTCTTGATTTTGTATGATCGTAGTGCGTTTATTTCACTGTACTATATCAGAGATGCTTGGTTGTTATTGATTTTGTGTGTCCTGGTTTGTTTACTTCTTCAAATAATACCTAACTTCTATTTTTTCTAGAAGGTAACAGATATTTTATTAAGAGAAGTGCCTATGACTCATGTTTGTAGTCCCTCACTAATTTTTATTTTTTTTAGTTCAACTATTTTAATTGTTTAACTAGATAACCTTGTTTTAAATCACGCTTTGGATTCATTCTCTTGCTCCCGCTTCCTACCTATTTGTACCTTTGTTTTGAAAGATAACGATAGTTTTATTAAGAAAGCACCGAAGCAAAAGAATACAAGCCCAACAACTTAAAACGCAAAAAGACAAGAAGGCCAAGACTTCTTTAACATAAACAGCTCATTCGGACACGAGCCTTTTAATTTTAAAAATTACTTCATTCTCCCCTTTTATGATATTTCGAAAGCACCGCCCATTCCTGGCCCCCCAAATGACCCACATTATCACCATAATGAGCAACCACTATTCCGCTTTCCGCACCTTCCCTCCACCCCCACCATGCCAACCCAGAGAAGCTCCTCCACAGAATTAGGTATAACCCAAGTCAAGCCCAAATATGAAAGGAAGAACTCCCAGATTGTAGAGGCAAAATGGCAATGGAAAATAGGTGATCGATCAATTCCTTGTTTCCCATGAACATAAGGCAAATGTTCGGCAGCACAAGCGCTCTTCTTTGGAGATTATCTATGGTTATGATTCTTTTTCGACCCACCAACCAGACAAAAGCAAAAACTCTTGGGGGAGCTCCATAGAACAATAATGGAAGGGGCGATTTGGCTGCCTATGGGAGGGCATTTTGGAAATAAACCTAAAAAGAGCTTTAATCAATAATTTTCCTGATATACTTCCCGCCCACACCATACAATCTTCAAGGTGAGGGTCTGGGACCATCGAATGTAGAAGCTTCAATAATGAAAGAAAATCTTCCACCTTAGTATCCGACATATTTCTTCATCAAGGGGGCACCTAATAATTTTTCCCTCTTGTCGTATCCACCACACGGTCATGCCTATCCGGTGCTAGCTTGGCAAGAGGAGGGAACAAATCTTGTAAAGGCTGTGTGCCACACCAAGTATCCATCCAAAATCTAATCCGAGAGCCAGACCCACCTTTGAAGGAATTGCCTCTGCTCACCAAATGATACATTCCCATAATTGATTTCCATATGCTCGAACCTTTATAAGTGGATGAAACCTTAACAAACCAACCTCCCTCCTACATCCCATATTTTGCTGCAGTTGGATTTCTCCATAACCACTCTTCCTCCATGTCGAATCTCCAAATCCACTTCTCGAGCAGAGCTGAGTTCATGAGATGTAAAGGTTTTATCCCCCCCCCCCCCCCCCCCCCCCAAATTGGCTTACAGACCTTCTCCCATCTTAGAAGATGGAACTTTCTCCCTTCGTTGTCTCCTTTTTCCCTTCTCATCTTCTCAAGCTCATCCAGAACAAATTTCAGGCACTTCAATAACGACATAAAATACAACGGCATATTACGCGAATGCCGACTTTATCAAGGTAATGCAGGCCCCCAGAGACATATACTTGCGTTTCCATGTTGAGAGCTTCCAATCTAACCTTTCAATCACCATGTCACC
The DNA here is from genome assembly GCA_037074715.1 of Magnolia kwangsiensis. Lineage (NCBI taxonomy): Eukaryota > Viridiplantae > Streptophyta > Magnoliopsida > Magnoliales > Magnoliaceae > Magnolia > Magnolia kwangsiensis. Next base: position 124,103,859 of record CM073575.1, on the reverse strand, counting down.
CACATATGCTTTGCCGGTTTCCCTAAACCGAGAGGCAAAACCAAATAAGAAATCCGGAATGACACAGTTTGGCATCCAAAAACAAGGGCCATTCAGGACAACTCCTCATGATTTAGGTGTATCTCAAGCATCTCTGACTTCCTACATTTATCTTCAACTTCAATACTGCCTCAAAAGCATACTATAATCTTCCTCAAGTTCAAAACATATTCCACCTTCAGCTCGTAGAAAAGAAGCGTGTCATCTGCATATTGGAGATATGCCACTTGATAAGAGACCATTTTCCTCACCATTTTTTGAGCATCCTGCTAAGAGTCTCAACCACCACCACAAATCGGTGAGGCGATAAAGTATCGCTTTGCCGAAGACTGCGAGAGCTTTTGAAGTATCCTTTAGGAGAGCCGTTTACCAGTATGGAGAAAGAGGCTGATTGAATGCAAGCTTTTATCCAGTCCCTCCACTTGATGCTACAACCCAACCTCTCAAGTATATAATCCAAAAAATTCCAATCCACATGGTTGTAAGCCTTCTCGATATCTAGTTTGCAAATGAGTCCGTTTTTCCTCTCCCTGAAATTAGAGTCAACACATTCATGAGCTATCAAGAAAGTATCTAGAATTTGTCTTCCGAACACAAAGACCCCTTGATTTTCCATTACCACATTGGAGATGCACTCCCTAAACTTGGAAGCAAGAATTTTGGCCAAAATTTTGTACGGGCTGCCGGTAAGACCAACTGGTGTTAAGTCTTTCAATTCCTCGGCTCCACTTTTTTTTTTTTTTTTGAAATTAGGGCAATAAAGGTTGCCTCAAGCTCTACCAACATGCAACCACTCTCCGAAAATTCCATCATAAAGTCCATGACATCTGTCCCCGCTATGTGTCAAAACTTCTGAAAAAAAGCGATAGGGAACCCATCCAAACTGCGGGATTTTGTCTCCCCCAGTTAACAATAGAAAGCAACCTCTTGTAGTGGACACGATAGAGTCGCTAATTTGCTCATTGGAAGTATGGACCCTGTCAAGTACAAGGCTGGATATCCTGTTAAAGCGGGCCCTGCACTAGCAATGTTGTGGAAGAAACATGTATTTTTATCCCCCTCTTTCAGCCACACCGTGCATGATCTTTGCCGCCATCTGATTTCTTCTTCTCTAGCAATGTTGTGGAAGAAACACGTATTTGTACTTGAAAACATTTTGAAACCAAAGCTCCTCTCTTCGACACCTAAATCTATTTCTATTTTTGCTTCATTCTTCATTCAACATTTGGGAGACAATTAAAATCCCACCAAAACCCTTCAATCCCACCTTTTATCTCATCTTCATTGAATCTCCTCCTTTTCTCAAGAAAAATAAAATAAAAAATGAAACTATAAGCCTTTTCATTCTCCGATGCACACGCTAGCTAGACTTTCCTCCGTGGCAAACATAGGGCTGCAATGCCCAATTTGAGAAAAAATGGCTCGTAATAGACTTGGTAGAGGACTGCTAGTGGAGAGAATGGAATGGTGAGGAAAAAAACGAAAGCGGAGGACAAGGAAATGGAGGAAAAGGACAGAGACATAAACTGTAGGAAATTCCTATGCTGATAATGGGAAGGAGAAAATGTCTTCTTTCGAAGGAGAAAGGATGGATGAGAAGGAAAATGATTCATAGGGGATTGGACAACAGTTGCAAGGAACAAATTCAAAAATTAGGAAAATGGAACAAGGTTTAAAAGGGGCTCTCGGAATATCCTACATTGTTTGTAGAACATTTCAGCTGGATGGATGCTGATTAATTTTGAGCGGGTGTTCGGACGTGCCACGAAGGTTATGAAGGTTGTTATACCTCGAGAACGAAACTCAAAACAATCTTCGGGGTTTTGTGTTTGTTCGGATGTGGTAGGAGGAGGTGGATAAGGAGACATGCTAAATGGGGAGTGTTTTGGAGGGAAAAAGTTGATAGCGCAGAAAGCTCGTTTCGGACTAGAGGTCAAAAATAGAGAGGGGGATTCCTGGAAAGAGAAAAGGAAGCTGATATATAAAAAGATGGTGGTGGATGATCAAAGGGCTGCGACATCATCATCATGATTACCTGATTCGGAGATGAGAGGGTTGGGAGATGGTAGATCCTTCAAAGAATGCATTAACAAACAAACCAAAACAGGGATTTATAAAGGATTCAAAGTCAGAATAATCTTTAATGCGGGTATAGGAGAAATGGATTCGGTGGATGAATTCTAAACATTCGTGAGTCATCAAGGTTAAAAAATAACATTGTGGGGGCTTTCTCCACATATGTCGATAGTGAAGCACAAGAGGAAAGGAATGAGCTCTCAAATTAGCTGAAGATTCTACAATCTCTAGTTGAATAGTGTACAATTTGGAAGAGAGGAGATGAACGTGCAAGCAGAGTTTCAAATAGTTCCCTATGTTGAAGATAAAGACGAGGCTTTATCAGAAAGTGGAGCTAAAACAGTCTATCACGAGCAAGAGGGGAGTTGGTTTTGGATTCTAGTGAGGTGTTTAAGTTGGAGTGTGATGGGCCCAGGGTGTTTACAGAAAAGTGCTCAGGTGAAGGACATGCAAAAAGATACAAAGTGCATATGGCAAATTTTCAAGAAACTAAATTGCAGGAAATCGATCATGGTATAGAAAAGTGCTCAGGTGAAGGAAATGCAAAAAGATACAACGTGCATATGGCAAATTTTCAAGAAACTAAATTGCAGGAAATCGATCATGGTATAGAAATTCATTATGGTGGGATAAACATGAAGGATGGTAATTTGGAACTCAATTACATTGCGTAAGGAGGAAAGTTGGAATGGTCAATTCTCGGTTTCCTTGATGTTAAAAGTCGGGATGAAGACAGAGATCAAAATTTTGGGATGAATTGGATGTGTCAGAGTAGACAGTTATTGCCGTGGTGCGTGGGAAGGAGACTTTAATTTGATCAGGTTCCCACATGAGAAATCAAATGGGGGTAGGATGACTGGTAGTATGAGGAAATTTTCAAATTGAATTTCAAAACAAAATGATAAATCTACCGATGGGTGAAGTAAGGTTTACATGGACAAATGGGCAGGCTAAGGTAATTAAATCAAGATTAGATTCCTTCTTGCTTTCGCCGGAATGGATTGACAGAATTCCATTAGTGTTCCAAGGAAGTTTGTCACGACCTCTATTTGATCATTATCTGATATTGTTAGAAATTGATGAGGAGGATTGGGGGCCTAACTTTTTCGTTTTTAACTGGCATGGTTAGAGGTAGAGGGTTTTTCAAACAAAGTGGCAGATTGGTGGTCTTCCTTCACAATCCAAGGAGGTGCAACTTTCATATGATTCCAAAAATTTTAATTGTTAAAAATGGAAAATATGCAGTTGGAAGAAAGATACATTGGGAGGTCAAGTGGAGGAGACAGAATATTGCGAGAAATTCATTGTTTAGATGTAAACAAGGTATTCTAAACAAGTGGAGGACCTCTGTTTTTTGGGTCTGTTACGGGGTTGTAACGGCCTTTACAGTCCCATAACTGTTGTTACACACAAGAAAAGAAAAAGAAGAAAAGAAAATATGAAAAAAAAAAACCTTTTCGTTTTCTTCTTCTCTTCTTTTCTTCTTATTCTTGGGCTGCTGCAGCGGCAGCAGCAACTGCTTCTCTTCTTCTTCTTCTTTCTTCCCGTGGTGCGATCTCTCTCTCTCTTTAGTTCCCTCTCTCATTCCCTCTTTTTGTTTTCAGTTTCCCTCTCTTAGAAATAACGAATGGACTGCGTAGCTGTTTCATGGCCACACACTTATTATTATTTTTAAAGGCTATGTAACGTACGTAGCACATTGCACTTGCACTGTTTCATTGCGTGGGGCCCACCTTGATTTCTGTGTAGTATATCCATGTTGTCCATCAGTTTTTCTGGTTAATTTGAGGGCTTGGTACTTGAAATGAAGGGATCCAAATCTCAATTGGACCTTGCAGTTGGGATTGAATGCCCACTGTTAAAATCTACCTAGGGCCTAATATAATGTTTATTTTCGATCGAACCTGTTTATAAGGTCACATAATCCTGGATGAAGGGAGAACATAGATAACAACTTTGGTCCTAAGCAATGCTCGAGTTGTCGGTATTGCTACAAGTTTCATTGGTTGGGGATGCGAAAACAATATCATTATTGCCGATAATATTGCTGATAATTGGACATGCGAAGGAAACATAGGAAGACTAGAATTTTTCATTGAAACGTTGGGAGATGATAAAATACACATTTTCATGTTCAGTAATAAAAAATTACAAGAAGAATGCATATGTAATAAGTTTCCATTTACTGGTGGCTTAAAAGTATGGTTTGTCGTAGGAAATCACTCCAATAGTATCACAACAATCATTTAAATATTATTAAACTAATTAACAAGCAAACAACATGCATTATGCATTCATACGTTGTGTATCCCTACATAAATAAGCATATAATTTATAACCACAATACACATATATAATCTAACTATCCAATCACCCAACCATCCCATCCAAACATCCAACCATTTGTCCCATCTATTCATACAGCCATCCATCCATCAATACATCCATCCATCCATCCTATCCATTCATCCATCTAAACATCCATCCAAACATCCATGCATCCATCCCATCCATCCAAGAATTCCAACCAACCATCCTTACATCCATCCATCCCTTCTATCAGTCCATCAAACAATCCCATCCATCCAACCATTCCATCCCATCCATCCATTCCATCTAACCATCCTTACATCCATCCATCCCATCTATCAATCCATCCAACCATCCCATCCATCCAAATGTCCCATCCATCCATCCATCCCATCATCTATACATCCAACGAACCATCTCATCCATCCAACCATACCACCCATCCCATCCCATCCACTCATCCATCCATCTATGCCATATATCCATCCACATGTCTTTCCATCCATCCAACCCATCCCATCCATCCATGCCATATATCCATCCACATGTCCATCCATCCATCCTACCATCCCATCCCATCCCATCCATCCATCCCATCTATGCATTTGAATATCCATTGATTCATCCAACCGTCCCATCTATCCATCCATGGAATCTATCCATCCACATGTATGTCCATCCATCCATCCAACCCATCCCATCCATCCTACCATCCCATCCCATCCCATCCATCCTACCATCCCATCCCATCCCATCCATCCATCCATCTGAATATCCATCGATTCATCCAACCGTCCCATCTATCCATCCAAACATCCATACATCCATCCACCCCATCTAGCCAACCATCCCATCTATCTATCCATCCAACCATACAATTGTGACTCAATGCACACAAACATGACATGTGTACAATTTATGAGTTTTGGTGCATCATCATATAACTCTTTTTTAATTACACAACAACATTCGTTTATTGGAAAAGAATAACTCATTTATATTAAGGGACATGAATAGAGAGTGAGCCTTTAAAGGCTCATTTAATTTATTACAGAAAAAGAGAGAGGGAGAGAAAGAGAGCCTTTAAAGCTCATTTCATTTGTTGCAAAAAAAGAGAGAAAGAGAGCCTTTTCGGAGAGAGACGTAGAGAAAGAGAGAGAGAGCCTTTTTAGTTCCAACAGAAAAAAGAGAAAGACGCAGGGAGAGACATTGCGTAAAGAAGAAGAAATCCTTTTTCTTTTTTATGGAGTTAACGCATATTACAGAGGAGGTGGAAGAAGAAGAAAAAGAAGCAGAAGGCTTGTTTTATTTCTTCTTCTTCTTCTTTTTTTCGATTTTCCACTAGTTTACACAGGTGCACACTGTCAAGTTTCAGTTGTTGGTGATATTTCAAGATAAAGGGGCCGCTTATATCGAAAAAATCACAAGGGGCTATAGCCATTGAAGGTGTTAAGTGCGACTTTATCTACAATATTTTTCTTTTTTCCGACTCCAACGATAAAATCGGCGAGATGTTGCCGACATCTAAAAGAAAAATGAATACTTATCGCAAGTGCAGCGAAACTGATATTATCAACGATAATTCGATATTATTGTCGATAATTTAAACACTAGTCCTAAGAAATTTTTAATAGTGGGAATTCAATCCGTACCGTGTGGTCCACTTAGTGGTCGAATTATCTCCGATATTATCAAAATATCTTCGATATTATCTTTATCTCCAGCTCAACGATACCGATAACGCTGGTAGTATTGGAAATTCCTGGTATTAGCAATGTATCGGTAAGTATCGCCAACGTATCAATATTACTAATGTAATCACCAATATTTTTAACTATGTAAATTCTAGGCGTTGCTTGTACTACCAATGCATCAATATCACCAATATTTTCGACTATGTAAATTCTAGGTAATGCTTGTATCATAAGTGTATCGACAATATTTCAATAATATTGCCAACGAATTGATATCATCAAAATTTTGTTTATTAGAAAATTTTTTATTTCAATTTTTTTTTTTTTCATGGGCACATGGTTGTATGTAGTGTTCGATTCGTCATTGATAATATTGATAATATCTCGATATTATCGATATCGCAACATGCGCGATATCGAGACCACAATCTTCCATTTCCTTTTCAATTGTTGATGATTTCTCGGTGAAATATCATGTGTTGTTGATATTTTGCAATATCGATGGATGTTTGGATGGAAGGTTGGATAGTTAAATAGGCCAGATGGGATGGTTGGATTGATTTCTTACAAAAACACATGCTTTTAAAGCCCTATTAATTGGAAACTTGTTATGCATGCATTCCTTTTGCAATTTCTTTTTTTTTTTTTTTATATATTTCTAAATATGCAAATATGTACATTTTAACATCTCCTGAAGTTTCCTTGAAAATTCCACCGTTTTTACCTTGTTACCCCGCATTTCCGATTATTAGCGATAATATTGGCAATATCAACATTGTTTTCGTATCCCCGGTCAGCGAAACTTGTAGCAATACCGATACTTCGAACACAGGGTCCACTTGAGATTTGAATTTACCTCATTGATTGGACCATGCCCTAAAATGAGTTGGCAAAAAGGATGGACCACATGGATATACGATAAATGCATTGAGGTGGGCCCCACATTTAAGGCGATACTCACTAGTGGTCCACTTGAGATTTAGATCTGCCTAAACTTTTGGACCATGCCTTAAACTGAGTTTGCAAAACTAATTGACGACATGAATATAGGCCCACCAGTGGTCCACCTGAGATCTGGATCTACCTCATTTTTTTACCATGCGCTTTAATGAGTTGGCAAAATGGATGGATGACATGGATATAATGCATAATCGAGTGGGCCCCATGTACATGGCCCTAAAAATTTGTACATGGGGTAGATATCAACTCAAAATTAACCAATTAAATTTTGGGACCATTATTGCTAAGTCACAATCCCAAAATTAAATTGTTTGAACAATTTTCACCATTAATTTGCGAACAGATGTTATTTTGAGGTCCATTTGATATTTTTCATTCTTCCTTGTCCAATAAATTTCCACCAATCCATTAGCGGGATAAGTGCCAATCGCTTACATTAATTTGAGGCTAATATGGGGCATTGAGTGGTCCCGAAAATAGCCCCAAATCGACCACACTATTTACCCCAATTTATTTATTTTATCTATGGGGGAAAATAATTTTAAATTATTAGGTATATGAATTACATAATAGGATACAAAAGTCCTTAAACTCTATATATTAAAATGGAATGTATGTGAATAATACTAAAACCTGAAAACATGAGATGTTTTGGTATTACATTCTTCATGGTAAATTTATATAGACATTATATAATTAGAAAATTAAATAAAAAAGGTTTTCATTCTGACCAAAGATTGGACCGTTACACTATTATAAACATGTTCAAAATTATAAATGAATGCATATTTGGAATATTTATAATTTTTGGGATTTTTTGAACATTTTCCCATATTTTTTGGAGCAATTTTTTTTTTTAATCAATACATAGGCGTATCGCCCGTTACGCCCCCTATATCGCCCGTTACACCAATTCAGCATATCCTTAACGGTGGACACCGTTATGCCCACTGTTACCACTACAGAACACCTTGGATGTAAAAGAAGAAGGTTATGAGGTCTCGGAAGAGGAAAGCTTCAAGAGAAGTCCATAACACAAAGTACAATGATGGATTGAGAGAGGAGATCGAGTGGATCCAACGATTGAAGGCTACTTGGCTAAAAGAAGGAGACGAGAATACAAAATTCCTTCATGCCATAGAAAATGCTAGAGTGTGAGCCAATAAGATAATTTCATTAGTAGTGGAAGGGGAGAGAATGGAGGGGAAATCGAAGATATGCAATTCTATGGTTAGCTTCTGTAAAGGCCTCTTATCATAGGATATAAATGAATGTTATGAGAAATGATGTATTCCATATGAATTAGAGGCCTCGCTTATAGTAGTGATTCCAAAAAAAAGGAGCCGAGTGTATTAGAGGTTTCAAACCAATCATCCTGTTGGGAAGTCCTTATAAGATTCTGGCGAAGGTGCTTGGTTCTACATTTAGTGTAGTGTTGGGTGAAGCTATCTCTATAACACAAGGAACATTCCTAGAAGGCGGACAGATCGTGGATAGTGTGCTAGTGGCGCAAGAATGCATAGATTCTTGTAAGAGGAGGATCTAGAGGGGTGATATGGACACTGGATATTGAAAAAGCATATGATCACATGTCGGGTAGACCGAGTTATGGAGGAAATTGGAGATCTTGGATTTGAGTGTGCGTGAGTTCCAAAAAGTTCTCAGCTTTGATTAATGGATTTCTAAATGGCTTCTTCCCTTCCTCCAAAGGATTACGTCAAGGGGATCCCCTCTTACCATATTTATTTGTGGTGGTCATGGAAGCTCTCAACAAAATGTTAGATAGAGGGGAGGATGTGGGATTGATAGAACGTTTCAGGGTGGACAATTCGGAATCCCTTGGAGCATGCAGATGATACATTATTTGTTCGGTGAGGCAGCTGTAAGGTGGAGAATCTTAGATCAATTATAGTTAACTTTGAGGGGTTCTTGGGTTAATGGTGAATATTAACAAAATGAGTTATTGGGGGTAGGCATTTGCTAGGAGGAAGTTGGGCTTTTTGCTTGGATCTTTGGGCATAGAGAGAGTTCCTTTCCTACTACGTATCTTGGTCTTCCTCTATGTATTGGAAAACCAACAAAACAGCTTTGGGATAAAGTGATGGAGTGATTTGTGAGTAGGTTAGCTCAGTGGAGATTTCGATATTTATCTATGGGTGGCGGGTTAATTCTAATTAAGGCGGTATTGTCTAGTCTCCCGGTTTATTTCATGTCACTATTCAAATGTCTGAAATTGGTCCTTAGTGAGAAGAAATAAGGAGGGATTTCTTATGGAGGGGAGTGGAAGAAAGGCAGAAGTTTCATCTTATCAAATGGGAGGAGGTCTGTAAGCAAAAAGAACATGGGCGTGCTTGACCGAGGGATTTATAGGTTATAAATATAGCTTTGTTAGGTAAACGGGTGTGGACATTTGGAGCGGAAGAGGGTGCTTTTTGGAGAGAACTGGCGGGGAGGACATATGGGTTGGCAGATAGGGGCTGGTGGATTAAGCCGTCTTCACTATATAAGTCTTCTTCTCTATGGAAGGCCATCACCTCAATTAAAGGCAAAGCTTGGGAAGGGATAGGTTTCGTCTTGGGAGATGGAAAGAAGATTAGGTTTTGGGAGGATAAATGGCTAGGAGATGAAATATCGAGTTTTAGTGGGGGTAGCAAGTGAAGCAGATGTGTTGGTGGATAAATACTTCTCTATTCAAGGTGAGGAAGTTTCTTGGGCCCCACTGTGTAGAAGGAATTTAAGGGAGGAAGAGTTCCGAAGAACTTATTGGTCTTCTTGAATTGTTGTCCATGGTGAAACTGGTGATTTCTGATTCAGATTTGTTGAGATGGCTTTGTGATAAATCCAACAAATTTTCAGTCAGATCTTGTTTCAGGATGCTAAGTGGAAAGAGAAGTGGTGTGGAGATCGGCCATTCCACATTTGTATGGGGTTATGGTGCTCCGCCTAAGGTTGCAGTGTTCATGTGGCTAGCAGGGAGGAAGAAAGTGCTAACTGTCGATAATCTTCAAAATAGAAAGATGATCCTCCCAAATGTTTGTCTTCTATGTTATCGAGGCAAGGAATCAGTGGGTCTTTTTTTTTCTTTTTTCTTTTTCATTTTTCGTTTGCAAAGAGGTTATGGGATAGCTTCTTCTCCTTGTTTGGTGTTTCATGGGTGATGCGGAGTTGTATTGACTGTTTATTATTAATGTGGCATGGCGGAGGTCAAGGGGAAATCGGGAAAAAATGTTTGGCAGTTAAGCTTATTAGCGGGGACTTGGTCCTTAAGGAAAGGAATGGAGGTGTTTAGTAGGGCTAAATCATATGTGATGGAATGGGTGATAGCTTTTAATGTTTTAGCCCAGTTTCCATCTAGTTGGCTTCACTTATAATCTTCTTTCAGTGGGTGGTTTGTATGTATTCTTCAGGCTTCGGCCTCAAATCAATAAAATTTCATGAATCTTTTGAGAGAAAAAAAACAAACATTTGGGAGACAGTTTTCTTCATCATGAAGCACCCCGACCTCCTCTATGCAGCATGAGGGAGATCTATTGTCATCATCATTACAACCGTGGACCTGTAGGTCATATCCAAATAACAGACTGAAAGTCATGTAATTAGGGAATTCGACAGAGCGCTAGAGGGCCTCCTTTTGTTCTTTAATTCCGACTTGTGAGAGCATAGGTTTTTTTGGAACATATTGCGAGATTTTGATTTTGACAATTAGAGGAATCAAAATTTGAAAATATTATGGCAGAACCTTTTACGAGACTAAGCATTGTTTGACACTGCATCCCCCTTCCCTCTAACCCACACACCCACACCTTGAGTTTTCAGGTGACAGTTTGATTGGCCATGTTTGATTTGAAGATGGAACCTTGCTTTGGCTGGATATGATGCAATGAAGTATCAGAGTCGCAGGAGTTTTTCCTTGAGTTGATGGGCTCAACTTTGGTATTCACGTTAACTAGTTTACTTGATATTGTAATTTTGAGATTATAGGCAAAAAATGTTGTTATGATAAAAGGTGAAGACAACCATATTTACCATTGTACTGTGATTTGCAATCTTCGAATAAACTATATCATCATAATGACCTTGTGCCAAGTTTAGTTGCATGAACCTGTTACACGGGTCCTGCTACTCCTACAAATTGGGCTTCTGACTTACAATCCGGTTCCCTCTTTGTTGTTTTCTATACTTACTAGCGTTTTGAAATAGATGCTTCTCCCCACTCGCCCAAATCGGCTGCCGCTTTCCATCAGTTCTTGTGCAACTATAGTCTTGGCTATTACGGGTTGGCTTTATGAATCCTGTTTTGCAAATCAGAATAAATTATATCAAATATATTATATTGTTTGGAAACAATAAGGAAGATTAGGAATTTAGGATATTCAAAAACTTTATTGTTACATACCCACTAAATACTCATTACTGTGATGGTAACATGGCATGGATTTCCTAATCAAATTCAGGACCTAAACCATTTAACAAGTTATATTAAAGTAGTGCAATCACAGAAAGGAAATTTGCATAGATAAATATGGGTTTATGAAGCACTCTGCAATAAGTTCCTACAACTTGCAGCAAAAAATTTAGTTTCTAGTAGTTCAAATGGTTCAATCACTCTTTTGAGTGGCTATTTTCTTGCTAATTATGTGGTCTAGATGGTCCACATGTTATAAGTAACATTATTGATAATTTGTTTATCAGAGTTCATCAGAGATGAGGTGTTCTCTCTTCATCTACTGGAAATGCTATAGTGATTTGTGCATGTCTTGGTGCATTGTCTCTCAGTTACCCCATAAACGCATCATGAATCTATAATGGTTGAGAGTTGAGACCATTGATCTGTTGGGCGACCACATGGATGGGTAATACCCCAAAAATTATGGTGATTGTAGTAACCACCATTGAAATGGTGTTATTTTTTGGTCAGTTGCAAACGTTCAGTGGCAGGAAACATTATCTGATGGCTGTGATCGTTTGATCCCAATGATTTACTGGCTAAGACATGCACGTGGTGGATCACCCTATATTGCTATACGTGCAGTCTAAATAGTGAGGTTTTCCAGCATTATATATAGGTTGTGTTGTTTATTATGTGTTCGAAGGCTAATACTATGCTAATTTTTACAGAGCTCATCTCATATTTTATTTGTAGATAACAAATGAATGACTTTTTTGTAAATAGGAATGTGTAGGTTTTTTATATGACATCTTGCTGGTGTCTGGTAGTTTTCAGTGAAGCATACATTATTGAACATGTTTCATTTGGAAGTAAGAGCTTTGCTAAGTGCATACATGTGTGCTGTAAAGCTTATGTACATGCCATGCATGTGCCAGCATGGCACATAGGTCCGAGATCGAATCCATGCATCAGAAGGGAACCACTATGTTGATGCCCTAGCCCAAGAATCAGGTTGATTTACTGCTCTGGTGGGCCACAGTTTGCAAAACAAATGTAAAGCTCTGAAAAGCTTGGGTGATGTTTTCTAATCCATCACCTGTTTCGAATATTGCGGCCCACCTGCTGAATGGACTAGATTTATCTTTGGAAACCAAGTAGAAGGTTGGGCCAAGCTGATGGATGGATTGGACCCTGGACCTTTGTGCCATGCTGGCAGATACATGAGCTTTATTTTACATGTGTGTGTCCATATCAAATCTCTGGGGGTTGACTTTTAAATCTTGAATTTTCTGTGGCTACTTGATATGCTTGGAAGTTCTGGCCTCTTTCTTTTTTGGGTATATAACTTTGGTAGTTGATTTCTTCCAAAGAAGAAAAAAGAAAAATAAAAAGCAACTTTGAAGAAAGAGTAGAAACAATGTTGGGGGTTGATTTCTCCATACGCCATATTAAATTGCTGGAAGGATGTGACCTCAGTGCTTCCAATTGGGAGAGGAGGATGTTACAAATATTCTGTAGTGATTTTTTTGACAAAATCTTTATGCCATACGAGGGAATTTGGTTAATTAGTTGGGAAAATGTCTTTGTTGATTTAACATTTATCTGACATTTGAATTATTTGGGCGACAGTTCCAGTTCGCAATTTTATGGAATATCTAGTCATGGTTTATCTGATGCTGTATGCAGACCGATATTATAACTTCATGTGGTTATTGGTATCAGAACCTAGATGTTCTCCGATCTTCGTTTTTTGTATCCTGCTTTTTTATGATCAATTTGCTTTCAATATCTTCCAGAACAAACCCAGTACAGAATGTGGAAAAGAAATTTCAACTGACAAGAGCAGACAGAGATTTACTGCAGAAAACTGACTATGATCTACAGGTTGATTTCCTTGTGCTCTGTGTTTTCGTGGTCTTTTCATGTTTATTGTGCATTTACTGTTGGGTGTTAATGTGTTTTAATAGGATTGTTGTTATTGTTGGTTTGTTAAAGTTTCTTTCTTCTTTTAATGGTATATTAGAAAATTAGGGTAAGAATATGTTAGAAAATGGATCTACTTATGATGCTGATATCTGGGAAATAACATCCTTCAAGGTTCTATGCGCTTGTGCATGATAATTGGATGGAAATGTAGCCTTATAGACTGCCGTTTTACCAATTCCAGTTTCTGTTGTCGTTACTTGCACGAAATATCTCTGTTGCTTGTCTTCTTTTTACCGATTCTTGCATGTTTCATCTTTCTCTGAGCTTTGACTGAGGTGACCTTCTCTAACTCCACTCAAAATCCACCAACATCTTTAACAATTACTAACAATACTGAAAAATCTGTCAACTACATGTGACAACCGCCAAAGATTCACCATAAACCACCACACACACACACATATCCAAATCCAACAAAGGAAAGAAAATAGACCAAAAAGGCTAAAGAGGCCCTAGAAAGAAGTTTAGTAATGTTTAAAAGAAAAAAAGAAAACAAATCAAATTGAACCATGACCCATCAAGTTGCACTCAGGTCTTTCTAATCAATTGGATTTTATGATCAATGATTTGGATCATATGATCTAAATCTGTTGCAATTTGTTTCAGAGGACAATTCCCGTAACGATTCTTTTTTTCATTTTTTTTTTAATATAATTATTTTGTCCAATTTGATTTGAATCTTATGTCCAACCAGCCAGATCATGGATCGTCCAATTTTAGTAACAATGCTCTAATCAGATTGGGTAGCTTTACAGCCTAATCCTGGGGCTGGAAATTATTAGGCTTTTGCACATTACCCTAGAATCATAGGTTTACTTGATTCTTGCCTAGAGGGATGAAGAAAGTTTGGTACTTTAAAAAGTTGCATTATGTCTTCCGATCAGATCAGATCAGATCAATTGATTAGTGTATTGGGTCTCTTTGTGGTAATGTAGAATCCTTTGGTTTTGTGGAGATGGGCCAATTGTTTTTAATCACTAGTCTGCATATAAAAATGCTTTGTACCAGTTTAAGATCATTGTACAATGCTTCTTTTCTGGGGACGTATCTTGTGGAGATTGAACTCCTTTCCATCTATTCAATGAACAAGCATATTCCTACAGGGATGATCCTCTGTTTCACTCACTTAAACCTTTTGTTTCTGTCTTATGCTATCTTATCATATTTGCTTTTGCAGTTACCTATGTATAGTTGAGTTGTTTTTTTTCATCATCTAGAATTGCTCACTTTCTTTGACTGGTGTTATTGCCTCTGCTTTTGCAAGTGGTGAGTAATATGCAATCATGTCCAGTATTTTAGATTTCATGCATACCTTCTTAGCTGTATATGCTACTCGGATGTTGCACTGTTACACTGTGCATACTTTCTTAGCTGTATATGCTACTCGGATGTTGCACTGTTACACTGTGCAAATTGTAAATATTGCTTCTAAACATATCTTGAGCTGTCAAACATGATTGCACATTTGGAAGACCCTATCTAGATACCAACATGTGTTTATTTACATTACCTAGTGGGGATGTCTATGGATCTCACATGGCTATGGACAATTTTTCCTTTTTTAGTTTTGGTAGTGAATTCTTTATCCCAAGGAACTTGTTTTTCTACCATGCCTAGGTTTTAGAGTTCTAGAATTGTTTCTCCTTTTGTCCTTGCTGATTTAGGTTGACCTATGCATGCATTTTTTAGCAACTCGTGACTTTCGATTTCAACTCCCTAAGGTCATCTGTTGGTGGTTTGAGCACGTGTTTCAAACATAGCGTACCTTTGCTTTGATGTTGAGGTTCCTAGTTCTGGGTTCTGGATGAGCTTTCCTGTAAAAGAAAGTCACTTTTTGGCCAACAAAGCTTTTGGATGCTAGCCTTCTAAATGAGTTTTTCCCCCATTGTCTTCATGTTCTACTCGAGATCTTTTGTATTATGGGTGCTCATGTGAGTTCTGATTTGCATGATCTTTGCATATCATCCTGCAGGCTTGGTGTATGCTTCTCAATGATAAGGTCTCTTTTAGGATGCAGTGGCCACAGTTTTCAGATTTACAGGTTAATGGTATGGTAAACTTCTACTCATCTATTCTTTGGTTGAAATTTTGCTGTCATTTGATGATGGGATTCTTGAAGTAATCGTTCACTATACTCAAGCTTCTTTAATTTTAATGCATGATATATTTACCTTTGCATCCATATTCTTGGAATGGGGATGCAAGTATATATTTACCTTTGCATCCATATTCTTGGAATGGGGATGCAGGATGCTATTACTTGCGTCCATGTGAACAATTTCGAGCATTCTGCAAGTTGAACACAAACCTTAGTTGGGCAAACTTTCTACCAAGCTGTAGATCCTGCTTCGAATTAACCATTGATCTTCTGTTTCCACTTCCTAGGCCTTCAGAACTCACTAACATTTTTTCGTCAATGATGATTCATTGCTCTAGCACCAGATCCCCTGCCCATCCACTCATGCTCGTGCAACAGTTTTAAGTGATCCGTAGCCAAGTGATCCTTTTGCAACTAGCTATACTTTAAGGGGTGTTTGGTTGCTGGTTATATATTTCTAGGCTTTGCAATTCCCTGGTTTTCATTTTAGAAAAGAAGAAGAAGAAGTTTGGTTCGCACTTTTTTGTGGGTTATTACATTCGATAGGAATTCCATTACCAGCTTTTCCTCCAAAAACATGCCTTAGCTTTTAGCTGGGGAAAGGAAAACGTGGGGAGTTAAAATAGAGAATATTAGACTTTTCTGAGGTTTCCCCAGGAAACCTGGTGTATCAACAAATCCACTTTAATCCTTCCCCGAGAAATACTACTACTAACATTCCCCAGGAAAGATAAAACCAGGGAATAAATTCCCCAATGTCCTATCATGCCCTTAGAGTATTATTAAACTACCTTGTTCTTGTGCATGGCTATTATATTTTATGTCACTCTCTGTAATTTGTATTGGTTATATTTGACCACTACTTTTTGTTTGTTTCTTTTTTTCTTTTCACTTTTTGCTACACTGGATTGGAATGACTTTGCTGGTGGTAGATTGTAAAACTTAAGGTATGTAGGGCTTTCAACAGGTCAGGTTGGGTTTTTGTGTACCCATATCTGGGCATAAGGGAATTGAGTATGGGTACAATAGATGAGATAGTGGACTCAAAACCAGTGTGGATCAGGTACTTGTTTGGTATAATTGGGTCTTAGGATGGTAGAGGAGGAGGTTGAAGAGCTGAACCTCAATCAAACAATTGTAAAATGTTGGAACCTGTCGAAAAATTGTTTCTGCATCCAATTTAAATCCTGTCTGTACATTGGAGCTGAACCACACCTGATTTTTGAACTCTGGTACCTTGGATACTGGAAGTTCTGGGCATCTGTTGACAGCCCTAAATCACAGTTCAAGTAGGAAAAAACATTGTCACTGTGTTTATTTTATTACTTTTGAATTGTTAGTAAAGAAGTTTTTTTCTATGACTTCTTTACTGATTTCAATTTATGTATTGAAAGCATGGTTGTGGTGTGAACCTTTTTTATGCTTGCACTTGTGGATATCCATATGTTGGTCAATTTATGTCTTTATGCCGTTGCATTATACTAAACAGAGAATTTTGCATAACAAACTTCATTAGTTTGTTGTGATGGTTATCAGATTTTAAGGTCATTATCAGTACTCCTAATTGCTGTATTTTTGCTTGCCAGATTATTAAAATTGTCTCATTTAGTAATGGTATATGCTGATACTAAAGGCCTACCCCAACTGGGATCATTGTTCGGAGTATCCCCAATATTATTGGAATATCCCCGATATTCTGTATCTCCTGTTCAGTGATTTCTATAACACTGGTGGTGATACCAATATCACCAGTGTAGAAACTTACTATGTATGTTTTGTTTTTATTATTCCTAAATATGCAAAATGTGTATTTTAGCATCTCCTGAAGTTTCACTAAAAAATTCCATTGTTTTCCCCAATGTTTCCTCACATTTCCAGTTATCGGTGATATCGATATTGTTTCCATATCCCCCACCAGAAACTTGTAGCGATACCGATACTTCAAACACTGACAGGGATGAAGCTTAGATGCTGATGATGTGCTGATACTGAAGACTTTTCCATGGATAAGAATAAATTTTATTCACTAGCAAAAGGACCAAAAGAACAGATACAAGAATCTGAAAGAGGAAAAAGAAACAGAAACACACAGATCTGAGCAGCACAATGAAACAGACAGATTACAACCACACCAAACCTTAGCCCCCAACACAGATGCGTGGACACCCGCGCACACAAACGAATGGAGGACTTCACTTTACCATACAAGGAAAAGACAACATAAAATAGAGAAGCGCTGCTCTCCAGTTGACGTCTTCTGTCAATGTTTTGAAGATTAGCACTCTCGACTCCTCACTTTGCCAAAATATCAGTCTCACAATTTTCTTCCCTAGGGATTTCCTGAAATCTGGCAGGCTGGTTAGAGCATAAATACATCACTTCCTTAACAATATTCGCAAGGAAACAAGCGGCAGAACACCCAAAAGATTGCATTTGAGGAGAGTCCCTTTAAAAACAACAGGGAGGAGGCTGAAATCCACTGCAATCCTTACTGCTTAAAGCAAAGCCGCAGAGACTGCAAAATTTGAATATCTAATGCCAACAGGCCCAGTATCTCCTATGAGCACTACTCCATTAGCGTCCCTCACTAAGCCCCCAATCCCAACTGGTTAGGATTATCCAAATAAAAACCATCAGAATTGATCTTATATGACCCCAGAGAAGGGGCAGACAACACAAACGCACGCACACACACGCGCTCCAACTCACACAAACCTTTCACCTTTGCCCATTGCAGTTAAGAACTTGGGACCAATTGGGTAATGATAATCATGCTGAATAACCCCATAAATTAGGATTGGGGTTTTCACCCAAACGCCAAAGATATTAAAGATCGAAGCAGGTGATGACCTCACTAACGTCCTTTTTCTATTGAATTTTTTTCTCTCTCCATGATTTGGGGTTTTCCCGATTGTTTCGCAACAAGGCCTTCCTTGCCCAGTCTCTAACCATTGTCCAATTTCGTTGAACTTTGTCAAGGAGAACTAGGGTCCTAAGCCTTTCAGATTCAAGCTAATATGGATCGAAATAGAAGGTTTCTCTACCAAGATCAGTAAATGGTGGAATCCCATTTCCATTTCAGGCCTCTCAAAGTACACCCTTAGCTAGCAGCTCAAGATGCTGAAAAAAACTTGGTGTCCTAGAGAAAGTAGCTTTCGAGAGCAAGGATGTACGAAATCCTCCCGTCGATCCAATCTTTGGATGCTTACTAAAGAAGAAAAAGCATCGAGATCGCTTCTCTTCATTGACTACATGAATAAAGTCAAGCAAGAAGAGAGAAAATGGAGGCAACGTTCGTGTACTTTCTGGCTTTAGGAGGGAGACAAGAATACCCACTTCTTCCATTGTATCACTTGCACGAGGGCCAGATTCAATAGGAGAAGCAGTGTCTCTATCAATTGATGGTAGCAAAGTGGAGGATAATTGTTAGGTCTGTGATCATATTGTATCCTTCTATGGTAACTTGTTATCCTTTGAAGATTGGATTGGTCCTAAGCAATGTTCGAAGCAGTGTTGTGAATAGTGTTGTAGCGTAGCGTTCCAAAAAACGCTACGTAGTGCATGAAAATAGTGTATTTCCCATGGCGTACGCTATGCATATGTAGCGTGTAGCGTGAATAGCATATGCCTTAAGAGCATGCTCCATTTTCTTAAAAATGGTGGCGGCTCATATTTCTCACACGTGGCAGCATGTAGATCTATACAGACCATCCTTCACACACGTGGCACTGTGTAGTTTATAAATATGTACTCATTTAACCTTTTCTACAATCTAAACCATTCAAAAATGGGCCTCCAAATGTATGGCTGAGACTTTTTTCCTCATATTTTAATAAAAACCTTTTAACTTATAAGGTTTCGAAGGCTTTCTTTCGAAAGCCCTATCTTAGTGCCGCACTTGCCGCAGTATGCCTCCTTGGAGAACTTCGATTCTCTCAATCCAAAGGCCCCTTGAAGATGAAATTTCAAGCATTGAATCGGCCCCATAGGAGCATCTTATTATTGTATTTCAAGAGCATCGAAGCCCAAACAACAAAGAAATCACTTTTCCCCCATTTCGCAGCCGCACGAACACATGGCTCAAAAAAATCAATTTCCGATTAATTAAATCTCTATTCAAGGTATGTTTTCGCTCTTTAATCTTTCTTAATGAGTTATCTTTTTATTTCTCCTGAAAATCTGCGATTATTTATTTTTCAAAATTTTTTTTTGGAGGCCGGGTTCTTATATATATATATATATATATATATATATATATATATATATATATATATATATATATATATATATAAACAAAGATGTGTGGGGCTTGTTGTGGTGTGTATGGCATGTATTTAAGCCATCCAACCATCACATGGGCCTCATTTGTGTGGTCCATTGTGGTGTTTTATGCCATGGCCTACATGCGTGAGGTCCTCTGTAGTTTTTCATGCCATGGTCCACGTGTGTGAGGTCCAATGTGGTGTGTGTATGGCATGTGAAATTTGAGAATTGAGAGTTTAAAGAATGTGAAATTTGTTTTGTAGTTAAAACCTCTAAACTTGTGGGATTTTTTAATACTTTATGCTTGTGACTTGTGACTTGTGGTTTTAAAATTTTTAATTAAATATCATTAATTGAAGTAGTTTGCTTAGAAAGTTATTGATGTGATACTGATTTCATTTAGTTTACATACGTGAATTGGCTTGCTTTTACTTAAGTGAAGCATTTGTAGGCATTTTCATTTTTATTTTTTGCAATTTTCATATTTATTTTTACTATCATATGTTTTCTATTTTTTAATTAAAAAATAGAAGTATCGTGTGGCTTACACTACATGCTATAGGGAGCTGAATGCTACGCAATACACCACGTGCTATTTAAAACCCTAGTTCGAAGTATCAATACCGCTACAAGTTTCTCTAGTCGTGAATATGGAAACGATATCGATATTTTGCTGATAATATCGCTGATAACCGAAAAATGCGGGGAAACATGGGGAAAACGGTGGAAATTTCAGTGAAACCTCAAGAGATGCTAAAATACACATTTGCATATTTAAGAAGTTAAATTTTTAAAAAAAATGCAAAAAGAGTACACATAATAAGTTTACATTTAATGGGGGCCTTAAAAGCATGTGTTGTTGTAAGAAATCATTCCAATCATCCCATCTATCCAACCATCCTACCTTCCATCCAAAGATCCATTAATATTTTTGAATATTGACAACATGGTATTTTATCGAGGAATCGTCAACAACTGAAAATGAGACAAAAGGATGTGGTCTCGATATCGCCCATGTTGCATTAATGATATTCTCATTGAGAATTTGATCACTGCATATAACTAGTGTTCGAAATATCGATGTCGCGTTACGTATCACAACCTTGGGATATGAATGGATATATGTTATGGCATGGGATATATCTATTGTATCGCGTAATCTATCGTTGTTGTTGGAAACATTGAGAAATTAGTCGAATTTTTCAATGAAACTTCAGTGATTGTTAAAAAAAGACAATAATACACACTTATAAATTAAAACATTACAAAAAACAAGTGCACATAATAGTTTTTCTTTGTATGGGGTCCTAATATATGTGTTGTCTAACTAAATTGATGCAAGTATATTCAACGTCTATTCATATAATTTATAAATGTAAGATGTCGTGTGGAAACATAAGCAATACATTCAAAAGAAAAAGAAGAATCACTAGATCAGGTGACATACATGTTCGATTTTATATTTGGACACAAAGATTGCAACTGATTTACGAGAAATTGAAAAAAAAAAATTTCAACTTTCCGTAACTCGGCCCATCTTCTCCAAATCTCAAAATCGAAGCTCCCAATCCATGATTTTTCATGCAAAATATGAAAAATCATGGATTTGTAGAATTTGACTCTAATTTAACACGATTTACGGGAGAAAAAAAATTGAAAATTGAAAATGCTCACCGAATCGAACATGTGGGACATATCTCACTACTTGTGTGTTTTGCATCGCATAGGTGAGATACAAGATATTAGCCGATATCGTCGATGCTTGAAACACTTATCACTACATACAACCATGCCAATAAAAAAAAAAAATTGAAATGTAATTTTTTTAAGAAACAAATTTTGGAGGATATCGATGCATGGTGATATTATTGAAATTTCGTTGATACACAGACGATACAAGCGACACCTAGAATTTACATAATTGAAAATATTGGCGTCCATTTGAGATATCGATACATTGGCGTTACAAGCAACATCGGAATTTACATAGTCGAAAATATTGGTGATACATTGGTGATACCAATACATTTGCGATGCTTAGCGATACATCATAGGCACCTGGAAGTTTTTATCTACCAATGTTATTGGTATCGCGGAGCCGGAGATAATATCGAGGATACTTCGAACAATGTTCCCAAGTTACATGACCCTGCCTTCTCTCTCATCTCTGCCAAGGAAGTCTCAATCCTCGAACCCCTTTTGAAATTAAGGCCACTTTTTTCTCCCTCGATAGAAACAAAGCCCCAGGTCCTAATAGGTTTCTCCCGACTTTCTTCCATGTCTTTTGAAACACAATCAAATATGAACATATTGACTTCATCTCGTACTTCTTCATTGCAGGTCATTTGTTGAGGGAAATTATTGCCGCTTTTATAGTCATTATCCCCAAAATCAATGGCAAGATCCAACTCCAGGACTTTCAGTCTATTAGCCTCTTAGGGGCTCCCTACAAAATTCTGGCCAAGGTTCTTGAGTCCAGGCTTAGACTGGTTCTCTTTGGCATTATCTTGTAAGCCCAGGGACCGCTTATGGCCAACCAACAAATCTTTGATCATGCCCTCATTGCCCACAGATATATTAATTGTTGCTACAAGCTCGACATTGACAAAGCTTAAGATCATGTCAGCCGAGACTACATCGACTATATGTTGGGCCGGCTCGACTTTAATCCTACACGACGTAGATGGATTCATGTTCGTCTCTTCTCAATGAAATTCTCTATTCTCGTAAATGCATCCCCCAAGGGATTCTTTCAGTCTTCCAGAGGTTTAGGACAGGTTGATCCACTATCTTCATTCCTGTTCGTCATTGTTGTCGAAGGCCTTAGTAGAATGTTGGATAGATGTGTGTTTGTTGGCCTCATCAGTGGTTTCACGATGGCGAGTGTAAGCATGGTGTGCCGTAAATGCCGTTACGTAAAGGTAACAATGTCGATTGTTACATGTTACGGGGTCGTTACGACTGTTTTAGAAAAAATTACCCATAATTGTTGTTAACGGCCCGTTATGCCCCTTATAAAGGCTATAAAAACCTCGTAATAGTCTGTTATGAGGCAGATTCATATTTTTTGGAGTTTTTTTCAACGTTATGGGGTAGATATATGTTTTTTGAGTTTTTTCTTGTCAATAAAAAATAGTCCGTAACAGTCGTTACAAGAGCCATAACAGTTGTTACCACCCGTAACGTAAAGGCAACAATAGCGGCTGTTACAGCCACTGTTAATGTTACTGAATACCTTGAGTGCAGATCTCCTCATCACCCATATTTAATTTGCTAATGACATTATTCTCTTCTACAACACTAGCGAAGTGTTTGTCAAAAAACTGTAAAAAAAAAATATAAATAAATAAATAAATAAAAATAAAATAAAATAAAAAATTGTGTTGTTTTGAGGTGATCTTTGCCTTAAGATTAACTTGTCCAAAAGTGAGATGCTTGAGATTAATCTTTTTTTCCATACTCTTTGCGGTTGTCTTCAGTTGCAGGGATGGCTTGTTCTCTACTTTCAATGTTTTAAATAGCAGTCGCATATTCCGTAGCTTTTAACCCTCCGTAGCGTGTAGCGTTAGCTACGCTATACCTCTATTTTTAAATTTAAAAATAAGAAAAATATGATAAATAGTAAGAAAAAATTAATTAATTAATTAATTAACTATATGTCACATTCTTCAAAATAAATATCCCACAAGTAAGAGCACAATGGTCCCCATGTGGGCCGCACCGTATAAAACAGTGCACATCCACACATACGCACACCACAGTGATCCTTACATGGGCTATATCATAGAAAACATTCAAACAATGCACATCCACTCATGGACACACCTCAATGGGCCACACCGTAAAAACCAATGCATAGCCCCACCAATGTTCCTAATATCGATAATATCGGACTATATATCGGTATCCCACTCCAGCGATACGATACAGGCCTGAAGATAAAAAAAGGTAAGAAAAAATTCTGGATATCGTGCAATATATCGGTGATATATCGCTGGTCAATATGCTGTATTTGTGCTAGATATCTGTTGATATTGATGAAATCGAGTGGGAACTTTCTTCCCT
The DNA here is from genome assembly GCA_037074715.1 of Magnolia kwangsiensis. Lineage (NCBI taxonomy): Eukaryota > Viridiplantae > Streptophyta > Magnoliopsida > Magnoliales > Magnoliaceae > Magnolia > Magnolia kwangsiensis. The sequence goes on along the minus strand of CM073575.1, from coordinate 124,079,978 downwards.
CTCTAAAAAAAAATAAATTCAAGTTTTCGAAAAATTCCTATTTTCCCTTCAAACATCTTTCTTCTAATTTACTCGTAGGTGGATTTCAGTCCATCGTACCAAAGATTTTGGGAATTAAAGAAGAGTTTGAAGCCCGGGATTAACATATTGGATTTAGGGCCGGTGCTCAATCGGTGAGATTTTTACCATTCCAATCATTTTTTTTATCTTCTAAAATGAGTGTAAAATGAGATGAAATCCTTGATTCTTCATTAAATGCATGGAAAATCAAGGATTTCCATCTTTGATTTGGAGATTTGGGTTTTGGTGGTCTGATATGGGGGAAATTGGGGAAAAATCGAAATTTCCCCAATTTCGCCCAAAGTAGTTGCAATGTTGCACTCCAAACATGAAGTTTTTATCAAATTTCAAAAACAAAATATTAATTACAAAATAATAAATTTATTAAAATATATTTTTCGTTTTGAAAATTACCTTCAATCAGCTGTGAATTGAGACTAATTGCCAAGTATTTAGTAGTGTATGATGAATAAAGCATCACATACACTCTAATTTCGAAGTTCGAGTGTAGATGGGCTGATTTGGGGGAAATTGGGAAAATTTTAAAATTTCCCCATTTTCACCCAAATTAGTTGCAATGTTGCACTCCAAACATGAAATCAAGCATGCATGAGGTCCGATCTACTAATTTGTGAAGTTTTTATCAAATTTTGAAATAGAAAATTATTTTTTAATTAAAAATTATTTATATATATATATATATATATATATATATATATATATATATATATTAATTTATCTTCAACTGGTTGAGAATTACTACTAATTTTGAAGTATTTAAGAGTGTCTAATGAAGTGATCATACACACTCTAATTTCAACATTTGAGTGTAAGCAAGCTAATTTGGGGAATTTGGGGAAATTTTGAAATTTTCTCAAATTTGCCCAAATTTCTTGCAATGTTGCACTCCAAAATTAATACCAAACATGTAATATGGCTGATTTCAACATTTGTAGTGAGTTTTTGTCAATCAAACGGCAGATAGCTTTGGACCCTATACAAAGAGCATATGGTGTGCACCTCTTTTTTAAAATGTTATGATTTAAAAGTGTGTATTAAGGGATTTTTTATTGTACCTAAAGTTTCATTGAAAAATTCAACCAGTTTACCAATGTTTCTCAAAAAGTGCGATAAATTACACGATACAAACGATATATCCCATGCAATAACCAATATGTATCTATATCCCAAGGTTGCGTTATATTGCGCAATACCGATGTTTCGAACATTGATAGCCACACACATATTGAATAAGAATTGGAAAAAAAAAATGATAAACAACAAAAAATGCACAATAACTAGCATTTTAAATAGAAAAAAAAAAACTCATAATAACTAATTTATTTTTATTGTACACAAAAAGAAGCTCATTAAGGAGCAAAACAGTACCTATTGCAGGCTCAAGAGGAAATTCAAGCCATGAAAAGTAAGAAAATTGAAGCTCAATAACCGTTCGGAACCGGAAAGGGGGAAATCTGATTTCTCCCTCATGCATCAAAAACAATCGTGAAAATGCATGAAATTGACCGCCTTATAGGCTCCAACAATTGGCCGAAGAAGCCTCTTTGATTGGCTTTTGGATCAAAAGATTCAAAGTGAGGGAGATGAACTTGCGTCAACTAAAGCTTTCAAAGGGGTTTTCGAAAGCCCTATTTCGATTTCTGTTTTAAATTAACTTTACGACTTTCCTTTAGTGTGAATTGAACATACATTATATCAAATAAACACCACTCTTTAAGAATAAAATCAATAGATTAGGTATTTGTTGTTGGTTTTACAATATAAGGTTTTTAAAAATACAAGTCTAGCACCATTATTAACAAAGTTAAAAAAAGGGACAACATAGCGCACGCCACCTGTGCTACACGTTATACATCCATAACCTCTGAAGTATACGTTATAGGGGATTTACGCTATTTAGGTGCGCTACATAGTTTAGCGCCATCATTAACAAAGGAAAGTTTTTTTTATTTAAAGGTGTAGCGTAGCACATTCTACCTGTGCTACACGTTATGCATCTGTAGTGTACTCCACAGCCCTTGTAGCGTATGCTACAAGGGATTTACGTTATTTAGGTGTGCTACGCTATGTAGCATACACTACCAACACCGTTTAATACACTGCCTACTTCATATCTTGGCCTCCTATTGTGAATTGGCATGCCTGCCAAGCATATGTGGGACATGGTCATTGAATGAGTTGAGTAGGAGCTATTCCACTAGAAGAGCCGTTCCTTGTCCCTCGGGGGCATCTGACGCTCATTAAAACCTCTCTATCCAACTTACATGTTTACTTCCTATCTCTCTTTCAATGTTTCAAATTGGTTTTGGACGAGTTGAATGGGCTTAAAAGAGTCTTCCTTTGAAGCAGGAGTGCCAATAGCTGCAAATTTCATCTCCTTAGTTGGGAGAAGGTTTGCAACCCGATCTCGGAAGATGTTGTAGGTAGTGTTTTAAATATCGACGATATCAGCCAATATATCCCACGATACATCTTTTATCCCACCTGTGCGATACGAAACACACAAGTAGTGTTGATATATCCCACATATTCGATCCGGTGAGCATTTTCAAATTTTTATCCATGTTTTTGCTATAAATCATGTTAAACCAGTGTCAAATGGTTACAAATCTATGATTCTTTATGTTTGCCATGAAAAGTCATTGGAACTTCAATTTCAAGATTTGGGGGGGATGGGTTAAGTTGCGGAAAATTAAGAAAAATCTAAATTTCTCAATTTCTCGCAAATCAATTGCAATCTTCTTTTTCTTTTGAATGTATATATCCAAACATAAAATTAAACATGTATACAACCTCATCTAGTAATTCTTCTTTTGCTTCTGAATGTATTGTTTGGGTTTCTATACATGACTTCTTACATTTATAAATTATATGAATAGACTTTGAATATACTTGAATAAGTTCAGTTGGAAAGCGCATATTAGGACCCTATACAAAGGAAACCCCTATTATGTGCACCCTTTTTTGTAATATTTTGATTTCTAAGTGTGTATTGATATCTTTTTCAATTATCCCTGTAGTTTCACTGAAAAATTCAACCAATTTCCCAATGTTCCCATGTTTCCCAACATCAACGATAAATTACGCGATATAACCGATATGTATCCATATCTCAAGGGTTCAATATATTACGCAATTACGATATTTAAAACATTGGTTGCAGGCATCCTGGACCTTGACCCCTTGAACTTGACCCTTCTTGGTAAATGGATCTGACGCTCTGTCTCGGAAGGAAGCAGTCGGTGGAGAGAGATCATTGCTTGTAAATGTGGGACACATGAGGGGGGTGGCAAACCAAGAATTCCTCTCTTTATAGCGCCCCTTGCATTTGGAAGGCTATTGCCAAAATGAGCCCTCAAATGCAAGAATGCTTCTCTTTCTCTCTTGATGATGTGTCCCATATTCGCTTTTGGGAGGACCTTGGATTTCTGATTGTCACCTCCAATCTGTCTTCCCAAGTTTGGCTCACATTGCCTTAGATAGATCTGCTTTTTTGTCCAATTGCTTCTCTAACATTGGATCTAGGATTTGGTCTCCCTTATATAGGAGAATTCTCTTAGAATCGCAAGCATCCTCACTGCTCAAAAGGTAGAGAATCTTAATTATTGATAATTTACAGTGAAGAGCGATGACTCTAACCAACATATGCCTGCTATGTGTGGATAACATGAAATCAATCAACTACCTCTTCATCCATTGCCCTTTGGCCCATGTGATGTGGTCCTGCTTCCTTTTAAATACCCTGTGGGTTATGCCTAATTCCATCATGGATCTCCTTTTTTCTTGACATGGGGGAGGTGTCGGGAAGGATTTTGAAGCTATTTTCCATCCGGTTATTATGACAACCGTTTGGGTTATTTACAAAGAGAGAAATAATTCTACTTCTGGAAATCTTAGTCTCCTATCTCCTGGGTCATCTCCTCTATTGATAGGGAGGTGGCGGAGTAGCCGTCCTGCCCCCCGATCTCCGATCCTTTTATTTTATTTTGTCTCTTTGGGTTGTAGCTAGCCTTGCCTGTTTTGCTTTTAGCAATTTTTTAATAAATTATTGTAATCTTCAAAAGAAGTATCAACCTACGTGTGAGATTATTTGATAGCAAGTTTTTTCTGTTATGTAACCTGCACTCCTGCTAGAAGAGTTAGTTTCTGTTTTTATTTTATTTTTTGGTTAGGGCTGTCAACATGTATCTGGTTTTGCTGGTACCTGATGGACCTGATTCAATTTTATGGGTCCAGGCCCAATTTTGCAGTACCATTTAGAAATCAGATCAGATTTGGGTCTTCCATTTTGGACCTGTTTATAAGTTGGGTTGGGTCTACCATCTCAGAGCAGGTTTAAATTGGATTCAGCTGGGTCGAGTTAAATTTATTAGTAATATTGTGTATTAAGTACATACAATTAATCTGGTATAGCATTGTGGTACACATGTAAGAGAGCCTGTTACTTAACATACCATGCATGGGTCAAAGGGGCACGTGTGCGCTTACCTAATCCATCAATTGGGTGATCACAACCATGTAAATGCCCTTATTTGACACAGAACTGACTCGAAACCACAGTACAGGTCCCAACAGGTACCTAACTGGCACATGGACTTGATCAGTTTGGGGTCCAGGTGCTAAAAAATGAGACCCAGACAGGACACCGACTTGGCGAGACTGAACCCAATCTTTCCAGGTACAGGTACAATACGAGCCAACCTGAACATAATCTGTTGTCAGCCCTACATGATACTGAATGGTAATGGCTTTAGAACATAGACATGCTGAACACGGTCCTCAAGTTGTTTTACTCCAAAAGACGAATTAGGACTCCTGTTACATGATGAATGGACCATGGGGCTCTGATCTTGTGTAAAATCCTCAGGTTGTTTAAACCCAAAAAATAAATTATGAGGCCATCCTAGGGCTCTGATATTGTTTTAAAGTCCTGAACGTGATTTGGGAAAAATATAATTTATTCTAGCTGAGTTAGAGAATTGTCTATATACAAATGCAGCTGCCCTTGTCTAATGCATCAATACAAATATAAAATATAAAAGCACAATGCTCAAACGAATCCTGCAGTACAGATGACGAAATTATCTTACCGGTTTTCTTTCTAATTCAGTTAGATGTTTGGTGCATGTCTATTTTTCTTCTTCAAGAAAAAATGACAGTTGACCTACTGTTATGTTTAAGAAGCTGTCCCAGCATTTCAATGGAGTCGCATCTCCATAGTGTTGAATAAAATGATTTTCTGGTGTGGACTCTTACATTTATGGTTCTTTTTCTTTTTTGTTCATTTACAGGTGTGCCAATCCGTACGACTAATAGGCCTGGATCTCAATTATTAGGAATTAATGGCCGTGATGATGGTCCTGCAGTGAGTTTCTTTTACTCCCTATACAACATTTCTTTCTCTTTCCTAGATGCCGGCATCTTGGTTGGGGCACTTCACAGTTATATACACCTCTATTGTGGTTTGTTTGCTTGCCACAATTTTCCTAGATTTTGTTTTTTAGGGGAATAATAGTAAGATTCATTTGCAAATCTCTTATTTTACAATTTTGGTTTATTTTTTTCAGATCACAACATGCTGCAGGGAGGGAATCAATCAGATCACTTTACAAGGATGTGATGCTCGGATTTTCTGCATGGGTGTCAGAATTGTAAAGCGGAGGACAGTACAGCAGGTAGTCTTTTTATTTTCCACTTAAGAAAGTGTGCTTGTTAAAATGAAGAGAAATAATGCAGGTGTTTAATATATTGCTATCACTGCAAAAACATGATAGTAACTCCCTCATTACACATCGCGGCACTATGCATGTCTCTCATACTGCTTAGTGTTTGTTGAATCTTACTATCTGATCAAACAAAATTCCTGAATTTTTGTTTTTCCACACATCAGTTGCCAGGACATCCGCATCCAATTCAATTGGTGGCCCTCCGCAATGAGATATTGTCCATTGACATCCTCTGAGATTGAGATGAAATAATCACTACTGGCTGTATTATGTGCTTCAGGATGTGGGTCATTTTTATTGCATGGGACGTTTTTGCATGAGTTGTGAACTTGTTGTCTGATCTTGAGGCCTCTGATCCTAGGATGTCTTCAAGTTTGTGAACCATGTGCTTGCTTTATTGTTACTTGAGCATGTGCATGTTTTTCATCTGTAGACGTGTTATTATGCAAATTCTGTTTTATAACTATAATTAGGACTTTGAGCCTATGATACCTGGATTCTTCAAATAGTTGAAATACTTGATTTGGATACTCAGATGCTTGCAACAATTTGGTGTTTGCTGACAGTATGAATGTGTTTCATCTTTAGGCGTCTTCTTTTCAATCGCATATGTGAATCACCTAAAATAATCACACATGTTAGGCGAGGACTACAAATCATACCAATGCACTATCATCATGGTATAGTTAGTGTTGCTTTTTTGTTTCACCGCTTGGAGCAATTCTGAAACTTAGTTAATTTTGTATAAATTTGGCACCTAAAAGCACACCCCATAAAAAGAACAGGGTCTGCTGATGCTTTTGTTGGTTAAGCGGTCTTCAATTTCCCTTGCTTCAATGGATCCTCATTCTTTGCTTTTGGCATTTTAGCTGCATACTTCGGTTTGTTTTTCTCAAGAAAAAGTAGACTGCAAATTTGTTGTTCTTTATATTGTATCTGTGGTATAATGTCTTTAATTGTTTATCCAACACCCAGGTCCTTAACATGGTTCCAAAGGAATCAGATGGTGAGCGTCTTGAAGAGGCTCTTGCCCGTGTTTGTCGCTGCATTGGTGGTGGCGCTGCTGCCGAGAACGCTGATAGTGACAGTGATTTGGAAGTCGTGGCAGAATCAGTTACTGTCAATCTCCGCTGTCCAGTAAGTGATAATGTTCTTTACATACGCATACCAATGAATCCTCTTACAGTCACAATACTCAGTTAGCTAAGATGTCAGTTGAAGCTTCTTCTTTTTTCACATGCACGCACACCCGACACACGCTCATGCCGTGGTCAGTTGACTCATGTGATCGTAATCCTAGCTTGTGTGGCAATGAAATTATATGGTCAAAGGTTGTGATAATCTGCTGTTTCTTTACTAAAATAGGTAGTTTGATTAGAATGAGAACAGTAGGCTGCAAAGATTCTGTTTTATGAAGCCTTAGTTTCTGGAATCTTCTGCCCATGTGCCATTGCCACTTCAAACTCTGAGTTTGGCACCATTTTGCATCCTGCTAGGTTGAAAACATAAAGTTAACCGAGTTTTAAACAAAACAGAATTAGGAAAAAAAGATGTGCGAGTAGATCAACTTGCTCATATTTGGTTGCTTCTTTACTGTCAACATGGAAAATGCATTTGGGGGGGGGGGGGGCCTTAATTCTTGTGGAGATTAAGACTATTGTAAAACATTGGAAAATGCATTTGGGGGGGGGGGGGGGGGGGGGGCCTTAATTCTTGTGGAGATTAAGACTATTGTAAAACATTTTACCTAGCGTGTCAATTTTGGTGTTTTGTCTCGTTGCCTATAGGTAGTCGGATGAAGGCCCACCTAAAATTGGAAAGATGTCCAAAAACACATGGGTTTGCCATGTTGGTTAAGAAAATAACACTAAAAAATCATAAATGCATGGTGGGACCTATCAATAGACGCTATAATATGATGATTGGACCTTATTTTATATTGTTCGATCTTGTTGCAATGTTTTATGCATGGGTATTGTGCCTATATCGTTGGGAAAAAAATAGGAAAATGGTGGAGATTTTCATTCGAAACTTCAAGAGATGTTAAAAGACACATGGTTACACCCCTAGAACTCGAAACATTACAAAAATAACTATCCATAATAATTTCTTCTCGTTGTTGGCCATAAGTGATGCAACTATATCAAAATAATTGATATTTAAACCAATATTTTCCTTATCGGCCGATATATCCCACTCTATATCTTGTATCCCACCTACGCGATATGAAACGCACAGGTAGTGCTGATATATCCCACCTGTTCAATTTGATGAGCGTTATCGATTTCTTATCCTTTTTTTGTTGTAAATCATGTTAAATCATAATTAAATGGTTACAAATCTATGATTCTTCATATTTTGCATGAAAATCATGGATTTGGAGCTTTGATTTCGATATTTGGGGGAGACGGGCTAAATTGCAGAAAATTGAGAAAAATAAAACCCATTTTTTTGCAAATTTGTTGAATTTGTGTCCAAACACAAAATCAAACATGTTACTTTTTTTTTCAAAGATAGCATGTAACTCGATCAGGTGATTCTTGGTATTTTGGTGATTTTTCGAAAAAAATAATTGGAAATTAATTTAAAATGTTAAATTTTTATTTTTATTTTTTCAAAATTTCATTTCAATCAGCAGTCAATTCAATTGGTCCCCATTTCAAAGTATTTAGGAGTATTTGATGAAATCATAATCACATACACTCTAATTTTCGGAGTTGGGGGAAGTTGGGCCAATTTGTGAAATTTTTGAAATTTGTCAAAATTTGGGGAAAATTCGAAATTTTTTCAAATCGCAGACGATGAGTACTAGCATTATGTTGGAGAGTATCTTCACTAGTATCATTCTACTATGACTTCGTATAATATCATTGGTTCGAGGAGCAGCAGTATTATACTCAATCCTGTCGAAATGGTGATGATAATTTTAAGCCACCACGCATCTCTATGTGGGTTTGATCCACAGCTACACACATTATTCGCAGGTATATTTCTAGTTTTCTACTTCTTTTACTTTTTATATAAATAGACTTTGAATATACTTGCATCAATTCAATGTGACAATGCATAGATTAGGGCCCCATATAAAGGAAACTTATTATGTGCACTTGTTTTTTGTTTCGTTTTGATTTCTGAGTGTGTATTGATTTCTTTTTTAACGATCTTTGAAATTTCATTGAAAAATTCAACCAATTTCCCCATGTTTCCAACAATAGCGATACATTATGCAATATAGCTGATATATCCCATGCGATAACCGATATGTATCCATATCCCAACGGTGGTACGATATATGACACAATAACAATATGGAAAACATTGATTTAAACCACGCAATTATATAATGGTCTGGTCTCTCCTCCTCCTCCTCCTCCTCCTTCCTCTTCCTCCTCCTCCTCCTTCTTCCTCCTCCATCTTCTTCTTCTTCTTCATCTTCTTCTTCTGGCTCATTCGATGATCCTAAGCATGGAAGATTGAGCGGGGAAAGAGAATAGACCTAATCATCATCTTCAAACATCTACTGTATAGATCCCACTTTGTGTTACTTATGATTCCAAAGTAGCACTTTAGTTTGATGATTCTAACCACATGATCTATGGCTCTTATATTATGTTGTATGAACAAACCGTTTGTTCATTCATACAACCAGGGGCAACTCACTTTGCAAAAATCACACTAATTGGATTATCCTAAGCATCGAATCAACAGCATTTGAGATTGAGCAGGTAAAGAGAATAGACCCAATCATCATCTTCAAACATCTACTGCATAGATCCCACTTTGTGTTATTGATGATTCTAACGACGTGATCTATGGCTCATATACTACAGACAGTTACAACATATTGCCCCCATTCAAAGGGTTAGGATCATCCAAATCAGCATGATTTTTGCACCATGGCTTGCTCCCAATGGTAGTGTTGAATGAACCGTCCCGATCGATGGTTGGACATGTCAAAAGCAATTGAGTGGATGGAATTTATCTGCCAACCACATTTGTTCCAAAAAAGTGTCGCCACTCATTTCCTTCCGATCTCTACTTTGGGATGTGTTTTCTCATCCTTCCGCTTCTCTAGAGGGCACGAGGCACATGGAATGTGATTGGGAAGGTGTACGCCCCACATGCAGCCTAAAAGCCTCCAAAGTTAGCAATGTTCCTATTATCTGCTTCTTTTAGTCTTAGTAGGGACTATTTTAATTTTAACAGTCCTTAGATTATACAATTTCTTTTTTGTTTTTTCGTATCGGTTAGCTCTTTCTAGGGTTTTATGTGATTAATGGTACTTTGTTGGTTTATACGTCAATAGACGTCCTTATTTAGGGAGGAGGAAGCTGTTGTGTTTTCTATGAACAAAAATAAAAATTCCTCTGCTTCTTGTGTGTGAAGGTTGAGAATGCTTTGAACCTCTTGTTTAGCGAGGGTGGTTTAGAACCCCTTGTGATTATCCTAGGTTGATTAACCAGCTCGCTAGTGGTTTTCGCAGCTCTTTCATTAATAAGTTCTCAACAATTTGATTTTGTCATGGTTGTCAAGTTAAGAGGAGCCTCTTTTTGTCTACAATCCTGTCGCAGCCATTTCTCTACTCAGTTGTTCAATGATATGCCAATTCGGGCTACAGTACCTTGTGCCAACTATTTTGGGTTAGCTTTCAAGATTGCTTGGTAAAAATTTGGTGATTGGCTGCCCCTGTAGCATCAATCCTCCTTTTTGCATCACTGCCAACCAATGCGTTGTTGTAGGTTAGGTGTTTCATTTGCATGTGCCTGTGTGTGCATGCCCTTCTGTATATGGGGGGTGGGGAGGTACATGAACATGTTCACTTGCATGTGGTGTGGCATTTTAAAAAATTTGGCAAAGAATAGTCTGATAGGCAAAAGCACCAATAGCTATGCCCAGGCTTCTCCAAACATTAAAATTTGGCGTGGATTAATATTTGTGCTCTCTCCTGTGGGACCATTGTAGTCATTAGCCATTCTTAACCTTTTATAAAGTTCCCTATCAACAATAAAGATTACGTTTATTTTTATCAGTATTTCCTATCTCCATCATGATGTACTTGAACCTCAAATATCTTAACAATGCTAGGAACTTTGTTTCCAATCAATGCTTCCTAAAACAAAAGAGCTCCACTTCTTTCTTGAGTGCCACTCATAAAAATCCATATCATTCTATAGAAGTGTACTAGTTATAAATATTGCTTGTAGTGTAGTGCACAACGTAGCAATTACGTAATGCAGCACATACAGTAATTCCACTGTAGCATGTGCTATTTGGGGTGTAGCCTATGCTATACGCCATGTAGCGAATTGAATTGGTAGCACAGGATAGAGTTCCATTTTAAAGCCTTAAATCCTCGAAGATTTGGCTCCAAACTTTCGTGTTAGTTTAGCGGGACTTGTAAAATGGTGTTAACTCATCCTCACACATGGCACTAAAGTAAAGCTATCTAGACCATCCAAATTGTAGGTCCTGCAAATGGAGCTCATCAATATAATCAGTGTTCGAAATATCGGTATCATGTTATGTATCACATCCTTGGGATACAGATACGTATTGGTTATTGCACATGATATATCATTTGTATCGGGTAATTTATTGCACGTTTTGGGAAACATAGGGAAATCATGGGAAAATGGTTGAGTTTTTCAATGGTACTTCAGGGATTGTTAAAAAAGATCATAATACACACTTTTAAATCATAAAATCTCAAAAAAGAAATGCACATAATAGGTTTCTTTTGTATAGGGTCCTAACCTATCCATTGGTTGACTGAACTAATGCAACTATATTCAAATTGGATACATAAAATTTAGAGTGTATGTGATAATCATTTAATCAAACACTCCTAAATACTTAGAAATTAGTCTCAATTGAGAGCTAGTTGAAGAGAAATTTCAAAATAGTAATAATAATAATTTTTAATTAAAAAAAAATATTTTCTAAAAATTGACAAGGACTTAACGAATCAGTGGATCAGACCTCATACATGCTTGATTTCATGTTTGAAGTGCAACATTGCAAGCAATTTGAGAGAAATTGGTGAAATTTTTTTTTCCACTTTTCCCCAAATCGGACCACTTACACTCAAATTTTGAAATTAGAATGTATGTGATGATCATTTCATCATATGCTCCTAAATACTTCGAAATTAGTCTCAATTGATAGCTGGTTGAAGGAAATTTTTGAAAAAAAAAAAAAAAACATGGAGAACATGAAGAACCAATAATTATCGAAATCAAAGCTCCAACTCCATAATTTTTCATGCAAAACATAAAGAAGTAATGGATTTATAAGCATTTGATTCTGATTTAACATAATTGTAACAAAAAAAAAAAAGGGATCGAAAATTAAAAATGCTCACCAGATTGAACTTGTGGGATATATTTGCACTACCTGTGCATTTCGTATTGCATGGGTGGGATACAAGATATATCGTGGGATACATCGGCCGATGTCTTTCATATCTAAAACATTTTTCACCTATTAAGCAACCAAATGTATATGTACACCAAGTGTATGGCTGAAGAGTTATAGCCATTTTAAATGGTGTAAAACTAACATAGGGGGCTAGCCCTTTTAATACATAAGGCTTTCAAAAGAAAAAGTGTAATACGCCAAGTCCTTCAACTGCATTTCACCACCCACCCCCAATTTCTTCCATTTTATTCTCTTAATCCACACTACCATTGAAGACAAATTTAGCCAATCAAACGGCCCCACTAGAAAATCACTTATGTAAATTTGCAAGATCACTTGTGGTGCTCAAGATTTTTGGTTTTGGATTGATATAAAACTCTAAAGAGGTCAATTCTTTCCTTTAATCTTAATTATTGAGTTTTCATTTCATTTTGGATGTAGATTTAGGGTATTTTTGGCTTCCTTTTTTATCCCTTTTCATAGGCCAGTTTCTATACTACATTATAGGATAAGCAATGTTCAGAGTATCGGTATCGTTACATGTATCAATGATCGGGGATAGAAACATGTATCGGTGGCTGCCAATTTTATCGTTGATACTCGGAAAAATATCATTGTCTGAGGGAAACATTCGAAAATTGTTGGGAAATATGTGGGATTTTTCAATTAAATGTCAAGAGATGTTAAAAGAATATTACAAAATACAACTATATATAATCAATTTTCATTTTATAGGGGCCTAACCATTTGTTATTAAATATATATATAGTATAAAATAAATGTACAAATTTTGTAGCCAATCAATAGATCGGCCAACAGTCGTTAATGTATTAAATTTCCACATTATTTAACAACGAAAACACACATTTTCCAATATAAAAATGAAAAAAATTAGGATTTCACCAATTTCCCCATTTCTCACTTAAATGTTTTTTTTTTTTTCCCTAGAAATCTATGTCAATGCATGAGAATCATGTATAGACATGGATATCCATTGCAATCCATGCTAACATTTGGGGGAAAAAATGAAGTTTATATGGATTTTTCATCACCTTTGTGTTCTGTCCCATCTTCGTTCTGAGTTGAGGTTTCTCCTCAAATCAAAACTTTGATTCAATAAAAAGTAAGAGTGATTGAGATCACCTAAGGAACTTTTTTTTTTTTTAATGAAGGAAAGAAAGAAAGGAAAAAACCCAAAAAATGGAGTATGTGGGGGGGGTTTTGGAGTAATTCCCAATTTTCTGTTAACTTTCGCCTATTTGCAGATTTTTCCGTAGTTTTAAGGATATAACTGATGGGATCGTTGATACCAAGGAACTTTTGTAAAGGGATTCTTTTCAAAATATCATTGATATCGATAATATCACCAAATATCACTGAGATTATAAAAAATATCGATGATATTTGGAAGTTTTTAAACTTCCAGCAGTTTCGGTGTTGATGACCTAGTGATACCAATAATATTGCCGATATTTGGAACACTAGGGATAAGTTTGTTCTATGACTCTTTTGTTGGTAGGGCTTACTATGTGCATGTCTAGCATGGCATACAAACTGTTCAATCCATCGTGTGGGCCACCACACTACAGCGGTGTTTTGAGTGGTTGCGCATTCTTTTCTGTGGTGTGGTCCATGATGATTTGATATGCCTTTTTTTTCTATGGCGGTTGCCCATTGTTTTCTATTTTGTGGCCTGCTACCCAACCTGTACAGTCAAGCAGGGTTGATCCAACCTCTATGTTGGCCACCACACTACAATGGAGGGTGCTTGTCCATTGTTTTGTATGGTGTGGGCCATGTGGCCCACCTGATGATTTGATAGACCAAATTTTTGCAATATCTCATCACCCAGTTACACAAGGTGGTCTTCACAAATTACCATGTAGGTTAAGAGGGGTGAACGCTTGCTATACGCTAGATGCTGTTTAAAACTCTGGTTGTAAATCACAAGATCATAAGATTTTATTATTTTTTTATGGAAAAAAAAAAAAAGGAAAGGTATAAAATGATGTTACACACACACACATGGAGAGAGAGAGAGAGAGGCATGCTCAGCTGCGCACCTTTGCACGCGTGTCGTGGGCCCAAAATCCAAATGGTCCATGTGATGCGGCACTCTATGAAACCCCCAAGGACTAATTTTCACCCTAATCCAAAACTCTAGTGGGCCATAGCAAAGATAGATGCAAATCAAAGGAAGAAACCGTTTCTTTTGCCATGGTCCATGGCCCACCAAAGTTTTGGACCAGGGTAAAAGTTGGTCCCTAGGGGTTTCATGGGGTGTTGCATCACGTAGACCGTTCAGATTTTGGGCTTGCATCACGTGCGATGAGTTCTCAAAAAGTTCTCACAAGCAGTGAGATGTGTTCAGATCTTGTATTCTTCCTCGTGCATGTCAAGATGTGTAAAACATCAACATAATACCATAAATTATGTGCTGTTTTGAAACAAAAATTAAATAAATAAACATGTTTCTGGACTTTGAACTTTCATCTTTTAAGTTCCAAAGCTAAAAGCTCTAAACAAATGACAAGGAAAAATCTAAGTCCGTGTTAAATTGTTTGTCAATGTTAATCCATGTATGGCATATTTGAAAGATGTAGTTCTAAAAGTCCCTACCACAAGTGCTTAATGCAAGAGCTACAGATGTTATTTGGACTTAAAATGCCCCAATTAACTTTCAAGAGGGGGGAAAAGGCAAATAGCAATTTTATAGAACAAAACAATGAGGTGGACTTCCTGGTTTGTGCCAATCATTCAAGTGGTGATCTAGCATTATGAGCAGAAGTTGATAAGAGTAACAAGGCAGCCAAGACCAACTCCTCCATGGTTTAGCCTACAACCATGATTTGAGTTTTTTTTTTTTTTTTCAATAAAATAGATAGATAGTTTTGGCATATGTTCAACACCGGCTGCCAACCTAATGCAACCCTCTTTTATCCAGGTTGGGACCGGCAATGAGAGCACAGAACTCCCACAGGCACTATGTAATTGGGATAGAATAAAATGGTGGGACAGATTCATGTAGCCAACCCCAAGTAATTGGGATGAGGCTTAGATGATGATGATGATGATGAATTGATAGTTAGTTGCGAGCTGTTGTATGATTTATATTATTTTTATTTTTTTTAAAACATGAAAAAAAAAAAAGAAGAAGAAATGATTCAACTCATGAACTGTAAGATTAACCAATAAATCATACAATTTTAATGGGACTTAAGCATAAGATTCAAATTATTTGCAATAAGATTTTATTGGAATCATAAGATTAAATCATAAACCATAATAATTTAAAAACAATGTGATGACTTTCTAGAATTCTTAGGCATATGCACACTGGTCCAGGTCGAGGACATATTTTAGTGTCATTGAATGAGGAATTTTGATTCCAGATGCCACAACTTCAAGCACCAGAAACAAACGCACAAATGCCAATATGGCATATCTGTGCAGGATGTACCCACTGAGTGTTCCTTTGTCAAATAAATCCAGTCAGTCCATTTATCAGGTGGGTCACACATTTACAGAAGTTGGGCTGCTAGAAAAGTGATAACCAACAGTAGAATGGAGCTTTGGTGGTAGGATTCCTATTTGACAAGTGTAAACCCTACAATTAGCTGGTTCTCTCTTAATTTTGAATGTTAGACCTAGCAACTCCCTGCTGGTTCTAGCATGGAGAACCTTCCATGAAGGTCACACCCCAATTCTGGATCTCCCTCTTTCTAATGCTCTTCAGATCCTAATAGGACTTCTTTTTGCCACCTCTTCAGCATCTGCTTCAGGCTGATTTAACCTGGTCGTCCATCTCCCAAAGCGAGCCCCCCAGCACCCAAGGCTGTCAAAATGATATGATTTACGATTTGAATCGTATCATATGCATATACGATGCAAATCGTTGCTGCAAGTCACAAATCCACATGAATTGTGCAATTATTGAATCATACAATCATCAAGCACTGCGCTAATGTGCCCAAATTTACTTTAGAAATCTTTTTTTTTCATTTTTCTACTTCTTGGGTGCTCTCCTATTAAAAATTCATATTTTTGTTAGATAGAGGAGATCTGGGGATTTTTATACTCAAAAACCCAAAACAAAGAGATCGAGAATCTTTTTCGTCAAATAACGGAATCAGATGTTGCTTTGTTGGACTTGATTGTACAGTTACAAACATAAATTTAAGCATTCCTGTCTCTTTTTAACTTTTAAGGTAAATTTCTTGAAAGAAAGGAAAGAGACAAGAACCCTTTTATAATGTGTGTGTGTGTGTGTGTGTGTGTGTGTGTGTGTGTGTGTGTGTGTGTACCATATACTGGTTCTCTATTGATATATATTGTGTAGTATTTTTCTTGGTGCATATTGATGGGAAATGGATGATTAAGGTTTTTTTTCCTATTTTTTCTGATTTATTTGTAACTTTCATATTTTTGAACTAAAAAATAAAAATAAAAATCTTTCCTTTTACCATTCGATGTGTTTCAATACCCCCTATTGCAATTTGCGATGCAGTAATGATTTTGTCAGCATTGCTTGTGCCAACTACAATCTGATTTGATGGAAGGCTTGACCTTTTGCTCCTGGGCCTTTTTATGACCATGCAAGAGGAACCGGCCAGTACTTGATTGCCATTGCATGCTGACATGTTCCATTGTTGTTGAAGACTCCCTCCTCAAGACTTATTGTCCCCTAACCTGCCTCTACGACTGTCATCAATGCTGCATCTACAAGTGGGATGCTTCTGGATTTTGTTAACTGCCGCGGAAGGTTGTAGCTATTTTCATACACATGGCCGAATGCCGATCCATTGGCAAGCTAGCAGTGAAGCCATAAATTGGTCAAAAACTGTTCTGATTAATGTGGGTGGCTATCTGTATTATCCAATAATCAGGAATCCACCAATTTATGGCCTATATATCTGTGTTGACCTTTTATGGAACTAGTTATAGCCTGTGAATCCACCAAGCCAGAAGGAACTACCATAAATTGGTTTATTTTGAATCCTCAGAACTATTTCACCTTAGCTCTGACAATCTAGAAAGAAATTTTCTTCCAGAAATTTTTAGCTACACGTTCTTCCTCAGAAGAAATTATGTAGTTTGGCAGTGTTATCTTTTTTATTTTTGGTTTTTCCAGAAATAAATGTGTACACCACATTCTGATCTGTAGCTTTGCAATTTCTAATGGATTCGAGATATATTTAATTATCTTCAAATCACATTTCTGCAGAACTGATTCCATGAAAAAGAAAAAGAACATAGCCTTATTTTGGGTCCTGCTTGAAACAAGTGAATAAAACTATCTTGGTCCAGTTTGATGGAAAACTGATGGCATGCTCAATGTGGCACTCACTTTCAGTTTCCATACTCTGCATCTCTTTCTATTTGCAGTAGTATCAAAATGTTTCCGTCAGAAACATGTTTAGCCTTAATTGGCTCCATAAATCCTCCCAACTTCCTTTTAGCAGTTCTTCACTTAACTCTTTTCAGCTTGTATTTGATGCAAGGTGCTAGTTTAAATGAATATGGTTCTATGCTTGTTTTACACCTGAACATGGCACTCAAGTGAGTGCGTTAGTGAGGGTACCGTTCGTGATCAATTACTTACACTTGGTTCTGTGCAGATAGTTTCACTGACCACCTGTGTGCATGTTATGTGGCAGATGAGCGGGTCTAGAATGAAGATTGCTGGAAGATTCAAGCCTTGCGTTCATATGGGGTGTTTTGATCTTGAAACTTTTGTAGAACTTAATCAACGCTCTAGGAAAGTAAGGAATACATATAACGCATTAATTAATAGATACGATTACCTTTTCATATTTTCCTTAGTTGATGTTATTGTTGATGTTAATAACATGATGGCATTTTGCTGCAGTGGCAATGTCCCATTTGCCTTAAGAATTACTCCTTGGAGAACATTATCATTGATCCATATTTCAATCGCATCACCTCTTTGGTATTTCCTGTTCTGGACTTATTTCTTGGGCTTTCATTGATTATATCCATATGATCTTAGTTGTGGGCACTGTGTTTTTGGATTATGTTCTGGCTGAACAGATGCAAGATTGCAGCGAAGATGTAAATGAGATCGACGTGAAGCCCGATGGTTCTTGGCGTGCAAAGAACGAAAGTGAATGTAGAGATCTTGCACAGTGGCACTTCCCAGATGGATCTCTTTGTGTCACAACAGATGGTGGAATGGAACCCGAACAGGAGATCTTCAAGCAGCAAATTAAGCAAGAATTTGCATCAGATGAACATACATCTTTAAAAATAGGAATCAAGAGAAACCACAATGGAATGTGGGAAGTGAGCAAACCTGAAGATATGCAGCCTATGTCATCTGGAAACCATTTAGCAGAGAGATACGAAAATCATTGCCCGAAAGTCATGCCAATGAGCAGTAGTGCTACAGGAAGTTACAGAGATGGTGAAGATGCAAGCGTTAATCAGGAAGGCGGGGGGCATTTCGATTTCTCTACAAACAATGGCAATGAGCTCGATTCAATACCCCTCAGCTTTGGCCAACCGTGCAGTGCTGTAAATAGAATTCCTTCTGCACCATTAACAGATGCAGATGTTATTGTCCTCAGCGATTCAGAAGAAGATTTAACTTTGATATCTCCAGAAAATGTCTGTGGTGCTGACCCAGCCGAGGGTGGTGGAATTTCTTTTTCTGTTCCACCTGGGGTTGCAGAATCTTACCAAGAGGATGACAACCCTGTCCTGGGTCTCTTTAACAGTAATGTTGATGAGTTTGCGATGTGGTCATCACTGCCCCCGACAGCTTCTGGTTTCCAGCTATTTGGTACTGGGACGGTTGACCAGGATCCTTTGGTCGATGTACAGCCGCCTACTCATGTTCCCTGCCCTGCACCAGTAAATGGCTATGGTTTGGCCTCTGGGGCTGCATCACAAGTTCAGGATTCTGTAGTCGGACGGTCAAACACTGAAACTGATGGAGGCCTGGTTGATAATCCCATGGCATTTGGGACTGATGACCCCTCTTTACAAATTTTCCTTCCCACTCGACCAGCTGGCATTTCTGTTCAAGCAGATGCGAGAGACTGTGCCGATATGTCCAATGGCATCCGTTCAGAAGACTGGATTTCTCTTAGGCTTGGTGGTGCAAGCAGTCAGAATGAATCTGCAGATGAGTGTGGTTCAAATTCAAGAAAACAGCATGCATCCAATGAAGGAAGCATGGCGCGGTTGGATAGTAATAACAATAGCAATAGTACTGGTGCGTTCCCTTCCTCCAGTGCATTATCTCTTGTCTGGTGGAGCATATCTTCTTCAGCTCCCACTGAATAGGGAGGGATAGTTCCTCTCTCACCATGTATTGTTTCAAATCCCTACAAGAAATCTTGGATGTATTATGTTCTACATAATGAAATAACTTAATTATGTTACACATTCATAAAGGTGCTTTACGGATGCATTAGAATGGATACATTGCTCCATGACCACAGTGCTCCTAGCTGCATAAGGGCACATGGATAATCCAGTCAAATGCTCTATACTGCCCGTCAGGGCCACTTGGATAAAATACACCAATTGGACAATGCTATCCATCCAAAAGTTGGCCTTATCTTTTCTAGCCATCCTTTCCCCAAGCCACGAGTGGATTGTTAGTCTGGTTGAGGTTATGTTTAGAACCTACGCAATTGATGCTGGTCCCAATTAATGGGTAGTTCAAATTCATTGGACCTTTTTTACATAAACAATCTTAAACATCCATTTTATAGGCCATCAGTCGAGCCGTACAATTTCTGATCTATGTGATTTTGAATGTACCATGAAGTGCTGGATGAACAAATGGATGGTCCAGATTGATTGTCCAAATGTGACTAGGAGCAATTTAACTTTTAGTTCTCTGGCATCATTGGATCATTGTCTCTTAATCATTTGTCTTTCTTTAGGATCTGGAGGGACTGAATTCTGTTATATGCTTTATTCATTGGATGCAGCTTCTTTGCTTCCGAGCATGAACAATGATGATGATGATAGATCTGAAAAGGCAACCTGGAGAAGGCCCAGGTCTGGTGGTCCTTTCTCCCACCCTCGCCAGCCACGATCTGTACGACCACGGTTGCATCTTTCTATTGACATTGATTCTGAATAGGCAATGAAGTGCGTCTTGTGGGATGCAGTTGCTCTATTTACTTCAACAAGATGAGAGAGGCTATGCCATGCCACCAGTGCACGTTCTGCTCAGGAATGACTATGGAATCACCCGTTTCTTCTTCCTACCTTTTTCATAAATTCTGTTTCCCCTGTTTGTATTTGGATATGAGAATATTGAATTTCTCCTTGTCCTTGGTGAAAGGGAGCTCGGTGAGAGGAAAGCCCGGTCTCCACACAGAAGAACTTACCTTGCATAATCAGCATCTGCAGCATAGAAGGACAAATTAAAGAAAGAATGGAGAGAAAATGCATTGCTTTATGATGGTGAGCTTGAAGGCTGGCTTTTATAAACTTAACTGCACAGACTTCGTTTCAGCCCTGTTTCCTGTTCTGATGGTATTGGCAGTTCAATGTGCATCATCTTTTCAAGGTAAAACAAATCAGGTCTGGAGATGTGGTGGGGTCTTGTCTCAAGTAATGAAAAGGAACATGTACAATAGAGAGAGCCATAAAAAAGTAAAAGGCCATCCCAAAGTAGGTGTAAGCCTTTGTTAGGTGGGAAGGCCTTTTGTATCATGCTTCGTATATACAAAAAGAAAAAAAAGAAAAGAAAAGCATATTGGTCTGTGAAACCTCAATAGCTGCATTCCCATTCTTGAAGCGCTAGATAGACGGCCACATTAGTCAGATAATTTTTATTTGATTTTTAATATCCTGCTACATGCTTTTTCCTTTCTTCTACTTGTTCTTCATATTCATCTGGAATCACAATGCCATGCGTATTTACATCTGAAATCATTGATGGAGTCCATTTCCAAGATTACCCATTTGCAGCATTCCTGTTCTCATATACTACCAATAGAAAAGGGGGGCTGCCTGCTTGGTTTTGCTTCCCATAAGCTTCAGATCAGAAGGCATGCAAGATCCAAGTAATCTTCCAGGTTGTGGCTCAGCTTTATTTTCAATAAGCATATTTATTATTGTGATGGCCGACTCTCCCTCTAATGAGATATTTTTGTGGCATCTGACTGTCCATCGTGAGTGTTTGCTGAATTGCTTCTGAAGAGGACAGATCTGCCAAGTTTTTCTTCTTCTTCTTCTATTTTTTGTAATTAACCAACTATTTCTGCGCACATAAAAAATTTGTATAGAATTCTCTCTTTTTAGTATTTATTTCTATTCCACCTGATCAAGCTCCATTTGTGGTTCCAAATTGACAATCCAAGTCGAAGCCTTACACCGACTGGAATCCATCTCCAAACCCCTGAAAAAAAACAAAGAAGATTTAAAGATTCTCACAGAGATTTGGCTGTGGGAAAGCATGCGAGTGTGGAAGAGTAAAGTGCAGCACCTGCTTACGAACTCTGCATTGGGTCGACGAGCAGCCAGAATAGCTAGTGTGTTGGTGGGCACCATTATCAGGATCTGATCTTGATAGTCTCTAAGTATTCAAAAATCATTTGTTAAGCAATGGTCCCTGCACGAATTGGGCGTGTTCAAGCACCATTGGAAGTTGGAACACAGTTGATTCCATACATATGCATGAGCAAGAGGCATTCGTTCACCTATTCAGTGTAAAAATGCCCGCTCAGGTCTATTGGGTTGAAGCCCATATACATAGCAAATTGAAAAATGCTGATTCGCTCAACTTTATTTCTGGCCAGCCCACTGTTTTCATGGCTACCATCCTATGCCTTCATTTTTTATTAGGGGGGAGATGCTTTTTGGACGTTGATTCGTCTTTAATCTCTTTTCACTAGTTGTGTGCCTCTGCCCCATTTGCACAATGTTTTTGTAATTGTCATCTGTGTCTTGGCTTGCTGCCTCAGCTTTGAACCCATCTTCATGTATTCCGAGACAAGTATTCATAGTTTCAATGGTGGGCAACCCATTTTCTTGTGTTCTGTGTTGTGGCCACTTGAGCTTTATATGTCATTAGGAAGAAAAAAATATATTAAATAATATGCTGAGGGTGTACACATGTTGGAATGGCTGCCGAAACCCGAACGTCAAACATCCAATTGCATCTCTCTATACGAAATGACATGAAGGGCATTATTTACACCCATTTTCGATGCCCTAATGTGGACCAATGGGGAGCTTTCATGTTGTGTCATGTTGACACAACGAGGTTGTATTCATGGAAATCATACTCACATCCGACAGTATCTTCGTTTGATCTTTCTTTGATGTTACATATTCCGTTATTAATGTAGAGGTACTAACCCTTACATGTGACTTTAGAAGAGCAAATTGATAGATGCTATGTGGCCATTATAAAATGTGCTAATTAATGAGGCAGTGTACCTAGCATGTATATAAAGGACCCGTCGAAAGAATGGATCTTATCACATATCTGACTATGATTCACTAGTGAAACTATCTCTCACAATCCTTTCAAAATGGGATATCTCCACAATGACATTTAGAAAGTCTGTAGTGTTTGGGAAGGTTTTGAAATTGAGAGATCGAACATATTTCTAAGCAAATATGGCAATGGTTTGGACGCGAGTCAAGAAAAAATGAACAACATATATATTAGGTCCCAAGTCGTATATTGATCAAAATAAAAAGAATGGGAGAGCTTAAGGACTCAATCCTATGGTTGTGGTACGATTAGGACCAAGAGAATGGAGAGAACTATATCTGATTTGGTTTGAAAATAAATTAGTATCAAGCATCACATCTCTCCAACACTCCAAGCTATCACATTGTGGAATGTTAAATGTAGGAGATGGTTCGATCTAGACCGTTCAACACCTTGATCGGAAGAAGTGCAAGAGGTGGGCCAGCAAGTGAGTGGTCATGATCGATCAGTGATCTCCTAATCAATGTCGAATTTGATTAGCATACCATAAAAATCTCTCATCAAAGGGATCGTCTGTAAGAAGATCCTATAAGCCAATAGTTCTGGATCTGTTTAGGAAATTTTCTTATTCCGAAAGTACATCGTAGACGTGAAGGGTTCAGGATCAACAAGGAAACCCATAAAAGATTTTTTCACCTTGAAAAGCTATAAAATGAGAACACGAAGAAGTGCCTCAGGCCCTACACCAAACACATCTATATACTTTTCAATTTATCTTTATTGGCATAACTTAGCCTTGTTTTAACATAAATCGTTCTTGCCTAGTGACTCCTACTACAGTATCATATGAGTAGGTTAAATATCTACAACCCTAGGTTGTTAGATCATGATTAACCGAGTTCCAATTTAAATGATCATACCAATCCGGTTACATCTCGCTTACCATCCATCTTAAACATCTATTCCAATAGACAAATCAAGTATTTATCTCTCATTTATTTTATTTTAGAGACAATGTCGTACATATACCTATGTTTTGGTTAAATTCCAAAAAAGGCATGCTTTTAAAGTCTTTTATAAAACTCGCCTAAGGTTTCTATTGTTAGCTGGAAAAAAAAAAACCTACCGCTTTATATTGTTATATATAGTATAGTGTATGTTTTTATTCTTTAAACAAAAAGGCCCCAAAAAAACTCTCTAGCGCTTGAACGCACAAAGCTCCTAACCCTACCTTAAACCTATTGGGGAAATGACGTAATCACACAGAAATGAATCTAGGATAGTAATCCAAAAGCACTAAGGAAAAAGGAAGGAGAACACAACGATTTAACGTGGAGAGCCCTTTTGTAAAAAAAAAAAAAAACCACGGCACAAAGTGACAGAAATTCACTATGAAACAGAAAACAAAGAATGAAAGCTTATCCGATTCGAACAACTTCGAATCTCACCCTTGTTACACTCCTTTAAAACTCTAGAATTATTTAGAAACCCTTTGGAATGCATCCCAATCCTGTTTACACCCATATATATGCAGCCTCGGAAAGAATCGTAAATGAAATCGGAAACAAAACCCGCAATTTCGCAGTTTTGTGAAAAAAATCTACGTAAAATCTTATTAGATTTAAGACATCAAATACAATAATCTCCACCATATCTTCAATATTCAAACGTGTAGCTCTTTGTCCTCTTCTCTTATCTCTGCCTCGCATCATAGCTTCATCAATATTTCTCGTGCACACTACGTCTTTCTTTTACACCATCGTCATGCCTAGAGAAGTTGTTAAGAACTTGAACTTCTCTGTAAGAACAACATTGGTTAGCATGTCTGCTGAATTCACGCTGGTGTGAATCTTCTCTAGAGTTACGCTTCCTTCTTCAAGCACTTGTCGGATAAAGTGGTGACGAACATCAATGTGTTTAATACGAGGTGATAAACAGAATTTTTAGCCAAATTTATAGCGTTTTCGTTGTCACAATCAACTGGCACGGCTTCCTGCTGAAGCCTCAATTGATTTATCATGTCTCTCAACCAAACACCTTCCTTATACACTTCTGTCACTGCCATATACTCTGCTCCGATCGTGAAAAGAGCCACTATGGACTGAAGCTTCGATATCCAACCAATTGATCCACCGCTAGAACAAACGAGTATCCTGAAGTTGACTTTCTGGAATCCACACTGCCTATATAGTCTAAATCCACATAGCCTACCAACTTTGTCCGTCTTCTCAAAAGTTAAGATGTAGCCCTTCGTACCTCGAATGTATCGAAATAGTCATTTCACCGCTTTCCAATGCTGCTTATTGGGGTTTAACATGTATCTGCTCACAAAACCGACTGCCTGTAAAATGTCAGGTCTTGTATAGACCATGGCATACATTAAAATGTCAACCGCATTCGAATAAGGTACACGAGACATAACCTATTTTTTCTTATTTAATTTAGGACATTGTTCTGAGAAAAGCTTGAAGTAAACCGTGTGGGGAACGCTCACTGACTTTGTTTAGTCCATCCCATACTTAATCAGCACATTTTCAACGTATTTTGTCTGTGATAACCAAAGCCTGCTCCACTTCCTATCTCTATAAATATCTATGCTGAGAATCCTCTTTGCGGCCCCCAGATCTGTCATATTGAATGTCCCTGATAATTGAGTCTTTAGTATGTTAATTCCAAACATATTATGACTGGCGATCAACATATCATCTACATACAATACTAGGATGATGAATTTGTTATCATTCAGTGTTTTCTATAGATACAGTAATCGTATTCACTTCGAATAATTTTTTGACTCATCATTAAAGAATCAAAATTTTTATACAACTGCCTAGGCGACTATTTCAGGCCGTACAACGACATCATTAACCTGCAAACGTTTTTTCTTTGCCCCTTTAACTTCATAGCCTTCTTATTGCTTCATGTAGATTTATTCTTCCAACTCCCCGTGTAGGAATGTAATCTTGACATCAATCTATTCGAGCACGAGATCGTATTAGGCAACCAGCGTCAAAATGAATCTGATAAATACTTTTTTAACCATCGACGCGAATATCTTTGTGAAGTCGATTCTTTCTCTCTAAGCATAATCCTTCACTACCAGTTTCGTTTTGTATCTGTCATGTTTCCTTTTGAATAACCAATTACATCCGATAGCTTTTCAGCCCACTGAAAAACTCCACCAGCTCACATGTGTTGTTTTTGTGCAACGAGTTCATCTCATCATCTATAGCCGCCTTCCATTTTTCTGCATCAGTCTCATTAAGAGCCTCTTGAATAGTAGATGGGTCTCCCTCATCTGTAATGAGGGCATATACAATATCAGAGTCGTCCATGTATATTGCTGGTAACCTGCGATCACGCGGTAGGTTTCTTCTCACAGGTGGCTGCTCCACCTTCTCCCGTTCCTCTGTCTACGCATATGTCTCTGCCTGAGTATTGTATGTGTCAATCTGGATGTCTACGATCAACCTTTCTGGTTTCTCTCACTCCTTTTGATCATTCTTATGGAATAGGGAGCTTTCATCAAATCTAACGTCATGGCTAGTGATAACCTTGCGTGTGACCTTATCGAATAACATGTAACCTTTCACACCAACACCATAGCCAACAAAGATATACTTTTTGCCTCTATGATCTAAGTTATCTCTTTCAACTAATAGTATATGAAAGTAAGCCTCACAACTAAATATACACAAATTTGAATAGTCAATCTTATGACCACTCCATACTTTCTCTGCAATTTTACATTCAATTACTATAGAAGGATACCGGTTCACCAAATCACAAGCCGTGTTAACAGCTTCTGTATATAGGTCCTTGCCCAACGTAGCATTACTTAACATGCATCGAGCCCTCTCTAGAGAGTTCGATTTATTCGCTTAGCCACACCATTTTTTTCGGGTGTGTGGTACACTATGTTGTGCCTAATGATCTTTCATCCTTACAATATTCATTAAACTCAGTGGAAGTAAATTTTTCATCATTGTCAGTCCTTAAAACCTTTATTTTCAACCCTGACTTTTTTTATCATTGTCTTCCATTGTTTGAATATAGTGAAAACTTTGGATTTACGTTTCATAAAGTAAACCCAAACTTTACAGGAGTAGTCATTAATGAATGATACAAACTATGATGACCCCCCAACAGAAACCTCTGGCGATGGCCCCCATACGTCAGAGTGCACATAATCAAGCACTCCCTTACATACATGTTTTTCAAATTTAAAAAATAATCTAAATTGTTTACCATATATACAATGCTCGCATATATAAAAATCAGAATTCTTAAAAGCTGGAATCAAACAACGATTAAATAGTACTTTCATGCCCCCGCTCACTCATGTGGCCCGGATGAGCATGCTATATACGTGCGGACATAGAATCTGCAACAGCCGCTACCACTCCACCTGCTGAAGTACTCCCGATCAACCTGTAAAGATTTTCGTGCCTTTGTGCTCTCATAACCACGAGTACCCCTTTTGAAACTCTAAAGACACCATTAAGACCAGTGAACTTAAACCATATAGCTTCGAGTGCACTGAGAGAAAGCAGACTCTTCTTCATATTAAGAACATATCTGACATCAATCAAGGTACGCTCCATCCCATCAAACATCTTGATGATCACCGTACTAATAGCCACAACATTACAGACATTGTCATTACCCATAAAAACCTGTCCACCATCGTATTCTCTGTAACTAGCGAACTAACTCCGATGAGGAGTCATGTGATATGACGCTTTTGTGTCAAGGATCCATTCATCTTTATGATTGTCGTGCAAGTGTCCGATCATGGACATAGACAGAACATCTCCACTTGTCTCTTCATCAGATGTGACAACATTGGCCTCTCTGAAAGAAGCCTTTAAGTTTTCTTTTTTTGCTTTAAGATTTGTAAATCATTTTTCATGTGTCCAGTCATCCCACAATTCCAGCACTTCAATTTCCTTTGCCCTTGTCCTTGGATTTAGTTTAGATCTTGAAGATCTTGTACTTCAATCAGTATTCCTGCCTTTCGTAAACAATGCATCAGAAGATGTCCCTACGCCACTATTTATTTTTCTTATTGCCTTCTCTTAAAGGGCTGAGATAATGATGTCCACTCTCAAGGATTTATTTGCGGTGCACAATGAGTCCCTGAATGACACATACTATGCCGGAAGAGAATTTAACAACATGCATGCCTAATATTCATCTTTGACCACTTCTTCCATATCCAACAACTTGCAAATCAATTTATTAAAGTAACTGATATGGGCCTCCACATCTCCACCCTTTGCCATCTTGAAGGTGAACAACTGTAGCTTCGAGTGTAGTCGATTCTCAGTGGATTTATTCGCATAATACCCTCTAACTTCGCCCATAAACCAGCTGCAATTTTCTCCCTCAAAACATAATAGAGAACCTTATCCATGAGACACAAACGGATCAATGATAAAGCCTTTTTATTAAGAGTATTTCAATCATCATCACTCATAATTGGCTTTCGCTCCTCAAGAGCACCATCCTCACCTTACTTGGTTAAGGAACTGATCATTTTGATCTTGTATAACTCAAAGTTATTTTTACCTGAGTACTTCTCAATGTCATACCTGGTATTTCTCATTAATGATAATCCTTTAGATTCAAGTTTGCACCCCAACGATTGCATTGATATCACTTGTTGGGGAAATGACGAAATCACATAGAGATGAATTTAAGATAGTAATCCAAAAGCACTAAGCAAAAAGGAAGGAGAACACAACATTTTAACGTGGAAAATCCTTTCGGGAAAAACCATGGCAAAAGGCGACAAAAATTCACTATGAAAGCAAAAATTACAAAGAGAAAAGACTTACTCGATTTGAACAACCTCGAATCTCACCCTTATTACACCGCTTTGAAACCTTAGAACTATTTAAAAACCCTTCAAAACGCATCCCAATCCCGTTTACACCCATATATATAGTCTTGGAAAGAATCCTAAATGAAATCATAAACAAATTCCACGATTTCGCAGTTTTGCGAAAAGGTCTGCGTAAAATCTTATTAGATTTAAGACATCAAGATTGGGAAGCAAGGTGGGGTCCACCATGATGTCTGTGACTAATCCACCCAGTCCATCCATTGTGTGAAATCATTTTAAGACATGACAAAAAATGAGCCACATTCAAGATTCAAGTGGGCCATAGGGAAAATTGGGAAAAAAAAATGCCTACCTTTGAAACCTTCCTAGGCTTCACCTTGATGTGTATATGCCATCCAAATTGTTTATAAGGCCATTGTCATTAAGATTAATTGAAAATACCAAAAACCACACCTTGATACAAAACTTTTGTGCCCATACATGTATTTCAATGGTATTCATGTAATCCCCATTGTTTCCTCCCATGTAGTCTACTTTACTCCGGCTCATTTTTTGTCTCGTGTCCTGATTTGAACTCACAAAGCAGATGAACATGGTAAACTTCCCACAAACATCACTGTGGGCCCGCATAGCCTCCCTGCCTTGGAACTTTTTAGGAATGCTTTTGCAGGAATTGTGCAGGGCGCGGATTATGTGAGACCCCATATCCACCAAGGTGGGTGGGACCCTGACTGTGGGGCCCACTGTGATGATGTATGTGACTACATCCAAGCCGTACATCCGTATTGAAAGCTCCTGTTATGCCACTATCCAAAAAATAAGCAGTTCCAAATCTCAGATGGATAATAGTACAGGAAACAGTGGTGATTGACCATTAAAAACTTTTTGTGGGCCACGAAAGCTTTGGATCAAGATGATATTTGTGTGGTCTTTGAGTTAGATGGAAGATAAACATTTCGGTGGAATCTATGAATTTTTTAATGATGGAGATTCAATCACAGCTGTTTCCATGGTGTGGTCCACCTAAGATTTGATTCAGCTTCATTTGTGTGATCATGCCCTGAAATGAGCTTTCAAAATGGTTGGAAGGTGTGGATTTAAGTCACATGCATCACTGTGAGCCCCAGAGTCAGGGTCCCACCCACCACGGTGGATCCACGTCTCGCCAGATCTGCTCCCGAAAACTACGTCCGTCTGTTCCGGTTTTTGGCTAGTGATACTTCCAGTAACCCGGTGGCTATTGGTCAGTGCTACGTGGGCCCATTATGATGTGTGTTATATCCATGCCATCCATCCATTTTTACATATAATTTTAGGGCTCCAACCCAAAGCTGAGGTACATCTAATCTCATATGGACCACACCACAGAAAACAGTAGTGATTGAATGTCCACCGTTAAAAGCCTCCCAGGCCCACTGTAATGTTTATTTGACATCAAACCTGTTGATTAGGTCATACAAACAGGGATGAAGGGACAAAAAATACATCAGCTTGATCCAATACTGTTGTAGCCCTCAAGAAGTTTTTCATGGTGGCCGTTTAATCAACACTATTTCCTATAGTATGGTTTACTTGAGAATTGGATCTACCTCATTTTTTATCTCATGCTATAAAATTATATGGAAAAAATGGATGAACGGCATGGATGAAACATACACATCGTGGTGAGGCTCACCAAGCACGGATCAGCAACCACTTGCTACTGATAGCGTCAGTAGCCAAACCAGGTCCTCGGGAGCCGATTAGATGAGACGCCGGCCCACGACTGTGCGGCCCTTAGACCCACCTTGATGTGTGTATTATGAATCCACGTTGTCCATCCATTTTTGGAGATTATTTTAGTGCTTTATCCCAAAAATCAAGCGGATCCAATTATTAGGTGGACCATAATATAGGAAACAGTGTAATTGACTTCCTTACCATTAAAAGCTTCTTAAGGTGTACCTTAAATATTTTATAGTTTTTATTTGCCATTCAATATGTTGATAAGGTCATGTAAGATTGGATGAAGGGAAAAAACAAATATCAGTTTGATCCAGAACTTTTGTGGCCTATTAATGATCAGACACCACTGTTTCTTATGTTATGGTCCCTTGAATGTCCTAAAATGATTTGACGAAATAGAAGAACTCTTTGGATACAAAACACGTATGTCAAGGTGGGCCTCATGGTAAGGGCCACACCGTTGGTGAGTGGGGTTTTTCACCTAATCTGCTCTGTGGTTCCGGGTTGCAGCCGACTGGGATTCCTCCAGCATCACCTTCTTGTTAAACCTTCAGAAGTTGTGGGTCCCATCATAATGTATGTGATACACCAAATTTGTTCATCTAATTTTGTGATATTATTTTAGGGCATAGGTCCAAATATGAAACAGATCGAAGTCTCAAGTGGACCACACCATAGGAAATGGTAGGGATTGAATGCCTACCCTTGATAACTTATAGGGAGCCAAACATATTGGATGACAAAGAAGAACTGTAGTAGGCCCTTAATTTAAGTCTAAGTTACCAAATTAACAGATTGGATGGCATAAAAAGAATTACTATGGGCTTAGCAATTTTTATGGTAAGATTTTATTATCATTATAAGCTCTGTGTGGGGTCCACCTGAGATTTGAATATTTTTCATTTATAGGTTCATGCCCTGAAATTATAATCCATGAAGGATGGACGACGTGGATTAAACAAACGTATTGTGAGAAAATCCAACTCAACAAGTCAAGCTGGCTACGGACCTCAGATCTCGGAGGGGAGACCTCGGGAATGTATGAAGAATAAGTAGGGCCAACTCCTCTCTTGGCACATCTCGGCTCCGAGCCGCTATCCTTGTTTTAAAACTCGACAAAAAGGTCAATCTACGTACTAGTCTTGGTCCGAGGCTTGGAACCGAGGCCATCTTAGTCCGAGGTCCAGAGCCGAAGCAAAGGGGATTCAACCGGTCCCGACTAATAACATTCGGCCTCAGGCCGGGTAAGGCCGAGGCTGAGGCCAGATGTGGATATTCCGAGTGTCGAACCAGGAAACTACCCAACGCGGACGTGACCAAATATCTCGCCCGCGGATACGCTACACAATCCGTGGATTACAAATGATATCTCCATGATCGCAATATCCCACTGATTGAGCGAATCGTGCCGAGATTAACAGATGCAAATCATCCAGCTCATAGGTATAAATACTAGGGGACTCCATTGCTACAGGTACGCAATATCTTGTACCCTCTCTCTACATTCAACATAGACCCAGATTCCCTAGTCTGACTTAGGCATTGGAGGATCCTCCGGCTTAGCTAGGGTCTCCTTTGCTCACCCTTTTGTGCAGAGTCAAGGTCGATCGAAGGTTCACCGCATTAAGTGGAGGGTGGTCCAGATTTTGACATCAACATTTTTTTTTTGCGCCATCTGTGGGAAACAAACAAAAAGCTAGTAGATTTTACTGAAAATGGCGAGAGGAAAGAAAAAGGCGATAGTGGTGGAGCCTGAACCTAGCGGGTAATACCAATCTTCTTCGTTGCTGCACACCGAGTCGGCTCCGATAGGACTGTCCCAACGGGCTCAAAGCCGAGGAGAAAAACACAAGGCGCTGCAAAACGAAGTCCAGATACTGAAAGACGAGATTAGCCGAATGAAGGCGCAGTAGAACCAGCAACCCTCGCTGAACCTGGTGGAAGCCACTCCAGCGCCCGAAGAGCGACCGCAGCCAATCGGTTCCTGGGTACAATCCGCACGCACTCCCGACCCTACGCACAACGCAGTGCCTCAGGAGCGATCCACCCAAATTTCAGGACCCACTCGAGACGCCAAGCAGTCTTATGTGTCTGCCACTTCGGCTCTAACCCCACTGACCTCCGCCATCGGCTGTAGAAAAGAAAGCGGGCTAGAACATCTGAAGTGGCAGATGCCCTCCAAGAGATAGTGGCTGAGAATCAAAACCCTCTGGAAGCACAGTTCAAGGAACTCCGAGACCAGTTTAAGGCGTTCCAGAAGAAACAACAATCTACGCCCATCCTAACTGCAGTCCAGACAATGATGGAAGAGACCGAGCCTCTCTTCACCTCAGAATCATGGACGAGGTGATGTTGTCGAGGTTCAGGAAGCCTCCTGTCATCCAATTCTCCAGATCCGAAGACCCCTTGGAACATATCGAGTCATACCGTTCATGGATGCAGATCCAGTCGGCCACGGATGCCATGATGTGTTGAGCATTCTCAATAACTCTCTCCGGGTTAACTCGGAATTGGTACCAACAACTTAAACCAAAGTCGATCAATTCCTTCTCAAAGCTCCACAAAATGTTCCTTACCCA
The DNA here is from genome assembly GCA_037074715.1 of Magnolia kwangsiensis. Lineage (NCBI taxonomy): Eukaryota > Viridiplantae > Streptophyta > Magnoliopsida > Magnoliales > Magnoliaceae > Magnolia > Magnolia kwangsiensis. The sequence continues at coordinate 124,047,173 of CM073575.1, read as the reverse complement.
GTTTGTCTCTGGTAAGAAGAGTCGGAAGCCGATTATGCATCTGTTCACCCTCAAGCAGGGGAATAAAGAGCCGCTGAAGGATTACATTGTCCGCTTCAACGAGGCGGCGTTATTAGTGGAAGATTATGATGACAAAATGACACTCTCAGCTATGTTCAGTGAACTTAAGGAAGGAAGGTACACTTTCTCAATCGGGAAAAATCCACTGACTACCTTGGCCGAGTTCATCAGCAGGGCTCAGAAGTACACCAATGCAGAGGAATTCTCCAACTCCTGCAAGAACATTCAAGCAACTAAAGCATCATCAAAGGAAAAAAGACTAAGGAACGAAGAGCCTCAGTCATCCGATAAAAAACATGATGACCGAACCCCTTGTGATCGTCGGCTGAGTCGAAGGCCCGAGGGAAAATTCCATTCTTACACTCCTCTCAATACCTTTACGGAGTAGATTCCATTAGATATTAGAGGCCAAAGACTCATGAATTGGCCTATCTGCATGAAGACCGATGCGGAGAATTGAGATAAGTGCAAGTATTGTAGATTTCATTGTACCCACGGTCACAACACTAGCGACTGTGTTGATCTCAAGGATGAGATCGAAACCCTTATCCATAAGGGTCGTCTGCGTCGGTACACCAAGGAGGAGAGGTCGGCTCAAAAAGAAGAACGACCGGGCAAAATAGTGGAAGAGCCTACGAAAATTCAAACTATTTATGGTGGCTCATCTAGTGGAGGCGACTCCAATAGGGCTCGTAAAGCCCACTAACGGAGTTCGGACCCCGAGCACTATGTCAATTTGGCTGAATGACCGAAGAAAGAGCTCTGTGTTAACCCCTATAACTTGACTTTAACAGAGGATGACGCGCGCAGAATCCAACATCCACACGATGATGCCCTTGTGGTGGCTATGACCATAGCTAACCACAAAGTCTTTCGTATCCTGGTTGACACAGGGAGCTCAATCGACATTATTTACTCCAAGGCATTCGAGAGAATGGGTATCGATAGATCACACCTCCGACCCGTGAAGACTCCTCTACACGACTTTGCCGGGGATAAGGCAATCTCCGAGCGAGTCATCTCCCTCCCAGTAACAATGGGAGAAGGACAGCATCAAGTCACGCTTCTAGTGGACATTCTGGTCGTCACTATGTCATCGGTGCATAATGTCATTCTGGGCCAACCCTCCCTTAATATAATGAGGGTTGTTGTGTCCACGTACCACCTAATGATGAAGTTCTCCACTGAAGGTGGGGTCGGATACCTCCAAGGAGATCAGCGTGAAGCTCAAAGATATTATGCACTAGCTGTAAGAAAAGGATCAATGAAATAGGCCCTCACTGTCAACGTCCTCGACATCCCGTATGATCCCCCCGAGGACATGGAGATCGTCCCACTTGAGGAAGCCAACTCGAGCAAAACTGTTCAACTCGGGACATCGTTGAATTCTGAGAAAATATCTCAGATTCTAACTTTCCTACTACAGTATAAAGACGTATTCGCGTGGTCGCACGAAGATATGCCGGGAATCTCTCCCGACGTTATGGTCCACGGGCTGAATGTGGATTCGGATCATAAACCAGTGATGCAGAAAAGAAGAGCGTTCGACGCTGAGAGGTATGTAACCATAGCCGATGAAGTTTCTAAGCTCCTTAGCGTCGGTTTCATTGAAGAAGTCCATTATCCAGACTGGATCGCCAATGTGGTCCTAGTGAAGAAAGCAAGCGGGAAATGGCGGGTCCATGTTAACTACTCAGATCTAAACAATGCATGTCCGAAGGATAATTTTCCATTACCTCGAATCGATTAACTGGTCGACAGTACGGCTGGTCACGAACGCCTCTCCTTCCTGGATGCCTATTTCGGGTACAATCAGATCCCAATGTATCCCTTAGACAGGTAGAAGATTACTTTTGACACCAACAAAGAGCTCTACTATTACTAGATCATGCCTTTTGGCTTGAAGAATGCTGGGGTAGCATACTAAAGATTGGTGAATCAAATGTTTGCCAAGCAGATCGGACAAACAATGGAATTTTACGTTGATGACATACTCGTCAAGAGTGTCAGAGCATCCGACCACCTCGCAGACCTTGGAGTGACATTTTCGATCCTCCGGGAGTATCGCATGAAACTAAACGTTGCCAAATGTATCTTTGGAGTGGGCTCTGGCAAGTTCCTTGGGTTTCAAGTCAGCCCGAGAGGCATCGAGGTGAATCCTGAGAAGATAAGAGCGATGCTCGACATGAGCTCCCCGCGAACAACGAAGGAAATCCAATGCCTAACTGGCCGAGTAGCAGTGCTCGGTCGATTTATCTCCAGAGCTACCGATAGGTGTCTCCCCTTCTTCTAGCAGCTGAGAGGTCATAAGAAGGCTGAGTGGACTTTTGAATGCGAGCAGGCATTCCAGGAGCTGAAGCAATACCTGGGTTCGCCTCCTTTACTATCAAAATCAGAAGAAAGTGAGCCCCTAATCTTATACTTGGTGGTCTCAGCTTCGGCCGTCAGCTCTGCCCTCATTAGGGAGGTAGGAAATAAAAAGTATCCCATTTACTACACAAGTAAAGCGATGATACCCGCCGAGACTAGATACCCGAGCATTGAAAAGTTGGCGCTCAGCTTGGTTTTTTCGGCACAGAGGCTTCGTCTATACTTCCAAGAACACACCATCGACATCATTGGACCTCTTCCCACATGGAAATGACGGGAGAAGTTTGTTATTGTCGCAGTCGACTGCTTCACCAAATGGGCCGAGGCTGAGCTCGTAGCCAAGATCACCAAACAGAAATTGCTTGACTTCGTCTGGAAGAATCATCTGTCGATTCAGAATCCCACACACCATCATTTCTGACAACGGCAAGCAGTTCGACAATAATAAGTTCAGAGGCATGTGCAGGGGGCTCAGCATCTCGAATACTTATTCTTTGCCTTGACATTCGCAATCCAACAGACAGGTGGAGGCTGTTAACAAAGTCATGAAGCACCATCTTAAGACGAAGTCGAAAAAAATAAAATGTAACTGGCCAAAAGTGTGAGACCCATATCCTAGCCTATACCGTTTCATATGCCTCTGCGGTCCTCCTGTTCAAATTTCGGCTACCAACGATCTGTTATCGGTATTTGCCTGCGATCTCGACTTGTGTCCCGTATATCAGAGTCGGCTCGACTCGAGACTTATACCCTTGCGACCGCACCGTCGCCACAGTTCCGATGTCGCGTCTCGCATGCTGATGTGATACCCGAACTAGGAAATGTGGGTTCACATTCAGTTCGAGAAAAACACTGCGCGTTGTGAATACCGAGGAAATCTCTACAACACATCACATCAATCCATAAATAAATGTCAAGTACACAACCTTACCCAGCCCATCCCTCTCCCATTTCCCAAGTCAACTCTCTCTTACACAACTCATATCCATCCAATTCATTTCTTACCACAATTCAACAAGCACCATGCCCTCTCATCCCATCACTCCATCTCACCACTCCTCTCTCCCTCATTTTCTCACTCCATTCTATGCTACCAAAGAGAGGAATCTTTCAAGCTAGCTCCATGAGATCTTTGTGTGGCCCACTTCCTATCTCCCAATCCCACAATCCTAAGTCCATCTCAACTGTTGAAATTGTTTCTTTAGAGCCCTAGCAGGCATTGGCGGAAGAAGGAAGAAGAGATCTTGAGGTAGGTATTTTTTTAGGGTTTAATTTGTATTATTTTGATGGTTAGAAGGGCCCACTTGGGGTGGGACCCATCTTGATGTATACATTGTATAGAGGGGCCCATAGTGGCGGGGTCCCTTCACTAACCGATCTCCCTCTCTCTCCTTCTCTCTTCCCTCTCTCTTTTGATATGTGTGGTCCGCCTTCATGCACCCCACCATGAAGTATGTATTATATCCATGCCATCCTTATGCTGGGCCCACCTTGCTGGACCGTCTAGCGGCAGGCCTGCTGGCCTATCCCAGGTGAAGGAAAAACACAAATAACAGCTTGATCCAAACTTAGGTGGCCCACCCACGTGGCACCACCGTGATGTGTGGGTTTTACCCTCACCGCCCATCTATGGACGGTGGGAACCTGTTTTCTCACCGTCCCGGGATAGTGAGGTGTCTCACATGTGGTGTCCACACTTTTCAACTAGGGTGGTGGGACCCACCGTGACATATGTGTTCGATCCACACCGTGCACCCAAATTTCCTATTCATTTTAGGAGTTGAGCCGAAAAATGAAGCTAATCTGAAACTCTGGTAGGCCACACCATTTAAATATTATTTTAATAGTGAGAAATTGATAGGGCCCATTATGATGTTTTTATACATCAAAACATATCCAGTATTGGGCTTGTTAGACCCTTCACGAGCTTAGGAACCCAGCCGACAAACTGGATCCTCTTAATGTGGACCCCACCTATGAAAATCTTCAGATAAAAAAAAAAAAAATATATATATATATATATATATATATATATATATATATATATATATATATATATATATATATATATATAGACACACAAAACAGCAGACATTGCTGCTGTCAGCGTCCACTGCTTGGTTAGCGCAAGGTCAGTGGGTCCCACCTCAGGCCCCACCATGATGTGAGTTGAACATCAACACCATGCATTTGATGGGTCTCCTTTAATTAGTGGGTCACCCCAAAAATCAGTCGTACAATGAACTTAGGTAGCCCACACTACAAGGAGCAGCTGGGTATTATCGTTTACTATTGAAACCTTTTTTGCGTCCCAAAGATTTTGGATAAATATGAGATTTATTTTTCTTCTTAATTCAGGTCTCTGTGACCTTATGAACAGATTGAACGAAAAATAAGCGTTATGGTGGGCCCCATGTGAGACCCACCTCTGTGGAAACAAACTGGTTAGTGTACCTTACACTAGCTATATAGCCGTTGTACTGGTGCAGCAAGTTCTGTGGATTTGACCAGGCTGTTCGTCCTACTTGTTTGGGACGTGTGGGCCCCACACACGATATATGTGTCTTATATACACCGTCCGCTCATCTGGACGTGTGGAGCCCGTTGATGTATGTGTTTCAGCTCCACCGTCTAGATGGAACGGTGGCCCACCATGATATGCGACCCCACTGTGATATATGTGTCTCATCAACGCCGTCCATCTGTTTTATATCAACGCCACCCATATGTTTTATATCCACACTATCCATCTTACATAAGGCCCATATAATGCGGCCCATTTGATGTATGTAGGCCCATTGATGCGGCCCGTTGATGCGGCCCACTTAGCATAGATGAGGCCCATATGATGAGGCCCGACTTGATGAACACGAGGCCCATTATGATGTGTATTAGGCCCTTATCGTGCAGCCTATTGTGACCTGTATTAGGCCCATGACGCGTGACCCATTTGATGTATTGAGACTCAGATACGTGGCCCATTTGATGCATACGAGACCCATGTGTAGGGCCCACATGTTATGTATTTAAGACCCATGAGCAGGGCTTACCTGTTGTGTATATGAGGTCCATTGGCGTAGCCCACTTGTTGTATGTGAGGCCCATGGGTTGCGGCCCATCATGATGCGTATTACGCCCATGTGATGTGGTCCACCGTGGCGTGTATTAGGACCATGTGATGCGGCCCATAGTGATGTGTGGGAGGCCCATTGTGATGTATATTAGGCCTTTGTGTGAGGCCATACGCCCACTTTATTTTTTGCCTCTATGTGGGTCACTGCTTGGGAGCAATGTTGGTTGAATATCCACATTGACAGACAATGATGGTTAAATGTCCACATTATGACCTTTCCTTAGGCCCTTTGTTAGGCCGATGCTGATTATCGAGGTCGATTGTCATTGCCGATTATGAGTAGGTGACAGCATAGCATCATGATACATGCACATACGCATAATCTACATGTTATTATGAGATATGGTTGACCATTGCATATGTCATTGGGTAGGTTGTTATGAGACTCCCTGATAGGCGGAGGTTATCTCACATGAGCGCAAGGTATGCGCAAGAATGATGCATGACTGGATTGTATGACTCATGTATCTTACATTATGTGTTGTGATTACTATACGCCCTAGTGACATCAGGGTCGTAGCCTCCACGGGCATATCGTGGATGGCCAGATGGGACACTGGAAATATGTTATTAGCATCAGGCTATCATAGATAGCCCTGGGTGAAAATTCTTAAACCCTCTATGTACCAGAAGATGCCCTAACGTCGAGACCGAGTGGATATATATGAGCGCATAAGGGCCATATACCAGTAGGCCGCGTCTTACGCCCTAGCGACATCAGGGCCACAGCCTCCACAAGCATATCGTGGATGGCCAGATAGGACACTGAAAATATGTTATTAGTATCAGCCTGTCATAGATAGACATGGGTGAAAATTCCTAAACCCTTTATGTACCAGAAGATGCTCCAACGTTGAGACCAAGTGCATATATATGAGCGCATAAGGGTCTTATACCAGTAGGCCACGTCTTCTACTGTGTCGTGGTCGGTTGGGATGGGATGTGACCTTTCCCGCTTGAGTGAGGGGGTAATATCTAGGTTGAGTTTGACTAGCTTGAGGAATGGGTCCGCTATCGACGAGCAAGACCCGATATTGGTAGGCGAATAGTGAGGTCTCTTTCACTTATCCAGTTGTGTGCTCAGATAGGGAGCAAGCTGGCATAGAGTGTAATAGACCCCAGTGATGATCCTAAAGGTATACGGTACTGATATGTAGACTTATTGAGCAGGAGTTATATATTCACTCATTCATTCATTTATTCACTATCCACTCGAGCTGGTGGTGCACAACTATTTGTTACGTGTACCTTTGTAATGGCCAAGATTTCGGTTGGGGTGTGCAACTAACCTGAGATCAGGAGCTTACCATATTGAGTCTGAGTATCAAAATTTAAGTATGAGACTGGTTTAGATAGAAGTCCCTCGTGGTGACCCCGTAGCCCGCAATACCACGTATTATCATCCCGACTTCACACTCCAGCTTAGTCATTTCATTCACATCGCATATTGCATTACATCCACGGCTTATGGTATTTTTGGGTTGCTATGTTTCTACACTTATATAGCCTAGACGGACTTAGTAGGATTTTCATATTGCATTACATCATCGGCATTCGTAGTATCTGATATTTGACTCTCTATAATTTCACATTTTATAGCCGATCCGCATTGCATATTCTGATATTGAATGATTTGTAGACTTACCTGCATGTTTCCGCTTACTCTAATACAATTGATTCATGATCTTGTCGATATTTTCAATATTGTATGATTATGGTATCGTATTTGTGTACTTGACACTCATCTTATGTACACATTTTCACCGCCCTCTAAACTTTCTATAAGCTTATGCACGATAGATGCGTGCAGGTGACGTTAGGTTGCAGCAACGTTCAGTATGGGGCGCACAGTGGTCTTCTAAAGCTTTAATTTCCGATATATGTATTTTCCTTTCAGCATTGTATTTAACTATTCATATTAGTGAATATGTGATAATGATATTGTCTTTGTGATTTAGGTATACTTGTGGTTATGCTTCTTATGAGATAAATGTACGTTGAAAAATCCTCCTTGTAGGATTCCAGAATTGGAACTTGGTGTATGAGCGCTGGGAGCTGAGAATGGGGCACTATGGAGGCTGTCAGCATCGAATTCGGTAATCGAGAAATTCGTGAGCCTGATTTTCGAATTTGGGGTGTAATAAAAGATGGTATCAGAGCATAACTTGAGAATACCTGAGGATAACATCACATATCTGCTGATAGCTACCCTGCACTCTATGATTGTTGAGAACTTAGAAATGTTAGATCCCTGAGTTCGAATAACTTAGAGATTTTCTAATATAGCTCCCTACCATTGAGATAATGAGGCTGCATAGTTTTCCATTTCTGATTCGGGATTCGAAGATTAGTATGGTTCAACATTCCATTAAGGAGGCATCCTCGGAGTGCAAGGCTGAGATTAAAGAACGCTATCTCCATTTGTTTATAGATTGATTAAGCCTTGTATATGTTTATGTCAATGCTTCCTCTTCCCTCGCTTTGTCCTGCATGATAGTAAATTTCGAGGATAAAAATTTTATTATGAGGGGAGAGTTATGAGACCTGTATCCTAACTCATACCGTTTCGTATACCTCCACGGTCCTCCCAGTCGAATTTCGGCTACCCGTGATTTGTTATCGACGTTTGCGCGCGATCCTGAGTCGTGTCCCGTATATCAGAGTCGGCTCAACCCGAGACTTGTATCCTTGTGATCGCGTCATCACCGCAGTTCCGACACAACATCTCGCACGCTGATGCAATACCTAGACCAAGAGATGTGGGCCGCATTTAGTTTGAAGAAAACATGGTGCATTGTGAATACCGAGGGAATCTTTACAACACATCACTCAATCCATCAATCAATGTCAAGTACACAATCTTACCTAGCCCATCCCTCTCCCATTCCCTAAGTCAACTCTCTCTTACACAACCCATACCCATTCAATTCATTTCTTACCACAAGTCAACAAGCATCATGCCCTCTCATCCCATCACTCCATCTCACCACTCCTCTCTCTCATTTTCTCACTCCATTCCATGCTACCAAAGAGAGGAATCGTCCAAGCTAGCTCCATGAGAGAGTTTTATGTGGCCCACTTCCTATCTCCCAATCCCACCATCCTAACTCCATTTCAATCGTTGAAATTGTTTCTTTGGAGCTTTAACATGCATTGGCGAAAGAAGGGAGAAGAGATCTTGAGGTGGGTGTTTTTTTTAAGTTTGATTTGTGTGATTTTGATGGTTAGAGGGGCCCACTTGTGGTGGGACCCATCTTGATGTATGCATTGTATAGAGGAGCCCATAGTGGCGAGGTCCCTCCACTACTCAATCTCTCTCTCTCTCTCATTCTCTCTTCTCTCTCTTTTGATATGTGTGGCCCACCCTCATACACCCCACCATGAGGTATGTATTATATCCATGTCATCCTTATGTTGGGCCCACCTTGTTGGACCATCCAGCGGCAGGCTCGCTGGCCTATCCTAGGTGAAGGAAAAACACAAATAACAACTTAATCCAAACCTTGGTGGCCCACCCACATGGCACCACCGTGATGTGTATGTTTTACCCTCACCGTCCATCTATGGACGGTGGAACCACCTCAATGCATGTGTTTTCTCACCGTCCTGGTACAGTGAGGTGTCTCACGTGTGGTGTCCACACTGTCCAGCTAGGGTGGTGGGACCCACCGTGACATATGTGTTTGATTCACACCGTACACTAAAATTCTCTATTCATTTTAGGAGTTGAGCAGAAAATGAAGCTAATCTGAAACTCTGGTAGGCCACACCATTTAAACATTATTTTAATAGTGAGAAATTAATAAGGCCCACTACGATGTTTCTATCCATCAAAATATATCCAATATTGGGCTTGTTAGACTCATCATGAGCTCAGGAACCCAGCCGACGGACTGAATCCTCTTAATGTGGACCCCACCTATGAAAATCTTCAGATTATATATATACATATACATATATATATATATACATATATATATATATATATATATATATATATATATATATATATATATATATATTGTAACATTCCGGATTTTGGCCAACCTGGGGTTGGACATCCTTAGGCAATGAGTCGATCATAACACCTTAATTATTTCTCAAAAACTCAATCCCAAAGTGTAACACCCTGAAAATCGGGGGGTCGTGTATAAACCTGACTCCCGAGTTCCAGACCATCACTTATGCAACAAATATGATTATGATTCAATATTGACTGAGTTAGAGCATTCACATGAGTAAGATTATACCAAAACTGCAATTCATACTCCAGATCCAGTGATAAAATGCAAGCGGAAGACTGAAAGATATATATATCACTGTAAGAAAACAAAATAATCTCTGACTATCTCCAAAGTATGAATACATCGCTGAGTCTCATGTACAAATCACAACCCAAAAGTAAATGTCAAAAATAGTCCCACTAAGAAGTCCCGCCGATCCAGGCCACCTATGCAAAGCCATTTGAGAACTGCATGTACGAGAACTCGTCCTGGTCCTCGTCGCAGTCTGCCTCTGCATCCTGAATCGCCTCGTCACTTACATCTAAGACAGGGTCTGGTGGTGTTGCAAACACCGTCCCGTAACGTGGGAGTGAGTGATCAACTCAGTGGAATAATAGAGCAAAGATTAGCATGTTATCAAATCAATCACGCGATAATAGTAGAGCAATAAATCAAACATTCCTAGATACTGTTGTTAATATATGCATGAAATGACATGATGGATGCCCTCACCGACATACTCCCTCATACGACACCATCTTACGCCCGCGGCATGCTTGCATTCCTCAGTGCTCCACATCTTCCAGGCACATGCAATGCGATATAGATAATGATTACCGAGTTGTTATTAGTCCTTTCATTCAGCAGTATTGGAAAACTAAGGTACTTCCCTTATATCAATCCCAACACAGATCCTATCTAAGGTCGTCACTTATAGAGATCACATACGATGTTATATTTGTAGGTCGCTGCAAAGGCTACCAGGGCTGTTGCTCGCACTCGTTGCACCGCTCCCCCATCACCTTATCAATACAGGCATAATGTACTCTCGTTGCTACGGAAGGGTCGTCGCCTCCCGTAGACTCAGAATACGCTCGCGGTCACTACAAAGGGCTTGTCACCTGATCAGTGTATGCCGACAGCAAGAATATAGTGTCTCATATCACCATAATCTGCTCACGAGTCATAGGTGCTCACTGGTTACTACGGGGAGGTTTGTGGCCCCAGCGTAGGCCGACAGCTCAACCACAGTGTCTCATACCACCATGCACGGCTCATGAGTCTTTATGGATTAAGGTACCATGGTTAATAGGATTTCCAATGGTAAGCTCAGTACCCTAGGTTCAAGCAATTATGACTCATATAGGGTGAACAAACAATGACCAGTCGGGTTACTTGACGGGCTCGACTAGTACGAGCGCATCTCAAGTCGAACGACATGAAGTGCATGAAACACTTTGTGTAGCCTAACCACTGCCGCCAACTCAAAACACGACTCGCGTTCATCGACGCATCCTTAGTGGCAAATAGAAGTCAACCACAAATTCAATCCATTACCGACTGTCTGGACTAACGTATAGCCTCAAACACTTGAATATCAACATCAGTAGTCATATGAGAGTAACAGAAATGAAATACAATAATGTAAGCATGTTGACACATGTTATAACATACAACTTAAGCAAATCATCCAACACATGCATTTCATGTATATAATGAAATCAATATCTATAGCCAACATGATGGAAATCATTTACATCAGCATATTACTTGAGAATTCAATTTCAAAACTCATTCACAACACCATCTACTCAATACATACTAATACAAACACTTAGCCTACACACTTTAGTCTACATAGCGTATGTCGACTCAAAGTGCGCATTTGGGCGAATCTCTTCGCCAAACAGATCATGCATGCATTCCTAATATCCTAACACGACAAATAACCATGGAAAATATTTCAGCAAAATGTGGATGTAAACAACATTTCCTACAAATGACTAAAATGCCCTAAATCTCATATTTTCCATGCGTTTACGAAACGGAAAACGGACAACATGTTCTACATGTCAAACGGCGTTGTCGTCGATAATCTACTATTAAACGACATTGAAAGCTTTGAAATCAATCAATCAAAGCGTCTAAAATCTGTACCTTTTGCCCTAGTCGTGTATCGTTTCGAACGGAACGTATACGCTTCGTCAGCGGTGTAAAGGCGACCTAATATACAAGTTACATAAGTTATATCGCTATTCGAATAGCAAGAAACCCAAAACAGCAAGTAGTTAGGGTTTTTCTTACCTAGAAGTGCGTTAGAATCACCGAAAAAGTGATTTGAATGTCGGGATTTAGCACGTGTAACAGTCGTAGCAAGTGGCAAGAAAAACTCTCCCACACTCTCTCACAATCTCTCACTTTCTCTCTCTTTCAATCTAGGGTTTCTAGCAAATTCGGATGGGAGAGATATGTGAGGGTTTGAGGCCCTTATATAGGCTAAAACCTCACCTTTTTAGACTTAGGAACAAAGTATACTTTGGTTATAACCAAATCGGGACTGTTTCGATCTAAAAGAGCGTTTCGGGAGGTCTCCCGACCGAACGCGATCGGACTTAAGCTCATGGTCACTGGATGTTGCTCACACCAAGTTTTCAGTCCGGTAGAGTTCCCAGATGGCACGTGGCGGTCTAGTTTCAGTTCAGCGGTCATCGTACCTAAATCAGGTTTACAAGTCTCATGATATGAAAGAGAATTTTTTCCTGACCCGAGGGTGAAATTTGGCTGAATTCTGACGGTCAGAACGCTTAAAAATAATGTGCAACGACACGTGCCAGATTTGAATCATTTTTTCAAATCTTTTTCCTTTTCTCACTCTCTTCACTCTGACCTCAGTACAATAACGTCAGTACATCAGTTGGGCCTGATTTTCAAAACGATTGTCAAGTCCAACCAAGCGGTCATAATAGTCTGAGATTGTAAATATTGGACTTTCGACGCGCGGTCTAGATCCAATACAAAGTTTCAAAGGGTTCTTGAGAGCAAACGGGTTTAGAGTTTGATCCTAGGTTTCAGGACGTTATATCGTTAATAGTTCCACAAGTTCTGGGTCTTGTAAAACGTATTTAAAGCAAACAGTATTGATTTCGCAGCTAATCTAGAGTAGCGCTAGTTAACTTACACTTAATTTCTAAAGGAATTATTCCTAAGTGATTTCTGATCGAGGTGGTACTCGGGTCTTAGTACGAGATTTTTTGAGACATTACAAAAAGCATAAGATCCCTTTTCAACCATTTTTCCTTCAAAATTTCACCTTTCACCACCTAGTATTGAAAAATATAATAAAATATTTAATGTAGTTAAATATAAGTCATTGTGACAACTATCCGGAAATCATTAGTTTGGACAGCCGCTGCTTCTGAAATTTTTAGAATTTTTCTATAACATGAAATCTAATGAAATTTGGTAAGGATGAAGTGGACTTAAGGACAAACTATTAGAAAAATAATTAAAATAATATACCAAATAAAAGTGCCAGAAATGGACATAGAACTGCCCTAGGACCCTATTTTATCGTAATTAGGGCACGATTTAGTTAAGTATTAAACTAAACAATCAATAGAATTAGCTCGAACCACTTTAAATATGATCTGTAAGACCCGTAACGTGTAGAACCAGTGAGGCTACATTACCCTGAAACTTAGGATCTATCTCAAAACCCAGTTGCTCTCGGAAGTATCATGAAACTTCGTATCGGACCTGAACCGCACGTCGAAAGTTAGATTACTACGAAACTATATGGTTATGACCGCTTTGCTGGACTTGACAACCACCTCGAAAATCAAGTCCTAAAGGTATCCAAAAGCGCATAACTTAAGCCCGGAGTGAAGTGTGTGAGAAACGTAAATATCTTTAGGACGTGAACTGAAACTTAAGTGAGTTGAGTCGGTTCGCTTGCAGGCCAAATCTAAGGATTTAAACTGTTAGAATCTGACCCAATTACACCCTCGAATCAGGAAAAATTTTTAACACATGTCAGTGTACTTGTGACCCTGATCGAGCGCCGGTGATCGTTGAACTGAAACTGGTCCACCACAGTCGATCTGCAAATCCGATCGGACTAAAAACTTAAACTGACCTAGATCCATAGTCAGGGAGCTTAAGTCCGACCGCATGTAGAAAAGGGGCCTCCAGAACAGCTTCGTTGGACCGAAATGGCCAATATTTGGCTATAACCTAAATATATCATGGCCCTAGGGCCATTCCCATCAGTTCTAGGCCTATATAAGGGCCTTAAACCCTCTCTCTCTCATTCCATACAATTTTCTAAAACCCTACAAGAGAGAAGAAAAGAGAGAGAAGGAAAGAGAGAGAGTGAGAGAGAGAGAGAGAGAGTTGGAGTCTGTTCCTGGGATTCGATCCCATCACTCCACGTGCTTAGTCAATGCTTCTGTATCGCTATTTCGGCAATTTTGACCCCGTTCTTAGGTAAGAAATTCTAACCCTAACCTATTTTAGGATTTCAAATAGAGTATAAGATGAAATAGCTAATCTATTTCATACTGTAGGTTGTAGTTGTGCCGTAGACGACGAGTTAGAGAATGAACTGAGTTCGTTACGAGTCTACCGGCATAAGGTGCAGATTATAAATGTTTAGGTTATGGTTTTTAAGGATTTCAATGTCAGTAATGATTTATGATTGTTTTGATTGTTGTCACATGTGTGTAGATACGACGTTTTTCATATTATATATATATGTAGGGTATGTTGATTTTAATGTATTCAATGCGTTTTTTAAAATGTTTGAATGAGTATGGAATTATGATTTATGCTTGCTATGTTCATTGACTGAGAATCCATGTTTGTTGTACGTATGGTGAATCTGTAAGGGGAGTTGTTATAATACCTGTTATAACTACTTTATGACATGTATATAGTATGTGTAGCCCAAGTGTTTGATAAAATGCCTGAATGTAAAAATGCTTGTGCGAATGTGTGTAATGGGGGTGTTGAGATGAGATTCTCAATTCCCTTATCCACGATTATAGAATCCATCATATAACCTATTTTACTACTATGTGATTTACAAATGAAATGCCTATGTACGATGACATGTGTAGTATATGTTCGTTGAAATGTTCGAATGAGATTTATGTTTAGATTTAGTTGTCATATGCGGTCTTGGATTATCACATGTGAATGTTATTGGTTAGAGTATGATTGGGGCTACGATGTAGTCTCGACAATCGGTAATGGTTTACGATCGGTGGCCCTACTGTTTAGCCACGATGGATACGTTTGAGGAATCCGAGTCGTACGCTGATTGTTAATAGTGGTTAGGCCACGCGGAGTGCATATGCACTCCATGTCGATTAAATTCAATATATGCTCGTACCAGTCGAGCTTATCAAGTAACCCGATTGACTCAATGTTTGTTTACCATGTATGGACGCTACTGCTTGAACCTAAGGTATCGAACTTACTAGTGAAAAATCCGTTTAACCTTGGTACCTCGATCCGCTAAGACTCATGAGCAGGACATGGTGGTATAGGACACCATGGTCGAGCTGTCAACCTGCACTGGGGCGATGAGCCTCCCCGTAGTGACCGGTAAGCAACCCAAACTTGTGAGCTGAATATGATGGTATGAGACACTGTATTTGAGCTGTCGGCCTACACTGGCGCAGCCTGGCTGTGGTCTTTAGTTAGGTTGGTGACAAGCCTTCAAAAATAGACTGTCAGTTGGTAGGGCGTTGGTGGAGTGACCTCGAGTATACACTAGGACTACGCTAAGGTGACGAGTCTTGTCCGTAGTGACCTTAAGTATAAAATAGGCCTATGAGCAGGTGACGAGCCTCTCATAGTGATCTCGAGTATGAATTAAGACTACGCCGAGGTGACGAGCCTCTCGTAGTAACCTATGATTAAACTCACAAACTTGCCTATCGTATGTGACTAACTAGGATTGACGACCCTAGATGGATCATTGTTTAGGTAAATGAATATAAAGGGAGATACCTTAGCTTCCCAATTTTGCCGTATAAAAAGGCCTAAATAAGAATTTGGTAATCACGATCATACATGCATTGCATGTGCTTTGGCGAGGAAAGGGTGCATGCCACGATCATAAGATGTTGTCGCAAGAGGGAGTGTAGGCGAGGGCATGTATCATTATCACATAACATCCTTCCATTAACAAGAGTACTTAGGACATGATTGTTATACTGAATTATCATTACTGCTTGACTGAATTGATAACATGTTCACCTTTACTTTATAGTTTCACTGAATTAGCCACTCATTCCCACCTGTGGCCGTGTTTTTAAAACACCACCTAGACTTTGTTGTAGATGCAAGTAATGACAAGGTCTATACTACAGTGTTGGATGTCATAGGCGAGAAGGAAGAGTTCTCCAATGCTCAGCTCTCAAGCGGGTCTATGTAGACTTCGTGCTGATTCGACGGGATTACAGGAATTTATGGATTAGTTGGACATTTACATTTTGGTATTTTGTATAATTTGAAGTAAATATGTATATATTCAGCCCTGTTATATATTCATACTCTGGGGATTTAAAATCACTTATTTAATTTATATATCTATCATAGTCTTTCGCTTGCCAAATTACATTAACTCTAGAGTATGATATGCTATTTTAGTATAATCCTTCTCATGTTCGAATGCACTCATAATAATCATCATAATCTATGTTGTATAAGTGATGCGTTGGAACTGGAGAGTTGAATGTTGCTCGACCCCCGATTTTCAGGGCGTTATATATATATATATATATATATATATATATATATATATATATATATACACACACACACACACACACACACACACACACACACACACACACACACACACACACACATACACACACACATAAAACAACAGACGTTGTTGCTGTCAGCGTCCAGAGGACACTACAGCAAGCAGTGTCCGCTGCTTGGTTAGCGCAGGGTCAGTGGGCCCCACCTCAGGCCCCACCATGATGTGAGTTGAACATCAACACCATGCATTTGATTGGTCTCCTTTAATTAGTAGGTCACCACAAAAATCAACCGTACAATGAACTCAGGTGGCCCACGCTACAAGGAGCAGTTGGGTATTATCATTTACCATTGAAACCCTTTTTGCATCTAAGAGATTTTGGATAAATATGTGATTTATTTTTCTTCTTAATTCAGGTCTCTGTGACCTTATGAACAGATTGAACGAAAAATAAGCTTTATGGTGGGCCCCACGTGGGACCCACCTCTGTGGAAACGGACTGGCTAGTGTACCTTACACTAGCTATATAGCTGCTGTACTAGCACAAGTTTTGTGGGTTTGACCAGGCTGTCTGTCGTGCTTGTTTGGGACGTGTGGACCCCACACACGAAATATGTGTCTTATATACACCGTCCACTCATTTGGACATGTGGAGCTCGCTGATGTATGTGTTTCAGCTCCACCGTTTGGATGGAACGGTGGTCCACCATGATATGCGACCCCACTGTGATATGTGTTTCATCAACGCAATCCATATGTTTTATATCACGTTATCCATCTTACATAAGGCCCATATAATGCTGCCCATTTGATGTATATAGGCCCATTGGTGCGGCCTGTTGATGCGGCCCACTTAGCGTATATGAGGCCCGACTTGATGAACACGAGGCCCATTATGATGTGTATTAGGCCCTTATCGTGCGGCCCATTGTGACGTGTATTAGGCCCATTATGCGTGGCCCATTTAATGTATTCGGATATGTAGCCTATTTGATGCATACGAGACCCATGTGTAGGACCCACATTTTATATATTTGAAGCCCATGAGTAAGGCCCACCTGTTTTGTATATGAGGTCCATTGGTGCGGCCCATTAATGCAACCCACTTGTTGTATTTGAGGCTCATGGGTTGCGGCCTATCATGATGCGTATTAGGCCCATGTGATGTGGCCCACCGTGACGTGTGTTAGGACCATGTGATGTGTATATAGCCCTTGTATGAGGCCCATTGTTATGTATATTAGGCCTTTGTATGAGGTCATGGGCCCACTTTATATTTGACTCTATGTGGGCCACTGCTTGGGAGCAATGTTGGTTGAATGTCCATATTGATGGGCAATGATGGTTAAATGTCCACATTGTGACCTTTCCTTAGGCCCTTTGTTAGGCCGGTGCTGATTATCGAGGCTGATTGTCGATATCAATTATGAGTATGTGACAGCATAACATCATGATACATGCACATACGCATCATCTACATGCTATTATGAGATGTGGTTGACCATTGCATATGCCATTGGGCAGGTTGTTATGAGACTTCCTGATAGGCGGAAGTTATCTCACATAAGCACACAGTATACATAAGATTGATGCATGACTAGATTGTATGACTCATGTATCTTACATTGTGTGTTATGATTACTACACGCCTTAGCGACATCAGGGTCGTAGCCTCCACAAGCATATCGTGGATGACCAGATGAGACACTGAAAATATTTTATTAGCATCAGGCTGCCATAGATAGCCCTGGGTGAAAATTCTTAAACCCTCTAGGTACCAGAGGACTCCCTAACGTCGAGACCGAGTGAATATATATGAGTATATGAGGGTCGTATACCAGCAGGTCGCATATCTCACTATGTTGTGGTTGGTTGGAATGGGGTGTAACTTTACCCGCTTGAGTGAGGGGGCAATATCTAAGTTGAGTTTGCCAGCTTGAAGAATGGGTCCGCTATCGATGAGTCGGGCCTGATATTGGCAGGCGAATAATGAGATTTCTTTCACTTACTCAGTTGTGTACTCAGATAGGGGGCAAGCTAGCGTAGAGTGTAATAGATCCTGGTGATGATCTTAGAGGTGTACGGTACTGATATATGGACTTATTGAGCAGGAGTTGTATATTCACTCACTCATTCATTCATTCATTATCCACTCAGGTTGGTGGTGTGTAACTATTTATTACGTGTACCTTCGTAATAAGTAGAATTTTTGTTGAGGCGCTTGACTAACCTGAGATCAGGAGTTTACCATATTGAGTCTGACTATCCAAATTTATGTATGAGACTATTTTGGATAAAAGCCTTTTATGGTGAACCTTGTAGCCCGCGATACTACGTACCATCATCTCGACTTCACACTTCAGCTTAGTCATTTCATTCGCATCTCATATTGCATTACATCTGCGGCTTATGACATTTTTGAGTTACTATGTTGCTACACTTATATGGCGTAGACGGACTTAAAAGGATTTGTATATTACATTGCATCATCAGCATCCGCGGTATCTGATATTTGGCTCTCTATGATTCCGCATTTGTATATTCGATCCACATTGCATATTCTGATATTGAATGATTTATAGACTTACCTGTATGTTTCCACTTACTCTGATATCGAATGATTCATGATCTTGCCAATATTTTCGATACTGTATGATTATGGTATTGTATTTGTGTGCTTGACACTTAATCTTATGCACACACTTTCACCACCCTCTAAGCTTTTTATAAGCTTATGCACGATGGATGCGTGAATATGATATTAGGTTGCAACAGCGTTGAGAATAGGGCACACAACGGTCTTCTGGAGCTTTGATTTTCGATATATGTATTTCTCTTTTAGCATTGTATTTTACTGTTCATATTAGTAGATATGTGATGATGATATTGGCTCTGTGATTTGGGTATACTTGTGGTTATGCTTCTTACGAGATAAATATATGTTGAAAAACCCTCCTTTTAGGATCCCAGGATCGAAACTTGGTGTATGAGACCTGGGAGCTGAGAATGGGGCACTACGGAGGCTGTAAGCATCGAATTCGGTAATCGAGAAATTTGCGAGTCAGATTTCCAGGTTTGGGGTGTGACAAGAAGAGCTCCCATTTATCCTTTGGGCCAATAGGACTACAGTCCAGCCGTTTACTAGGGAGATCCCTTTTTTCGCTATCCTATAGCTCGGAGACGATCGTCCCAGTTGAGATCGGCCTCCCAATTGTTAGGGTCATAAACTATCAGGAAGATCAGAACATAGAGTAGATCACAGCAAGCCTCGACTTGCTCGAGGAAGCCAGAGATATCGCCCGACTCCAAGTCGCCATTAGGCATCATCAAGTAGCACGATTTTACAACTCAAGGGTCAAGATAAGGCGGTTCTGACTAAGGGACTTGGTCCTCCATCGCATCTTCCAAAATACAGCTAAGTCGGGGGCCGGGATACTAGGGCCCAACTGGGAAGGGCCTTACCATGTGGTCAGATTAACCTAGCCAGGCTCCTATCACTTAGAAGACCTCGAGGACGATAGCTCCCTCATCCTTGGAATACCGAGAATTTGAAGATCTACTATCCATGAGAAACCACTGGCCATCGAAGGTCCTTAATAAAGGTACTGCTTGAAGCTATTAGCCTCTTAAGGCCCCTAATAAAAGTTCTTCCATTTCTACGTTATCTACTCGTGCAATCTACAAAATGGAAAAAGTTACCTCTCACAAGCAGAGGTTAACTCAACGGACCGATCCCTTCAAGAAGGGGTTGGGACGTTAAACCCACAAAAATTTACATAGGGATCCCCTCACACGCAGGGGAAAAGCCCAAAGACAGCCCGATTCCCTAAAAAATGGGTCAGCTCGTCACACAACAATTAATATACGAAAATGACTAAGCGCACTTCGTTGGGGGGTTGGCCCCTCGAGGGGCTGGTCCTTAAACGTTAACATTTAAGAATAACAATCAACGCATGCGAACAAGCCGTCGGCCAGTAATCATCATTGCAAGCGACCGTTCAAGAAGTCGATACGGCTCGGCACTGACGCAAGGGACACGTGGAAGAGTGTGATACGTCCAAACTCGTGCTTTGAGGTCGAAATCTTCTCAGCATTTAATGTCATTAAAGACGCAGGCGCCTCTTTGCTCTTCTGACACACATGGTGTCGTTTCCTACGTCACGCTGTCTATAAATCGTAACCGTTGCCACATGCCCTTTACCAAGGGGACAAAAACCAAAGGGATGCGGCCGTTGCACCGCACGCGGGATCGGATGTGTGAATTGCATTAATTGCGCCCTGATCATCCCGATCGACATCATGAGCAGAGATACGAAGGCGTCATCTCATTTCTCCAGGCATTTAGTCTTTAAGTTTGAGCTTGGACTAAAAGAGTAGGGGGCTTCTGTTGTGGGAAAATCCAACTCGATGAGTCAAGTCGACTACGGACCTCAAAGTTCGGAGGGGAGACCTCAAGAATATATGAAGGATAAGCAGGACCGAGTCCTCTTTCGCACATTTCGGCTTCGAGCCACTATCCTCATTTAAAAACTCGACAAAAAGGTCAATCTACGTACTAGTCTTGGTCCGAGGCTTGGAGCTAAGGCCATCTTAGTCCGGGGTCCAGAGCCGAAGCAAAGGGGATTCAACCAGTCCCGACTAATAACACTCGGCCTCGGGCTGGGTAAGGTCGAGGCTGAGGCCAGATGTGGATATTTTGAGTGTCGAACCAGGAACCTACCCAATGTGGACGTGACCGAATATCTCACCCGCGGATATGCTCTCTTAAGACACGATATGCTACACAATCCATGAATTATAGACGATATCTCCATGATCGCAATTTCCCACTGATCGAGCGAATTGTGCCGAGATTAAAGAACGCAGATCATCCAACCCACAGGTATAAATACTAGGGGACCCCATTGCTACAGGTATGCAATATCTCACACCCTCTTTCTACATTCAATTTAGACCCAGATTCTCTAGCCTGACTTAGGCATCGGATGGTCCCCTGGCTTAGCCAGGGTCTCCTTTGCTCACCCTTTTGTGCAGGGCCAGGGTCCGTCGAAGGTTCACCGCATTGAGTGGAGGGTGGTCTAGATTTTGACATCAACAAGACGCATTATTGTTGAGGCTCATGGTGTAGTTGACAATTAGAGCGAATTCGGCCACTTATGCAAGAAACAAAATGTGAAAGGGATATAATAGATGAAATTCCATGACCACCATTAGTGAAACTCAAAATGAGTGGTTTTTTACCATTTTAAAAATCCTTGGGTGGGTTTTAGGAAAAAAGTTTAAAAATAACTTTTTTTTTGAATTCAACTAAAATATAGGCGTTTGTATTACATTGCCTCTTTAATTTGTTTAATTGTTTGATACTTTGTCGATTGTAACGAGTCATACATTTAAATATTAATAAAATCAATATTGTTTAGCCTTTTTTTTATATATCCATTTTATCTTTACTCACTTGAGAAATTTCAAGTCAAATTATTATTAAAAGAATAAGTTCTTGAGTCCTTGAAAGGTCTAACCTCTATCATTTCATAAATCCCTTGATTGTTGATCATAACTAGTGGTTGAGAGGATAGTTGGATCATTGTGTCTAGTATCTAATTAGTATAATTCAACGCAGGGGACACAATAGCTCAATTAAACAGTTGGTTTGGAATTCAGTCACATGGTACGTGTTTGTGATTTGCGGGTGTATTGGAATAGATTGAATCTAATTCAAACCAAAACCATTGATCTTTGGTGTTGAGATAGAGCGGTGCTTGATCGGATGTACGACCAACCATCTATTCAACTAACCGTTGAGTGCGGTATTAACAGATTCATGGAGATTAGGGGATATTCATATAATAAATTCTTTTTTGCATTGAAAACTAAGGACTTTTGAATGTGCAACAATTATACAATTGAGTGAAAATAAGTCGAAGATGGACGTAGAAAAGCAAAACTTACTATTAAAGCGGGATTACTGACATAGCTGAGAAAAATGGAGTGCTTCATTGAGCAGCACACTGATGAGCAAAGACCAAGAAATGTCGAGATTACAACCTGCTATTAACTCAGTGTATGAACGTAGGTGGATGATTCTTAAAGCCAAAGTCTTCCTCTAGATCAGGCATGTAGGCACAAATGAAAGAGAATTACATCTATTGACCATTACTAAGTTGGTCCAAACTAATCCTAGAGACTAAGGGTTTTACGGTTGTTGAGTGGTGGATAAGGCTAAGTTAAATGTCTGGAGGATTGGATAAGCAACGTTATGCTAGATTGATTGTTGTTTATAATGGGTTTGGTTGATTGATCGTAGATCATTTTCCTTGCGCTCTTTTTTACTATTTATAGAATTTCTAATAAAGTCGTGATAATAACCATTGCCTACTTGGTGACTTGTATATTGTCAACTGTAAAGTAATAATTATCTTTACTTGATCTTGCATGTACTTTTGACAAATGCTTTCTTACCTCTTTGATAGCCTTCCTCATATTCTTTAATGTTGATACAACCTTAATGGTTACAAGCTCTTATCTCCAAATCAAGTGGACGCACACTCTTTTAAAAATTTACGCATTGATGATCGGTCTTCTATATATTTAGCACATACCATGAATATATCATACTTACCACATGACTATGTTTATGTACAAATTGAATCGAATATATTATGCCCATGCATCATACATATACTTATAATATGAATATAGGTCTTTGATCACACATGGCCTTGTGTTTGATTGAATTGACACAATACTTCTTAGCTCACACTTGCCATTCAACTTGTTGATTAGGTTGCATTGGCTAGAATGAAGGGAAAACACAAGTATCAGCTTGATCCAAAACTTTTATAGCCCGTCGAGCTTTTAATAGTGGGCGTTCAATCTCCTTTTTCCTCTGCGCTTGGTTTACCTAAAAATAGGCTCATGCCCTAAAAATGGACGGGAAAAATGAGCAGACACGAATCAAAAAACATACATTATAGTTTGGTTCACGGGGCTTTTCCAAGTAGCACACAATACCGCTGTTATTGCTCTGTGCTACCAGTGCGCAACCTGAGTCCCCGATTACTTGGAACTAAATTGGGTCGTGACCCAACAACACCCACATAGGTGTTGTTGGGGCTGTGGAGCCCACCGTAATGTGTATGTTTTATCCGAGCCGTCCATCCATTTCACTAACTCATTTTAAGGCATGAGCCTAGAAGTGAAGCACACACCGTTAAGTGGACCACACACAGTGGTGGTTGAATACTCACCGTTAAAAACTTCTCGAGGCCACAAAAGTTTTGGATGATGCTTATGTTTGTGTTTCCCTTCATCCAGTTCTATGTGATCTGATCAACAGGTTACATTGGATGGGAAATAAACATTAAGGTGGGCCCTAGAAATGTTTCAACGGTGCGTGTCATAGTTCTCACTGTTTCCTCTGGTGTGGATCACATCATCTTTTGATCTACTTAATGTATGGAATTATAGTCTAAAATGATATTGCAAAACGGATGGACGGAGTGGATATAAAATATATACATCAGAGTGGGGCCCACATCGCCACACTACTGCTGGGGTTGGTGTGGGCAACACCACCTGATCTACTCCGCGTCCCACTGAGAGAGAACTAAAAAAGAAAAAAAGACGCGGAAGAAATTCCACTTCCTGCGTCTTCCTAGATACGAATCCGATTCATTCATTCGTCTTCTTGGGTTTGATTTCGAAATCTCAAATGACCTGAAACAAAACAGCATCCAATGAGATGATGATTACAGAGAGCTGCTGCTCCTGCTGCTTCGATGGTGGACCCCATTTGGACAGTTGTTTGTATAGATTGCTTGCTGCTACCAGTTAATTGTAATTGCAGACATGGATTTGGCGTCGAGTTGCAAGGTAACATTTCTTCTACATTCGAGCAAACGGTCTTGAAATGACTGTATACAGTTGTGCAAGGTGTGAAATGAAGTAGCAAATAATTTAGGTTTGAGAGCGGGGAAGCGCTTGTTTCAAAATGCTAGTAAGTAGAAGCAACAATCGGGTGTGGGTAAGTCTGAAATGCGATCTGAAGCAGGAGCACACCTCAGTAAAATTTTCATGCAACTAAAATTGGGTGATGTTTTAGATACATCGAGCATAAAAAACAGGGATTCTTGAGTAGAGGAAATTTTTTGTTAGAAGTGAAAGTTTCATCGGAATCGAAGCCCTTAATTTAAATAAATCCTTTCGCCCCCAGAATCGCTTAAACTTGTAGATACTGCCATTTAAGTTTCTCTTAATTTTTGGAACCCACTTGTTCTTGAAGAAATTTTTCTGCAGGTGAGGTCACTACATTGATTGCAATATTTCTCAGTTCCTTTATTAACAATTATTTCTCAGTTCCTTCCTTTTTGAGGGAGATTGATGGCATCCAATGTGCTTGTGTTTACTAAAGTATGCAAGTTGTAGATCTTTGGGTTCATATATTATAACTATTTGCTTGCTTCTGTCTCAGAACAAGTTGGCATTTTTCCGAATAAGAGAGCTGAAGGACGTCCTCACTCAGCTTGGTCTAGCTAAGCGAGGGAAAAAGCAGGTTTGTTGTCAAAAGTAATGTTGCATGCTGCGTTTAGGGATGTGTTGCCATTATTTTGAAGCATTTATTATGATGTCTCGCCTCTTCCATTCATGCTATTGGATGCTAGTTGATTGACTCACTTGCAAAACTGTTAGGAATAAACCCATAATTATGGTTTGCTGCTGCTTAATGATTCTGCCTGGGAGGTCACTTTTTGCTTATGATGGTTTGCACATAGGCACGGCTAGGTAGGTAGCTGGTGGGGTATTTTCTTCTTTTGGGTCATAGAAAATATGCCAGCTTCCTATACTTGTAGCCCACTGTGGAGTTCATTGCTCCTTTGGTGCTGCCTATTCTCATCAGTCGTTTGTTAACATTGTGCTTGGAGAAGACTAATATAATGGTGATAGTCTGTTGAAATTGCAAACTTGCAATATGTATAGTATGTATTCTTTCTCCTTCTCCTTGTCTTGCTCTCTTCTCCCATGAGCTTGTGTGCAAATGGGCACGTGTGTGTGCATGTGCATGCATGTGCTTAAACTCTTGAGTGGGTGCGCATGTGAGAATTTTTTATTTTTATTTTTATTTTAATGTACAATTTCAAGGTTTAAGATATTGTTTAATGTATCGTATCACCATATGTACTTATCACTATATATTCATGATATTATACGATAGGATCTGAGATTGTTGATGTTGGTACTATATTTAGTTTCATTAAGATCATTGGGGGAGGAATTTGTCGATAAGTAAAGATATGCATTTCTATCAGTTTGTAGTGATGTTTGAAGCCTATCTGCTTGATGTTTTGAGGTGGTTTTGGGGTCGCGGGCAAATCTTTCTAAAATCAAGGTGGTGGGCCTAGTAATGATTTTCGCATTCATTGTGGGCTATAGATCAATAAGCTTGCTGATCAAAGGATACCTGAGTTGCGAATTGCTCTAGTACATTGTAAGGGAGCGGGTATGTGGCTTGCTAGTTCCTCCAATATGTGTTAAGCTATGGTTAGGAACAGGTGGGTCACCCAATACATACATTAGGTATATGCAATATAGTTTTATTTATGAATTAGTATTGTGATTTATATATGAAATAATGATCATCATTATCATGTAGGCCTTATCACATTTAATTGGGTTGGCTGCATGAATTTCGTTTCGCCCTTCCACTCTATTCAAGGGTTGTATCTTTATCTTCGATTAAATGATAGGTTGTGAAATCTTTTCTTACTATCTCCACCTATGTCTTTTTGGGCCTTCCCCTTGCCCTTTTAGAGCCTTCAAGTTGAATAAAGTCACTTCTAATTGGTGCAATTCTTGTCTCTATTACTCATGGCCAAACCATCTAAATCTATACACGCATGCATGCACGCATTTTTATTTATTTTAAGAAAGGCAAAATTTATTAAAGTCCCTGCAGGGAAAACATTAGGCAGGGATACAATCCTTAAGAGCTTCCAAGGAGGAACCCCACTCAAGAACAAACAATTTGACTCTCAAAACCGCACTCTCCATTGGAGTGCACTTGTTACATAAGTACCGATTGTTATGCTCTCCCCAAACCACCTAAAGTCTCACCATAACAACTAGCTGCCAAAGTGCTATCCCCTCCTTCCCAATCCTTTCTCCATGGCAAGCTAAGAGGAAGTCTTCTATATAGTTCGACAACACCATGCTGTACCAAAAAGGGACACGGCTGAAACCCAAATAGGTCGGGCAAATGGACAATGAATAAAGAGGTGGTCCACCGACTTCAAATCTCCCATGCACATCAAACAAATGTTGGGATGATCACAGACGGCTTCTGCAGGTTATCAATTGTGAGGATCCTCTTCTTGTCGACCAACCAAATGAGAGTCGCTACCCTAGGAGGCATGCCGTATCTCTAAGAACAATAAGGATTCATCTTCAACCTTGTCTATAAGTTCCAAATATGACCATAGAAAAGAGTGAACTGTAAATTGACCGGATTTGTGACTCATGTAATTTCATCCGGCCTCCCAACAATAGGATGGTGGTCTTTGAGGATGCTCAATAACCGCAACAAGTCATGCACTTCCTCTTCCTGAAGATCCCTTATGCAAAGTGGAGCCCAAACCACTTGACTCCTACACATTGAATAACACTGTGCAACTTTAATATCTTTCAACAAGAGAGGCGCTAATCTGGGGAACTCCACCATAAGAGGCCTATCTCCACAATAGGCGTCCCCCCAAAACTAAATGCGTAGCCCCTCTCCCAAGACAAAAGACCCCTTCCCTAAATTTGGGGAGACCCCCCTCCCCCCCCCCCCCAAAAAAAAATAAAAAAATAAAAAAATATAATAATAATAATAATACTTGCTAGCTAGCTACAGCCTCCCTCCAAAGCCTTCTGTCCTCAATCCCAAACCTCCACAGCCATTTTCCAATTAAGGCCTGATTCACAGCTTCCAAATGTTTTGATTTCGGCACCCCCATCCTCCAAAGGCTAACATAACAGACTTCACCCACCTCAGAAGGAGAACTTTCTGTTTTGCCTCTGCCCCTCGTCACAAAAAGTCCTGCTGAAGTTTCTTCAACCTCTCCAAAACAAGTTTTGGGCATTTAGATAGAGACATGAAATAAATGGGCAAGTCTAAGAGAGTTGCCTTTATGAGTGTGAGGCGACCTCCCAATGAGAGATTCTGAGTTTCGCAAGTTGCTAGTTTCCTCTACGCTCTTTTAATGACTGTCCCAAAGATGTTTGGCTGGTTTCTTAATGCATAGAGGAAGCCCGAGATAGGTAGAAGGAAAGGTACCAACATCACACCCAAATATAGAGGCCAATCTTTCAACCTCCTGAAAAGGAATATTTCCAACCACTCACTTTTCACAAAATTAATCTTCAAACCCGAGACTGCCTCAAAGCGCCACACTATTTTCCTCCTTTTTCACATGCACGCATTTGTGTCTATATATATATATATATATATATATATATATAGGGAAATGGTACTATAAGGTCGAGCGCATAGAACCATAATATACGGTCGAGTCGTGTCTTAGTGTGAGCTGTTGGATGATAAATTTTCAAAATATACCGTGGAGATGCCATTCCGGCAAAACCGAATAAATCAAAGTCATACAATCTTGGGGTGCGCTGCCGTCACCAATTATGTGTGGTCCTCCATGATATATGTGTTATATCCATACCGTCTATCCCTTTTGAGATATCATTTTAAGGCTTTACCGTAAAACTCAGGCAGATCGAAACCTCAAGTGGACCATGGCACATAAAGTGCGGACAATGATGCCCATGGTTAAAACCTTTCTACGGCCCATCATAATGTTTATTTTACATCCACCTGTACATAACGTCACACAGAGCTGGATGAAGGGACCAAATAAATATCATCTTGATCCAAAACTTTTGTGGTCCCAAGAAGATTTCAATGGTAGGCGTTCAATCCCTACTACTTTCTATGTTATGGTCCACTTGAGCTTTGGATCTTCTTAATTTTTGTGCTAATGCCCTAAAATGATTTTTCTAAATGGATGGATGGTGTGGATATAATACTTATATCATGATGGGGCCATGGAACTTAGCGACGGGAACACGGTCGGTGGCATGTGGCACTGGCACATGTGGATTAGATATTGACAGGTTGAGTAGCGAGTCGGCTACTGAAGTGGCGTTACCAAGTTATGTGGGTTCCACTATGATGTATGCGTTATATCCACACCGTCCATTGATGTTTTATTTAAACCAATCTGATTTAAATGATTTTAAACTCGCAAGTATACGAATCAGATGTAGATACGGTACGTATTACGAGATCGTTCCTATGAGGACTGGTTGTCACAATTCGAATTTTATGATTCCTCTTAACTAATCCAACAAATATTTTAGCTAGTGATTAAGTAAACTAAAAAATCAATGAAAAAACAGCTGAGAACAAGAAGGAAAATTCAATCAAGGAGAACACTAGGACTTTTGAATCTACCCCTAATTATCATAACCATTTGTTTTACCTGTTGATTCACCCCAATTTAGATTGATATAAATTTACTAAATAAAGCACACTCTGTGTCATTGGTCAGGCACACAGGACGTATAATTCTCTTGAAGCACAAGAATCACATCTTTCCATCCATGGTTAGGCATGAATAGATGTAGATTCCTATTTCTTTCTCTGTAGGAAAACATGTTCATGGTCAGACACAAGCACACCTAGAATAAGATTCCAAACAACATCCGCATCTAGACTTTGGTTATGCTCTAGATTGGAGAGGTATGAAGTTTTCATTTAATCACACTAGAGAAAGAAATAAATTAATCAATTATGGATGAAATCAACAATAAACAAGAATCATTCAAATTAGGGGCTTCATCTCAGCCCTAGCTAAGAAATTAAAAACTCATGGGAAGTAACATAGATTCAACTGGAAAGAAGGAAAATATAAAAAACATCTCTTTCCAATCTCTCTCTCTCTCTCTCTCTTCCAAACGTTCCCAGATCTGGCCCTTTTTAACGTGAATGACTTGATTTCCTCGGATTTCTGGCGTGTAAATTCATCAATCTTGGTCCCCTGGGGTCTGTCCCTTGCCTTTGGTGTCATCAGAGTGTTAAATCCATGCTTTAAGCATCCTTTTCAGTCCTACACTTGTGAATTCACCTTGCACCACAAACACGATTAAAATAGGGCATTAAACAGTATCATGTTCATAAAAGAAGGTAATTACTGGGGTCTAATATGCAATATTCGACCCTCAACACAACCCCCAACTAGCATTTTGCTAGTCTCGAGCAAAGTATGCGAAAAATAATTTCAGAAATACAAGATAATTCCTGTAAACCCGAGTGACTTATGAAAAATGATCCAGATACTAGAATTCTAAGATTCATAAATGTTGGGTATTACTTTCTACTTAAGCGCATGGTAAGTTTCATAATTAAGTTCTAAGTATTAATCCATCAACTAGAAAATTCTAAACATCGAGTTCCATGAGTGTATAGTGTAATCTCGGCTTATCATCATTAAAATTCATTTCGCCATTTCATGATACCATTGGTAAGCAAAAAGAGCATTCAGGACACCTAAAAACTAACGTGTCTCACAGATTATTCTTTCATTCTTCCAGATTTTGACTTCTTTTTTTATTTTTTATTTTTTAATAACGCCGAGGGGAATCCGATCTTCACCTACAGGGAGCAAACCTATGGTGAAAACCAGTAGCTGAGCCTGTTCCAAATGTCAACCTTGGGAAATCAAATCTTCATCTATAGGGAGCAAACCTATGGTGAAGATTATTCGACTAACCCTTTCAATCCTTTTTTATAAACTGATGCTAAAATTTTTTCAGGCTGATTCCTTTCATACTTAGTGATTACCAAGTTAATTAGTCAATATCGAACCGGAACCTTAATTTGTAAGCGAGATGTGATATGTGAAATCATGGCTCAATCAATGTTTACAACTTCTAGTCATAGATTAATAACTCGAACTTAACTGTGAAATCTAACAGACAACTGAATCCAAGAGTCATAAATTACCAACATCACATATATTTTAATTCTAAATCCAAGATGACCGTCAAAATCACTTCAAATTCACAAGAAATTCAAGAAAAAATTAAAAATTTTCACAATTTTTGCTCAAGACCAAGAAAATACTGATTAGGTAACCTATCTCCCACCTCCAACCTAAAATCTACATTGTCCTCAATGTAAAAGAAATAAGCATGTAATGCACATGGGACAACGAAAGTAAAAGAGGAGTGATGGAAAGATAGTACATGGACGAAAGAATCAAGAGGCTTTCCAAAGATATCAACGTAAGAGCGGGTCCGTACAAGAGAGAAACCAGCAAAACAAAAATAACAAAAATAAAATCCTATCTACACTTTCGCAGGTGCTCTCGATTGCATTTAGCATATGCAACAAGCCTTTAAACCCCTAGGGTGCCCCTAGTGGACGAGTTGTAGTCTCGTGAGGGTTTGCAGCAATGTTACCCACAAACATTGAACTAACTAGGAAAAAGAAGTAAATAAAATGAAAGGCTGGGTTGCCTCCCAAGAGCACTAAGTTTAACGTCTTCAGCCAGACAAGCAATGAAGGCAACCATGGACCATGAATTAATCAATCTTGATAACCTGGGTCCTCCAAATAAATTTCCTCAACATCTTGATTAACTAATCCCAGACTTTTTGGGAACAACTTGAACTGGGCTTGCCCACGTGATATCTGAAATGGGGTAAATGATACCAGCGTCTAACAATTTAAGTACCTCTGCTCGAACGACTTCTTTCATGTTAGGGTTAAGCCTCCTTTGCATTTCACGCGACGTTTTCGCATTTTCTTCAAGATGAATACGATGCATACACACAGTGGGGCTTACTCCCTTTATGTCCGCTATCGTCCACCCAATAGCTGCCTTATATTCTCTAAGAACATTAAGCAACTTGCTCTCCTATTCTTTCTCAAGGTTAGAAGCTATGATGACAGGCATGGTCTCAGAAGGACCTAAAAATGCATACTTGAGAGTTTCAGGTAATTGTTTAAGGTCAAGTTTGACTGGTTTCTCAATAGACAGGACCAGTTTAAACTCAGAGGGTGGAAGAAGTTCCACTTTAGCTTTCCATTTTGTGGTATCCATTATAGGATTAGAGTTGAGCAATGCATTGTCTTCTTGGATGGAACTTTTTATATCAAAATCTATGCCACAATGTGCTAAACAAGTCTCAAATGCGTCTTCGGAAGATTTAAGGAAAGATTCATCCACTAGACTCTCAATCATATCCACTTCAAATATATCATCCGAGTTTGCCAGTTGTTGTCCAGCATTGAAAACATTGAGTTTAATCTTCATGTTACCAAAAAACAACTTCATAACTCCATTCCTGCAATTTATGATAGCATTGGATGTGGCTAAGAATGGACGTCCCAGAATAATCGGGATTTGATTAGTAGGATTCTGGATGGGCTGAGTATTTAGAACGATGAAATCCATTGAAAAATAAAACTTATCAACTTGGATTAGCACATCCTCAATAACACCATGGGGCACCTTGACAGATCTATCAGCTAGTTGTAGTGTTATTTTAGTTGATTTCAGCTCACCAAGTCCTGGCTGCTCATATACAGAATATGGTAACAAATTAACGCTCGCCTCTAAATCAAGCAATGCCTTCTCAATCTTATGATCTCCTATAACACAAGAAATGGTAGGAGCTCCTGGATCCCTAAATTTAGGAGGGGTGTTGTGTTGAATCATGGAGCTGAGTTGCTCCGCAAGGAAGACCTTCATGTGAACATTCAGCTTACGCTTCTGAGTGCATAATTCTTTAAGAAACTTAGCGTAAGCAGGGACCTGCTTGATAGCATTAAGCAACGGAATGTTAATTTGCACTTTTTTAAACATGTCCAATATTTCGTTTAAGTTGTTTCCTTTCTTAACTGGTGCCAAACGTTGAGGAAAAGGTGCTTTAGGTATATAAGATGGCACATGAGTGGTTCCTGGAGAGTCAGAGTGCTTTTGGACTTTGGATGTACTAGTATGTCTCTCCGCTTCATTTTGGTCTTCCGATTTGGAATTTGATTCTTCCCTAGGCATCTCTACTTTGTTCTCGATCTATTTGCCGGACCTAAGGGTAATGATTGATTTGGCTTACTCATGATATGGTTCTTGGTTTGAATTAGAGCCAATTTCATACTGTCCTTTTGGATTTTCCACAGGTTGGCTAGGGAACTTGCCCTTCTCTCTCTCACTCAATGTGGCAGCAAGTTGACCCAACTGTACTTCCAGCTTGGCAATGGATTGCGCATTTGCATCTAAGCTTTGCTGGTTAGCTAGTAAAGTTTGTTGGGTGTCTTTTTGAAATTGAAGAGAACTCTGCATAAAAAGATTGAGTGTATCTTCAAGAGATGGTTTCCTTGATTGTGAAGGAAGTTGTTAATATTGTGGAAACTGTTGAGGTTGTTAACTACCAACTTGGGGGTAAGGTTGCATAGGAGGAGTTTCAGATGGTCCTCCTTGTTATGGTCCTTTTGTCCAAGAAAAATTTAGATGTCTAGCCCACCTTGGGTTGTAGGTGTCTGAGTAAGGGTCATTCCCAGTTCTCCGAAAGGTGTTCATAGCATGTATTTGTTCAGAGAGAAATTTCGGAAATGCTACACCAGATGGACATGACTGCGTAGGATGGGCGGGACTGGAACATATGGCACATGACTCGATTTGAGTTGTATTTGGAGGTCCATTATTTAACATCAAAGCATCAACTTTCTTTGCCAGGCTATCAATTTTGGCATATAGATCTGGCGTGAATCCTATCTCATATATACCACATTTCTTCTGTGGTCGGGGACTTCTGTCACCTCTAATTGAATAGTCCCATTGCTGGGAGTTTTTACACAAGGTTTCAAAGAAATTCCAAGCTTTAACATCGCTTTTGGTCATGAATGACCCTCCACTGGTGGCATCAACCATGCGACGGTTCTGGGGTGTCAAACCGTCATAGAAGTATTGAACCTGTTGCCACTTCTCAAAACCATGGTGTGAACATTTAAGAAGTTCTTCCATCTTTCCTAACATTTATGAAAGTGCTCACCCTCTTTTTGTATGAAATTAGTAATTTCTCTACGGAGAGTATTAGTTTTGTGAACGAGGAAGAACTTGTTTAAGAATTTCTTAGACAATTGGTCCCATGTAGTGATAGACCCAACTTCTAGAGAATTCAACCATGCTTTCGCCTTATCCTTCAAAGAAAAAGGAAAAAGACGCAAACGGATCGAATCATCTGAAAAGTTTTGGAATCTAAAGGTAGAGCAAATGTCTAGGAATTCTTTCACATGATGATATGGATCCTCCTTATCTAAACTATAGAAGGAGGGTAACAATTGTATGACCCCAGGTTTAAGTTCAAAGTATGCTACCGTGGTGGCTGGCACACTATGCATGAAGGTGCATTAAATTGGACAAGAGCTGAATAATCTCTAAGAGCTTTAATTCCATTCTCATCCGCCATTTCAAATAGACTGTTTCTCACTCTTCTACGAAGTGTTCTTTCTATTTCAAGATCAAAAGGCGCTAGTTCTATGTTCAGAGATCTACGTCTTAGCATAAACTGAATTACTGCAATGTAGGAAAGAAAGCTAAACTAAGATGCAACATAAGAGAAATAAAACTAGAGCTAAAAAATCATGAATTCCTAAAAATAAGATGAAACTATGCAAACAAGAATTAGAAGAAAGAACCCGGAAAAGGAGATGATTGATGTCCGAAGAATTGGGAGGTCCTCCTTCACTTTGAAGACGATTTTATTTTTAGCTTCTTCCTCAATTCCTGCAAAAAAAAAAAAATGCTGTAGTGGACCCCATCATAGAAAAAATTCCATCCATTTTTAGATATCATTTTAGGGCATGGGCTAAAGAATGAGGCAATTAAAAAGCTGTAGTGGACCTCATCATAGAAAAAATTGGGGAGAGTGATTCCCACCGTTTAAACTATCCTAATGCCCACCATAATGTTTATTTGAAATCCAACTTGTTCAAAAGTTAAAAAAAGACATGAAATAAGGGAAAACACAAATATTAGCTTGATCTAAAACTTTTGTGGCCTTTATAAGTTTTTAATGGTGGGCGTCACTATCCCACTGTTTTCTGTGTTGGGATCCACTGGAGCTTTAGATTTAACACGTTCTTTGGATATTGCCCTAAAATGATCTCTCCAGATGGATGGAAGGTGTGGATACAAAACATACATCATTGTGGGCCATGGAGCTTGGTGACGTCACTTCGGTAGCTAGTCTCGCTACTCAATCTGTTAGTAGGTAATCCGCACCCTGTGGAAGGGAGCAGATTAGGTGCAGCCTCTGCCTAACCTACGATAGTGCATCCCTCATCGTGGGCCCAACTTGATCTACATATTATGTACCCACATGGTTCATCTGTTTTGGAAGACAATTTTAGGTCATGATTCCAAAAATAAAGAAGGTCCAATTCTAAGGTGAACCATACTATCAGAAACAGTGGCGATTGAATGCTCTACCGTTAAAAACTTCCCATGGCCCACTGTAACGTTTACATCATGCTTATTTTCCATCTAACTTGTTGATATGTTACATAAACCTAGATTAAGTAAAATAAAAATATATATCAGCTTCATCCAAAATATAAGTTGCCCATTAATTGTCAATTACAACCTTTTACTATGGTTTGGTCCACCAAAGAATTGGATCTGCTTTAGGTTCTGAATCATATCTTAGAATGATCTATAAATACAGATGGGTGGAGTGGATATAAAATTCATACATCAATGTGGGCCTACAAAAAGGCCACATCATCTTGGGTCAGGCCTGAGCCGCACCTAATACACTCCCCATGCAGACAACCTGTCGTTGGGAATGAATTTTTATCTGCACAGATAGGTGGGCCCATTATAATGATTATGAGAAATCCACCACGTTCATTCATTTTTTCTGGTCATGTTAGGACGTGGGAAAAATAATGAGGTATATATATAATTCAACTGGGCCACACAATAAGAAAATGTGAGTAGTTAAATGCCTACTTTTGAAACCTTCCTAAGGTCTATTATTATTCTTATATGCCATTTATACTGTTCACAGGGTCATTCTTAATAGGATGAACTGAAAATACAAAAATATTAGCTAAGTCTAAAACTTCTGTAACCCACCAATGTTCACCAGCAGACATCCATTCATCACTATTTCCTGTCATGAAGCCTACGTGATTTTCGGATCTGCCCCACTTTTTGTCTCATGCCCTAAAGTGAAATAAAAAAACAGATGGACGGTGTGGATTTCTCACAACATGATGGTGGACGCTAACTAACTTCCTGTCACATTAAGCTTCTCCGAGAGGTTGTCGCATCTTTGTGCACATTTTGAATGTTCGTCATCCAACGGCTCACACTAAGACACGACTCGACCGTATGTTATTGTTCTATGCGCTCGACCTTATAGTACCATTTCCCATATATATATATATATATATATATCGATGTATGTAATACGCATGTATATATGAGTTCTATTGCCCAACCTGTTGTTTGATAAGTTATCGTCCAACCAACAGATAAGTTCCAAATGTGTGTGCAAAATCCAACTTGTCCAATAGGATGGCCCTGCCATGAGGATCACCTTGCACAAAAATGAGCCTGATGGCCCTGATCCAATTATCAGGAGAGCCACACCATTCAAAACAATGGATAGTCACTGATTAACAACAGTATACAGGTTCGTACCTGAGTAGTGAATCACCTTATCCAGGTAGTTGTTGCATGGTCTGTTGGTCCTCATTTTGTTGTCTGTTTGTCCTGTCTTCAGACTGGTATCTTATAGTCATTCACTTTAGCAGTTGTGTAATCTGTGGTGGTTGTACTTGTTGCTTGACTTGTTATACAGAAATATCATTATCTGGAACAGAGTGCTGCTTTTCCCTTCCTTTTCACTTTGGATGATGTCATCACCTTCTGGGCTATCTTACTTGTGCTTACTCTGAAACTTATTTTGGTTTCTTCTATGCCATACAGGACCTTGTGGACAGAATTTTAACTTTGTTCTGTGATGAACAAGGTGACGATTTGACCCCCTCTTCCATGCCAACTTTGAAAAAGAGAAAAACTATTTTGGTTCTTAATGCTTTATAATTTTATTGTGCCATTTTCTAGGAGGCAGAGTTCTCATGTGCAGAAACATGGATGTTTCGTGTTGTGTACGGAATCCATACGAATTGGGCACTCGGTTTGGTTATTGAGGCCAATGATACAATAGGACCTGCTGAGGGTACCTATGGCCATCCAATGGGATAACTTGTCAGCCTTTGATGGCAGCATGCAAATAGACAATTACAGGTAAAATCAAGCAACACTATTCAATAGATGAAAGAGCGCAGAGATTGGATGGCTAGGGTCTTCCAAACTAGGAGATTTTGGGAGTATGCTCCATCCATTGTGTAATGTATAAGATCGATAGCCTCGATAGCCGAATCATGGATCCCATTTTATGGATGCTATGCACAAATTGCACGTTTCTGATTCTGTGCGACAGAGAGCTTGGCTTCATCACTTGGTATATGCATTCATTCTATTTACATATCTTGTGGAAGATGTTGTGCTCATAGTATTGATTGAGTCACTCTTTGATATGGCGTCTACATGGTAAATACTATCATATTTCCATTGTGTTGAGTTCTTAAAATTTCAAAAAAGAACTCGATTACGTTCTCTGAGAAAGGGATTTGATGTATATTCCCACCCTCACTGAGTTGTTTAAACTAATTCTTTGGAATTGAAGCAGTACACTTTTGTACCTTTTCTTTTGAAAATGGCGTGGGTGTGAGCAAATTGATCAGGATGGGTGCATTTATCTTCCAAAATGGAAAGCATGGCTGTAAATAGTGACTCTGTTTGGGAAATTCGATTGATTTCAGACAAGTTTCTTTGCCCACTTTTTAATCTGAGAAACTTGTGCTTATAGGGTTCTTCACTATCAGCTGATTTGGGCTGTTTTTATCAAGTGACACATAATTTGGATGAAGGTGAATAGTTTATGGTGATTATTCTATTTTGATCTTTCCCCAAGTATCTAAGACAATGCCATGATCGTGATCTTGATGATATTTCTCAGTGTTGTCAAAATTTATTATCATATCGTAAATCTCTTGAGGGGTTAAATTGTAAGATTATATTTAAATTATTAAAAATATTGAAAAAATCTAAAAGATCTATAATGTGAGATATTGATTAATCATTCATTTCCTCTCTTCATTCATCTTAGACATAAAATGTGGCATGAATACTGGTATGCCGTTGATATGCATTTCTAATATAAGTTAGAAATGCATATATACGTACATACGTACATTCGTATGTATGTATGTTCAATCAAGTGTACATCAAGTGTACTTGCGAAAAAACAAAACAAACAAGTTCATAAACAACAGTTAAAGATTTTCTTTGTCATAAGCATCATTCATGTTATCATTGTAGGTGTTGCTATCTTCCTTGACATAAAGTTTCCCTCTTCTTCCTCAGATTCAGATTAAGATGAAACAGATTCTGCATCCTCCTATTTATTCTTCTCTTTCCTTCTTATCGTGAGTTTTCTTAGTCCTATGAAAAATGTTAGAATTGTTCGTTATTTATTATTTAATGGTTAGACTAATATTAGCAATTCGGTACCATATTCGAGTAGCCATCCCCAATTAGTTGGGATAAAGCTTAGATGATGATGATAATTAACTAACTAGGTTCTGACATACCTCTTCGTCAATCACTAGATTCGACACCTGCTTTATTTCTTTTCTATAAAATATTCTGCCACATAAGTCCACATGGTATCCTTGAAACTGCAGGGTTTTTCTTTTGGTCAAGTCATTTCTCTGCCCTTTTGCAGGAGGAAGTTGGGCATTATATTTGATCTAGATGAGGGCATTCAATCACTTCTCAAGTCTGTTCCTCTTTGAATGCACGTACATCTACAACAAGCTTTATCTGATTTCATATACTAATACAAAAGTCATTTGAAAATGAATTTGAAGCTATGATTAGTCTCCAACTTTGAAGGATTTACCTGCTCAAATGTTCTCTAATTGTGCTCACAAATGTTAGCATTACAAGTGAGGATAAAAATACACATACCTGAATTTTACAATTCAAGACTACCATCTCCAACGGACTCCCATCATAGACCTTAGAAATAATGCAATGTGGAATGATATAAAAAAATGCAAGTATATAACATAACATTTAATTGCCACTTGCTGCAACTCGGTTATTGAGTCAATGAGATCTTGACTCCCGAATCGCAAAGAAATGGTCATGAGTACGCACACAAGAAATTTGAGTAGACGGGGAAATACTTCATTGATATCAAACTTCTTCTTTCAATGCTTAAGAAAACTCACACTTAGAAAAACTTAGAATGAATACTTCCTACACCACCCTTCCTTTTTATATAGACTCTAAGGCCCCGTTTGTTAAATCTGAAGTCTAAAGACAGAATCTGAAATTTGAAGTAAAAAAACTTATTTTATAATTATGGCTGAAGTCTAAAAATTAAGTAATTAATCTGAAACAAATCGTTTGTTAATAGACATCTTAAATGTCTGAAATGTGTTAATTTGACACATTTGCCCCTATCTCTCGTTTGGAAATGTTTTACATTATAAAGAAATTATTTTTTATTAAATGAAAATAAAATCATTATATTTAATTCAAATAAACTAAAATACTTAATAAAAAACTAAAATATCATCGTAAGGCCCTCAATTCCTCTTAGCGGGAAGATTGTCACTCTGTGTTGTATAGGATTGAACACCAGTAGTAACAAAACCTTCAAATAAGGCCCACCTCATATTTATATGCTATCCAAACCGTTTACAAGGTCATTCCCAATTGGATGAAGTGGAAACATATCCAAAACTTCTGTGGCCTATTTAAGTTTGTTTTCCATCCAATATGTTCATAAGATCCCAAATACCGGTATGAAGAGGAAAAAAAAATCATATTGATCTAAAACTTCTGTGACCCCAAAAAGGGTTTCAATGGTAGACGTTCAATCCCCCGTTGCTTTTTGCAGCTTTTTTTTTTTCGTCTCAAGCTTGTATACGAGCTCGCCAAATGGATGGATGGTTTGGATATAACACATACTTCATGATGGAACCCACAGAACTTGCTGACGTCAATAGCTGGTGTGAGGTACACCAACCAATCCGCATCCTACTTGGACGCGGATTAGCTACTGACAGGTTGAATAGCAAGATTCGCTACCGAAGTGACGTTATCAAGTTCCATAGGCCCACTATGATGTATTTGGGCCCACTATGATGTATGTGTTTTATCTACACCATCCATCTATTTGGAGATTTAATTTTAGAGCATGAGTTAAAGAATGAGGCAGATCCAAATATTTACTTGAACCCACGACAAAAAACAGTGGCGAGATTGATGCCTACCGTTGAAACCTTCCTAAGGCTCACCGTGATTTTTATTTGAAATCCAACCTGTTCACAAGTTAACACAGACATTAAAGAAGGGGAAAAACAAATATTAGCTTGATCAAAAACTTTTGTGGCCTACTTAAGTTTTTTATGGTGGGCGTCACTCTCCCCACTGTTTTCTGTGGTGAGGTCCATTGGAGTTTTGGATTTGACTCATTCTTTGGATCTTTACCTAAAATTATATTTCCAAATGGATGGATGGCATGGATACAAAACATACATCATGATGGGGCCCACATAACTTGGTGACGTAACTTTAGTAGCGAGGCTCGCTACTCAACTTGTCAGTATCCAATCCGCGTCTGTGAAAATAGATTGGCTACTCCCCTGCCACCAGCCAATGGCTGATGGGCGGTGCTATGTGGGCCCCACCATGATGTATGTGTTTCATCCACGTCTTCCATCTA
This sequence comes from Magnolia kwangsiensis, assembly GCA_037074715.1. Taxonomy (NCBI): domain Eukaryota; kingdom Viridiplantae; phylum Streptophyta; class Magnoliopsida; order Magnoliales; family Magnoliaceae; genus Magnolia; species Magnolia kwangsiensis. The sequence continues at coordinate 124,006,906 of CM073575.1, read as the reverse complement.
TGTTTCTGGATCATTTTATGGTATGAGACCAACAATGAGGTATATCCCAATCTCAAGTGGACCACATTACAGGAAAACAATGTTGAATGGACGTCGACCATTAAAAACTTTTTGGGGGCTATAAAAGTTTTGGATCAAGCTGATCTTTGTTTTTTCCATTCATCTAGGTCTATATGACCTAATCAACAGATTGGATGTCAAATAAACAGTACATTGGGCCTTAGGAGAATTTTAATGGTGGATATCTAATCACTATTGTTTTCCTGTGGTATGGTCCACCTAAGATTTATATTCCTATCATTTTTGGTATCAAGCCCTAAAATGATCTTTAAAAATGGATGAAACACATACATCATGGTGGGGCATAAAGAAGTTTCACAAGTTAAAAGTTATTTTGTATTGCGCAAACAATTTCAAGAGAAAAAATTGCCACAGTAACTTGAAAAGGGGTAATTTTGGAAGCAAAAATTTCTGTTTAATGAAAAATTCACTGAGCGCATTCCGCATTCTCCATTAAGCCAGACTCCTATCACGGAAAGAATTCAGTGAAAAATCACTTAGCGCTTTCCTTCTTCCGCATTAACGACGCATTAACAAACACCACTAAACACGGAACATTTTCTCAATTCCGCGTTAAGTGTAAAAATTCAGCGTTAACAAATAGGCCTTAAGTGAATCCTTAATAAGAATCCCTCAACTAAGAGATTAATTTCAAATCAAACATAGTTGACTTCAAATCAATCTAATCTGCCTAAGATGGTAAAAGTCTAATAATAGTAAAAATAAATATTGAGAATCCTAATTAGTAATTACATGTTTGAATCAGCTCAATATCTTTAATTACGGCAATTACATCGCGTATCCTCATTCACATCTCCCTAATATCTTCGATCATATCTTTAAATAACCCCCTTATCTCCTGAAAATAGTAAATTATAAATATTTGATTTAGACCCCTAAATCTATAAATATTCAATCCAAAAATCAGCACTTGTTGGGCCCCATAGTGAGCTGTGGGCCTATGCCATTGTTGGGCCCTATAGTGGGCCTAGGTGGGCCGTTGGCCCGCATCAGTTTTCTCTCGCTTTGAAAGAACTCATCTTTGAGATGGAAATCAATCTCAACCTTGGACTTGTACTACCTCTACAACGAATCTTTTTCGTCTTTGGTGGAAGTTGGTGGTGCAAGTGCAACCCTCCGCATTGGCTTGGCAATACCTTTGTTGGATCTCATTGTAGATGATCTCTCTTTCACTTACACATTTGTGGGTGCCAACTTGTTCGTTGTAACTCTAAGGTTATTTAATTTGAATGTGATTGCATTATTTCAGTCAGACAACGCATATCTTAGGACCCTATACAAAGGAAACTTATTATGTGCACTTCTTTTTTGAGATATTATTATTTAAAAGTGTGTATTAAGGTCTTTTTTAACAATCCCTGAAGTTTCATCGAAAAATTCAACCATTTTGCCAATGTTTCCCTATGTTTCCAAAAAGCGCAATAAATTACCCAATACAAGCAATATATCCCGTGCGATAACCGATACATATTTGTATCCCAAGAATCTGATTCGTAACACAATACCGATATTTTGAACACTGTTTGTTATATTATATTGTCTATTACTTTCTCCAACTCATTTTAAGGCATGAGACCAAATATGGGACAATATCGCAACTCAAGTGGACCTCATGACATGAATCAGTGGGGATTGAACACTCACATTTAAAAATTCATGGGCCACCCAGAGGTTTTGGATGAAGCTAATATTTTTGTTTTCCCTTCATCCAAGTTTGACCAACCCTATGACCAAGTTGGATGGAAAATAAACATCATGGTGGGCCCCTTGAAGGATTCAACAATGGGCTTCATGGGCCCACTGCATCCTTTCGTGTGGTTCACCTGAGCTTCGGATCAATGTCATTTTTTGGCTCATGCCCTAAAATTAGCTGCTGAAATGGATGGACCTGGATAAAAATTACCTGATAGTGGGACCCACAGATCTTTTGCTGCTTATAACCTTTGCAACCGTTTTGCAGCGAATACCTTCAATTGTAAATCCTTCCCTTGAAATACTCTTGATTTGGAATCACGGCCTTTGACTATGTTTTCAAAACCAAAGGGAAGAGCGATTTGGATTACACTTGATTCCATAACTCCACAAATCCACACTGCCAACTGCACTGTGAACTGCAAATAAACTCCATTATTCCTGAATCCACGCTGCTAAATGCGCTGTTAGGTGATTTCGATCACTCGTGATTTTTATTGAATCAAAGTTTGGATTTGGGGAGAAATCTCGACCCACATTTTAGCATGGATTGCAATGGAAATCCATATTTATGCATGATTCTCATGCATTGGCATGGATTTGTGGTTAAAAAAAAAAAACATTTTAACTGCAAAAATGGGGGAAATTGGTGAAATCCTTTTTTTTTTTTTTTTTTTCATTTTTATATTGAAAAATGTATTTTTATGGTTTATAAATGTGGAAATTTTATATATTAACGAGTGTTGGGCGGTCTATTGATAGGCTACAAATGTCATATATTTATTTTATATTAATTTTTTCGACAACACATGGTTAGGCCACTTATAAAATGGAAACTTATTATGTGTGTGTGTGTGTGTGTGTGTGTGTGTGTGTGTGTTGCAATATTTTGATTCCTATAGGAGTAAACACGTGTCTTTTAACATCTCTTGAAGTTTCACTGAAAAATTCCATCATTTCCCAATGTTTCCCCAACGTTTCCTTCATACTACGAAAATTTGGTGATAAAAGCGGCGATTCCGGTACATGTTTCCATATCCCTGGTCATCGATATGTGTAACGATACCGATACTCTGGACATCGTTTCTGGGAATGTGCTTTATTGTCTTTTTTTGTTTGAAGTGACATTGTTTCTCTTACTTCTATGATTTCTTTGAATGTAGTATACACCAGCCTCAGTAACTTCTGGCATCAGTTGCATGGTAAATGGAAAATATTTCTACGGTGTATTTGTGCAGCAGTATTTGTTCAAATCCTTCAATTAGCATGAATTAGGAACTGTTTGACTTTCATGCCAGTACTATATCTGTTTCATATGCATTTTTGTATTTCCTGGCAGGTTCTAGGTCACATGGTTGGGCAAAAAAAAACTCTATTGGGAAGGAAGGATTAGCACAACTAATCGATGATACTTACAGGTAATTGTTAATTCTATCTTTATCGTAAATATGATTCTAGCAGTCAGGGAAGCATCACATGAATCTTGTACTTAACGGTTGTAGGCTGGAAGAACCTTCGTTTTTCGAATATATTCAAGCATGTTCAACAACTTTTTCCTTTCTCTTTTCTTTTTATTGTGACTGAAATTTATTAAAAGAGGACGAAGAGAACGGGCAAAGGAGTATGAGGGAGGGGTTTTTAAGGATAACTTATGACATTCATGTAAATAGAATGAGTGGCTTTATGCATGTGCGTGCTTATATATATCCACATCTGGCCAACCTAATGGTGGCATCCTCTTTTTTTTTTGGGGGGGGGGGGGGGGGGTGGCGGCTTGGTGTTCTTCATGATGGTGACAACTTTTCGGATGGGTTTGATATCATACACGCACGGCACTTCATTAACTGTGTTCTAGTTGGATGATAAGTTTATTGTCCAACTCGTTGCATGTGAGACAACCTCTTGATCAGTCATCAGGTTTCTAGAATCCTCTGAGGTCTTGTAGAATCTTCTGGTATATGACGCTAGAGGCCTTAAATGGCAAATATTTATTCTGTCTCTGTTATTTTACATTGTAGAGTGGGTATCTAAGCAAAGACAGTGGCATGTTTTTCTTTTTCCTCATTAAGGTGTCACGGTCCAAGTGCTTTCCTCAAGTATAGACCATGCCGCACTTGATTCACAACCTCTTTGTGAATGAGTAAGCCAACTACCCAAGTGCTAGCCAAGCTACTTGAAGAGGAGAGAGCAGAGGAGAGTCTTGAAGGCAAGAGAACTTGTATGGAGTAAAAGACAACTTACAAGTTTCTCGGATGCATCCCTCATTATATAGGCAGGTGACCCTTCTATAATCCCTCCATGAATGTCTAGGATGATGCCATATGGTGATCATCCAATGGCTAGGAATGCAGTGGGAACTTTTCTAGTTTCCTCTATGCTACTCTCGGTACAAGTAGTGTTCGTACTATCGGTATTGTTACATGTATCTCTGGCTGGGGATATCGAAACATGTATCGATATCGCTTATCTTATTGCTAATAATGGGAAATTTATCACTGATTGAGGGAAACATGAGGAAATGGTGGAATTTATCAATAAAACTGTAGGAGAGGAGATGCTAAAATATACATATTTGCATATTTAGTAATCAAATAATTGCAAAAAATACGCATACATAATTTTCTTTTTAATAGGGGTCTAAAAGCAATAAGCATGTAACACCAACTCAAGAAAACATTAGAGAAACACGGGGAAAATGGTGGAATGGAAGTTTTCAATGATGCTTCAAGAGATGCTAAAAGACACATATTTGCATCTTTAAAAATCATATAATGGCGAAAAAGATGAATATTTGCATATTTAGGAATCAAATAATAAGTTTCCCTTTAATGGGGGTGTAAAAGGATGTATCGTTGACTTAGGGAAACACGGGGAAAATAGTGGATCCATCCATGCATGCGCATGCATACATACAAACACACATGCATGATCCATCCATCCATCCATCCATGCATGCATGCATGCATACACACACACACATCCATCCATCCAACCATTCATCCATCCATGCATACATGCATCTATCCATGATCTATCCATGCATGTATACATATACACATACAAATAGGCATTTCATCATACAACCATGCGCCCATGCAAAAAATTTTAAATGGAAAATTTTCATACAATCATGCACCCATAAAACAATCTGAAATGGAAATTTTTTAATAAACAATTTTTTGGCAATATCGATATACCGGTGACACATTGGCGGTATTATCGAAATATCGCTGACACATTGGCGATATTATCGAAATATTGCTGACACATTGGCGATATAATTGAAATATCACTGACACATTGGCAATATAGTGATACCTGGAATTTACGTGGTAAAAAATATTGGTGATACATTGGCAATGTCGATACATTGGTGATACAAGCTACACTTAGAATTTACACAATCAAATACATTGGCGATACTTTGGTGACACTTAGCGAGATATCGTCGATACTTAGAATTTCTGATAATACTAGTGTTATCGGTATTGTCGAGGTGGAAATACATATAATACTGGGGATACTACGAACAATGGGCCTGCAAGAAGGCACTAGAAAACTCTAGAATGTTTTATATATTTTGATGCATGAATGAATGATCTAACCTAATATGATGCGTTGAAACTAGATAGCGGATTAACTAGAGCAATCAAAAGACAAAATAAGGCTAAATTGCCACAAGTTAAAGAAACTCAGATTTGTAACATGTTAAGGTTCAAAACACCTAACAGTCCGGCAATGTGATTCTTATAAAGTATCAAGTAATTAGGATCGTGTAGAAGATAGGACTCCCACTTAGTATAGGTATTAAATTTGAACATTCACGTAATCACTTGAGTTATAGGGTTTTGCATGTTTAGGGCTGTTTTAAGGGTTAGGGAATGTAGGGAATAAGTTTAGAGTATTTAGCAAACTAGGAATTTAGAGTTTCAATATAGGGATTTGAGGATTTAGAATTTTGGGGATAGGGATTTGAGGGTTTAGGGTTGATAGGTTTGGAAAAATTGGGGAAATTAGGTTTAGGATTATAGGATTTTGGGGGAATTCGGATTAAGGTTCAGATTTAGGGATTAGGGTTTGGAAAGATTGGGGATTTTGGGATTTGGGAATCATAGAGTTAAGGTTTGGGGTTTATGTTTTGGGGTTTTGTAAAGGGTATGAAAGGGAAGAGAGAGTTCGAAGATTTGAAGCAAGGGGGCCATTGATTGGGGTTGTTCGTACGGACACTGTTCCCTCGGTTATGTTCCCACGGTATTGTTCACGGATAGAGCTTGGGTTCAGTTGGGCATAGGTTAGGTCTAGGTTGGTTTAGACTAGAGCTGGCTAGAATCCGATGCAATCCGACGGATCAAACCCGATCTGATTCGAACCGAAGGCCAGGATCGGGTTGGATTGAGTAGGCCCACTTAGATCCGACCGTACATCGAGTTGAGTTCGGATCAGTGGCCAATCCGGACCGATCCGATCTGGGATCCGATCCACACAATGTTCACTCAACACTGTTTCCTGTAATATTGTCTACCTGAGATTGGGATATACCTCATTTTGGGTTTAATACCATAAAATGATTTAGAAAAAATAGATGGACAACATGGATGAAATAAATACATCATGGTGGGGTCCACAGAGCACCGACCACTAGCCATTGGCTGGTGGTAGGGGGAATAGCCAATCAATCTGTCCTCTCAAGTCGTGGCTCAAGGTGCATCGAGCACCGAGCTCTGACATGAAAAGAAAGAAGATAAAGGAAATGGATGCCGGATTCCCTGCGAAAGCCTTTCGCAGGAACTACCTGCGACGGGAAGTTGGTTGGGACCCACTGTGATGTTTATGGGAAATCCACCACGTTCATCAGTTTTGCAATATCATTTTAGATGATGGGCCCAAAAATGATCTAAATCCAAGGCTCAAGTAAGCCGTACATCAGGTAAACGTGTGTAGGTAAATTCCTACTGTTGAAACCTTCCTGGGTTCCACTGTGTTTTTTATATACCATCCATACCATTCATAACGTAATTCCTACTTGGATGAGCTGAAAACATAAAAATTATCCTGATTCAAATCTTCTATATCCCCACGCCTGTTTCAACAGTGGACATTCAATCCTCTCTTGTGTGACCCATATGAGATTTGGATTTCCGTCAGTTATGGGTCCATGTCCTAACATGATCTTGCAAAACAGATAGACGTGTTGGATTTCCCATAAACATCACGGTGGGCCTCACCTAACTTCTCGTCGCAGGAAGTGCCTGCAAAAGCCTTCCGTAGGAAATCCACGTCCAAAGGAAGCAAATTGGCAGGTGTACCACGCATCAGGCCAGTTGGTGTATTGACGTCAACAAGTTCTGTGGGTCCCATCATGAGGCATGTGTTATATCTAAACCGTCCATCCATTTGGCGGGCTTGTCTTAAGGCTTGAGCCGAAAAATAAGACAGATCTAAAGATGAAGTGGACCACACTGCAAAAAGCAGTGGGGGGTTGAACGTCTACCATTGAAACTCTTTTAGGGGTCACAGAAGTTTCGAATCAATATGAAATTTGTTTTTCCTCTTCATCCATGTAGTTGTGACCTTATTAACAGATTGGATGGAAAATAAACGTTATGGTGGGCCCTACGAATTTTTTAACGGGGAAAATCATATTTTTTTATTTTTATTTTTAAATTTTCAAAAATAAAAATAAAAATAAAAGATTCGATCCGAACCGCACCCAACCCGAGCCGACTCGGTTTCCCTGACCGAGTTGGACTCGGTTCGGGTTAGGCCAGCAGTGCAACGGTTCGGATTGAGTTAGAGGAGCTGGACTCGGTCCCGGATCGGATCGAGTTCGGGTCAGTGCATTGAAAATTTCGGACCGAGTCAAGTTGGACCCAATCCGGTCCGACTCGACTCGATGCCCACCTCTAGTTTAGACACATCAAAAAAGGAAGAAAGATAAAAAAAGATGAAGAAAGAGAAATGAGAAGAGAAGTAGTACCTTGAGAGAGAGAACAAGAGGATAACTAGGGGAATCACTCCTCAAAAGGCTTCACACCATCAATGCCATCGCATGATGAATTGCTAAATCACATAGCAAAGGAGAGGAAACTCTTTTCATTCATGGTTCATAATAATCCAACCCTAAAGTGGGTCTAAACCTTTTATAGTATCAGAAAGAGACTTTTACGAAAAACATCTCTTAGGAAAGAATTCTCATAAAAAAGCCCTTATCTCAAGTAAAATATAAAATAATTCAAAAATAATAAAATAAATGACAAAAACTACTTAAAACAAACAAATCTAAACTATCCTAAACTATTCATGGCCAATGGGGTGGTCCATGATCAAGATGGGTCACAATCAAGAATGGTCCAAAGGTCCATTGTGTGCGATCAATGCACCCATGCAATCCAACGGTCCAAATAATTTATAATAATCCAACCCTAAAGGGGGTCTAAACCTTTTAGTCTCAAAAGGAGATATTTACAAAAAACATCTCTCAGGAAAGAATTCTCATAAAAAAACCCTCATCTCAAGGAAAACATAAAATAATCAAAAAATTATAAAATAAATGACAAAAACAACTCAAAACAAATAAATCTAAACTATCCTAAACTGTTCGTGGCCAATGGGGAAGTCCGCGATCAAGATGGATCACGATCAAGAATGGTCCAAAGGTCATCGTGTGCTATCCAACAGGCCGATCGATGCGTCCATGCAATCTAATGGTCCAAACGCTCCAAACAACCCACGCGCATCTACACATGGGCCCCATGTGAGGATCGTCTAGTCATAAATACTTGAATGTCTTCATCAATTCCCCTCAGCTGAGGAGATATCGCATCTGGCGAAATAAAGCGATGGTGATGCTTGAGGATATCCGGGTCTCGTTGTTGAAGTTGTCTTCGTAATCCATATGCTGTCTAAATCTGGCCTGCCCTTCAACTTGATAAGGTAGTCTTGATAACCTTCATGTCGTGTGGAAATCACTTGCTCATCCCAGATATCCTCTATCGTTTCTCTCTTGGTAGGTGTGTATGAAAAAAGAGGTAGATGTTGTGAAGAATAAACGGGTAGGCCAAGGGTCATGGGACAGGTTGGGAGGGCTATCATCGGGATCAAGGTGATGGTCTGAATAAAGGCTAATAGGTGTAGGTATCGGACCCTCAAAAGATAAAAGATCGTCCACTTTGAATAAATATCTAAAACCCATGACGGGTGAAATATTCACAATGGTGTAGGACGGTTGAAACTAACCTAGGATGCAAGATGTGAGATCAATTACGCATTAATTTCAGCATTTAACATTTAGAACCAAATATATCCACATAATAGATTCGGAAAATTTAGATTTATAACACAAAGGTACTAGGCTATCACATACGCGATGCATGACAATATAAAATATTATGAGAGTGGTCCACTTGGAAGTAGGCAGTGTTAAAATTATCGGCGATATCATCAAAATATTGCCGATAATATCGGTGTCGTTGCACTAGTGACACTGAAACCCTAATTTTTCGTTTCTCTCTCGAATATCGGCGACACATAGGCAAAATTTTCGTTATCGTCAATAATTTGGATTATCACCGAGAATATTGCCTGTAGCCTTGCGCAAATAAGTAAAAATCGGCCAAAAAAGATTTGATCTCGGTATTACCTGGTTGATCGGAACTCGGAAGAACAAGATCTGAGACATCAATTGATAGCTCCCGCTTCGACGGAGGAAGGAAAAATATCAAACTTTCCCTTCGATGTCGCAAGATGGGTGATTTCGGCGAAAAATCTGGAATTTTGGGAGATTTCTTCCCTATTTGGGATGGATTTAGGGTTTTGAAACCCTCAATAAAAAATATCCCTTTATGAGATGGGCGAGTTTTTAATGCAAACGAAATCCTCCTTTCGAAAATTCCCCTTTCTTCGGTGAAATTCCCTCCCCTGCAAATCGTTTTTCTAAAGCTTCGTGGAAGCCAATTGCATACTGATATATTCAATACGCTTTAACGTACTGAGTAAACTCTCTTGGGCCCATCTTGAATGTATGTGGTTTATCCATGCCGTCCATCCTTTTTTCCAACTCATTTTAGCGGCTAAGCCCAAAATTGAAGCATATCCAAAGCTCCAATGGACCACACCACAGGAAATGGTGAGAATAATGATTTCCATCGTTGAAACCTTCCTAGGGCCCATAGTAATGTTTATTTGTCATCAAACCTTTTCATGAGGATACAAAGTCAACGCTGAAGGGATAACACAAATATCAACTTGATTAAAAAATTATGTGGCCTCGAAGAAGTTTCAATGGTAGACGTTCATTCACAATGTTTCCTGTGGTGTGGTCCACATAAGCTTCTGATATGCTTAACTCTCCGTACATTTCCATAAAATTTCTTTCTAAAAAGGATGGACGGTTTGGATAAGACATCCAAATAGTGGTGGGCCCCACATAATTTACAAAGTACACTCCCATATACTCAATAGGCAATCTGTTCATTAAGGGAAGTGGATTATGTGTTACGCGAGAAATACTTTAGTGTGTGTTACCCTTAATGTACAAGGCCACGTTGATGCATTTTTTGTATATCCACACTGTCCATCAGTTTTTACAGATCATTTTATGAATTGATGTGAAATTTCAAGTAGATCCAAATATGAAAGCCCCCAAGAAATTTTCAATGGTAGATGTTTAGTCCTCACTGCTTTCTGTGGTATGGTCCACTTGAAATTCGAATTTGACTCATTTTTTGGCCAATGCCTGAAAATGATCCTGTGAAATGAATGGATGGTGTGGATATAACACATGCATCATGGTGGGGCCGACAAAACTTGGTAACATCCACACACCAAGTAGGTCTGTGGTTTGGCACGCCACGCAATCCGCCTCCTGGAGCGGGACTTTGGTGAGACTCCGGAACTACGATTTGAGTGGGACCCTTACGTAGGGCTCACCTCGATGCATGCATTGTATATCTATGCCATCCATCTGTTTTTCCACATTATATTAGGGCATGGTCTAAAAAATGAAGCAAATATAATTTTCATGTAGACCACACCATAGGAAACAATGGTTATTGGCCATTAAAAATATGATGTGGGCCACAAAACTTTTGGATCAAACATATATTTGTTTTTCTATCCAGGTCTGTTTGACCTTAACAATAGGTTGGATAATCAACAAACATTACGGTGGACCCTAGGAAGTTTTTAATGGTGGACGTTCAATGACCATTGTTTGTTGTGGTATGGTCCACCTGAAATTGCTTCTTCATTTATTGGCCCACACCCTAATTGAAGCTGGAAAAACAGATGGACGGCATGGATATACAATGCATGCATCAAGGTGGGCTTTACGGTCAGGGTCCCACTCACATCGTTGTTTCGGGTCGACTTTAATGGATCTTTGAGGTGCAACTTTAATGGATCTTTGGATCCACTGAGGTGGGTGGAATCCCTGACCGTGGGGCCCACTGTGACGAATGTGCCTTATATCCACTCCATCCATCTATTTTGAAAACTCATTTTTGGGCATGCTCCAAAACATAAGCAGATCCCAATCGTAGGTGGACCATAATATGGGAAACAATAGTAATCGACCAATAAAACTTCTCATAGGCCACGAAAGTTTTGTATTAAGCTTATATTTGTGTGGTCTCTTCATCTATGTCTTTGTGACCTTTTTAATAGATTGAATGACAAATAAACATTCTGGTGGACCCCATGAAATTTTCAGTGGTGGCGATTTAATCACAATGGTTTGTTTCATGTGGTATGGTCCACTTAAGATTTGGATCTTGTTCATTTTTTAGATCATGACTTAATGTCATATTTGATGGACGGTGTGGACATAAGGCACATACATCACAGTGGGCCCCACAGTTATGTAATGCATTTTTTGTATTTTTTAATTTCTAAATATGAAAATGTGTATTTAGGCATATCCTGAAGTTTTACTGAAAAATTCCACCATTTTCGTCATTTTTTTTTCTTCCTGAATTTCCAGTTATCGGCGATAATGATATTATATCTTTATCTCCAGCTAGCGAAACTTGTAGCGACACCGACAATTCGAACACTGGAAGTAGGGACTTCCAATCTAGCATGGGTAGTGCAACAATCACTTGAAAAGACAATGATGCCAATAAAATCAGGTTTGGGAAAGGGATTTAAAAAAAATAAATCAGATTTTCGTTACGGTTTTGGGATTTAGGGATTGAGATTTGAGGTTTTTTTTTTTTTTTTTTGGGAATTAGGGATCTACGGATTATATAGGGTTTGGAAGGAGAATCAAGGAGGGAAAAGTACCACAAGGGGACCACACATGGCAGCCCATACGGGTGCATGTGCATGCGTGCGTGCGCGCGGGTCCACACGCACGCACGTAAGGGAATGAAAGGAAGAAAAAAAGAGAAGTGGAGTACTTTGTTGGAGAAGAGAAAGAGGAAGAAAGCACCTTGGAGGAATCAACCACCAAGCAAGCCTCTACCCTTCCACAATTCAATTGGAAGGGAGGGTTTCTCACAAAACCTAAAAATAAAGAGGAAAGTACCCTTTCAACACAAGGACCTTTTTTCTTTTCTTTGCTCAAGCTCCCATTAGGGTTGGACGCCCGTCCCCCCTTTGCTTTTATATTAGAACTCCAAAAAAATTACAAATATGCCACTCACTTAAGTGACATGGCTCATCATCCAAAATAAGCAAACTAAAACACTTACTACCAATCTTAACTGGCAAATAAATCCTAAAAATAGCAAAAAACATAAATGAAACAAGATTAGGGTCCAAGGGGCCCAAATCTAAAAGTTTTGGTGGCATGATGGCTTGATCGATAAGATCCAATAGTTGGATCGACACGAAATAAAAATCCCATGACTAAAACTGTCTACTAAGTAGCTCATATGCCTCATCTCTAAGTGTGCTCTTCCTGATGCACGTCCAATGCATGCGGGGTATTCAAAATGGCCCGGCAGGCCCCATTTGGAACTCGTCTCCCATCCACAGAGAGCTGCGCTGATGTGGGTGGTCACCTCCATCTCTGGTACACTCAAGTAGGTCATCTGATGTCCCCATCACACAACATACACATTATGTCCCAATTTACTCATTATCTTATAAGGTCATGCACTATAGGCTTGTAGTTTTCTTAACGGCCACTTGCAGAAACTGTTTGGGCCTCATACGAATCATCACATAGTCACATATCTGAAACTCTTTGAACCTATGATGAGAGTCAACAAATATCTTGTGTGTTTCATTGTTCATGCTAATCCATTTTCTAATTTAAACCTATGAATCATGGATATGGCATGAAAATGGATTTGCGAACTCTGATGGCCTATGGGATACTGACATAGGAACTGACTCTATTATACCATCTTTAGCCTCTCTATCAAATTCTTTCATAGTGATAATTATGAGAGAATTAGGTTTCGACTCTTCGCTATTCTCACCCCTCTTCGTGATTTTCTCATTTTCTGTGGTGACCGTGGGAGGAGGATCCAAGACACACCTAACAAATGCAAGGGGTGCGGTCTCAACAGGTTCAGCCTCTTCATCACTAGTACCAGTGATATCGGGCTAATAAACTTCTTCTTCGTACTCACCCTGATTAGCCGCATCTTTATCCAACTTGCCAATGACGAGGGCCTTATTTCGCTCTTTTGTAGGACATTGATGTGCAAAATGCTCATATCCTCGGCAATTGTAACATTGCGTGGACTCATCGGCCCGCGCACTAGTACTAGCCAACCGTTTCCCCCTTTTGTCTTTGTAGGTGGGTCTCGAATTGGTAGGACCCTTGGGTTGAGTTCCAATGTTTTGGTCTGGCTCCTTGTGGAGTGGGCTCGATGTTATAATCTCTTGGATCAACCTGCCTCACGAATGGCGGTTTTAGATACCGCTCCAACTCTTGCATCACCTGATAGGCGTGCTCTAGAGTGCTCACATCGTGATGAATGAGCTAATGCTGGATCTCTGGATGGAGGCCCATTCTAAAACGGGACAGTGTGACTAGTGGGTCTTCCTGAACATTACATCGTATTATGTATTCATCAAAGAGGGCGATGTAATCAGTTACAAACATGGATCCTTGCCTAAGGGATTGTCATTGATCTAGGAGCCTCTGTTGATAGGAAAGGGGAAGATATTTCTCTCTTAATATCTCTTTCATCTCAACCCAAAGAGAGGCTGGATCCTCTCCGGATCTTTCCACCTTTCGCTCCACATTCATCTAAAATAGTTTAGCTTTGCCCACCAGCTTCATCTTGGCAAACCTCACATGACGGGCATCAGACATGTCATACCACTCAAAGAAGTGGTCCATGTCTACCATCCAGTCGAGGAATGCCTCGTGGTCCAGGCGACCATCAAAACTAGGGGCCTTAAGTTTAACACTCTTCATGACATGCGCATCTGGGTCATGGTGGTCATGACGCTCCTCATGATGTGGTTGCGCGTGCGCGTCACCATGGCCAACACCTTGGCCACACCTGCATCCACGACCTTCAACTTGACCCCAGGCTTGAGAGTGGACATCTTCCCTAGTATCGGGGTTCACTTGAAGGGAGGCTTCTAGCTGATTGACGCACGTGTTGGTCGCGATCAATTGAGTAGCGGTGGTCCTATTGTGAGCCTCAATGGCCATTAGATGGTTATTGATGGCGTTAAGGGTCTCATCCATCTGTTCTAGGTTCATGGTAGTAGGGTGAAGACCAAAACCATGCCCAGATCGCATAGGCATGCACTAAAAACCAAAGTTGAAGACTTGACTAGACCCTAGATGATCCTAGACAACTCTAGATGACTCTATATGACTTAATATGCACTGGATGCGCTAACAACCGTAGATGTAATGAATATGATAACCTATGCTAAACCTATGGGCTCTGATAAAAAAATCAGATTTGGGGATTAAGGTTTGGAAAGATGGAGGATTTTGGGATTTGGGAATTTAGGGTTAAGGTTTAGGGTTTATGTTTAGGGGTTTTGTAAAGGGGATCAAAGGGAAGAGGGAAGTCAAAGATTTGAAGCAAGGGGGCCACAGATTGGGGCTGTACGTACGGACATTGTTCACGCGGTCTTGTTCCCGTGGTATTGTTCATGGCTAGAGCTTGGGTTTAGCAGGGTGTAGGTTAGGTCTAGGTTGGTTTAGAATCATAAGAAAAAAAGAAGAAAGAGAAGAAGAAGATAAAGAAAGATTGAAGAAGATAAAGAAAGATTAGAAGAGAAGTACCTTGAGAGAGAGAGAGAGAGAGAGAGAGGATAATTAGGGGAATTGCTCCCCAAAATGGCTTCACACCATCGATCCCATCGCATGATGAAATGCTAAATCACATAGCAAAGGAGAGGAAACTCTTTTCATTCATGGTTCATAATAATCCAACCCTAAATGGGGTCTAAACCTTTTATAGTATTAGAAAGAGACTTTTACAAAAAACATCTCTCAGGGAAGAATTCTCATAAAAAAGCCCTTATCTCAAATAAAACATAAAATAATCCAAAAATAATAAAATAAATGACAACAACTACTCAAAACAAATAAATCTAAACTATCCTAAACTATTCGTGGCCAATGGGGTGATCCATGATCAAGATGGGTCACAATCAAGAATGGTTCAAAGGTCCATCGTGCGCAATCCAACAGGCTGATTGATGCGCCCATGCAAACCAATAGTTCAAACGCTCCAAACAATTCATAATAATCCAACCCTAAAGGGGGGCAAACCTTTTATAGTCTCAGAAAGAGACTTTTATAAAAAACATCTCTTAGGAAAGAATTTGTATAAAAAATACCCTTATCTCAAGTAAAACATAAAATAATAAAATAAATGACAAAAACTATTCAAACAAATAAATCACGATCAAGAATGGTCCAAAGGTCTATCGTGCGCGATGCAACATGCCGATCGATGCGCCCATGCAATCCAATGGTCCAAACGCTCCAAATAAGCAACCCACGTGCATCTACCCAGTGTAGAGTCTTCAACAATGGCTAGGAATGCGACTTGGACCCTATGGGCCCCATGTGATGATCGTCTATCCATAAGTACTCAAATGTCCTCATCGATTCCCCTTGGCTGAGGAGATATCGCCTCTTGCGAAATAAAGCGGTGGTGATGGTCGAGGAGATCTGAGTCTCGTTGTTGAAGCTCTGTCTTCGTGATCCATATGCTATCTTAATCAGGTCTGCCCTTCCTCCTGACGAGGTAGTCTTGATAACCTCCATGTTGTAACTTTTGTTATGGCCTCACTCGTTGTTATGTATCTTTTTTGGTGAGTTTAATGACATAATAATCTTCTTAAAAAAAAAAGAGAGAAGACCTTTGATCAACACTTGTTCTGGCAGTGACCCCATCCACCCCCATAATACATTGGAGTATTGGACACATCTTTGTCATGAAGATTGGTCCTTGCAAACTTAGGTCCCTAGGACCACCTTGCTAAGCCACATTTTACCACTATGGTAATACATATTCACATTAACACTGCCTTCCAAATTGCCACCCTCTTTGATTGTGCTTAGGATCTAGCCTTGAGGTTTCTTCATTGCTTTTTGGAGCCTCTCTGCAACTCTGTCTAGAAAGAAACATGGTTTGGTTGCACTGTTCACATGGGATGAAAAATGAAGATCGTAGAAGTTTTTTGTTTTTTTTTTTTTTTGTTTTGTTTGTGTTCGAGCATCCCTATCACCAGCATTGGAGTCGGCTTAGCTACCTTTTGTGATCCGTGAACCATGACCTTAGCTAATGAACCTCTGCTTGTCAATTCATTGACCTAGCGTACTCTAGAATATCTCTTCAGCAATCACACAAAGCTTGTTTGATTGCAACCTTTGATGATAAGTGGATTGAAATTGACGAATTGATGGAATGATTGGCCTGGAGAGACAATGTGCTTTGATAATGATATAACGTAGTAGTAGTTGATACTAGTGTTTTAAATATCGACGATATTGGCCAATATATCCCATGATATATCTTGTATCCCACTTGTGCGATACAAAACGCAGAAGTAGTGGGATATATCCCACATGTTTGATCCGGTGAACATTTTTTTTAAAAATATTTCTGTTCATTTTTTTCCCCTGTAAATTATGTTAAATCAGTGTGAAATTGTTACAAATCAATGATTTTTCATGAAAAATCATGGATTGGGAGCTTCGATTTTGAGTTTTGGAGGAAAATGGAAAATTGGAATTATTTTTTTTTCCAATTTCTCGCAAATCAGTTGTAATCTGTATGTTCAAACATAAAATCAAACATGTACGTAACTTGATTTAGTGATTCTTCTTTTGCTTTTTAATGTATTGCTTGTGTTTCCACATGTCTTCTTACATTTATAAATTATACGAGTAAACTTTGAATATATTTGCATCAATTTAGTTAGACAACGCATATATTAGGACCCTATACAAAGAAAACCTATTATGTGCGCTTGTTTTTTTGTAATGTTTTGATTTGTAAGTGTGTATTGATGTCTTTTTTAACAATCACTGAAATTTCATAGAAAAATTCCACAATCTCCAATGTTTCCCCATGTTTTCAACAACAACGATACATTATGCGATACAACTGATATATCCTATGCGATACAACTGATATATCCTATGCGATAACCGATACGTATCTGTATCCCAAGGGTGCGATACGTAACATGATACCGATATTTCAAACACTGGTTGATACCAATGTTGTCATAATTGTTATCGTATCATAAATCATACAGGGGTCTGAATCGTATTGTAAATTGTAAGTTTTTTTTTCTTCATATTTTCATAAAACATGTCATAACAAAATATAAAAGTTGTTTATAAATAAAATTAAAATAAAAAAACACATCAATCATCCTTTTTGTCATGAATATGCAAAAAACAAGAAGATGTATCATGTATATATCATCATGCCATAATCAAGTTCAAACAATAATCCTTTTTCTCATACCATGTACATGTAAGTTTTCTATATAATTCAAAAAAATAACATTTTCCCCATCTCTATTTACATGTATAATGCACTATTCACTTGTTTCTATAATTCAAAAAGCAAATAAAAAGTCCAAACAAAATCCATTCTTCCTCGGCTGCGCCCTCATCATCATCCTCATTACCAATGAGGTCAATATTATCAACATCATCTTCACCTTCAAAATTTGATATCAACATAAACTCATCTTCCTCCTCTACCTCTGCCACTTTCACTTCCGCTTTTCCCATTGCCTTGCTTCGAAGAACAAGTTTTTAAGACCTACAAAATAGTGGTTGTAAAATTCATTATAATAGAAGCTATTAAATTATTAATTAATAATTATAAGACTACACTACAAGATTAAACAATAAGAATACGAGTCATACCACGTTGCCCATCCAGTTTTGATGTGGATCTGCCTACACCTTGCACATCCTCCAAGCCTTCATTAAAGCATTCACGTTTGTCCATCCAGGTGTTATCTGTAGGAAGTGCGGGATCCTCTTTCTTCGTGATCTATTCATCATCAGATTCCATTATCTGATAAACATATAGGATTAAGCCCTTGGTCCTCTCTCTTTGCATGACAGAATTCGAGTTGGAGATTATATTTTACAAAGACGAGCGCATTCAATCTTTGTTGCTTAACTCTATTCCTCTTCTTTGAATGTATTCGCAAGCCCATGAATGTTATAATATAAGGCTATTGGTCACTGGTGAATTCATAAGTGGATTAATTAATTCAATAATGTCTCATCTACTCAAAAGTGCCCCAATTTCCCTTAGCACTACATGTCAAAGTTAACATACGAATAGCCAAGCTTTTGCAATTCTGGACACTTCTCTCCATAACTCTCCGTAACTCTCCCACCATAGACCTAAAACACAATCATATATAATTTATATAAATAATAGGCACACAATCAAACTCAAAGAAGCAAAATTATTGTAAGTAAAATTACTTGGTTGCTTTATTGTTCAGGTTAAATTTTCTGCCTCTTTTCCAAATAAACCATAGGTCTTTTTGAACTTGTCCATTTGCTCATCAATGATGACCCTCTGCCTTGAATCAGGGACCATTCTTTCAACACAGTCATATAGGCCGGTTTTAATTTTTAAATCCGGCTGAAAATTGTTATCATATTGAAATCTCGGATTTAAGAAATAAGCTGTCGCATGCAAGGGCCTATGAAATTGAAGATTCCACTGTTGGTGTATTATTTCCCATATAGCTGAATATCGTTTCGTCACATCTCCCATGTTTTTTGCTATGGCCTCTTTCACCCGATCCATTGCTTCATAAATATATCGCATGGCTGGCCTTTCATCTGAATCAACTAACTGTAGCACCTTGACAAATGGGAGTGGTCTTTGGGCAAAACTTAATAGATGACAACAAATCTACATCGGCCAAAACTATGTCTTGAACATGCTTTCCCTTTGTGGTCTTGGAGAAGCTGCTACCTTCCCATTCTTTAGAGGTAAACATTGACCTTAGGCCAATTCTATTTTCATGAATGCTTTTTAAAGTTAACATGTAGTAAACCGTGTTATGGCCGGTAGAGTCAACTCCCCTTTTGCGTGCTTCCTCATCAAATTCAATACCCAACAATGTTTGTAAATATAGACCGTTGTGACACTTGCTTTTGCCACGATCTCTGAGTGAACTTGTAGCTTTCCAATGTCTGCAAGCATTAGGTCTATGCAATGGGTCACACATGGAGACCAAAACAATGTCTTCCTCTTCTCCATTAACAATTGTCCCGCCTTCACATAGGCGGATGCACTATCTATAAATACTTGCATAACATTCTCTTCACCCACTTCATCAATCACCGACTCAAGTAACCCTAACAAATTGTTCGCATTTTTTGAAATATCAGACTTATCAACAGATCTTAAAAATACTGTACCACTTGGACTATTAACCAGAAAATTTGTAATCAACGATTCACTCCATTGGTCCGCCCATCCGACATAATCATGCATCCGGTCTTCCTTATTCCTTCTTATATGCATCAATAGATTTCTCTATTAACTCAACCTCCATCTTCAATAATTTATTCCTCACTTCACGATATGACAAAAGCTTCAATCTTGGCCCAAATGCAGTAATTGCTTCCATCATTGGTGTGAAGAACGGGCTCTTAATGCAGTAACCGCTTCCATCATTGTTTTTTTTTTTTTTTTTTTTTGTCAACCCTTTCCCATAAAATCATCCATTGTTCTCTTTCTTTTTCCACCACTCATTTCATCGACATTATCAATTGTAAGAACCCTTCCAACATCATATGCCATCTCTTCTTGTTGCTTTTTCTCGCTAACATTATCATATAATAACTTCTTGAATTTTTTTGCTACCTCATCACCTACTTGAGGACATGCCGCAACATTCTTCTTCGTTCAGGCTAGGTGATGTTTCATTTGAAACACACCTCCCCAATATGCCTTCCCAAAAAAATTGCATCTTAGGTGGAGATTATTGTTCTCATCCATCTTTGAACAATACTTCCATGTAAGATCATTGTCCTTCGTCTTCTATGTCTTTCCCATCTTCAATGCTCAAAATGAACCAACACGGCAAGTCGGCAACACACAAGTGAGAAGTCAAGCCTATATACATATTAAGAAAAAAAAAAAAAAAAACTATTTAGGCAGCCCTACACAAACATTAAGATTACAAATTGATTAAAAATGATAGAAAACTAGTTTACATTTAAAATAAATAAGAAAACTCTTGAAAAAAAAAACTATTTAGGCCCACATAAACTCAAAATCTCACTCTCTCTCCAAAGAAAGAAAAGAAGTGATATTATAATGTATGTGGGGGCATAAATTGCTTTTTAAAAAAAAAGCCTTAAAAAAGAATTACAAAAAACTGAGAAAAAAGAAAAAATCGAAATATTTTATTTTTCGAAAACCCCATATTTTTACCAACATATGAAAGAAATAAAATAGAGGGTAATAACTGAATATTTTACATGTATTCTTACCTATTTCAATGTAGAAATTGAATGCAACAAGCGGCGTTCAATTCCGTTGAGTGACGAAAAAGATATCTTGATTTTTTTCTCTTGGTTTCCTATGGCCTACAAGCTCCAAAAGTCCCCAAAATCTCTCTAAAGTTGCAAAATGTATTTTTTTTAAAAATTATTATATATATATATATATATATATATATATATATATATATTAAGGTTAGGACCTAAATACACTTTAAAACAGAAAAAAAAAAGAAAAAGAAAAAAAATCAATTTTTTTGACCGGGCACTACTGGTTTCGAATTGTACGATTCGATATGAATCGTAATTGTACGATTCAGATTGGAATCGTACGATTCATCTGGAATTGCAATTTGTATGTATGATTCATATCGTACGACTATACAATACGAATCATATCGCAAATTGTACGATAATGACAACATTGGTTGATACTACTATTTAATTCAATCTATATTGAACGTCCCCTTGGAAGTTAGAATTATACTAAAAGCTTTTGAATAAACTTAACTATACTATTTAGCAACTGAACTTAAGAGACTTCTACGGTTCAATGAATAGTTTCATCGATATGACTCTTGTAAAAGAGGTTTATGAAATACAACCAGTATAGTCTATTTCAATTCGTCTTCATCAATCCCTCCCGAAGATTCCAAATTATTGGATACGAAACTGAAACTAATAACAAATTCCTCAGGTCCTTTGTAACGGTTCCCTCCATCTGGTCAATAGTGAGAGCTGATACCTCCATGTGCCTCTATTGTTCATCCTAGAGCATCAATGAAGAACTTCCTATTGATGCATCAATTGATCCTTGAATGACAGAGACATGGCTAGGGAAGATAGGGGATGGTCACTTGGCGAACCAGAACAAATGCACCCATCCCTACTCATCAACCTCTAGTTGCCGGGCTCTTCTCGGCCTTGAGGGATGCATGGAACTGGAACTCCTAACATATCTCGACTGTTGTTTTTGACTTCACTCGCTAGAGACCAAAAACCTTAGATCTATTGGTTTTAAGTTTTGCTTCTATGTAGGATGGCATTCCCTTGTCCTGGGTTGATTTTGTAGTACTTTTTCACTGGACACTTGAGTCAATCATTCCTTTCTCTGCTGATCATTCACCTCTTTGGAAACAATTGTTTGTTCTTCTCCGAAACCAATAGGATTCTTCCTCCGTCCCTTTTATGGTGGAACCATTTCACCATCTTATCAACTTCATCTTTTTAATAAAGCTTCATGAAGGAAAAATTTTAGGATCTCCCAATATGCCATTTGGGATATCAACATCTGTCACCTTCACATCTTTCCCAAACATCATCAATAACCAGTTGGGATCCAACCCACTGTTAAGGTTCATCGCTTACAGGGAAATTTTTTTTGGCAGATTATACTTGCATTCTAGAAGCCTTTCTAGATTGCTCCATCTTTAATTAATGTCCTTCTTCTTTATCACCATCAATCTTCTTTGCAGAATCAAGCATTTATATTGTCGTCTTTTTTCATTGATGATTTGGAAAACATATTTCAATCTCTTCTACATTTCTGAAATCCTTTATCATGCTTCTTTCCTCTCATTAACTTTCCAAATTTCCTCCCGCTTTACTTGTAAGGGACTATTCGGGATCTAGAAAAATAAAAGTAAAGAAAGTGACTTTTTTCTTGGAAACTTTTTTCCCCCCTTCCCCTTTTAACTGTTTGGGAGTTATTTTCTTGGAATCTACCTTATCCAATGAATGATGAACCATGCAAACTGTTCGTAAATGACCATTTGTATCGGATGGCCAGGATGGTACTAATCCACCATTCCCCTTGCCAAGTGGGCCCCACCATGTCAGCTTTGAGAAGGGATGGTTTATATTTGTTATATTAGAAAAGGTTTGATCATTGATCTGGACTGTCCGACATGTGAGATTAGCCTTTGATGGCCCATCCTTATAAAAAATTGCTTAAATGGAATGGTCCTAACCATTTGATTAATGGCCTGAAGAATAGGCATATTGATTATACTATAAAAGCACAAATAATTGATCTGGACCATCCATCACTTGTTGCTCATTTTTGATGGCCATCTCTCTCAAAAGTTACTTTGATCCGATGATCCTAATCATTTGATCAATGGCTTGGAGAATAGACAATCCATCTTGCTTATGCTAAATGTGCAGTCATTGATCAGGACTGTCCATCTTGTGACGCCCATCTGTGACAGCACATCACTTAAAAAATCACTTTGATTGAATGAGGCTAGCCATATGATCAAATTCATTGGAGAATTGACAATTCATATTGATTATACTGGAAAAGGTTTGATTATTGATCTGGATCATGCATCATATGCAGCTTATCTTTAATGGCCTGTCTCTTTCAGAAACCACTTCGATCAGATTTTCCTAACCAGTTATTCAAAGGTTTAGAGAATCGATGATTCATATTTATCATAGCAGAAAGGTCCGGATCATTGATCTAGATTGTTAATCATGTGCAGTCTACATTTGATGGCCCTTTATAAGATCACTTTGATTGAATGATCCTAACATCTGATTATTTGGAGAATGGATGGTCCATATTGATTATACTAGATAAGGTTTAATCATTGATGTGGCCCATCCATCATGAGGATCCACCTTTGATGGCCCATTCCTCTCAAAAATCACGTTGACCAGATTATCTTAACCATACAATCGATGGCTTGGGGAATGGACAATTCATCTTGATTATGCTAGAAAAGGTCTGACCCTTGATCTGGACCATCTATTCTATGTGGTCACCTTTGATGGCCCATCCCTCTTAAAAATCATTTTGATTGGATGATCACAACTATACGATCAATGGTGACCGCCCATCATTGTTCTAGACCGCCCATCATGTGTAACACACCTTTGATGGCCCACCTCTTTCAGAAATCACTTTGATGGATTGATCCTTACCATTTGATCAATGCCTAGGTGAACGGATGGTCCATATTAATTGCATTAGAGGGGAAGAGGAAAAAGATGTAGATGAAAGTTTTCTTAAAAAGTAAAAAATCAGCGAGAGAGGGGGGAGGTGAGAAAATTTTGGAGGGGATTATCCAATAAACCTGTTTGATTTATGAAGAGGAAGGAAACATTTTCCTATGATAGAATGAAAATGGGTTTCTCGTTAGTCAAAACCACAGGTGCCGCCCTCTATCTTCAATCCCCTCACAGGTGCCACCCTCTATCTTCAATCCCCTCACATTTGCCACACGAGCCACTATCTTTGCTTGCAACCCACATCTGCCAGCCACGTGTCTTACATTTTTTTTTTGCAATATCAATAGTATCAACCAACAATATCGAGGTGGATTGACACAAAACAGCCCAGAAATCACAGGATTCCCTGGCAATGCATGTTTTTTCACCTTATATTCATCGTATTTGTGAAATATCGATACAATGCGATATATTGAAAATATTGCCATTACATTTTTCCTTGTATCGACAATACCAGTTGATAGTATCGTTTGTACATTCTAACCGACACCCCCTTTCGTATTTTTGGAAAAGAAATCCTAGAAAACCCTTTAAAATAGCATTTTCTCTCAAATTATTTGCTTCTAATCCATTCATATGCTATTTCTACCAATGCTCTTCAGTTTGTTTGAGAAACAAGTGGGTATGGGTGTGGAATTTGAGAACAGAGGCGTTTGGGCTGGAATTGCAAACAGTGAGCTTTTTCGATTGTAGTCATTTATTTATTTATTATTATTATTATTACTTTTTGTAAATCAGTTGGAATTAGTACAATAAAGATGAAATCCATGATTTTGCATGTTTTGCATGCTCAGTTATGGATTTCAACCTTCGATTTGCAAGTTTGGGGAAAATTGGAGACAATCCAAAATTTCCTCAAATTTACCCATTTAACTTGCAATTAGTGTGGAAAAATTATATTAGAGTGGTTGGAGGCTGATCTACGATTGACGGAAGTTTTTGGAATTTTGATAAAGAAATATTTTTAATTAAAAATATTAAAAAATAAAAATGTTATTATTTTTTTTTAAATTCCAGATTGATCATCAGTTATTTAGCCTTAATATTCAAGAATTTTCTTGTGTTTTCATACATTTCTCCTTAGATTTGTAAGTGATATGAATTGATTTGAATATAGTTGCATCACTTCTGCAGACAACGCATAGTTTAGGATCCTACATGAAGGAAACTTACTATGTGCATTTATTTTTTGTGATCTTTTGATTTCTAAGTGTGTAATGATGTCTTTTTTTAACATCCCTTGAAGTTTCATTAAAAAATTTGAGCAATTTCCATGTTTCCAAAAAACAGAAATACATATTCCCATGTGATACTTGATATGTTTTTGTATCCCACGGGTGCGATACATCCATCGAATACCGAAACTAAAAACATTAGTGCCACTTGCCCCACCACCATCTTTGCTTGTGCTCCACATGTGCAAAGCATCTCACATGTGACAATGTGCCATCTTCCATCTTTCAATCTCTCCATACGTGTCAAGTGTCATTGTTAGCCTCATGTTCCCCATGTGTGCTGCATGTGCGACCATCTGGCTTCAAGTGCCCCACATTTGCCACATATGCCATTGTTCATCTTCAAGCGTCCTACATGTGCTATGTGTCAATCTAGCTCATTAGTAAGGCAGTAACTACAAGGAAAAATTTCGGAAGAAAATTTGTTTTGCCAAACAACAAATTTGAAAACAGGCTCCAAATTTTCAGGAAAATCTTGTTGAAAAACAAACAGGGAAACAATGGTTCCTTCCCATAGTTTCCTAGAAATACGGTTTCTTGAGAAACACTATTTCCTTTCCCATGCTTTCCTCAAATCCATAATAATTTTCTTTGATTTTACTTTCCACCCCAAAATGAACTGACAAACGGGAAAAGTGTAATTTTCTTGGAAAAAAATTCCTTCCAAATATTTTCCAAGCTCTCAAACAAGCCCTCAGGAAACCTGTCTTTCATCACCATTTATATCAAATTATATGAATATTGATGATTTTTTTACTCTTCCTTTCAACAGTCGTTCCTCGTTTTTTATTCTTTTCTCAAAGTTTAATTTTGCAGTTTTCATCTTCAAGTGTGTGCGACATTTATTATCCTTTGCCTTTAGTGAACTGCTACTTCTTAATGTTCCTAGCAGAAAATTGCAGGCTCAAGGAGCTACTGATTTAGCATCGAAGGGTCAGAATGGCTCAGGTTTGAGTGGTGTCAAGCCCAAAGAAGAAGTTGATGATTCTTTTGAATTGGATATGAAGATTTGCTGCCCATGTGGAAGTTCTTTGCATACCGATACAATGATTAAGGTAATGACACGAATCTTCTCTGGGTTCTTCATGGGTACTTCATTCAATGTTTCATCATATGCTTATTGATTCACTAACCATCAAGAGCTTGATGTATCATGAAAGAACTTATAAACTTAATGTTTTCCCCTATAAATCACGTTTGAAGATTTTATTTTATTTTTCATTCATAAAAGAACGGTTTTTACCTTATGAATGTTTTAGTTTCTCTTAACATGGCTTGCAAACTTATCTATTGTTGCACTCTAACAGGGAAATTACTTTACTGTGGATTGATGACCCAACCCATGCATCTTGCATGGTTTACTTTCAGGGTTGTCTCAGCCAGGTTATAGCCATGCATAAAGAAACTTGAGCCCGCCCATCTTTGTCAAGCCTGGAACTAGGATGTAGTACGGTGCCTAAGAAACCGTGGTTCCATGCATAGGTTATTATGGACCCACTTATGTGATTAAGACTGAACGGGTAATAAACTTGTTAGCAGGCTTTAGTTTAAAAGAGTCTTCAAGCAATATGTGAGATGGATTTTGAGGATGATGCCATTATGTGGAAAGAACCTTCCTGATCATTATTTGTATCAGGTAGAGAAAGAACCATTTTACCAAAAAAGAAGTATAAGGAGCGTAAAGAGTTTAGTACATGAATTGTGGGTTGGTTTTAAGAAGTCAACAGTATAAGCTGGTCTTACAAGTATCATGATACGGTTTTAAGTCCACAATGGGTGATTCAATTATGTGATAGACTATGCATTTAAAAATAATGAGTTAGAGGTTATTCTTTGGTTAGCTGTTGAAAAAGACAACAACTTCTCCGAATCGAGTCTTATCTCAGATCTTGCAAGACATCAATGAGTGGGCTTCTAGCATCTCGCCCTCAGATCTGCATGTTCTTAGTCCTTGGTGCTTTTGTTGGGGGTTGGCCCCTATCTCGAGTTGTAGTCCGTTAGGGTTTTCTGTTTTCCTTGCTTTCTTTCTTTTGTTTTCTTTGTTTTGTTTTGTTTTGTTTTTGTTTTTGTTTTCGTTTTTGTTTTTCCTTTTGGCTTATATTAATATTTGCAATCTTAAACAAAAAAGGTTGCAGCCAAATTTTAACATCGTCTGCCAACCCGTGCAACCTTCCTTTATTTGGGCTTGGGACTGGCAAGGAGAGCACAAAACTCCCACTTGATTTAGTTGTTGAATAGTATTAGGAAACTAGTGTTTTAGGAGAACATAATTAGTTTCGGAAATACTAATAGCAAAATAGTGGTTGAAGAGGAGGTTTTAGGCTTCTATGCAACTTTTATCACATGAATTGTGGGTTGGTTGAAGGAGTAGGCAGCTTATGTGGTTCTACAGGTTTTGTTTGATAGACTGAATCCCATAATAGGCTTAGCAATGTCTAGTGCATAATAGGCTATGAACAGGATTTCAGAAAAATTTGGGAAGAAGTTCAAGTTAATAGTAGTCTTTCAGATATGGGTTTCTAAATTAGAATGTTTCTTGATTATCTATTAAGCATTCTTTTGGAGTTTTATGTGATCTTTCACACCAAGTGTAAGAAATTTTATAGGATAGGTAGAAGACCTGCCGTGCTTTATGGGACAAAATGTTGGGCAGTTAAGGAACAACATGTTCGTAGGATGAGTGTAGCTGAAATTAGGCTGTTGATATGGATGAGTGGCAAGATGAGGAAAGATCGAATTCAGTGTTCGCATTGTTGACGAAATGTCGATAATATCGATGTTGCTAGACTAGCGACACCGAAACCCCCCTTTTTCGTTTCTCTCTCGATTATCAGCGAAATATCGTCGATAATTTTGGATTTTTTGCGACAAAATAGGTAAAAAGCAAAAAAAATTGAAAAAAACACCTTTGATTTCGGTAATACCTGGTTGATGGTTGATCGGAACTCAGAAGAAAAGAACCTGGGCAGCAATCGACAGTTCTCATCTTCGACGGAGGTAAAGAAATCTGAAAATTTCCCTTTTCTTCGTTCAATTGGAAGATTGATGTCACAAATACATGATTTCAACGAAAAATTAGGGATTTTGGGAGATTGAGATGGGATTTTGAAACCCTCAGTCGAAAATCCTCCCTCTCTGCCGAAAACCCCTCTTCGTAGACGAAAAACCCTCTCTTATTTATTTATTTATTTTTTCTTTTATGCTTCAGAACTACAGAAGCAGACCGCCCATGGTGTGCTTTAGCATACTGAGTAAACTCTTTGGGCCCACCGTGAATGTATGTGATTTATCCACACCGTCCATTCATTTTAGGGTAAATCCCAAAATTAAAGCATATCCACAGCTCCAGTGGACCACACCACAAGAAACAATGAGAATAATGATTTTCACCATTGAAACCTTCTTAGGCCCCACAGTGATGTTTTTTTGAATCAAACCTTTTTGTAAATATAAAAAGGCATGGATGAAGGGTTAAAATAAATATCAGCTTGATTCAAAATTTTTGTGGTCACCAGGAAGTTTTTAATTATATGCGTTCCATTCACACAGTTTCCTGTGGTGTGGTCCATTGAAGATTTGAATCTGGTTCATTTTTCGGTTCACGCACTAAAATAAGCCATCATATATGATGGATGGTGCAGATTTAAGGTAAATACTTCATAATGGGTCCCACATTTAGGGATCCACAGGAAGCGGATTGGCTGGTGTACCTAACACCGGCTATATAGCTACTGTAGGTACATGTCGTGCAAAGACGAGCACTGATGCTCCTCGAGCTCCGAGTTATACGAACGATTCAAAGGAGATCAAAGTTACATTGGCCCCACAGTGATGTATTTATTATATCTACATTGTTCATTTGTTTTTAGAGTTCATTTTAGAGCATTATCCAAAAAATGAACCATATCCAAAATTTATATCGACCACACCATAGATGGCAGCGGAGATAATGATTTTCACCATTAAACAATTTGCAGGGCCACCATAATGTTTATTTTGCATCCCATCTGTCCATAAAAACACAAATATCTGAAGAGGAAAAACAATTTTCATATTGATCCAAAACTTCTGTGACCCCAAAAAGGGTTTTAGGGTTTAAATGGTAGACGTTCAATCCCCCACTGGTTCTTGCAGTGTGGTCCACTTGATAGTTATATCTGTCTTATTTTTCGTCTAAAACCTTAAGACGAGCTCTTCAAATGGATGAATGGTTTGGATATAATACATACCTCGTAATCAAACCCACAAGTTGCTGTTTTCAATTGCTGGTGTGAGGTACACCAACCATTTCGCCTCCCAATCCCCCTACCTAGGTAAATTTCGGGATTCATATAAATTGCACCACAATGGAAGTGGATTGCATACTGAGTAAACTCTGTGGGCCCATCGTAATTTACGTATTTGATCCACTCTGTCCATCCATTTTATTAAATGATTTCAAGGCACAAGCCAAAAAATGATGCATATTCAAAGCCTAGGTGGACCACACCACATGAAACTATGTGAATTGAATGTTTAGCATTGAAAAATTCTTGGGGGCCACAAAAGTTTTGTATCAACTTGATATTTCAGTTTTTTTTTTTATTCATCCATGTCCCTGTGATCTTATGAACAGTTTGGATGACAAATAAACATCACTGGGCCTTATGAAGATTTCAATGGGGGAAATCATTATTCCCACTGTTTCATATGGTGTGGTCCACTTGAAACTTAGTTAAATTTATTTTGGTTATTATTAGAGTAATTTTTTTTAATGGAAACGTTTGCTTTTTTGGCCCCATTAAATGAAAACTTATTATTTAATGTATTTTTTTTACAAATTTTTAATTTCTAAATATACAAATATATGTATTTAGGCATGTCCTGAAGTTTCATTAAAAAATTTCACCGTATCTCCATGTTTTCGCAATTTTCTCCACATTTCCAGTTATCGGCGATAACGATATTATATCTTTATCTCTGGCTAGCGAAACTTGTAGCGATACCGACAACTCGAACACTGATCGAATTAGAACTGAATGCATTCGAGGGAAACTGGGAATAGCACCAATAGGTGTACTAAGATGAGGGAAAGTAGACTTAGATAGTTTGGTAATGTGCAACGGAGACCAAGAACTAAGCTCAGTTAGGAGCAGTGTTTCCATTGTCGACGAAAAATCGATAATATCGCCGATATTATCGGTGTCGCTGGACTGGCGATACCGAAACACCAAAAATTCGTTTCTCTTCCTAATGTTGACGAAATATCGGCGATATTTTCGATTTTATCGGAAAAAAATAGTTAGCAGCAACAACAACTCTCCTTGTTATTTCAAAAAAAACAAAATAGATACAGAAAAAAATAAATCTCTTACCATTTTTTTCTTAAAATCTGCCTGCGGGAGTGGCTTTCGGATGGATTTGGTGGGCCAATCACAGTCGATAGCGCCGGATTTTCAGAGGTAAGAAATCTCCTCTTTTTTTCTTTTTTTTTTTTTCTTTGAAAAGAATAGATTTGAAAGAAACCCAATTTTGACGAGGTTGAAGGGGATTTGGGTTGGGATTTGAAAAAGAGAAGTTTCGGGAAAGATATTCGGGATTTTTTTTAATGAGGTTTTCCGGAGAAGTTGAGACGAAAGGGAAGGGATTGACTGGTGTATACACCAGCGTGGGTACGTGTCATGCGATGACAAGCGCTGAGGTTCCTCGAGCTCCAAGTTGTATGAACGGTTCAAAGGAGGTCAAAGTTAAATGGGCCCAAAAATGATGTATTTATTACATCTATACCGTTCATCCATTTTTCAAGATCATTTTAGAGCACGAGTCAAAAAATAAATCATATCCAAATCTCAAATAGACCACGCTAGAAATAGTAGTGGGTAATGATTTTCACCGTTAAAACATTCATAGGGCCCACCATAAAGTTTATTTTCAATCCAATCTGTTCATAAGGTCAAAAATACCTAGATTAAGAGGAAAAACAAATATAATATTGATCCAAAACTTCTATGACCCCCAAAAGGGTTTCAATGGTATATGTTCAATCCCCCACTGCTTTTTGCGGTGTGGTCCACTTGATCTTTATATCTATCTTATTTTTTGGATCAAGCTTAATACGAGCTCATAAAATAAATGGACAGTTTGGATATAACACATACCTCATGATGGGACCCACAAAACTTGGTAACGTCAATGCACCCAGCTACTTGGTACACCAGCTAAGACGAAAGCTCTCTTTTGAGAGCGTGAACTCGGTGCAACTACGCTTAACAAACGATGGTGCGGTTCTCACGGCGGGGCCCACCTTGATGTATTTATTTTTTATCCATGCTGACCATAGGTTTTTCCAGATCATTATAGGACGCTAGCCCAAAAATGAAGCAAATGGAAATCTAAGCTGGGCCATATTTTAAGAAAGAGTGGTGGTTGAACCTCCACCATTAAAAACTTCTTCGAACCCACATTAATGTTTTCGTAATGTTTATTTGTCATCCAACCCATTGATGAGGTCACGTAAACCTTTATGAATGGAAAAGAACAAATATCAGGTTGGTCCAAAACTTTTGTAACCCATGAGAAGGTTTTAATGGTCAATCACCACTGTTTCTTATGTAAAGGTCCACCAAAGATTTGAATCTGCTTCAATTTTGAGATTATACCCTAAACTGATTTTTAAAAATAGATGAACAGGATAGATATACAATAAATATATCAAGGTGGCCCCACCATAAGTGTTGTACTTCTTACGTTAGGCTAAGGTTGCACATAATCCACTCTACTCCCCTGCACCACTAAGTGGGTGGGAGTCAGTAGGCCGGTGTATTATTTATTTATTTATTTATTATTATTATTATTTTCAATTCATCCCAGCAGGAATGGGACCACGAACAGTTTGAATGTATATAAACATCACGGTGGATTAGGGAGGTTTATTTGTCATCCAAGTTGAAACTTTCCTAGGAGCTATGGCCCACAGTGGTGTTTCTTTGTCATCCAAGTTGTTCATAAGATCACACAGAGATAGATGAAGGTAAAATACAAAAATGACATGGATCCAAAACTTTTGTGGCCCCTAATGATTTTTCAACCGTAAAATTCACATTGTTTCCTATGGTGTGGTCCATTTGAGCATTGGATATGCTTCATCTTTGGGATCAAGCCTTAAAATTATCTTGTAAAATGGATGGATGGGGTGGATAAAATACATAAATCACAATCGGCCCCACACAGTTGACTCAGTACAATAAGCATACTGATTTATACATGTGCATGTGTCACTTGTTTGTATCTTCGGATTGATGGGTCGATGTTCTGTAGGGGCATCATAGTGATAAATATTTTATCAATGTCGTCCATTTATTTTGATAGATAATTTTAAGGCATGAGTCCAAAATGAGATAGATTTGCATCTCAGGTGGACCACACTAAGGGATACAGTGGTGATTAAATGCCCACTATTAAAAACAGTGCCCACCACCAAATTTTTGGATTTGCCTAACTTTTAGAACATTGTCCTATTGTGGCCTTTCAAAACAGATGGTAGGAGTGGATTTGTGACTTACATCTCTATCATGGAAAAACCACACTAATTGGATAATCCAATCCATCCTTGATTTGGCATCTTTGAGTTCATTCACTTTTACAATTACTGTATGCCAGCTGCACTTGTAATATATAAACTCATTTTGGTTGCTATTGAAGTGATTTTTTATGGCATCGCATGCTTTTTGTGTCCCATTAAATAAAAACTTATTATGTAATGCATTTTTTTTTTTGTAATTTTTTCATTCATGTAAATATGTGTATTCATGCATGTCTTGAAGTTTCATTGAAAAATTCCACCATTTTCTCCATGTTTTTCCCTTTTTTCCTCCATTTCCAGTTATCGACGTTGTTATCGGCGATAACGATATTATATCTTTATCTCTGGCCAGCGAAACTTGTAGCGATACCGACAACTCGAACACTGGTTAGGAGTGAGTTGGTACATGTTGAAGGCTCTAAAAGGGGGAGGGAATAAGAAGAGATTGATGAACTATGGTCTAACTCGGTTATGGCCCTTGATACAATTGAATGGCAGAACATGATTCATGTAGCCTAGTCCAATTAGTTGGGACAAAGCTCAGATGATGATAATGATTACTTTTGGGAAAAAGAAAATAGGAAAGAAGTGGTTGAGCGGGAGTCTTTAGGTGTATTGAAGGTCTTTCATCTTAAATTTTTTTTTTTTTTTTTCCATCTTTAGATGAAAAAAATAAAAAGGCATTCTATAAGCATTTGCAAGACATTGCTAGTGAATTCCTTTTATTCTGAATTGTTTACACCATTAACTTTAGGTAGAATTACACTTTTCTTGCACTCTTCATTAAAACAGATGAAACACAGAAAAAAATGCATTGTTTGGAGCTTAGTGGTAGACACTAGAAACCTTCTAACCAAGTGCTGCTCTCACTTCAGGTCATGCTTCCTGCTCCTGCTTTCTAGCCATTCTTCACTTGCTAAGGATTTGTGACTGACACTTAAAATTGTTCTGCACATTAGGCTGTTGCCTTTTCCTTTGATGTTTCATGCATGTGTATCTCTGAAAGGAAAAAACTATACTTTATAGGTGGCTTTATATATGGATTCTCTCTAGTTGTACTTTTCCATCTTTAGCTCCATTTATCAAGCTTATTCATTGAATCGTGATGTACCACTAGAATGTCTATTCTGTTGAGCTATTGGATCTAATGAGTTTTAACATTCTTTCTTCAGTTAGTCTCCCTGATCATGATAGATCTTATCTCTAAACAAATCCTAAGCCAGTATCCTCTCCTATCTCACAACTATCATGAGTAGGAGAGCTCTAGACTCGAGATTCCAATGGAGCTGTTTAAGCTGGATCATGTTCATTTTAAGAAGTGAGAATTATCTGGGAAAAGTGGAAGATGAATAAAGGTAGTTAGGAATAGGAGAAACTCTAGCCTTTCTGAATAACAATGATTACTTCTCCCCAATGTATTAAATAGCGAAAAGCGTGTAGCATAGTGTTCACCCCTCTAAAGTGTGAGGCATAAGATACCTAGCGTGTAGCATAAGCTACATGCTACTTCTAGATTTTTAACCAAGCTCATGATATTCACCAAATTAGACTGATTAATAATAAGTTTAACAAAATTTCATGATATATGATGCAACCAAACACAACCTAAAGTAATAGGAAAGAGTAATCATTAAGTATAGGGGTTAAGAAAGAGTAACAAAACTGATTTATACTATTACCAATGTCATTTTTACTAAAAGCATTGAAAAGATTGACTAATTTTGGTTGAAAAAAATGTAACAATCATTGAAAACATTAATTGATTTTAATGTTGTAGTGAAAATACCTTGCACTGTAAGCTACATAGCATGTAGCGTAGTCCATGTAGTGTGTAGCATATGGAAATTATCATGTAGCCCAGGCAACTCGTGACTTGAGTTATTTTCATGAGCTACATAGCGTTAAGGCTAAGCTATGGTACGTAGCGTAAGATACACACTACATAGCATTAAGGCTAAGGAACACGCTACGTAGTGTAGCTACGCGCTACTCGTGACGTGGATGCTTTATGATGAGGGAAGCCCTCCATTTGTTTAAACCATCGATGACTCCTATGAGGAAATAATTTTGAGGTATAACTTTAGTTTAGGTGTCACAACATGAAGAAGGCATGAGAGAGTTGCTAAGTTTAGAATGTTCTATAAACTATGATACTGTGGCCAAGGTGAGTAGCGGAAAACGGGCAAGGTCGAGCAAAGGTGGTGACCAATGATAGTGTTTTCATGAACCATGAGGAGCTTGGGGTACAGAGTAAAGATGACGAGGACATCACGTCACGTACACCTTTACGTACGTATCAGAGGAGGCGGCGGGCCGCACCACTTTCCCTGTGGCTAGGTGAGTACCCGTGATCGTGTTGAAGACCCCATGTGCATGTGCGAGTATCTGAAAGACCCCACACTGGGAAGATGCGCATGGGCTGCTTTATGGTGTAATCCAGACCGTTGGATTAGAGGGACATGACGATCGGGCCATTGGATCACATGGATCACATTGGATCACATGATTAGGCCATTGATCGTTGATCGTCCACATCAGTTTTAAACTTTATCATATTTTAGGATTTAGTTTTTGATTATTTTATATTTGGACACATTATGAGTGTTTTAGTTGATTTTATTTAGACTTGGCTTACTTTCGTTAAAGCTCACAAGACAGGGATTTTTGTAATTTTTGAAACTTTTTGAATTTATAAAAAGAGAAGGGTGTGTGACCTCTCCCTCATTGAATTTCGTGATAAAAAAAGAGAAGCTCTTTCTTTCTTCTCCCATCTTCATGCGATTTGAAGATACCTCCATGCGATTTGGAAGGAAGATTGGTGCGAGGCTAATCTTCATTAACGGAGGTACAAGGTCTCCATCTATCCTTACACCGTCTTCCTTTTTCTTCCTCATCCAAGTATTCTCTTCAGGTTCTTAATTCTCCCATCCCAAATCTTCGTTTTCTCCAAAACCCAACTTTCCCATACCTATCCATAAACTAAACCCTAACCGTCCTAAACCCATCCTCCCACGCCACACATTTGAATCCCACCTGCTCCTTTTGGCTTCCCACTGTCATTATATCAAACCCCACTCTTTCATCCCCGAAACCCTAGCCCTAAACCTAAAATCCCTAACTTTCCCCAAATTACCCAAGCCCTAATTTTCACCCTAGGTTGTATAAGGTTTCCTATTTTGAAATAAACTATATCCTATGCTAATTGGATGTCCCTACATCCATTAGATCCTAGTTTCGTTTTATTTAATGATCTTATGTTACGATGTTCGTAGCTTAGGATAGGATTACGCATGATTTTCTTTTGATTTTCATGATATTTGTGATGAATATAGTGACGTTTGTGTTTTTTTTTTTTTTTTTTTGTTAAATATCTTGATTCATTTATTTGATCTCAGATGTTACTTAATTCATGCATCGGTCCTGCATCAAAAGAGGGCACGGATTAGGAAAGTGTGCAGGAAAGCTAAAGCCAACATCATTGCATTGCAAGAATCCAAGCTTCAGTCCCTTTCCTTAGGTCCGATGGATTCCATCTGGGGCATTAAAAATAAATAGTGTCTCCGTTAATGTTGGGGGTTCTACGAGGGGTATGCTTCTTGCTTGGAACTATGACAAATACAGGAAGATCGATTCTTTTCCTGTTTCTGCTTTGCTTCGGGATACTTCGTCAGGGTTTCAGTAGGTGATGACTTTTGTTTATGGTTCGTGTCTCAAAAACCTTTGAAACCAATTCTCAGAGGAGCTTGATGCCATTAGGCAGAGATGGGAGGCTCCTTGGTGTTCTAGTGGGGATTTTAACGTTGTCAGATTTTTGTTTGAATGATCGGGGGGGTGGGGTTGATGTGATCTATATTTTAAATATCGTTATCGCGTAATGTATCTCACCCTTGGGATATGGATATATATCGGTTATTGCATGTGATATATTGGTTGTTTTGCGTAATATATCATTGTTGTTGGGAAACATGGGAACATTGGGAAATTGGTAGAATTTTTCAATGAAACTTCAAGGAGTGTTGAAAAAGACATCAATACACACTTAGAAATCAAAACATGACAAAACAGTGCACATAATAGGGGTTTCCTTTGTATGGGGTCCTAATATATAATGCGCTTTCCAACTGAACTGATTCCAGTATATTTAAAGTCTATTCATATAATTTATAAATGTAAGAAGACATGTATGAAAACACAAGCAATACATTCAAAAGCAAAAGAAGAAGCACTAGATCAGGTTACATGTTTAATTTTGTGTTTGGATACAAAGATTACAACTGATTTACAAGAAATTGAGAAATTTGTGTTTTTGTTAATTTTTCAAAACTTGACCAATCTCCCCCAAATCTCGAAATCGAAGTTCCAAATCCATGATTTTTCATGAACAACATGAAGAATCATAGATTTGTAACCATTTGACACTGGTTTAACGTGATTTACAACAAAAACATGGATCGAAAATCGAAAATGCTCATTGGATCAAATAGGTGGGATATATCGGCACTACTTGTGCCTATCGTATCACACAGGTCGGATACACGATATATTGTGGGATATATCGGCTGATATCATCGATATTTAAAACACTGGATGTGACCAAAAGTATAGCTACCTTTTCTGATTGGGTTAACAGACACCCACTGGTGGATCTACCATTAGGAGGGGCTAGATGGTTTTAGTGATTTAGGGTTTTGAGAACTAGGTTTGGATGGATTATGGGTTGTAGAAAGAAGAAGAATGAAGGTTTAAAAGAAAAAAAAAAGATGAAGAGGAAGTAAAGAAGAAGATGAGAGAAGATACCTTGTTGAGAAGAGAGAAAAGTAGAAAAGATAACCAGGGAATCACTTGTGGTTTCGCACCATCAATTCAATCACATGATAAATATTTTTTACTCAATCTCCAAGCAAAAGGAGAAGAATCTCTTTCATTGATAACATACATAATGGCTAGGGTGGGGATGTCCAACCTTATATAGTTTCTGAAAAGACCATTTACAGAAAGGCGCTCTCAGATCGGATTCTCAACATAAAGACACTTAAGGAATTAAAAGTTGTTCCAAACTCCCAAAGCTCAACACAAATATGAGCCATACCAAAAATAACAAAACATGTAAACAAACTAAACAACTAAACTATTTCGTGGCCCATGGGCTCCATGATCAAGATGTTTGATGATGATGATCCAACCGAAATGGTCCACAGTCGAAATCCAACGGTCTAATCACCATGTCCACTCGATCTAATGGTTCAATGTGTCTAGCAAGCTCCTATATGCAGCCAACGTGCATCTTCCCAGTGCGGGGTTCTTAAAGACGCACGAACATGCACGTGGGGTCTTCAACGTGGCTAGGAATGTGAATTGGGCCAAGTGGGTCTCCTGTAATGTTCGTCTAGCCACAGGGAGACTAGCTCAACCCTCCTCTAGTATAGTGCTCAGATGTCCTCATCAATTCCCCTTGGTTGAGGAGATTTCACCTCTGGTGAAATAAAGCTGCGGTGACACTTGGGGAGATCCGGGTCACATTGTTAAAGTTCTGCCTCTATAATCCATGTACTGTCTGACTTTGGCTTGCCTTTCCACTTAACAAGGTACTTCTACTAACTTCCATGTCATGTGGAAACCACTCACTCATCCTAGATATCCTTTATCTTTTCTCTCTTGGTAGGTGTGCACGGCAAAGAGATAGATGTTTGGAAGAATAGTCGGGTATAGGCCAAGGATCATATGAGAGGTCGGAAGGGATATAATCAAGATCAAGGTGATTGTCTGAATAAAGGCCAGTAGGTGCAGATGTTGGATCCTTAAAAGAGACAAGATCTTTCACATTAAATGTAGATTTAATACCCATGTTGGGTGAAAGATCTACAACATACACATCGTGTCCCAAATTATTCATTATGTTATAAGGTTCTACACTATGGGCTTGTAGTTTCTTAACGGTCCCTTGCGGAAACTATGCAGGCCTTATATGAACCATCATATAGTCATTTTAATTGAAACTTTCTGAACATGTGATGAGAGTCGGCAACTATCTTGTACGTTTCATTGCTCATGCTAATCCGCTTTCTAATTTCAACATGCAAATCATGGATATGATGTGTAAATGCATCTGCAGACTCTGACGACCTATGTGAGACCACGGGAATAAGATCTATGGGCTTCCTAGGCTCATCTACTTGCCTTTCTAGATTCGCTTCCTCACGCCGGACTCATTGAATCGTGAGGAAGGTTTGGTAGAGTCAACCCAGGGATAGGGCATGTTGAATGTTCCGCATGGGTGTAAGCTCATCCGGTATGTCCTCAGGTGGCATCTCCGTACTAACCTTGGGTGTGTCCTCACTTGCAACGTGGACATACACTGTCAAATCTTCTTTAGTCTCCCTTTCGGACTGTTTGGCATTTATTATAGGAAAAGACTTGAGCTGAAATTTCCTCACATTTTTAAGATCACATTTTTTGTTGTCCTCCTTTTTCGGGGTGCTTTTGGGCGGGAGATGATTCAACTTTATCTTCTTACCCTCATGCACAAATTAACACGTATTCGGGTGACCGAATAGTGTCACATCATGATCATACAACCAAGGTTTGTCCAAAATAATGTTGCCTACATCCATAGGCAAAACACCAAACTACAACGTGTTCGTATAGGAACCAAACTGGATGGGAATGAGATAATGCTGACAAACCAGAATCGAAGACACATCAACCTATGAGACTCGATAGGATTGAGGGTGAGGAACAACTATCAAACATAGCCATCCACAGTGCTAGCAGAGGCCACATTGGTGCAACTGCTACTATTAATGATCACTTTGTAGTTTTGGTCACCACACTTGGAATAAGTGTGGAAAATTGAATTACCGCACCAATCATCACCTTCTATAGTCTGGCCTAAGGCGTGTCTAAAGACTGCAAGTGGCACGGTCTCAACTTTTTCGTCTTCTTTATTATTAACACTAATCTCGAGCTGATATTCTTCTTCTTCGCGATTGCCTTGATTAGCCATATCTTTATCCAACTTGCTAATGACGATGACCTTATTTCACTCTTTTGTAGGGCATTGATATGCGAAATGCTCGTATCCTCGACAATTGTAACACCACACTTCCTCACCTCCCTTTGAACTGGTACTAGCTAGACCTTTATCCTTGACATTCCTAATGTTGAATTGAGTACCAACATGGGCTTTGGATTGACCCCTAATACTAGGCTTGGCTCCTTGGGAAGTGGTCTTGGCATTGGACTCACGAAGGTCGAATCCCCTGGTGAACTACGGTTTCAGATACCGCTCAAGGTCTTGCACCACTTGATGGGCATGCTATAGGGTGCTGACATCATAGGGGATGAGCTCACGCTGAAGCTCGGATCGGAGGCCCCTCCTGAAACGAGAAAGTGTCATTAGCGGGTCCTCGACGTTACATCGCATCATGTATTCATTGAACTTAACGATGTAATTTGTCACGTGCATTGATCCCAAGCGAAGGGATTACCATTGATCCAGGAGCCTTTAACGGTAAGAGAGGAGATACTTTTCTCTCAAAATATCTTTCATCTCAGCCCATAATGTTAGCAGGCCATCTACAAACCTCTCCATCTTCCGCTCAACATTTCTCCAGAATAATTTGGCTTGGCCCACCAACTTTATCTTAGCGATTCTCACTCAACACCTATCAGACATGTCATACCACTCAAAATAGTGAGTCATGTCTGTTGACCAATCGAGAAGGGCTTTGGGGTCAAAGCGACCATCAGAGCTCAGGGCCTCAACCTTCACACTTTTCATCACACGCTCATCAAGATCATGGTGGTCTTGATACTCCCCACAAGGTGGTTGGGTACGCACTCCACCATGGCCAATACCTCGACCATGATTTCTCTCACATTCTCCAACTTGGCCTCCTCCAACTTTGACTTTCCGCTTGAGACTGGCCATTTTCCCCATTGTCGGGCTTTGCTTGGAGGGAAGTTTCCAATTGGGTCATGCGAGTATGGGTTTCATTTTTGAACTTTGCCAGTTGGTTACTAGTAGTTCTATTGTAGGCCTCAATGGTCACGAGACGATTATTGATGGCATTGATAGCTTTAGCAAGCTGTTTCGAATTCATTGTGGGATGCAAACTAAGACCACGCTTAAAATGAGTGGGCATAAATCGGGAACCTAAAAACTAATGACTCTAGATGCGATGTTATGAGAATGAGAAAATTGTTAATCCTAGACACGGCAATATGAAAACCATACTTTAAATGCAACATGATAGTCCTATGGTAGACCTTGCTGTGATACTAAAATTTGATGCAGGATAGAATGATCTAACCTAATATGATGCCATGGAATTAAAAGACAAATTAACTAGAGCAATGGAATGACAAAATAAAGCTAATTAACCATAAATTGAGAAGTTTCAGATTCATGACATGTCCAAATTCAAGTCCATGATAGTTCCGCAATGCGAATCTCATAAATTGCTGATTAACCGGGACCTATGGGAGATAGAACTCCCATCCTAGCATAGGAAATGATCTAATTCTAAAGGGAATCTCTTGGTTTGTTAAAGGGCTTAAGAACTAGGGATTTGGGGATTTTAGAAAAATTAAGGTTTTGTGAAATTAGGGGATTTTGGGGAAATTATGATTAGGGTTTTGAGAACTAGGTTTGGATGGATTATGGGTTATAGAAAGAAGAAGTATGAAGGTTTAAAAGAAGAAGACGGAGAAGAAAAAAAAAAGAAGAGATGAAGGAAGAAACGAAGGAAGAAAAGAAGTAGATGAGAGAAAATACCTTGTTGAGTAGAGAGAAAAGTAGAATAGATAACTAGGGAATCACTCCTCGTGGTTTCACACCATCAATCCAATCACATGATGATTTTTTTTTTTTTTTTTTGCTCAATCTCAAAGAAAAAGGAAAATCTCTTTCATTCATGATATGCTTAATGCCTAGGGTGGGGACATCTAACCCTTTTTTTTTTTTACACCCCCACACACTCACGCCACACTCACACACACCTCACACACGCACGCCGTGGGATTGCACCACCATGGGTACTCAAACCCTTGACCCGGTGTTGAAACTCCAAGGAGTCTACCACCCGGGTAAGAGTAAGGACCCTTTATAGTCTCAGAAAAGACCATTTATAGTCTTAACCCTTTATAGTCTCAGAAAAGATCATTTACAAAATGAAAGATAAGATTCTCAACATAAAGACGCTTAAAGAATTAGAAGTTGTTCCTAACTCCCTAATCTCAACACAAATATGAGCTGTACAAAAAATAACGAAACATGTAAACAAACTAAACAACTAAACTATTTCGTAGCCCACGGGGGTTCACGATCAAGATGTCCGATGATGATGATCCAACCGTTAGAATCGTCTATGGTCGAAATCCAACGGTCCGATCACCATGTCTACTTGATCCAACGGTTGGTTTGTTGTGTCCATTAAGATCCTATATGCAACCCATGTGCATCTTCTCTGTGTGTGGTCCTTAAAAATGCATAAACATGCATGTGAGGTCTTCAACATGGTTAGGAATGTGAATTGGGCCAAGTGGGCCCCATGTAATGGTCGTCTAACCATAAGGAGATTGGCTCATCCCTCCTTGTCTGGTATGATCCTCGGATGTCCTCATCACCCAAAAGGATGTGAGTAGGTATGGGAAGACCTAGGGTCCTATGGTTTACTAGAGGATGTGGTCCTCGTGATAGAGTTTAATGGCAAAACAAGATTCGTCTACCTAACCCCAATTAGTTGGAATAAGTCTTGGATGACGAGGATGTATCATTGAATAAATATAACATTAGAGTCACCACAATTAATTCCTTGGTTATGTTTGATAGTATCCAATGGCAAAGAACATTTTAATTTTTTTTGAGAAGTCACGAAATATATTGATAAAAGGGAAGGAAATACAAAGCAAAGAAGAATAGAGAGATCGCCAAGAGAGCAACCTCAACCAGACTCCTAGAAAAAGAAAATCAGAGTCCTTTAGACCCGCTATAAAGACGCCCCATTAAATCATTAACCGCTTAGCCTTACTGGCTACAACCGCCTCCGAGTTCGAAATATCCCTGAAACATCTATTGTTTCTCTCTTCCCAAACTGATCACCATATTGCAAAGAACATTTTAATTGATAGTGTTTCTAACATTTTAGCAGGTGCGTTGTTACCCTAATGGTCGAATAAACTCCCAATTTGTTTCATGCTTTTTGCAACTAAGCATCAAAACTATCTAGGGGTTATTCAATTGGTGCTTGATGATCCTATACGCCACATAGTTTCTTCCTCTATCTAGGGGTTATTCAATTGGTGCTTGATGATCCTATACGCCACATAGTTTCTTCCTTTAGTGGACTAGTCTTTGTTGGTTCACACAGATTGGATGCGTAGTTGGACATAGGTTTTGCCAAACAAGGGCCATATTGGTTTTGGCCAAAGGCAATGACATGAAGAAATAAAACTTAAAATTCGTAAGATAGTGGTTCACACAAAGGAAGAAACTATGTGGCGTCTTTGTTGGTTCACACAGATTGGATGCTTAGTTGGACATAGGTTTTGCCAAACAAGGGCCATATTGGTTTTGGCCAAAGGCAATGACATGAAGAAATAAAACTTAAAATTAGTAAGACAGTGGTTGTTAGGAGTGACATAATTGGAATCATGAGGATGGTAGGGAGTGGTTATCCAAACCTCAAAAGTAGGGACTTTTTTTTTTTTTTTTTTCCTTTTTTCAATTTTAAGAGCAATGTTTACTATATCGATAATATCGTCCGATATTATCGGTATTGCACATGGGCGATATGAAACTTGCCTGGAATGTATTAATTCCCTCACATCAGTCAATGTATTGCAATGTATCGTCAAAGTATCGCAATGAATTGCAGATATCGCAATTTATTGTGAGATATCGACAATCTTTCTTTGAAAAATCCTTTGTATCGACGATATCTATCGATATAGATAGATATTGAAGACACCAAACAGGGATCGCATGGACTTCCTCCAAAAACCCTTTCTAACTCTTTTTTTTTCGCCACTTTTTCCTTCAATCTTCTCTCTTCTAAACAGATTGTAGGTCGTTTTTGGTCCATCCTCTACAATTTTTTGGTAGGAAAAACTAGATTTCAAAGCGGGATCCAGATTTTTCTGGATATGGGGCCGATTCTCAATCGGTGAGTGTCTTTGCATTTCGCTCCCTTTTTTTTTTTTTGTAAATTATACAAAATCAATTTGAAAAGGTTGGAAATTCTTCATTCTTCATGTTTTGCATGAAAAATCAACGATTTGAACATTTGATTTTGAAATATTGGGGGAAATTCAAAATTTCTCCAAAATCTCCCAAATTGGTTGCAATCTTACACTCCAAACATGAAATCAATCATGAGGCCTAATCTACTGATTCATGAAGTTTTTATGATTTTTCAGAATTTTTTTAATTAAAAATAATAAAAAATATATTTTTTTCCAAAATTTCACTTCTAGCAGTGGTCCATTGAATCCAATTTCACTGTATTTAGGAGTGTTTGATGAAATCACCATCACTTATACTCTATTTTTGAAATTTGAGGGTAGGTGACTGATTTAGGGGAAATTGCGGAACATTCAAAATTTCCCTAAATTCTCCCAAATTGGTTTGCAATTGTACACTCCAAACATGAAATCAAACATGTATGATGCTTGATTTACTGATTCATGTATTTTTTTATTATTGATTTTTCAAAAAGAAAAGTTATTTTTAATTAAAAAATAACTTTTTTGTTGAAATTTCTTTTGTATTAGCGGTTAATTGATTGTATTTTCTTTTGTCTCAAGTATATTTCTAAATCTCTACCTCTTCTTTTGGTTTTGAATGTATTGTTTGTGTTTCCATAAACGTCTTCTTACGTTTGTAATTGTTATAAATTCACTTTGAATATAGTCGAATTAGTTTAGTGAGACATTGCGTGGCTCAGGACCCTATACCAGTGTTCAAAATATCGGTATCGCACTACGCATCACATCC
Organism: Magnolia kwangsiensis; assembly: GCA_037074715.1. NCBI lineage: Eukaryota > Viridiplantae > Streptophyta > Magnoliopsida > Magnoliales > Magnoliaceae > Magnolia > Magnolia kwangsiensis. The sequence goes on along the minus strand of CM073575.1, from coordinate 123,962,387 downwards.
TTGAGATACAGATACATATCGGTTCTCGCATAGGATATATCATTTGTATCAGGTAATTTGTTTCAATTTTTGGGAAATATGGGGAAGCTTTGGGAAAATGGTTAAATTTTTCAATGAAACTTTAGGTATTGTTAAAAAAGACCTTAATACACATTTTAAAATTATAACCTTTCAAAAAATAAGTGCACATAATAGGTTTCCTTTGTATAGGGTCTTAAGCTATGTGTTGTTTGACTGAACTAATGTAACGAAATTAAAATTGAATGCGTAACATTCAGAGTGTTTGTGATGATTGTTTCATTAAACACTCCTAAATACTTCAAAATTATTCTTAATTGACAATTGGTTGAAGGAAAATTCCGAGAAAAAATAATATTTTAATAATTTTTAATTTAAAAATGATTTTTATTTTCCGAAAATTGACAAGGACTTAACAAATCAGTAGATCAGCCCTCATACATGCTTGATTTCATGTTTGGAGTACAACATTGCAAGCAATTTGGAAAATTTTGAATTTCCCCAAATTTCCCTAAATTGGACCACCTACACTCAAATTTCGAAATTAAAGTGTATGTGATGATCATTTCATCAAATACTCTTAAATACCTCGAAATTAGTCTCAATTGATAGCTGGTTAAAGGAAAATTTCAAAAAAAAAAAACATGGAAAGCATGAAGAACCAATGGATATCGAGATCAAAGCTCTGACTCCTTGATTTTTCATGCAAAACATGAAGAACCAATGGATTTATAACCAATTGACATTGATTTGACATAATTAAAAAAAGAAAAAGAAATTAGAAATTGAAAATGCTCACCGAATCGAAGATGTGGGATAATATCGGCACTACCTGTGCATTTCATATCGCACAGGTGGGATCAAGGTGTCCCATATCGGTTACGTATCGGCCGTATCGGCCGATACGTAACGGTATCGGTTAAGGCCGATACGAGTATCGGCCGCGTATCGGCCGATACCAATTTTTGTACCCGTATCGGCCGATACGGGTCCGTATCGGACCGTTACGGGGGCGTAACGGTCAGAAAACGGTCATATTTTTTTCTCTTTTTAAGCACTTTTCTTGCTGTTTTTTCCAAACTTCTTGCTTCCAAACTGTTTTTCACTCCTTCTAATAGTAATTTCGACCAACCTTGGCTAGTTTTTTGGGACAAAAACACATTATATTACGGATTTGGTTGAATCAAAGCTCGGTGGGCCATTTTTCAGAAATTCTTCAAAAATAGGTATTTACTTTCTTTAATATGTTTTTCTGTTTTAATCATGCCATATGATGTGTTAATCATAGTAGAACATGATAATGTACATTTTACAGATTTGGGGTGCCATTTTATATTTTTTTTATATTTTTTTCTATTTACGCATGATTTTTGGGCCCTTTTTTTAAAATTCAAAAAATCAATTTTTAATAGTTGTTTTGCTGTTTTAATGATGCCATATGATGTGTTAATCATAGTAGAACAGCTTAATGTGCATTTTACAGATTTGGGGTGCCATTTTATATTTTTTTTATATTTTTTTCTATTTACGCATGATTTTTGGGCCATTTTTTTAAAATTCGAAAAATCAATTTTTAATAGTTGTTTTGCTGTTTTAATGATGCCATATGATGTGTTAATCATAGTAGAACAGCTTAATGTGCATTTTACAGATTTGGGGTGCCATTTTATATTTTTTTTATATTTTTTTCTATTTACGCATGATTTTTGGGCCCTTTTTTTAAAATTCGAAAAATCAATTTTTAATAGTTTTTTTGCTGTTTTAATGATGCCATATGATGTGTTAATCATAGTAGAACAGCTTAATGTGCATTTTACAGATTTGGGGTGCCATTTTATATTTTTTTAATATTTTTTTCTATTTACGCATGATTTTTGGGCCCTTTTTTTAAAATTCGAAAAATCAATATTTAATGGTTGTTTTGCTGTTTTAATGATGCCATATGATATGTTAATCATAGTAGAACATGTTAACGTGCATTTTACAGATTTGGGGTGCCATTTAATATTTTTTTTTATATTTTTTTCTATTTACGCATGATTTTTGGGCCCTTTTTTTTAAAATTCGAAAAAACAGTTTTTAATGGTTGTTTCGCTGTTTTAATCATGCCATATGATGTGTTAATCATAGTAGAACATTTTAATGTGCATTTTACATATTTGGGGTGCCATTTTATATATTTTTTATATTTTTTTCTATTTACGCAAGAATTTTGGGCCCTTTTTTTAAAATTCGAGAAATCAATTTTTAATAGTTGTTTTGCTGTTTTAATCATTCCATATGATGTGTTAATCATAGTAGAATATGTTAATGTGCATTTTACATATTTGGGGTGTCATTTTATAAATTTTTCTTTGTATTTTCAAATTAGTGACTTTATATTTTTATTTGCTTATATTGGACAGGTTTTGGAGCTTCTTAGGGTTTAGTTAGAACATAAAATTATCTTTATTAACATAGGTCATACACTCATACTCATATCCTAAACCTAAAGAAATGTCTAGGTCTGGCCAACAACAAGTAAGTGAGGATATTGGATGGCAACATTGTGAGAGGGTTGGTGGTACTAGGCACCAAATAAAGTGCAAGTATTGTGATAGGATAGTGTCTGGAGGAATTACCCGTCTCAAACAACATTTGGCACATCGAAAGGGTCAAGTTGCGCCATGTGTCAGAGTACCGAGAGAGATAATGCTATTAATGCAAGCTAGTCTGGATGAGTCGAAGGGTAAACGTGCTGCTGTACAAAAGAAGAGAGATGATAGTTTAGAAGCAGCTCGACAGGAGGTGTTTGGTCCTGAATATATGGGCGTTCGTGATGAAGATATTATTGATTCTGACGAAGATTCAGATCGGGAATTAACCATAGCTAGGAGAGAGCGTGCGTCTAGCTCGTGAAGAGGAAGAACGTCACCGCATGTTTGGCATGCATGGGTCAGTGCGTGATACAGGAGGGGGCAGTGGGAGTGGGAGTGGGACAGGGAGTGCAACTAGAAGTGCAACTGCTTCTGCAGCTGGGACTGAGGGTAGGGGGGGTAGGTTTGGTGGGTTACGACGTATATTTGGGAGCCGACGACAGACATCTTCACATGATGCCTATATACATTTGGATGAAGAAGTAAATGAGCCTAGGAGACCCTCTATTGATCCAATCCTGTTTAGGAAAGAATCAACTAAAAAAAAAGAAGATAAAACAAATGTGGAGTAGAACTTCCGTTGAGAAATTAGGTAGAGCAGCAGCAAAGTTATTTATACATGCTAACATACCTCCTAACGCGGCCAATTCTCCATATTGGCAGGTGGTAATTGATGCAGCAGCAGAAGCAGGTGAAGGAATAAAAGCTCCCACGGCTAAGGAGATTAGGGGGAAATGGACAGATGCAGAGTATGTGGATGTGAAAACATACGTGGCTACCTTTAAACCTGTATGGCAAGCCAGAGGATGCACGATCATGTGCGATGGTTGGACTGGCCCAACCAGACGCAGCATGATCAACTTCATGGTGTACTGCCACTTGGGAACTATATATCACAAGTCAATTGATGCCTCAGAAGTAACAAAAAATTCTGATTATATTACTGGACTAATGGATAAAGTTGTGGATGAGATTGGAGAGGAGAACGTAGTTCAGATTGTGACAGATAATGAAGCATCATATAAGCTTGCAGGACATCTGTTGATGAATAAGAGAAAACATCTTTTTTGGTCACCATGTGCTGCCCATTGTATTGATCTTATATTGGAAGATATTGGGAAGAAGAAGAATGTTAAGGAAATGGTCGAAAGGGCAAGGGAAGTAACGACGTTTATTTACAATCATAATCAAGTAGTCGCAATAATGAGAAAGTTCACGAAAGGACGAGAATTGTTGAGGCCTGCGGCGACTAGATTCGCAACAAACTTTATAGCATTAGAGAGTTTATCCCAGCATAGGGGAGAGTTGAGTGAAATGTTCGCTTCCCGATAATGGCTCAACACAAAACATGGGAAGAAGACATCAGGGACACCGGTCGACGTTGTGAACACCATACGGGACAACAAATATTGGAAGAAGGTTAAGGCGATCCTAAAGGTGATGGAGCCACTAATGAGGGTACTCCGTCTTGTTGAAACCGATGAAGCACCTACCATGGGCTTCCTATATGATGCCATGGATAAGGCAAAGCTTGCAATTCAACGTGATTGTAGAAGCTGGGAGACTTATTGGAAGATGATCGACAGGAGATGGACAAAACAACTCCATCACGATCTTCATGCAGCAGGTTATTACTTAAATCCTAGGTATAGATATGCCCAATCATTTGTTGCGGATGATGAAGTTCGTGTCGGGCTAAAAAATGTGATAAAGAGATTAGAACCTGACTTAGATCTGCAAATAAAGGCGTTGAATGAATTAGATACATTTGGAAATCGCCTTGGTAGTTTTGGAGATGCTCTTGCACAGCATGCAGTATCTAGGTTGCAACCGGCCGAATGGTGGATTAATTTTGGAGAGAGTACGAAGGCTCTCCAAAAAATTGCAGTAAAAGTTTTGAGCCAGACAACATCTTCCTCTAGCTGCGAAAGGAATTGGAGTTGTTTTGCGCTCATTCATTCAAAGAATAGGAATAGATTGCAGACTAGAACATTAGATAGACTTGTCTTCATGCACTACAATATAAAATTAAGAATGCGACGACATCATAGGAGCATTACAGCTGCCGATGACGGAGACTACTGTCCAATAAACTTGGACAATATTTATGATGAGGATGACCCACTTCTACCTTGGTTGGAAACAAGGGAAAAACAAATTGAAGAGGATAGTGAAGAATTGGAAATTGATGACCCAGAAATACGCAAAGCACAACAAGAGAGTCGTGCAGATGTGTTGGACCCAGTAAGAGGGGCAGCGTTTATGACACGTACGGAAACGCCTCGAGATCAACAAAAGAGTACGAGTAGTGGTAGCGTGTCCGTGTCGGATGATGATGACGATGACCCCCCTGCCTCTGGTGCTGGCACTTCTGGTGTTGCTCAACGCCCTATTCAGCCGTCTACAGATCGCGATGCCGATGAACATCGACGAGGTGGTACATGAGGTCGAACCTACGAGTGTACCGAGTCACGATACAGCCAGCAGGAGGGTACATCTAGTGGTGCACCGCGTCCGGGAGGTCCGGAACATCAGCAGGCTCATGGTCTTGGTTATTATGATGGATATTCTTATGATCAATTGGATTATAATTATGATGGTTATACTGAGCCCGTTCCATCACATTCATGTTGGAGTAGCCCTCCCGATCAATATTCATATGATTATAGATATCCAGATCCAAATCCAAGTTACTCATCACAGCAGACGCACTCTCAATCTCAAGATTCTCAACAGCCTGAGTATGGTTACCAGCATGGCTATTCGACGGGCACTGGTGGATATCCTTACTCAGGGTCAGAGTCGTTACCTGGTCAGGATCAGTCATCCTCTGGTTTCGTTGATCTAGTATTTCCTTCTGGCACTGGATATTATGGATATGCAGAACCTACACCTATTGGACAGCCTCAGCCTGATGGTGACGATGACGATGATGTGGAGGTCGAGCAACCACAAAAAAGCAGATTTTCATTTTGGTGGTGACTTGTGATTGTGAGTATATATTTGTATTAAGGTAAGTATTTGCATTTTGCAGCAGACAGCTCACAAGTATTATTGCAAGAAGCCATGTAATTATGCACACACTTGACACTGCCGAACTTGTATTTAAAATAGCTCCCCTGACAACCAATCAGGTAATCCTTAATCAAGTTGCAGGGGAGTATATCAGACACTACTAATTTTATTTTTTTTAATATTCTTGACTTGAGGATGACAGGTCATAGACATGAATCACAGTCACCTGCACACTGCACAGGTATGTTCGAGAACGAGAAATTCCTCAAAAATAATTGCAAACACACACCTAATGTAAGATATTTACATATTACATTCATTCTAATATATCTATCATTGGTAGTAGATAGTTAGAAAATTAAATATATGAATTTTGTAGTCAAATTCAGGTTATCTGGTTCATAAATTCATCAGACAGTCCGATACAACTTCTCACCAAAGAGTGGACCGTTACGCCCCCATAAACATGTTCCATTTTATAAATGAATGCATATTTGGAATGCTTAGAATATTCCGGATTTAATCCATATTTTTTCATATTTTTTTGGCAAAAAAAAATTTTGCGTCGTTACGGGCCGTTACGCCCCCGTATCGCCGTTACGCCCCCGTATCCGTATCGGTTTTGGAGGTCACCGATACGCCAACCGATACCGATACGGGACACCTTGGGTGGGATACAAGATATATCGTGGGATATATCGGCCTATATTGTCGATATTTAAGACATTGCTACAAACTAGTGTTCAAAATATCGGTATCGCATTACATATCGCACTCTTGGGATAAGGATATGTATCGGTTATCGCATGGAATGATATCGGTTGTATTGCGTAATGTATTGCTATTGTTGGAAACATTGAGAAATTGGTTGAATTTTTCTATGAAACTTCAGTGTTTGTTAAAAAAGACATCAATACACACTTATAAATCAGAACATTACAAAAAACTTCTTTGTATGGGGTCCTAATCTATGTACTATCTAACTGAATTGATGGAAGTATATTCGAAGTCTAGTTCATATAATTTATAAATGTAAGAAGACTCATGGAAAGATAAGAAATTGATTCAAAATCAAAGGAAGAATCACTAGATTAGGTTACATTCATGCTTGATTTTATCTTTGGACATAAAGATTGCAACCAATTTGCGAGAAATTTGAAAATTTAGATTTTATTTTATTTTTTCAATTTTCTGCAAATTGGCCCATCTCCTCCAAATCTCGAAATCAAATCTCCCAATCTATGAATTTTCATGCGAAACATGAAAAATCATGGATTTGTAACAATTTGATATTGATTTAACATTATTTACAGAAAAAATGGATCGAAATAAAAAATGCTCACCAAATTGAACGTGTGGGAAATATCCCACTTGGGCGTTTCGTATTGCACATTTGGGATACAAGATATATCATGGGATATATCGGCTGATATTGTCGATGCTTAAAACACTAGTACAACCAAGGATCCAAGCTTAGTCTTGCAATTCGGCAAATGTGACCTTTCCACTTAAGTAAGCGCACATCCCATATTGATCAAACTTTCCTCAAATATCTTTTGTAGCTGGTTTGCATGCTTAGCTGGAGCAACCAACACAATCTAAGCATGTGTTTGGCTTCACATTCCTCTTATTAGAGACGCTTCTTGGGCTCCTTGAATTGTTTTTAATTGTCCATTTCTAGCTCCCCACCCAACATCATTTCCAAATTTGTGCAGATAAACAGTACTTTGTTTTTGTTTTCTAGTATTTCGAGCTTCCCAACCTTTTTTATGACGTCCATGCTTGCCATCCAACCACCTTCGTCCAAATCTCCTCCTATGGCTTCTTTCAAAATCTCTAGTCCACCTAACTATCAAGGTCGATGCACCGCTCTAGGGTTTAAACCCTGGAATCTCTACCCACCTGTGGCCTGCACACTATTTCCCACCTCACCAAGCATAATTTTGTGGTCCTCACCTCCGTTTCTAAGAAGGTAGCTCTTAAAATGTTCCAACTTCTCTACATTTGGTTTTGGTTCTTGTAATAAATATATTTGGTAGGTGGATTGCCAATAACTGTAATATCGCCCACGAAGATACACTTGCTGTTTAAAATCTCTATTGCTTTCTTTCTTAACTCTTACTTTTGTGCCATCAAACCCATGATGTTTCCTTGGGCTCATAGTTGAAAGCAGAAGATCAAGGGAAAGAAAAAGCTCCTGTTTACAACATGCCTTCTAATCATATGCTGTAATAGTCATCTTCTACTTCGTCTGTACAAGTCAACTCATAACAAGGTTCACATTACAGTATTACCTAAACTCACCTCATAGCATCTTAAAATAAAATAAATAGTTACATATTGGTTTCTTTTGTCACAATTATAAAGTTGATTTCTATGCTAGATTACCTAGCAGATGGTTGTATTAGGCTTCAAATGTTTCTAATCTTTTTGAGATCTGTATAATATTGTTATTTTTACTTCTCTCTCTCTCTCTCAAGCTAACTTCTCCCTTCTCTGGACATTTTCATGCTTCATCTTTTCAGAAACATGGGTTTTACAGGGATTTATGAACATTCTGCCATATTTTTTTCGCTTTAGTAGCTTAACGTGGTTATTTTATTTATTTATTCTTCTGTGAAGTTTTAGTGGTATTAGAGACTGATACTATCTTTAAGTTTTGTTTGTAAAGAGCTTTATTTTCTTGTTTCTGTTACTATTGACACTTAACTAATAACTATTTTCCTGCTCATCATTGGTGGAATTTGCTGTTCGTAGTGTGAAGATCCGCGATGCCAAGTTTGGCAACACATAGATTGCGTTATTATTCCCGAGAAACCTACAGAAGGTGTTCCACCAGAACTTCCAATTCAGTTCTATTGTGAAATCTGTCGACTGAAATGGGCAGATCCGTATGTTCCTTCCCCTTCCATATGGTATTTTAACCTTTGCTTTTCAGTGTACAAATGAGCTGGAAATGTTTATGCACCTTCAATCATGACCACTTTGGCATGTCTCTCATGCACAGATTATGTGTATAAGGGAACACTCTTGTAGATTATGTGTATGAGGGAACACTCTTGTGGTACCAGGCTATTGTTGGGCTCATATGATCTTTGTTTCACATCCAATCCATCCAAAAGGTGCACCCTGCCATGGTGGCTAGATGCTCTGAAATTCTGGCCGATCATTGGGTGGGCACACCATAGGAAACAATGAAACAAAAAACCTTCAAATTCAAGCCACATGATGATTGAATTGGCCTAATTTTTGGGTTATTTCATTATCATGGTGGGGCATACTTCTGGACAGTTGGATGAGCTCCTAATGATTTTCTATTGGTATCAACATGTTGGTTATGATATCCATATCTGGATCAATGTCACTGTCAACTCCTAAAATTATCCAAGGCATTGATGATCTTTTCGTAGTCTGCCTTTGTTTATTTGATTGTATGCAAACAAAAAGTACATTATCTAGTTCCTATCATATGTAACACACTTGCACTTTTGCCATGATCATGTCCTATATTATAAAGAGTATGTCCATATTAAAGCACATGTTCATGATGCCCAGTGGGAATGGTCTGTTTTGTCCCCGTCTGTTTCCTTTTTTTTTTTTTTTGCATATAAGCTAAGATTCTTTTTCTCTCTCCAGTTATTTTCTTTTCACTAATGAATTTTTTGCCTTCCTACCTTCTGTGCTATATATATTTTTCTTCTTGTAAACATTTTCTATTCTATAAAGGTTTTTTTTTTTTCCCTTACTATTTCCTTTTGTCCTTGAAGTTCTTTTTTATTTGTTTGGAGGAGTTTTTGGTCCTTAAAGTCCATACCATGGTTGAGGAAGTTGTCATATTCTTCCATTTTCTCGTCACAGTTTGACTATTACTTTGACAGATAGGGGTAACAAACATGGTTAAAAGACTTTGCGACTCAGACCGACTCGTTAAGTTTTGAGCTGAGTTAGGACTTGCCCAAGTCAGGGGTGAATTGGCCCTACTAGTCTGAGTCAAGGGTGAATCGTCTAGGTGACTCATGGTATTGAACTGGATTAGGTCCGACTGAGTCCGAGTCAACTTGGATGAGTCACATGGGACTTGCATGGTAACAAATGGATCCTTATGTATACATGGTTTTAGGGGTTCTGTAGGTGTTGGTAAAACAGAATTATTGCTGAAGATTGGAATTTAATTTATTTACTATTCACTCTCAAAACTATTTTCCTTATGCAACTATACTTCTATATCAAATTATTTTGTGCAATATATTTTCTTAGCAAAAGGATGAAAGGAAAATGTAATGATTATACTGAATACTGTGAAGGTTCCCATGCATGCAGTTCTCTTCAATCTCTCCTATATGTGTGCTCAAACTTAATACATTCATTCACATCACCAGCCATATCTTAGATCATTTTGGCAAAATGTTTTAGTGGGATCACCAAAAAAGAAAGAAAGAAAAAAAATTCTAGTGGGAGTGTGAAAGTTTCACTGATAATGATAATTACTTCTTCAATTTTCAGTTTTTCGGTGACAGTGACGGATCTATTACTTCCTGTGAAGATGACTGCTTCGAATCTTCCAACAGATGGGTGAGTGTGTTTTTTTCAAGTATTCTGGAAGTCGCAGTCATTTTTATTTTTGGTTCAAGTGATGAGGTGATTATTTTACTGAAAAATGAGAACAGGTTCAAGTTCTTCTCTTCCCCTAATCTCTTCTCTTCTTCTAAATTCTATTTCTAGCCCTCCAACCTTCTTTTTCTCTTTTTATGCCTAGTATTCTTTTATTGCTATTGACCCTAAAAATCTAAGAATTGATCCCAACCCTCTCAGATTTTCCAGCCGTTCCTATTTCAGAAATCATTTGATTTCCTGGACTAGAGAAGCTGCATTGATTGTTGGATTGAAACCATACAAGATCGGGAGGTCCCATCCCTCTCCGGATCTAATCCACGCATGATTTGAATATGGTACCGTAGGATTGTGATGATGGTCTGCAACCATTGCATGTTTCCTTTGTTATTATATTTACTATGATATGGGAATGTTGAATATTTCAATTGATTTGCTTAGTTTATTTCGTTGGATAATTTCTATGCTCAAACATGCATTCTAGTTTAGACCGTCCTGCATCAAAAGTAGTAGCAAGCAAATATGGATTGCATGATGGCGGATGGTGGGTGAAATCATCATCACTTTGTCGGGCATTAGAGATTTGGAAGGGAGTCACACATGTGATGAACAAGTTCAAGGTTGGAGTCTGATTCTCATAAGGAGTAAGGATATGTGGTTAAGGGAGCACCTGCTTGTAATAGTTTTTCCGTCACCAGCTAGGATAGTAGATGATGACCTAAAGCTTACCATTGACAGATGCATTTCCTTACTAGGTGATTCGGTGGTATGGGCTCCACCATCTAGAAGAAACTTAATGGATGTGGAAGCAGAGTATGCTTAGTTATTGCAATGGCTCCAAGGTCTCAGATGGCGTTCAGGTGAAAAGGAATTCATGGTATGGCCGTAAGAGAAATTAGGGGAGGTTTACAGTCTGTTCCTTCTAGGAGATGCTAATTGAATCAGATCCAAGTGTAGTCGGTAAAGGTTTATCGCTTGTCTGGTCTTGTGGTGCCACCACGGTGCCCGCCTCTGAAGTGTCAGCCTTTATATGGTTAGTAGGAAAAAGGCCTCTTACCATAGACAATCTTTGGAAGAGGTTGGTAATTATTCCTAACTGTTGCATGATGTGCCTAAGGAGGGTGGAAATTGTGGATCATTTATTTATTCACTGTTTTTTTTTTTTTATATAAATTTTTTTAATTTTTAAGGGCATTCACTATTCTTTCATTATGAAGGTGTGGGAATTTATTTTTTATTTTTTGGTTATTATTATTATTATTATTTTCGTACAGTAAAGGTGATGTTGAGATCTATTGTCGACCTCTTACTTGGATGGCTTGGAGGTGGTTAAGGGAGAAAGGAGGCCAAATGGCGAAGGCTAGTGATGAAGGCAATTAAATGGGCTACTTGGAGGGAGAGGAATCATCAGTGCTTCCAAAACAAGTGCGAGTTCGAGGCGGATGTACATAAGAGGACTAAAATGGATGTAATAGGGTGGATTTCCTATTCAAATGACTTTGATGCAAATGATGGATGGTTGTTAGCAGGGTTATAAATATTTTGTGCATGGAGCTTTTATGCTCACTTTTAATAAATTAATCGTCGTCTTTAAAAAAAATAAAATCCACCTCATCATCATCTAAAGCCTTATCCCAATTAATTGGGGTTGGCTACATGAATCCTTTTTTGCCTTTCCTCTCTATCATGGGCCATAACTTTAGTTAGACCTTAGGTCATTAAGTCTTACCTCCACCCACATCCTTTTAGACCTTCCCCTTACCCTTTTAGAGCCTTGAACTCCTACCAACTCACACCTAACCAGCACAATTCTCAGTCTCCATTGCACATGACCAAACCATCTAAGCCTACTTTCCTTCATCTTAGTACCTATCGGCAATCATTTCTAATTCTATCCCTCCTTGTCTTGCCACTCAGCCATCTCAACATCTTCATTTTAGCTATACTCATCCTATGAACATGTTGTTCCTTAACTGAGCAACATTATGTCCCATCATCCTATGAACATGTTGTTCCTTAACTGAGCATGGCTGGTCTTATAGCCATCCTATAAAATTTCACTTTCAGTTGTGCACAACAATTGCATAAAACTCCATAGGCGCATCTCCATTTCTTCCACCCCGCTTGAATCCTATGGGCAATATCCTTCTCAATCTCTCCACTCTCATGAATTATTGACCCAAGATATCGAGAGCAGTCATTTTGGGAAACTTTTTGGTCAGCAATCTTAACTAATTCCTTGTTTCCCCTCTCCCGTTGTTACCAAAAGTGCACTTCATATACTCTATTTTAGTTCAACTAATTTTAAATCATTTAGATTCTGAAGCATCCTTCCATAAATCTAGCCTTGTGTTTATACCCTCCATCTTGTCAATCAAAACTACCCTCCCTTATCCTGTCAATCAGAACTGTTTCATTTGCAAACAAAATACATCATGGGAATACAATGATAGCAGGATTCATGTGGATTGCAATTTTGGTCTATGATTTCCATCATATATGTGTACGATACGATTCAACTCATGATCTATATGATTTTTTCAAACTTGGTTGTTATGCTACAAAATCTCAAAGTTCCTACATGCAATGATGTTCAAATTATCTCCGATATTATCGAAATATCTCTGATACTATCTTTATCTCCAGCTCAGCGATACTGATAACGCTAGTAGCGATATTGATAACGCTGGTAGTATCAGAAATTCTAGGTATTAGCAATGTCTTGCTAATGTAATCGCCAATATTTTCAACTATGTAAATTCTTGGTGTTGCTTGTATTGCCAACGTATCAATATTGCCAATGTATCGCCAATATTTTTGACTATGAAAATTCTAGGTAATGCTTGTATCATAAGTGTATCGATGATATTTCAGTAGTAAATTTTTATTTCATATTTTTTTTTTCATGGGCATATGATTGTATGTAGTGATCAATTTGTCATTGATAATATCTCAATATCATCGATATCACAACATGCGCGATGTTGAGACCATAACTTTCGTTTCCTTTCCAATCGTTGATGATTTCTTTGTGAAATATCATGTGTTGTTGATATTTTGTAATATCGATGGATGTTTGGATGGTTAAATAGGCCGGATGGGATGGTTGGAATGATTTCTTACAACAACAACACATGCTTTTAAGGCCCCATTAAATGCAAACTTGTTATGTATGTATTCTTTTTGCAATTTTTTATTTCTAAATATGCAAATATGTCCATTTTAACATCTCCTGAAGTTTGGCTGAAAATTCCACTGTTTTCCCCATGTTTTCCCGCATTTTTGGTTATCGGCAATATTGATATTATTTTCTTATCCCCGGCCAGCGAAACTCGGGATACCGATGCTTCGAACACTACCCGCAAGTAATGTAAAAAATGATTATGCTCAAACTAATCAACGTGAAATAATATGTGAACTAAAATAGGCTGACACTAAAAAGTATAGTCATACGACGCCTACCTTAAATTCCATAAAGTCACCTAGTGGTTATATTGGCTAATAGTAATTTTGAGCGATAGCGTGTACATATTCAATTTGATCCTAAAAGTTCATATAATATTCGTCAAAACAAACACATCTGCAATGATATTACACTATGATATTGATCAATGAAAATGATGATAACATTTTTTCATCTAAAAATGTTAACATTAAAATTTTATTTTTTTTAATAAAAAAAAACATGCATGAAGTTTAAATTGATCATCTCCTTTGCTGGTTGGATGTTATGTTTCTTACAGAAACACTTGGGAGTGGATCTGGGTGGATGCAAGAGGAGGGTCTGTTAGGTATTGAAACATTCAAGCAATGCCAGTAGAAATAAGTTGAAAATAGCAAATTTTGGAAAATATTAAGGAGCTCAACTTATTTACCTAACATTGTATTTTGAGATGATAGGCAAGAAAATTAGGATATTTAAATAACTACATTGTAATAAAACCAAATAGTCATACTGGCTCACGTTTATTAATGAAATTAAATACCTAAAGCATGTAACATGTTATACATAGAAGGAATTCCTGCATAGATAATAATCAGTAGGGGTTCTCAGGGCCGATTGGCATTCTAGACTCCAATGTTGTTGAGGCAGTGTCCCTGCTTGAAATCTACTGCTGAGTTTAATTTCTGCCCAATCATTATTGAAGTTTGAAGTTGACTCCATGAATGCTATTTCTGAATCCTTGGCACCCTTGGAAAATTGTTGACTTCATGGAGGAGGCCCTTGGTATGTGTTTCTAGTGAGACATTTCTTTTTTCCTTTATCCCAAGAAAAGCTAATGAGGAGGGAGATCAGCTAGCTAAGCGGGGAGTAGTGCACAATGGTCTTTATCAATAAATTTAATTTTTAGTAATGATTCAAGGTGTTCAAATCACTCTTTTTTTTTTTTTTGGGGGGGGGGGGGGGGGGGGGGGGGGTAATTATGTGGTCTAGAACACTCACATGCTACAAGTTAGAGATGGAATGTGCTCTCTTCATGTAAGAGAAATGCTATCATGACTTGCTCACATCACAATTAGTATTTGAGTTGTCGGTATCGCCATAAGTTTCACTAGCCGAGGATATGAAAACAATATCGTTATCGTCAATAATAGGAAATGTGGGGGCAACATGGGGAAAATTGTGGAATTTTTTAGTGCAACTTCAGAAGATGCCTAAATACACATATTTACATATTTAGGAATCAAAAAATTGCAAAAAGAATGCATACATAATAAGTTTCCATTTAAAGGGGTCTTAATGCCATGTGCTATTATAAGAAATCAGTCCAATATTAACCAAAATGATTTTATATAATACAAATGCAGGTACCATACAATAACGCCTAAAGATGTGATAGTAAATGAACCATCCAATCCCTCTAACCATTCAATCCATCCATCCAATCACCCATCCAACCATCTAATCCATCCATTCACCCAACCATCCATCCAACCAACCATCACATCCATCCATCCATCCACCCAACCATCACATCCATCCATCCACCCAACCATTGATTCACCCAACCATCACATCCATCCATCCATTCATCCACCCAACCATCCATCTATCCACCCAGTCCATCCACCGAACCATCCATCCAACCATCACATCCATCCATCCATCCAATCCATCCATTCATCCACCCTACCATCCAATCCATCCATCCACCCAACCATCACATCCATCCGTCCATCCATCCAATCCATCCATCTTCTTTCCATCTATCATCCATCCAACCATCCAATCCATCCGTCACATCACATCCATCCAACCATCCACCCAATCATCGAACCATCTAATCCATCCAACCAACCAACCATCCAATCCATCCGTCCAACCAACCATCTATCCAGCCATCACATCCATCCAACTATCCAACTGTCACATCCAACCCTCCCTCCCACCCATCCAACCATGCATCCATCCCATCCATCCTTCCAACCATACAAACATGAAACATCATACATTTTAAATTATTTTTTTACATTCAACATTTTTCTTTAATTTTCAAAATTATTTAAAAATTCAGAAAACTTATTTAATCTTCTTCTTCTTCTTCTTCTTTTAAAATGTAAATGGGCCCCAATTAGGTCAGCCCAGTTTCATCAATCGTCGTCATTTAAAAAATGGGGCCATAACGAGTCCTATTCTTTTATTATTATTATTTTATTATTTTTTATTTTATTTTAACGCACACACACCCCCACACACTCACACCACACGCACACACACCGTGGGATTTCACCACCATGGGTACTCGAACCCTTGACTCGGTGTTGAAACTTCAGGGAGTCTACCACCCGGGTAAGAGCAAGGACCCACTTAACGTTTCAAATGGATTAAATATTTTTCTTAACATTTCAAAGATTTTTCTTTTATTATCAATAATAAATAAATAAATAAATTCGAAAAATCAGCCCATCCTCATGATCATATAAAAAAATGGGGCCCCAGTTTGTTATTTTTAGGAAGAAATTGGGGAAAAAATCGGATTTCCCCCATTTTCTCCATAGTGGACCAAATAGATCCTTAAATCTCTTGATTTTGCACTTGTAATCCATGTTTATGCATGATTCTCATTCATAAAAATGGATTTCAAGAGAAATCTATGCTTAAATTCAAGAAAAAAGGGTTATGTTGGGGATTTTTTGTTTTCCTCAAGATTTCAGCACACAAGGGCCTTGAGATTTCTCCATGAAATCTTCCTTATGATCCACAAAACTAGGTCTGTTGGTGCCGAAATCCACTCCCCTTCACATATATACAAAAAAAAAGAAGGATTCCCCTTGCTTTTTCTAATTTATGAAGGATTTATTTTTTTTATTTTTCACTCATTTACACACCTGGTATCTCTCTCTGTATAGCTATGTACGATATTTCAGTGACATCTCCCTGTTTAATCGAGAAATTGGAGGTTGTAGGTGGGAGTATGTGGCTGATCGACATCAAATTTCGCTGACACTAGGGAATGATTCAAAATACTTCAGTTTCAGTATTGCAAGTGCATCGACAATGACAATATGGCGATAATATCAATATTGTCGTCAACAATGCAAACACTGGTCACAATGAATTTTGACTCTCTTTTACCACCATAAGTACATCGAGTATGGTGGTTGGGGCCATTGATCTGATGGCAACCACATGGTTGTGTCATAGCCCAATATGTGGCAATCATTGTATCTGTCACGCCCCAAACTCGGAAACCGGGCTCACAAAATTTCCGATCGCCTAATCCGGCGCCGACAGCCTCCGTAGAACCCCATTCTCGGCTCCTAGCGCCCATTCGCCAGGTTCCGATCCTGGGATGCTACGAGGAGGGTTTTCAACGGCAGTTTGATTCGTAATAAGCATAACCAAAGGGATATCTATAGCACCCCATGTAGAAGAAGATTTCCGGTATCCAATCCTGCCAACCACGATACGCCTGTGGAGGCTGCGGCCCCGATGTCGCTAGGGCATAAAATAACCATGTCACACAAATGCGAAATGCATGAATCACGCTATCCAGTCATGCAACAAATCCTGTGCATATCGTGCGCTCATGTAGGGCAACACCGCCTAATCGGGAGCCCATAAACAACCTGCTCGAAGGCATATGCTATGATCAGTCACCTCTCATATCAAGCATACATATGATGCGTATGATCATGAGTCATGAAACTATACTAAACATGTTATGATGAAATGAACTATCCTTACAATGCAGATGGGCCCGGACGGCCTATACCCAACAAGTACGGGCCTATTACTGGGCCCTAGGGAGAGTCGTAATGCGGACATTTAACCAACATTAAACTTGGAATGTGGACGTCAAACCATCATCGCTCCCAAGCCATAGCTCGCAGTAAACATCATTACCCAAACCATGTTGGGTTCACACATTGCAATGGACCGTAGGTACATCCTAGTGGCCTTTATTTCATCAAATGGGCCACATTAGTGGGCCTTACATTTATCAAATGGGCCACATTACTGGGCTTCACCAATGGGCCTTAGGTACATTACAATGGGTCACAATCCATGGGCCTCAGGGTATATCAAAATGGGCCTAAGCACATGGGCCCTATGTGTCTTAAATGGGCTTAATCCCATGGCTTTATACATATCAATGGGCCTAACCCATAGGCCTTATATAACTTGAATGGGCCTAAACCCATAGGCCT
Source organism: Magnolia kwangsiensis (assembly GCA_037074715.1). Lineage (NCBI taxonomy): Eukaryota > Viridiplantae > Streptophyta > Magnoliopsida > Magnoliales > Magnoliaceae > Magnolia > Magnolia kwangsiensis. Next base: position 123,944,454 of record CM073575.1, on the reverse strand, counting down.
TGGAATACGTCAAGTGGGTCCAATCCTATGGACCTTGGAACACATCAAATGGGTCCACTTCCATGGGCCTTAAATTACATTAAATTGGGCCTAATAAAATGTTTATTTTTGCATCCAAACCGGGGCCCAACATAGTGTTTATTTGCAATCCAAATTGTTCATAGGGCCCACTGCAATGTTTATTTACAATCCAATCTTTTCATAAGGTCACGTGGACCTTGGGCCCACTGCAATGTTTATTTGCAATCCAAACCATTTATAGGGTCTCGGTCAGGGGTAGGTCCCACCGTTCAGAATGAATGGTGTGGATATAACACATAAAACATGGTGGGGCCCACCGTCCAGGGATGGACGGCACGGATAGAACATAACACGGTGGGCTTCAGCTCCGCCGTCCGCTGGACGGTGAAGGAAAAACACAAATATCAAGGTGGCCTCCCACTGGCCGTCCAGCTGCTGCTGGACGGCGTTAGTAAAACTCATACATCAGGATGGGCTCCACCGTCTGCCTGGACGGTGGAGGCAAAGCACATGCATCACAGGGGGTCCCATGTGGGGCCCACAAGAATGTTTATTTTGAAATCCAACCCGTTGATAAGATCACACAGCCCCGGGTGAAAGGGGATAACAAGTTTCATCTTGATCCAAAACTTTTGTGGCCCAATAAAATGATTTTAATGGTGAAGGTTCAATCGTGTGGTGTGGGCCACCTGAGTTTTAGAAACGGTTGAAAGTTGGAGGGGGCCCACCTCATCAACAGGTTGGATGACAAATAAGCATCATGGTGGGGCCCACGGTAGCAGTCGTGGGTGGCTGCACGTCGTCCGCCAGCATGACGCGCTGCAGGCAGCGCCTGCTGCCTTTCGTGCGCTGGCAGAGGCAGAGGCAATGCCTCTTGCTTTATATATATATATATATATATATATATATATATATATATATATTTTTTTTGACAAACTGGTGGTTCGAGGATTTTAGAGTGTGGGGCCCACATCGTATAAATCCACTCCGTCCATTGGCTTCCCTGGCTCGAAACAAGCCCAACGAGTCCGCTATTGAACTCATTTAGATTTGTAGAAAATTTAAAATTGATTTAAATGGTGAGGGTTACTGTTTTGAGAGGTATGGCCCGCCTGATCATCGGATTGACCTCATTCTTTGGCTCAATGCCTAAAATGACCCAGGGAACGAGGTGGACGGCTTGGATTGTTCCCATACATCAAGGTGGGGCCTACACAAGAGCCCACCGCCAAAAAGGCTCCTTTCCTATTCTTTCTTTCTTTTTCTTTTTTTTTTTCTTTACAGGGACGTCCAGCGTCCCAGACGCTGGACGGTTTGGTCCAAAAAGATAAATTGTGGTGGGCCCTGATTAGGTGGGCCACCACTGATGGATGATGTAGTACGACATATAAGGTGGGCCCCACTTGAAGAAAACTTGGACAAAATAAATGCTTCAAGGTGGGGTCCATTCAAGTGGGCCACACAAACACAATAGGATAAAAAAAGAAAGAAGAGAAAATGAAGTAGAGAGAGAGAGAGATAGAGGGTGGGACACGCTTGATGGAGGGACCCCGACATTATGGGCCCTCCCTTGCAATGAATCATACATCAAGTGGGCCCTAAAGCATGTGGGACCACCAAAATCTACAAATCAACGGTGGAGTTCCTTTCTCCACCAAAATGGATGGTCTAGATGACCTTCCTAATGCAATAAACATCATGATGGGGTCCATGGAGAATGGCCCCATCATGGAATGATCATGATGATCCTAGTGGGCCATCGGCCACATCTTAGGGTCTCAAGTGAGATCCAAACCATTGATCGGTTGGCCTCACTTGGCCCATCTCAAAAACTAGGAAAAACTACTATGATTAAGCACTCACCGTCCGATCTTCTTGCTCCTAGGGGTTCCTTAGCACCTTAGCTTCAACTTCAATGGATGAGATGAGAAATGGAGGGTTGAGATGAGAGATGATGGGGTAGGAAAGTGGGCCACCTTGGAGTTTTGAAAGAGAGGGAGAAGCTTGTAGAGTTCATACGTATGGGATTCCTCTTGCTTGGATTGGATTTTGAAAATGAGCAAGAGAGAGAGATGGGTGATGGATGGATGTGGTGAAAGATGGTTGTGTAAGAAAACCTTGACTTTTGTGGCCTTTTGTGTAAGAAAGGCATGGGAGGTGTAAGAACTTTTTGACTTTAGAGGCTTTTTGTGTAAGATAGGTATGGGTCTTGTAAGAAATTCTTGACTTTTGTGGTTGCTTGGGAATGGGTGAAAGGCGATGTGTACTTGACATGTACTTGACATGTGATGGGTTGATTGATTGATGGATTGATGGGATTGATGTGACACATCGTAGAGATTTCCTTGGGTTTCACAACGCGCGGCTTTTCCTCGCACCAAACGTCGGCCTACAACTCTTGACCAGGGTATCGCCTTGGCGCGCAAGTCGCGGCATCGGAACCGCAGCGATGGCGCGGTCGCTATGGTAATGGTCTTGGGTTGAGTCGATACGGGTTGACGGCATACGAATCAAGGTCGCGCGTAAATATCGGTTAAAGGTCGAAGGTTGCCGGAATTCGACCGGCAAGGCCGCGGAAGTCTACGGAATGGTACGGACCAAGATACGGGTCTTACAGTATCCTAACCATCTTTGTAGCATTGTTCGGAGTATCCCCGATATTATCGAAATATCCCCAATATTATATGTATCTCCAGCTCGTTGATATTGATAACACTGGTAGCAATACTGATTACACTGGTAGCATCAAAAATTCCAGGTATCGGTGATGTATCACTAAGTATTGCTGTTGCTTTTATCACCAATGCATCGATATCGCCAATGTATCACTAATATTTTCGACTATATAAATTCCAAGTGTGGCTTGTATCACTAGTGTATTGGCGATATTTCGATAATATCGCCAATGCATCAATATCGCCAAAAATTTGTTTATTAAAAAAGTTTTCATTTTAAATATTTTTATGGATGCGTGGTTGTATGTATTGTTCAAATTGTTAACGATGATATTAATAATATCACGATATTATCATTATCGCAACACGGGCGACAGTTTCTTGGCAAAATATCGTGTGTAGTCAATATTCTGAAATATCAATGGATGTTGAATGGATAGATGGGATGGTTGGACTGATTTCTTACAACAGCGTCACAACGCAAACTTCGAGGCACCCATTAGATGGAAACTTATTATATATGCATTCTTTTTGCAATTCTTTTTTTTTTTAAATAAATAAATTCCTAAATATGCAAATATGTATATTTTAGTATCATCTGAAGTTTCACTGAAAAATTCCATCGTTTTTGCCATGGTTCACTACATTTTCGGTTATCAGTGATATTATCGATGATATCAATATTGTTTCAGTATCCTCAGCTAACGAAACTTGTAGCAATACTGATACTTTGAACACTGCTTTGTAGTCATACTTTTTTGCAAGTTATATGTTGGCCATTTGCCCATGTTATTAACGTCCATTTGCAGGAAGCCTTGATGGTTATAATCATTTAATCCCAGGATTTTCAGTCCATGACCCATCTATGTGGTTGACACTATACATTGTGGTTTGTGCACTGGAGATAGAGAGGATTGCTATCAACAGTACACTGACTTATGCAAGTCACAATCACATTTCCCTTTATATACAGTTTCATTCTAATTCTTTACAGCACTGAGTGTTATCTTATATAACCTTTACATCTTGCTCCAACGTTATCTCGCACAGAACTAGCCATGAAGAACATGTCCTATTTGAATACGAAGCAAGAAATTTTCTCAAGATTCTTTATGTACATGAAAGTTCTGACTTCTTTTTATCTTCTTGTTATTATTATCACTTTGTTTATAACTTTGGGATTGATTTCCACTTGTGTTAAAATAGGGGAAGGGTTTGATGTCATACACTGCTTATAATTGGCACAGGCTGGGGTTGACAGTTTTACAATTCATTTGGTTGACAAGCGAGATAATTAGTTGGGGAAAATGTCTTTGTTGGGTTACAGTTGGAGTTTGCAGTATCACCAAATATCTAGTGCTGGACATTTTGATGCTGTATGCAAACCTCTATATGACCCTGATGCAGTTATTGACATCATTGTTCAGATGTTCTCCATATCATCGTTTCCTGTATCCTGCTGTTTTATGATGATTTTTTCTTTCAATATTTTCCAGCACAAACCCAGTACAGAAAGTGGAAGAAACTTTTCAATTGACAAGAGCTGACAGAGATTTGTTACAGAAGACAGATCATGATCTACAGGTTGATTGCCTTCTTCTTGGAGCTTTGATTTCAATGTTTATTGAGCATTTCGAGTCAGTTGTTAATGAGTTCCAATAGGATTGGTGTTATTATTTCTTTTATTAAAAGTTTTTTAATGGTATATTCAAACTTCTGAAGTTCTGTGTGCTTGTGTATGGTAATTGGATGGAAATGCAGCCTTATTGTTGTTGTTGTTGCTGCTGCTGCTGCTGTTGTTGTTGTTTATATATCATTATCATTATGAAAGGTGGGAATGTAGCCTTATAGACTGCTGGTTTGATCAACTGCTGTTTCAGTTACAACATTACATGAGCCCCAAATGTCTCTTGGTCTATGACTTCTTTTCTTCATATTTACCCCAAATGCCTTGGCTTCAGGTTTTGTTTTCTCCGTGTCTTTATTCTATTTAGGAAATATTCATCTAAAACATTAAAAACAAAATCTATTTAATACCACCTGTATTTAAAAATTTGATTGCTTTTTATGCTTTACTATTTGAAACTAGGATTCCGTGCCTCCTTTTTCACCAGAAAGTCATGTCAATATTCTCGTCTTTAACAGGGATGGTTTTAGTGAACGCAGGGAATGCTGACTTGTTATGCCCTCATATGTTGTGAGGAACCTATCGAGCATATCAAAATCCAACTTTTCAAAAGCCCTTTCTGAAATGTGAGTGGTGCCCGATGCATATTAGGTGCATATAATCTTTTCTAATCTTTAGTTGTTCAATATGGATGTTTGCTCAAGTTTCTACCACTTGTTGAGAAAGAATAGAATAGGAGGAAGAAAAAAAGATTAGGAAGGGAAGGGAAACTCCACTTGTTGAGCTAGTGCCTGCTTAGATCCTTGAGGTAGTGAAATACCATCGGTTACTAAGGAATTTACTTGCATCCATTGTGCATTTAGTGTGGACACAATGAGTTTAATTATATCTGATCAGTCTGCACTTATTTCTTCCTTGGTGGTGGGGATGGAGGAGGAGGTCGTGGCAATTGGTTTGGTGACAGAGAAGTCGAGAAAGAGAAACGGGTATGATACTCCACATGACTACAAGTGCACATGTTCAAACCAATGATCTCCATATTGTTATTGCGTAATTTATGACACCCTTGGGATACAAATACATATCGGTAATTGAATGGGATATATTTGTTGTATCGTGTGATGTATCATTGTCATTGGGAAATATTGGGAAATTGGTTGAATTATTCAATGAAACTTCAAGGATTGTTTAAAATGACATCCATGCACACTTAGAAATCAAAACATAAAAAAGAAAAAAAAGAAAAAAGAAAAAAAAGCACCAGGTGCACATAATAAGTTTCCTTGTATGAGCTCCTAATCTATGCATTGTCTGACTGAATTAATGCAAGTATATACAAAGTATATAAAAATACATGAATGGAAACGCAAGCAATACATTCAAAATCAAAGTAGAAAACTCAAAATATACATGTAAATAATGTGTGTGGTCGTAGCTCAGACCTGCATAGAGCCACGCTGTGGCTCAAAATCATAATCTCCATCTTGTTGGGGTTGGGCATAATATTGCTGCTCCATAAACAATACCATGTGTAGTTCATGGTAGAATGATACTAGTGAAGATACTCTCTAACTTAAGCTAGTAGTCATCGTCTTCGATTTGAGAAAATTTGGGAAATTTTTTAATTTCCCCCAACTTTCCACAAATCGGCCCATCTACCCCAAATCACAAATTTAGAGAGTATGTTAATGATTTCATCAAACACTTCTGAATACTCTGAAATGGGGGCCAATTGACCACTGGTCGAAGTGGAATATCGAAAAAATCTATGTTTTTAACATTGTAAATTAATTTTAATTAAAAAATAATTTTTTTCCTAAAAATTTCCCAAATTACCAAGAATCATTAGATTAGATACATACATGTTTGATTCAATGTTTTAAATATTGTTATCGCGTAATGTATCGCACCCTTTGGGACATGGATACATATCGGTTATTGCATGAGATATATCAGTTGTATCGTGTAATGTATCGCCGTTGTTGAGGAACATGGGAACATTGCGAAATTGGTCAGATTTTTCAAGGAAACTTCTAGGATTGTTGAAAAAGACATCAATACACACTTAGAAATTAAAACATTACAAAAAAAGTGCACATAATTGGGGTTTCCTTTGTATGGGGTCCTAATACATGCACTGTCCAATTGAACTGATGCAATTATATTTAAAGTCTATTCATATCATTTATAAACGTAAGAAGAATCACTAGATCAGGTTACATGTTTGATTTTGTGTTTGGATACAATGATTGCAATTGATTTACGAGAAATTGAGAAATTTTGATTTCTTCCAATTTTCCGCAACTTGCCTCATCTCTCTCAAACCTCGAAATCTAAGCTCTAAATCAATGGTTTTTCATGGAAAACATGAAGAATCATAGATTTGTAACAATTTGACATCGATTTAAAGTGATTTACAGCCCAAAAAAAAAGATTGAAATTGCTCACCGGATCGAATAGGTGGGATATATCGGCACTACCTAAGTATTTTGTATCGCACAGGTGGGATACAAGATATATCGTAGAATATATCGGCCTATATTGTTGATATTTAAAACACTTGTTTGATTTTGTGTTTGGACATAAAGATTGTAACCGATTTGCGAGAAATTGTGACATTTCATTTTTATTCTAATTTTTCGCAACTTAGCCCATCTTCCCTCAATCTTAAAATCAAAGCTTCAAACCCATGATTTTCATGCAAAACATGAAGAATCATGGATTTTTAACCATTTGACATGATTTACACACACACACACAAAAGGATAAAAAAATAATCGAAAATGCTCACTAGATCAAATAGGTGGGATATAACAACACTACCTATGTGTTTCGTATCGCACGGGTGGGATACAAGATATATCATGGGATACATAAGCCGATATTGTCGATACTGAAAGCATTGGTACAAATATATATCATCGAGTTGGTTTTCCATATTCGTACTAGGACATCTACTTTCATACTATTTATTGTCCTCAATTTGGAGCAAAATATCAATCATGCCCAGTTTGCAACATATGTTGTCTAGATGTCGACAACAAGCATTAAAAAACAGCAAGTCGATGTTCAGATTTCTAATATAGCATGTAAACATCCTTGACCCCACCATATCACGGATAGAGTGGCAATCAACCTCAATATGCTTGGTATGCTCGTAATTGACTGGGTCAGAGAAGGTGTGAATGGCATCCAGATTGTTATATTGAAGGGTTATTGGAGAAGAGGCAAGAAGGCCCAAGTCAGTCAAATAGTCTTCAACCAAAGAAGTTCGTAGATGACATGAGCTGTGGCCTAATACTTGCATCAACACTCGATTGCCTCTTGCTTTTCTAGGTAATGAGATTCCCACTAACAGAAGTTCAATAAAATGAAATGGACCAATGATTAGAGAGTGACATGTCCTAATCTGCATCCATATAGGCATCAATTTGAAAGCGGTCATGTTTGGAATAGATAATTCCCCACCTAAGGGAACCCGTCATAAACTTCAAGATACGATGGACTGTATCTAAGTGAAATGTGTGTGGAGCATGCACAAACTGGATCATCACGCTGATTGCATAAGTAATATTATAAAAATATTAAAACACATTAATGTAGGGGCATTTTCACACCGGGCTCGAGTGGGATCACTTGTGGGATGCAGGAGCACACTCGGGGTGGGCAGGGCCCACGGGGGAGGTCTCGTGTTCAAGACTCCTCATGGGGGGTGATTAATGCGCATTTCACATCGAGCTTGAGTGAGGTAGCTTGTGGGATGCGAGGACACACTCGGGGTGGGCGGCCCGTGTGAGGCGGTACCCATATGATTTGGGGCCCACGAGGGGAGTTCGGCCGAGGTCCTAACCCATAAGATATGGGGCCTGGGCTATGAGATAAATGGATTAATTCGTCATGCTTTAATAGTTCGAGCTTTTAGAGCAAGTAGTTAATTGTCTTGCATCACGCGTGATGCTCAGATATATGGGCTTGCCCATAATTGCTAGTACAGTCTGGCATCAAGCAGAAGCTAACCACTATTAAGCTATAGGTGATGATTCTGTTTAATGGGAGTATCCAGTGGCCAAGCACCTAGAAGGTAATTGTCCTAAAGAAAATTAAGGGTATACTGACTCTTGAGTGATAACATTAACTGGATCATCATGCATGCTGACTGCATAGGCAATGTCAAAACATGATGGTCTAATAGATGAGTTTACCCATAATTTCTGATACAGTCCCTCATATGGCAGAAGCTATCCACTATCAAGATGTAGGTGATGATTATGTATAATGGTAGTATCCATTGGTTGAACAACCCGAAGGCAAATGTCCCCTAGAAAATTAAGGGTATACTAACTCTTGAGTGATAACAATACCTCATTGTGATCTTGCAATTTCAATGCTAAAGAAATAGTGGAGAGGTCGAAGATCCTTAATTTCAAATTTCTTATTGAGAAGCAATTTCAAGGACCACTTGTACCAATATCATCCCTTGTAACAATAATTATCATTAACATAGACAAGGACAATAGTAAGGCTCATAATACGCTTAAAAAAGAAACTATGATCGGCATTACTTCAAGAGAACCCAAACTTTATAGAGCATTGTTAAAGCACTCAAACCAAGCCTAGGGAGATTACTTTAGAGCATAGATAGCCTTACGAAGCTTACAAATAGACCCTTTACTAACAACTTGGAGAAAACCTGGGGGAGCTGTATACACCTCTTCATGAAGATAACTATAGACAAAGGCATTTTTAACATCTGATTGACGAAGAGGCCAATAGAAGTTGGTAGCCAAGGAGAAAAAGACATTCACAAAATTGATTTTGGCAACAAGAGCAGAGGTCTCATGGGAATCAAACCATAGGTCTAAGTGATGCCTTTCGTCACAAGATGGACTTTGTAATATTCCACTTCTCCATTTGGCTTATGCTTTATTGTGAAGACTCACTCACATCCAACCACCTTTTCTTGGGAGGCAACTACACTTCGTTTCATATCTGATTTCTCTCAAGGCATACATCTCCAGATAGAGGGAAAATAGGAGGAAAGAGAGTGACAGGAAATAAAATTGGCCATAGGATAAGTAGTGGACGACTTCTTACCTTTGTGTAAGGCAATAGGAAGGCATACTTGGGTTAGGAACGTCATATTGGAGTGTGCCACTAAGTGGAAGTAAGTTATCATTCTTCTTTTGTCAAACATATATCTTCACGCTTCCTGGCTACTGTGAGGGAATGGAACTAGATGATGAAGAGGTAGGAGGATCAACATAAGAGGAAGAGAAGATTCAAGAAGGGGAAGGGTTAAACAATTAGATGAGGACTCCCCCTAAGATGGAGAAACAAGAGACTTCCCGTGAGGCAAATAAAATAGAGTATCTTCAAAGAATATGCATACATATTGACAAACTGCCCACCAAAAATTCCAGGAGAGCAAAACTTGTATCCCTTTTTGTCATTTGAGTAACTTAAGAAGATAGATTTCGCATTCTTGTCATCTAACTTGTCTCAATGAATGCTGGGAACATGAACAAAACATCAAGAACCAAATGCTCCAGGAGGAATAACAAAAAGAAGCTGGTCAGGTTGTAAAACTTGAATTGGGGTCTTAATATCCTAGTGGGTGTCCTATTGATCAAGTACGCATCACCTAAAATGGCATTAGCCCAAAGGCCTTTTTGAAAATTCATTTTTAGAATAAGAGCATGAGGTACTTCTAGGAGATGTCTATTCTTTCTCTCCGCCACCCCATTCTGTTGTGGGGTATAGGGACAACATGCTCTGAGATTCAACATCATTTTTCACAAAGTATGTTTGAGAGGTAGATGAGGTGTACTCCCCACGATTATCAAGAAGCAAGATTTTGATTTCGGCCTCAAACTGATTAGCAGTCATCTTATAAAAAATCTGAAAGATGAAGCCCTTCATCTTTGGATTTCATGAGTTAGGCCCAAGCAATTTGAGTGCAGTCATTTATGGATGATGCATAATATTTATAACCAAATGAGATTAATTAGAGAACGGCCCAAACATCATAATTTATGAGCTCAAAAGAAGCATTATATTGTTTATTGCTACTACCTGAATAGGGTGACCTACAATGTTTGGCAACTTGACATGTTTCACATAACAACACACTTGCACTCTTAAACTCGAACAAAAATAGGAAAGAGTAATCTCAAATTGCTTGTTGAAATATGTCCAAGGCGAAGATACAAATACATAATCTGATCTTATTCAACTTATCTATACATGAAGTCCAAAAGGCCGATCCAACATCATTCGATGGTTGAAGGAGACAAAATCCACACTGCGCTTATGGTGATTCCCAATCGTTTGTATAGTCACCAAATCTTGAAAGACACAATGGGAAGAAGTCACACTATAGTTAAGGGACCTAGTAAGACATTTGAAAGAGAGTAAATTAGTATATAGTTTTGGAACAGACTTGTAGAAGATGCAGATACTAACTGGGCAGATGCAAATATAGCTGACTATTGGGAGTTAGTATGATGGGAGGAGACCCCTTCTAGAGTAGCCAAACAATGATGAAGATGGTTAATTTCTTTTGCTGGAGACTTATTAAAGCCACTCGGAGATATCAGACTATGAGACTCAGCACATATACCTTCAAATTTCTGTAGCAGTGGTATGTGCCTTGGTTGGCAACCAACTAGGTCCTTGTCAAACAATCACTTTCTCTAAAAGCTCGAGCCATCAAAGGATGGCGTATCAATGTATATCAAGGGAGCTCAACAGTCACACCCTTGCACGTGTAGGGTGGAACTCCACACGGGAACGTACTGGGCAAGGGTGGAGGAACACTTAACTCACACCATAAATGGCCCCTCGTGGGAGAATATATTCTGGTGGCATATTTGCTACTCCTAGGATTTGAACACTTAACCATCCGCTTTGATACCATGTCAAACAACCACTTTCTCTAAAAGCTCAAGCCATCAGAGGATGGCGTATCAATGTATATCAAGGGAGCTCAATACTCTAGCATGTTTCTTTTTATGACGGGTTTTCCATAATGAATGCAATACGGTCTATCCTTCTCATCACTAGCATGTTTCTTTTTATGACGGGTTTTCCATAATGAATGCAATACGGTCTATCCTTCTCATCACTATATAGATTTTCCATAGCTATGATTGAAGCAATTATGGCATCTCAAGGACCACGTCCAACATGATCACGACCCACACAATATGCACCAAATCCAAATCTTCCACTCAGATCGACTGGCCTTGACCACCGCCACCTTTACCTTGTCCACCATGTTCACCATTGCATGAGCTCGCTAGAGCATATTGCTCCAAAATACTAGATGCAGTATCCAACATTACCTTTCATTGTTTTGCTTCTAGTTGAAGATGTGTGTAAATGGTCCTAATGAAAGGGGCTTTCAATTGGGAATCTAATTATGAATAGTTCCATACTCATGGTCATGGTTGAGCCCTACAAGAAGATCAAAGATTTGTTGCTTCTTAGTGTCAACTTAAAGCTCCTGTGTGCAGGAAGATTGTACTGTCCTATGGTGACCCAACTCCTGCCACACACTTAGAAGAGTAGTGTAATAATTTCCCAAGGACCTCTTCCCCTGACAAAAATTGGCAATTTTGTCACTATTTCACAATATATGATGGTTTCATTGATTTCATGCTTCATGGAGTGAAGTAACAAAGACATTATAATCATATTGTCAGTCTCTTAATCAACATCAGTAGAATCATGTTCAAGAGGCCCCTTAATCGTCCCAGCTAAAGAACCTAATTGCTTCCCTCCACCAATAAGCATACAAATTAATTTGAACCCTGCCATATTCGCCTCATAAAGTTGAGTGTGGTATTTGCCAACTTAGATTATCACCCACTCTCAAGTGCATTAACTCCCCTCAGAGCCATTGAGGAACTTGAAACATTGCTGAGTTTGGAGATATATCCTTCATGATGCGGAAATTATACATCAACTAGTCTAACAAGACTGACACCACCCTGCATGGCACACCAAGCTTCTTAAACCTTCTCACACATGAGATATGCACGACCCATCACATGCTCATACCATTGGATTTAGGACTAAACATGAAAAGTCGGCAAAAATGCATATATATATATATATATATATATATATATATATATATATATATATATATATATATATATATATATATATATATATAAGTACACTTAGCAAGGAACATCAGGATGCCTTTAAATCTTGATGAAATCAGACAATTCTTGTTTATGGAGTTTGCAATTTGTCAACTAAGATAAACCAAGGTGGAAAAACTTTTCAAAAATTCCCTAGAAAAACAACACAAAAATAAGACTGAAATTTTTTCTCTATTTCCGTAGAAGCATCACTTGAAACTCACCAAAAATTCTTGGAAAAATCATCAATATTCCTCTAAAATCATCCTTTACTAGATCCCTCCAACATAACTTCCAATCAGCACAGGAGAAGGAGAAGAGGGGGAAGAAGTAAGGGAGAGAGAGAAGTTAGGGTAACACGTGTTATGTTAGTTAGAGTGACTAACACTCTTTTATCAAAAAAGAAAAAAGGGAGTATGGTACCCCGCATGACTACAAGATACATGTGCGCACAAATGTATCACTGAATTGGGTTGTCTGCTTACATCATTGAGTTTTCTACTTCCATTACTGTTCATCAAACCATCAGGCATGGTGGTGCCAAGGTATTCGTAAGGCCAGTTAGAAAGCCATGCTAGCCATTTAGTTACCAGCCAGCTAAGAAACATGTGCAAGGGGCTTCACGCTTTCATACCACTTTGCAAGAAAGTTGATTAGCTAACAACTTCTAGTAGCCTCGGTTCCAATCAAAGATCTCTGTCACAAAAGGTAGTAACAATTGTAATTTTGCCTTGCCAAAAAAATCGAAAAAATATGAGAAAAATCCCAAATTTTTAGATGTTTCCAAATATGAATTCTTTTTTTTTTTTTTTTGGCGAAATGGTCCACTCTTTGATGGGAATGCTATCTTGGCTTGTCTGATGATTTTGTGAACCTAATAGGTTTAGGTAGTCCATTTTATGGCACTCTTTTCACTAGTGCATATCAAAGCATTCAACATCATTCTCCCAATAATTTTAAGAAAAAAATTGAAATTAAATTCGGATAAATAGTGTTGCCAATTAAAGGGACAACTCGAATGCCCCAAATCGGTCCAAAATTTTTGCAATCTATGGACTTATCCCACCGATGCAGATCCATAAGCATTCGACATCATTCCTTTTTTAAAAAAAGTTGAAATTAAATTTGGAAGAATAGTATCGTCAATTTGGTGGTTGATTTGGAGGACCACTAGAATGCCTCCAAATCGGCCCCATATTTGTGCAATATATGACATTCATCATACTAATGTTTATTCCTAAACATTTGACATATCTTCCTAAAGAAGTTATATATATATAGCAAGTAGCTTCACCAAATTGGGGTCACTTGAATGTCCCTAAATTGGTTCGAAATTTGTGCAATCTATGGCAGTCATCCCACCAATACTATGGGCCCTAAATTACGCTTATTTCATCATCTGACCATTGGATAGGTGGACATATATTGGATGGTGAAGAATAAAAATGTCCACCGGTCTTATTTCAACAAAAAAGTGTCCGCAAATCAATGGTTAAGATCATTAAAAAATTCTGATATTGGGATTGTGACTTAGCAATAGCAGGTCCCACATGTAAAACAGTTTGATTTGATTTAATATATGGCACGTGTACAATTTTTGAAATGAGGGGGGGGGGGGAGCGGCGGGCGGGTTTGCAAAATTGAAGTGGAAGAATTTCCCAGGAATTTTTCTTTTCCTTTCTCTAATCTCTATAGAAGTAAACCAGTAAACCCCCTTTTTTAATTTATTATACATAACGGCCCAGGGCTGTTATGCTAGTTTGTTATGGACTGTTTCAGGCCCATAACACCCGTTACAGTCCTCCCCTCTTTTATTTTTGAATGGGCCGTTACAACCCCGTAACTCGTAACAGCCAGAACTGTTTCCGTTGCATAACCGTTTTTGAATACCTTGTTTGGTGCACTCTTTCTTCACCTAGTCTGTCTTGTCTTTTTGAACCTCCACCTTTAGGAAATGTTCCCTGTTTATGATAAAATGGGAGCTTTAAATTGGATCCAAAATTAGCTATAGCTTCACACAGGTGCACAAAAAGAACCAAATTAAACAGTGGAGAATGCAGATAGATGCCAGTCAATGTTGATGTGAACATTGGTCTTATACTTTCTTGTCCATATTGCATTCAGAATAACTTCTTTTCGCTAACATCAACATCATTTTGTGCAACATAATCATGCATAGGTCCTTTCCCCAGTGCTGCCAGTTCTTTCTAGCTTCATCACTCTCCTTGAATGGGGCCCAATCATCATGATAGTAATGCAGGCTCTCAACTCACAAAAGCTTTATTTTGTTATACATTTTATTCTACTATCATCATTCTCCTCTAACACCATGAAGCTTTGGTGAAACTGCATCCGTACATCCGAGTACAAGCCATTACATCATTTTATTTATTTATTAATCTTTCTTCGTTTTCTTCTTCTTCGTCTTCTTCTTCTTCTTCTTCTTTTTCCTGTTGCTCTTGCTAAACATTGCTCGTCCAGAAGACACCAGTGTGATATTGATTGCTGCAAGAATTGCATGGATGTTTTTTTTTTCTTTTTCTTTTTCTTTTTTAGTTGTTATTTTGTTTGGGTTTTACAGGACAGCGGTTCACCCATGCTTTCACTATGTTTCATCTTCACCATTCCTCAAATGATGCGGTATTTTCTAATGCTTGCCAGAAAAATCCACCAATATTACCCAATGACACCCACCACTACACTAAAAAAACACCTGACAATCCACCACAATACCCACAATACCCACCAAAACTGCCTAAAACTCCCCGTCACCACCACAACGTCAAGATACCCAAAAGTGTGAAGAAAGAGAATACGATGCTTAAGCTTTAATTTTCTTAGTCTTCTTACTCAAAAGTTGTGGTGATCTGGTCAAGATATTTGGTATAAACATGGGTGATCATTCTTGATTTCCTCATCTTTTTATATGGGCGTGTAATAATGCAGGCTTGGTGTATTCTTCTCAATGATAAGGTCTCTTTTAGGATGCAGTGGCCACAGCATACAGATTTACAGGTTAATGGTATGGCAGTCTTCCAGTCATATATGCATTGATCCAAAATTTTGCAGTAATTTGGATGATAGGATTTTTCAAGGAATCATTCACTTGAACTTCTTTAGCTTCATGGCATGATGCAGTTTCTTTTGTATCCATATTCTGGGAGTGAACTTGCAAGTGATGCAACTCTGCAAATTTGGTATAAATGTTTTTTTTTTTTCTCTCGCTCTCTCTCTCTCCCCTTTTTTTTTGGTTGAAAGGCAACGATAAGGATAAATCTTATTTTAACAAACTTTCTACCAAGATGTGACTCCTACTTCCAGCTCGCCTTTCAAACTCCCACTTCCGCTTCCTAGGCTTTACAAACTGGCTAATAATTTTGATGATAATCATGATGATTCGCATTTCTTGCACCTGAACCCCCTCCCTCTTCTCCTCACTCTGTGCAACTAAGGTACAAGCTCTGAAAGAAGAGGTACAGTTGCAACTAGCTAAGCTTTACAGTGTTGTGACAATACCTTGTTTCTGAGCAGGGCTGTTTAATTATTACTTTCTATGTGTATGTGGTTGTTTAAAATGTTTTTTAGTAGAATAATACACTGCAATTTGTTTTTGTTTTTTTTTTCCTACTAATAAATAAATATGTATATACTTGTTGTGGAAGTTTTTGTATTCATTCTAAGCTTAGAATCATAGGTTGTAAAATGTAAGCTCTGATTTACTTTGAAGCAGTGTTTTAAATAGCTATGCTATGTAGCGTGTAGCTTACGCTACGTAACGTAGCTTCGCCTTAATGCTATGTATCTCATGAAAATAGCTTAAGTCAAGTGTTGCCTATGCTACATGATAATTTGTCTACACTACATAGAGTATGTTACACGCTATGTAGCTCACATTACAAATTATTTTTCACAACAAAGTTAAAATCATTTAATGTTTTCAATGATTTGTTACATTTTTTATTTTCAATAAAAATTAGTTAATCTTTTCAATGCTTTTAGTAAAATAACATAAGTAACAATATTAAATCAGTAATCCTATATATATATATATATATATGTATGTATGTATGTATGTATGTATATAAAATAGTTTCGCTGCTCTTTCTTTACCTTTATACTTAATTATTGCCCTTTCCTATTATTATAGGGTGCATTAGCTTGCACCAAATATCATGAAATTAGTACAACTAATCACAACCTTTATTAAAAACATAGAAGTAGCATGTTTCTTACACTACACGCTATGTAGGCCTCATGCTTCAGAGGAGTGAAAGCTATACTACACGCTATTCACTATTTAAAACACTGCTTTGAAGGTCTTTAAGTAGGATAATATACTATACTAACATTTCTTCTAAATTAATTAGTATATAACGTCTCATTACAAGAGTTTCTGTTGGTGAATTCTAATCTTAGAATGGCTTTTGCTGCAGTTAACTTTTGTGCTTTTAACCTTTTATGTTTTGTTTGTGGTGCATATCATGTGAGAGTGAGATTTCACTGGTTTCATTTTATATAGTAAAGGCATGGTTGTGCTGTGAATCGTTTCTATGTTTACATCTGCCAGTAGCATTATTGGTCAATTCATGTTGCCATGCTTGTTTTAGATTGCAGAGAGGAATTTTGCATAACAAACTTCATGCATTGAATGCTATCAGCTTTAAAGATCGTATCATTATCCCTGATTGTTGTTGTTTCGCTTTTTGGCTTATTAGAGTTGTCATATATATTATATATATTGTGGAAAGGTAACACACAAGTTTTATTAAAAAATTCCAGAAGGCAAAAGACTTGCAACAACCAGTGTTCAAAATATCAGTATCGTGTTATGTATCGCACCTTTGGGATACAAATACATATCGGTTATCGCATGGGATATATCGGTTGTATCGCGTAATGTATCGTTGTTGTTGGAAACATGGGGAAATTAGTTGATTTTTTCAATGAAACTTCAATGATTGTTAAAAAAGACATCGACATACACTTAAAAAATCAAAACATTACAAAAAATAAGTGCATATAATAGGTTTTCTTTGTTTGGGGTCCTAATCTATGCATTGTCTAACTGAATTAATGCAAGTATATTCAAAGTCTATTCATATAATTTATAAATGTAAGAAGACGTGTAGAAACACAAGCAAGACATTCAAAAGCTAAAGAAGAATCACTAGATTAGGTTACATACGTGTTTGATTTTATGTTTGGACACAAGGATTGCAACCAATTTGCTAGAAAGTGGGAAATTTTGATTTTTTTTTTTCAATTTTCCGCAACTCAGCTCATCTCCTCCAAATCTCGAAATTGAAGCTCCCAATCCATGTTTTTTCATGAAAAACCATGGATTTTTAACAATTTGACACTGATTTAATATGATTTACAGAAAAAAAAAAAAAAAGGATCAAAAATTGAAAATGCTCACCAGATCGAACATGTGAGATATATCGCACTACTTGCGAGTTTTGTATCGCACGGGTGGGATACAAGATATATCGTGGGATATATCGGCCAATATCATCGATATTTAAAACACTGGCAACAATAACCTAGCCTCTAATAACACTCAATATCACTGGAGGAAAAAATACAATCAGCTCACTACAACACGAAATATCTCACCCCCCCCCCCCCCCCCGGAACACACACAAAAAAAGCTTCAACAAGACTTTCAATGGAGCCTAACATCACTAGGAATCCATCAAGTGGTTCACTGATTCCATGTCCCTCATGCACATAATGCAACAATTGGGAATCACCATTGCCCGCTTTTGCAAATTATCAATAGTCAACACTCTATTTCTTCTTGCTAGCGACACAAGGACCACCACCTTGGTAGGGGTCTTGTAGCACCAAACAAGGGAGGTAGAAGCAACCCTACTCGGGCCAAACTAGATAACTCCTTGTACAAGGACTTGACTGAGAAGCACCCTGATTTGGATTTAGAACACACCATGGAATCCTACACACCAGGCCGAAGTCTACCATGATGGAGATGCAAGAAAAGTTGAGTGAATTCTTTCACTTCCTTTTCCATCAAGTTCCTTTGACGAGGAGGAGACAACATACACCATCACCCTGGAAGCATTGAAGCATCGATCAATAGTAATGTTCCAATCCGAGGCAAGGCTTGCCAACCCCAGGAACTCCTTCCAAAGAGGATGATCCCCAATCCTTGTTTCAGCCCATAAATGAATCATCTACTCATATCCGCGGACAAAACGAACCACCTCCTTGAAGCTAGCTACTTTTCACGCTACCGCCTTCCATAACACAAAAGCCATCACTCACCTTCTCCATATTTGCACACAATTACCTCCCCCCAACCAAAAGAAAAGAAAAGAAAAGAAAAGAAAAGAGTCTACATAGGCATTTACCAAGCAAGGCAAGGTTCATTTGGTCCAGCTTCTTGACACCCACTCCCTCGAACCTTGTCCCAAAGATGTTTAGATGGCTTGCTAATATACAAAGGAAGCCTGTGATAAGAAGGCGAAAGAGAACCAATACGACATCTGAAGACTGCGGCTATTCTTTCCACCTCATAATTCTTACCAACACCATGCATCACAGGCTTCATAATGTTAACTTTTAGCTCAGATATCACCTCGAACACCTCATTATTTTCTTTAGATTGTCTACCATCACCTCAACCGCATCACAAAAGAGAAGTGTTGATGAGGACATCATAGCACCATTCAGGGTCTACCAAAGGAGGAGGAGATCATCACTAGTTTCCCTCTAGATGGATGATGGGGACATCATGTGCACGCCCCCACCCTATGCACATATTCAAGGGGGAGGAGGGCCCCACTTTCGATCTGGATCGACGACGACATTTTTAGAGGGCCTTACAGTTAGGGGCTGTGCTATAGAGCATTGGAGTAGACTCGTTCATCATATAGATTCTTCCATCGGATCTCATGATCATTGCCCACTCACTATCACTGGAGGAAAAAAATGCAATCAGCTCACTCCAACACAAAATATCTTCCCTCCCCCCCCCCCCCCCCCCCCACACACACACACAAAAAAAACAGAATCTTCAACAAGACTTTCAATGAAGCCTAACATCACTAGGAATCCATCCCAAATTGATCGAGCCACCTCATAGTGAATGAACAAGTGGTTCACTGATTCCATGTCCCTCATGCACATAATGCAACAATTGGGAATCACCATTGCCCGCTTTTGCAAATTATCAATAGTCAACACTCTATTTCTTCTTGCTAGCCACACGAGGACCACCACCTTGGTAGGGGACTTGTAGGACCAAACAAGGGAGGTAGAAGCAACCCTACTCGGGCCATACTAGATGATAACTCCTTGTAAAAGGACTTGACTGAGAAGCACCCTGTTTTGGATTTAGACCACATCATGGAATCCTACACGCCAGGCCGAAGTCTACCACGATGGAGATGTAAGAAAAGTTGAGTGAATTCTTTTACTTCCTTGTCCATCAAGTTCCTTTAACAAGGAGGAGACAATACACACCATCACCCTGGAAGCATTGAAGCATCGATCAATAGTAATGTTCCAATCCGAGGCAAGGCTTGTCAACCCCAGGAACTTCTAAAGAGGATGATCCCCAATCCCTGTTTCAGCCCATAAATGAATCATCTGCCCATATCCGCGAACAAAACGAACCACCTCCTTGAAGCTAGCTACTTTTCACGCTACCACCTTCCATAACACAAAAGCCATCACAAACCTTCTCCATATTTGCACACAATTACCTGCCTCCATAACCTCCCCCCAACCAAAAGAAAAGAAAAAAAAGAAAAAAAGAAAAAAAAAAGTCTACATAGGCATTTACCAAGCAAGGCAAGGTTCATTTGGTCCAGCTTCCTGACACTCACTCCCTCGAACCTTGTCCCAAAGCTGTTTAGATGGCTTGCTAATATACAAAGGAAGCCTGAGATAAGAAGGCGAAAGAGAACCAATGCGACATCTGAAGACTGCCGCTATTCTTTCCACCTCATAATTCGTACCAACACCAAGCATCTCAGGCTTCATAATGTTAACTTTTAGCTCAGATATCACCTCGAACACCTCATTATTTTCTTTAAATTGTCCACCATCACCTCAACTGCATCACAAAAGAGAAGTGTTGATGAGGACATCGTAGCACCATTCAGGGTCTACCAAAGGAGGAGGAGATCATCACCAGTTTCCCTTTGAGTTTCCCTTTAGATGGATGATGGGGACATCATGCGCACACACCCCACCCTATGCACATATTCAAGGAGGGCCCCATTTTCGATTTGGATCGAAGGCGACATTTTTGGAGGGCCTCACAGTTAAGGGTTGTGCTATGGAGCATTGGAGTAGACCCGATCATCATATAGATTCTACCATTGGATCTCATGATCGTGGCCCATTACCTTAGGTAATCTAGGATTTTGAGTTTTGACTATTCTCATTATTAGAAACATCATGAACGACTTTTATTATGTAGATTAGTTATTATTTTATTTACTTCAGCTCTAAGTATTATTGTACGCACATGGCGCAAGGGTAAAATTGTCTTTTGGGGTTTAGGGTTTTCTTATAAATAAGCAACCCCACGTACGTATTTTCAATATAGTTTATGAATAAAAATTCTGCGTTTTTCTTCTTCTCTATCTCTTTGGGTTGAAGAATCGAATTGGGTGTAAAACCCTCCCTTCCTCAAAGGGCTAACTACCGTGGTGTAAAGCCACAACCATCCCAAATCATCTCCACTTCTTTACACCCCACATCCTCATCTTCTACATCCCTCCCATCTTCAAATCCACCCTTTCTCGTATCCAAGTTCTCTTCTATAACAGATTTTTAGATTCTGGCTCGTCAGAGGGGCTGAAACTTCGGCGTAGCACCACGCACAAACCGTGCATCGGATTGACACGAAATTTTGGCATGAAGACAGTCTTACCTTGGCTGATCCTAACCTAAGAGTCACTTTCCGACTTTGTGGGCCCCAGACACGTGCAGACGAGTGGTCACGCATGTGCGCCTAGGGCCAGCTGCTGTTCACGCACGTGGCTTATCTCAGGTTCTATTTTTCTTCTATTTTCCTCATCTTTAACCTTAAATCCAGGTCCTTAACCCTAAAGAATCCCAAATCCCAATTATCCCAAATTTTACAAACCCTAGATTTTCCCCCGAATTGAAACATGGTGAATCTCTTGAATTAGGGAACAATTCTTTGCAAGAATGGATGAATCTTACGCTCCTTTGGGCTTGTTTGGTTTATGATTTTATTTGATCCAGCCCTAAACTTGTGTAGGCTTAGACCCTCATAGATTCCCCTTATTGAATATTTGATCGTATGTAGGATGTGGAATTTTGTGATTGTTTAAAATTGGTATAATCTAAAGCTTGAACTCTTGCATGTCATGTCTAATTTCATGTCCTGCATCAAATTTGGTATCAGAGCTTAGGTTTTTATAGGGGAACGCATTGCATGTTTAGGGTTCAGTTTATTTATGTCCATTATGCATCAAGTCTTCTCATATAGGATTGTTTAGGACCCATAATTCACAATATGGGCTGCTAAATTTTCCGTTGTCAGAAAATTCACAAATTTCATGGCTGAATTTTCTGTTAACAAATTATTTGGGTAGTTATATTGCTGAAATTTTAGTAGTATTGTGTAATTTCCTTCACATAGTCCTATAGGATCATTTAGTCCCATTTCGACGCATATAGTTGCATTAAAGGGTCTTTGAGTTGAGTGAGTGGTTATATGCCCACATGTACTGGTCGTGGTTTTGGTTTGCACCCTGCACTAAACATGGAACAATTGCAAGAGTCCATGAACAACATAACTCGACAGTTTGAGTCTTTGGGTAGGTGCTTGGAACAACATATTGACCAACGCTTGGATCAACTTAATATGCGCGTTACCCAACTAGAGACCTCCGCCTGGGCAAACCTCACCATTGAGGAAGATGCCCAATCTCAGGCAGTTGGTTAGGAGGATAGACAAGGGAATGGGGGTGGCCAAGGAAATAGTCATGGGCATATACCCGTGCACCCACCCCGCGAGGGGCTTCATGATCATTATGACCTAGATGCACAACTCCTCAAGGGAGTTAGAGTATAGGCCCCTGCGTTTAATGGTCACTTGGACCCCAAAGCTTTTCTAGATTGGTTGGCGGACATGGACCACTATTTTGAGTGATACGACATGTCGAATGCTTGTCGAGTCCGATTTGCCAAGATGAAGCTTGTGGGTCAAGCAAAGAGGTTTTGGGTTACTGTGGAGCAAAAGAAAGAAAGGTTGAGAGAGCCCCCAATAGTCTATTGGGGAGAAATAAAAGAGATTCTAAAGGACAAGTACCTCCCTTTCTCTTATCACTTGAGGTTGGTTGAAGATTGGCAGTACCTTCGACAAGGTGCCATGAGTGTGGCTGAATACATTGAGAAGTTCGAAGAGTACTTGACTCGGTGTGAAGTTAAAGAGGATCCCGTACTCACTCTTGCTTGATTTAAGACAGGCCTTCATTCTGACATTAGGAGAGAGTTGCTCGCCAAGGACATAGACACTCTTGAACAGATATATCAAGTAATGTTGGAGGTCGAGCAATACCTCAAAGCATCTATGGGAAGACGGTTTGAGCCTCGTGATTCTGGCGCTAAGGCCAACCCGTTTGGGGTTAAACCTAGCACTGGATATCAATACAAGCCTTCCAGTAGTGCTCAGTTCAGGCCCAAGGATGATAAGGGTAAAGGAGTTGTCAGGTCTAGCTCGCGTAAAAGCGATGCGACTAGGTATTTTAGATGTCAAGGTTTTGGTCACTTTGCCCACCAGTGTGGCGTGAAAGAGGATACCAAGGTGTTCCTTATTGATGAACAAGTAGAAGTAGTGCCCCCAGAAAGTGACGTTGAGGAAGAAAAATATGAGCCAGCAGAGAGCCCTAATGATGAGGAAGAGGAGCGCAAGAGTCTGCGACCCTTGCAGTTATGCGTTGCGCCTTTTCCCAAGCAAAGAATACTGACGATTGACGCTGCAACACGATCTTCTATAAATGTGGTGATAAGAGTTGCAAGATGATCGTGGATAGTGGTAGTTGTGCCAATGTGGCATCAACTGGCGTTGTGAGCCGTTTGTGCTTGAAGCTTGAAACCCATCCTCAACCCTATAGAGTGCCTTGGGTTGATGAGACTTCCATTCCAGTCTCGTATCATTGTCTTGTTCCTATTCAGTTTGGATCATATAAAGACACTCTAGTGTGATGTTGTTCCCATGGATGTTGGCCACATCATTTTGGGTAGGCTCTAGCTTTATGACTGCGAGGTCATCATATTTGGTCATTTGAATGTGTGTACGTTTTGGTTTGAGAGCAACAAAGTCAAGCTAAATCCTCTTCCACCCAAGAACACGACTAGAAAGGAGTCCACCACAAAGAGTGGTATAAGCGGCTCAAAGGAATTGAAGAAATCGAAGTCCAAGTCTAAGCCTCTCCATATTCTAAACGCCAAAGACTTTGACCGAGAGACTGAGTCAGACTCAATGGTGTACGCCCTTGTAGCTTGGGAGAGTGCACCAGAGGTTAGTGTAGAGTTACCCACTGAGGTCATTCCGGTAGTGGATGAGTTTCATGATGTCTTTCCTGATGATCTACCTGATGAGCTTCCCCCTATGAGGGATATACAGCACGCCATTGATTTAGTCCCTAGGGCGACTCTTCCAAACCTCCCTCATTACAGAATGAACCCAAAGGAGCATGCAAAGTTGAAGAGGCAGGTTGATGAGCTCCTGAAAAATGGTTTCATTCAAGAGAGCATGAGCCCGTGTGCCGTGTCTGCCCTTCTTATACCTAAGAAGGATGACACATGGAGAATGTGTGTTGATAGTAGGGCCATCAACAAAATCACAATCAAGTATCGGTTTCCCATACCGCATCTTGATGACATGTTGGATATGATGGCCAATGCTACTATCTTCTCGAAAATTGACCTCAAAAGTGGTTATCACCAAATCCGTGTACACCCTGGTGACAAGTAGAAGACAGCCTTCAAAACAAAGGATGGGCTATATGAGTGGCTAATCATGCCTTTTGGGCTGACTAATGCCCTAAGTACCTTCATGCGTGTGATGACCCAAGTGTTGAGGCCCTTTATGGAGAAGTTCTTGGTCGTTTACTTTGATGATATCCTGATTTATAGCATGTCCAAGGAACAACACCTCAACCATTTGAGGCAGGCTCGTGGGATCCTTAGAGCTGAAAAATTGTATGTCAACCTAAAGAAGTGTGCGTTTATGTCTAGCAGTGTTATCTTCTTAGGTTTTGTTGTGTCAGCAGATCCTAAAAAGGTCAAAGCCATTATCAGTTGGCCTGAACCCCGCAGTATTCACGAGGTGCGCAACTTTCACGGCTTAGCCACCTTTTACAGGTGGTTCGTTGGAGGCTTCAGTTCCATTATGGCTCTCGTTACAGATTGTATAAAAAAAGGAGAGTTTCAATGGACGAAGGCAGCCTTGAAGCCTTGAACGATATAAAGGCTAAGATGACTGAGGTTCTAGTCACACGACTTTCTGATTTTTCGAAAGTTTTTGAGGTCGCATGTGACGCATCAGGAATTGGTATAGGAGTACTTAGTCAAGAAGGGCACCCTATCGCCTTCTTTAGTAAGAAATTGAATGAAGCGAAGCAAAAATATTTCACCTATGACAGAATTTTATGCGTTAGTGTAATCGTTGCGCCACTAATGTCATTATCTATTGCCACAAGAATTCGTCTTGTTCTCAGATCACGAGGCCTTGAAATACCTGAACTCTCAGAAGAAATTAAACGCTAGGCATGCCAAGTGGGTCCAATTCCTTCAAGAGTATACTTTTGTGCTTAAGCACAAGGCCGGTGTAGAGAATAAGTCTGTCGACCCGTTGAGTCATCGGGTCGCGTTACTCAATTCCATGAGTGTTGAAGTCATAGGGTTTGAGCATGTCAGAGAGAATTATTCTTAGTGCCCAGATTTTGGAGTTGTGTACGCATCATTGTTAGAGAGTCCGTCAGGAGCTAGCAGTGAGTATTTGATATTGGACGGATATTTGTTTAGGAGTGACCGTTTGTGCATACCTCGCACCTCCCTCCGCGATTTTCTTGTCTGGGAGTTACATTCAAGAAGGGTCGGGGGTCATTTTGGTTGACACAAGACCATTGCCCTAGTAGAGGATAGATTCTATTGACCAAGCCTCAAGCGAGACATGGCCAAAATTATAGGACAATGTCGTACTTGTCAACTAGCAAAGCAGAAAAAGCATAATATGGGGCTATACACACCTTTGCCAATTTCATTCGCCCCTTGGCAGGACATTAGTATGGGCTTCGTGCTTGGGCTCCCCAAGACTATTCAGAAACACGATTCCATATTTGTTGTCGTGGACCGTTTTTCTAAAATGGCTCACTTCATCCCTTGTTCGAAGATCTCTGACGCATCATCTCACGTTGCCAAGTTGTTCTTTAGTGAGGTTGTCAAGCTTCATGGGTTACTCAAAACTATAGTGTCTAACCGTGATGTGCGATTCATGAGTTATTTTTGGAAGACACTACGGCATATGATGAGTACTAGGCTCCAATTTTCTTCTGCCTATCATTCTTAGACCGATGGTCAGACTGGGGTGGTCAATAAGAGCCTAGGAAATTTGCTCAGGTGTTTACTGGAGGAGCATACCAGGACGTGGGACACTGCACTACCTATCGCTGAGTTCGCATACAATAGTTTTGTCAATAGATACATAGGTTTAAGTCCTTTTGAAGTCGTTACTGGTTATAAACCTAGAAAGACTATTGATTTTGTCCTTATGTCCCTGTACCATAGGCCATTAGAGTCTACAGAGTCCTTTGCACATCATATTCATTCATTGCATCAAGAAATCAGGTGAAAGATCAATACTAGTAATGAACATTACAAAATTTCTGCAGACCAATATAAACGATTCAAGGAATTCAATGTAGGGGACTCTATGATGGTCCGCATCAAGCCAGAGCGGTACCCTCAGGGAGCCGTTCGAAAATTACACGCATGTAGCACTGGACCATTGAAAATTATAAAACGAAACGGTCCCAACGCGTACGTGGTAGATCTTCCACCTTCTATAGGAATTAGTTCAACATTCAATGTGGAGGGTCTAGTTGCATTTCAGGGGACCATTGATACATTGTCCAGCCTTACACCTAACCATCCTGATTCCCCAGACCTTTCCCTTGATTCATGGCCCCTTCCCGACCCATCATCCCAGCCTCTACCTACCCTTCCTACACCAAGAGAGGAGATAGAGGATATTTCAGACCATCGGATAATATCGATGTTGGACGGCGACTTTTAAAAGTTCCTTGTAAGCCACACCCAGCTTCAGACGGTATGTGGCTCACTGAGGAGTTTCAGAGACTTGATCCAGACATCTTAGAGCTGTTCAGAAGTTTTGTTTCGCTAGTGGTGAAACCTTCGCAGCCGGGGGGAGTTGATGGGGACATCATGCGCACACCCCCCACCTATGCATATATTCAAGGAGGAGGGCCCCACTTTCGATTTGGATCGATGACGACATTTTTGGAGGGCCTCACAGTTAAGGGTTGTGCTATGGAGCATTGGAGTGAACCCAATCATCATATAGATTTTACCATCGAATCTCATGATCGTGGCCCACTACCTTAGATGATCTAGGATTTTGAGTTTTGATTATTCTCATTATTAGAAACATCATGAATGGCTTTGATTACGTAGATTAGTTATTATTTTATTTACTTCAGCTTTTAAGTATTAGTGTGCGCACATGGCGCAAGGGTAAAATTGTCTTATGGGGTTTAGGGTTTTCTTATAAATAAGCAACCCCATGTAGGTATTTTCAATGAAGTTTATGAATAAAAATTCTGCGTTTTTCTTCTTCTCTATCTCTTTGGGTTGAAAAATCGAATTGGGTGCGAAACCCTCCCTTCCTCGAAGGGTTAATTACAGTGGTGCGAAGCCACAACAATCCCGAATCACCCCCACTTCTTTACATCCCACATCTATCATCTTCTACATCCCTCCCATCTTCAGATCCACCATTTCTCGTATCCAAGTTCTCTTCTGCAACAGATTTTCAGATTCTGGCCCGTCAGAGGGGCTGAAACTTCGGCAGAACACCACGCATAAACCGCGCATTGGATCGACACGAAATTTGGCATGGAGGCAGTCCTACCCTGGCCAATCCTAGCCTAGGCGTCGCTTTCCGACTTTGTGAGCCCCACACGCGTGCGGACGAGTGGTCATGCACATGTGCCCAGGGCCAGCTGCTGTCTACACACGTGTCTCATCTCAGGTTCTATCTTTCCTCTATTTTCCTCCGCTTTAGTCTTGAATCCAGGTCCTTAACCCTAAAGAATCCCAAATCCCAGTTATCCCCAATTTTGCAAACCTTAGATTTTCCCCCGAATTAAAACATGGTGAATCTCTTGAATTGGGGAACAATTCTTTGCAAGAATGGAAGAATCTTACACTCCTTTGGGCTTGTTTGGTTTATAATTTTATTTAATCCAGCCTTAAACTTTGTAGGCTTGGACCCCCATAGATTTCCCTTTCTGAATATTTGATCATATGTAGGATGCAGAATTTTGTGATTGTTTAAAATTGGTATATTCTAAAGCTTGAACTCTTGCATGTCATATTTAATTTCATGTCCTGCATCAATGGATGACCACTACGTGGGCTCGAGTGGGCCGAGTATACCATTTTAAAGACCCCACATGCATTTGATGCATCTTCGAAGACCCTGCACTTGGAAGATGCATGTATCACAGCATAATGGTTTACGAACAATAGTAGAAGGGGGAAAAAAGAGTTTGTCTTGATAAAGATGGATGTCCTAAGCGACAATGCCATTTGGACAGTCTCTTTATTTAAAGACAGCATTCATAGTACTAGCAAGCTACAAGAGTATCATCAAGGAAGTACATCCCACCACATTCACTAATCCACCAATTGTTTGATTTGTCTGGAGATCTTGAAAGACTCAATAAGAAGGAAAGAACGTTAACAATTTAATGACATGGTGAGGGAACTAACTGGCAACCAGTGTTCGAAGTAATGATACCGCTACAAATTTTGTTGGCCGGGGATACAAAAACAATATTGTTATTGTCGTTAATATTGTCGATAACCAGAAATGCGGAGAAACATGATGAAAATGGTGGGATTTTTCAATGAAACTTCAAGATATGTTAAAATATGCATTCACGTATTTAAGAATTAAAAAATTGCAGAAAGAATGCATACATATTAAGTTTCTATTAATGGGGACCTAAAAGCATGATTTGTTGTCATAAATCCATCTAATAGTAACACGACAATCACTTAAATCGCATTGAACCAATTAACAAGTGAACAATCATATATAATGCATTCATACATTACACATTCATGCATAAATAAGAATATAAACACTAGTACACATGCATGATGATCCACCCATCCATCCAACCATTCCATCCAACATCCCATCCATCCATCCAAATATCCATCCATCCATCCCATCTATCAATTCAACCATCCATCCAACCATCCAACCATCCAAACATCAATCCATCCCGTCTAATCATCCAAACATCCATCCATTCATCCCATCCAAAACCATGTTAAAACTCCAATCAACAAACATAACACATTTACGGATGGTCAACAACAATGAATCCGACCAACTATGTGTTGAATTTTCTTAGAAAAATCTCTTTAACTGGGAGAAACTTCAGAAAATCTTGAAGTGGGACCTTTCCAAAACCAAATTGTGGGGCTTGAAACTCACCTTAAACAAGTCCAAAAAAATCCACAAAAAGCACCATAAATCTTCTAAAAACAATATCTTTCAAACCATACCCTTCATAGGCTATAGGTCTGTACAATTAGTACATAAGCTAGCATTAATCGTGCATACCTTGACATAAGTCATATGAACGCTGACGCCAACAGTGTGCGATAGCCATGAACTGAACCACAATCAAAATCCGACCTCTAAGACCAAGTAGAAGAAGATTGGAGAAGAATAAGGAGGAAAATAGAAGAAGAATAGAAAGAGAATAAGAAAGAAGAAGAAATTGCTAGGGCTATTGTTGTCACCTATATTGTTGTTATCTAGCCCCACTCCCTTCTCTATGTGTGCACACACGCACAACACACACACACACACACACACACACACACAGTGTGTGTGTAGGAATAAGGTACTATGAGGTCGACCTCGTGGTAAGCTTCCCATGAGGTCGAGCTCTGTGGGGTCCACCATGATGTGTGATGGACATCCATACCATCAATCAGATGCACCCTTCCATGGTGGGCCATATGCTTAAAATTAGGCTAATCCATGACTTAGGTGGGCCACACTACAAACAACAGTGGAGAATGGATGACCACCCATTAAAACCTTCCTGATTGTATATAGGGCCCAGTGAGATGTGGTTTAGACATCCAGCCCATCCATTGTGTCCCACTTGGATGAGGGGTCACACCATATTTCAGCCCATTCCAAAACTTAGGTGGGCCCCATCAAGTCCTTTTAGATGTTTTTAACATGATTTTCCATGGTTTCAAATGGTGTAGCCCACCTGAGATTAGGATACAGTTGATTTTTTGCACAACTCATAACCTAGAGGAGACTTACCAAATACACTGTGTATGTCCATCACACGTCACGGTGGGGCATGGGAAGTTCTCATAAGCTCGACCTCAGCGTACCTTTGCTATATATCAAGGGTGTTTATGGTTCTTCTTGTTCTTGTTCTTGAGTCCAATCTGATTATTTCTGTTCCTTTTAAACCTAATAATGTTATTTTAATTTACAATCGACTAAACCATACTTAAAGGTGTATAAAAGGAACGTTCGTACTCCTGTTCTTCCTCATGTCACCACAAAGTATGCTCCTTATCAACAAGTACTAATAGTGTTCTTACTATATTTTACTTGTTACTGTCAAAAAAGCTAAAAGATGGTGTTCTTCTCATTCCATTGAACATTTTGTTTCCTATCATTCTCTATCTCCAGTTCACAAGTCTTTTGTTTTTACCCTTCAGTGTTCTTTTTTTACTATTCCTAAAAATCTTAAAGAAGCTCTTAATTCTTCTCTATGACAACAAGCTATGGAAAAGGAGATGGTTGCCTTTGAGAGGAATCATACATGGGAGATGACTAATTTACTAGTTGAGAAGAATCCAACAAGTTATCGTCGGATGTATGCTCTCAAGTACAACCTGATTGTAGTAGCTTGATATAAAGCTTGTCTTGTAGCTAAAGAATTTACACAGACATATGGTGAAGATTAGTCTAAGACCTTTTCTCTTGTTGCAAAGATAAATTCGGTACGGATAATAATTTCTCATGCTGCTAGTTTGAATTAGCCATTGCATCAATTAGAGGTTAAGAATGCCTTCTTGAATGGTGATTTGACTAAGGAGATTTATATATTTCCCTCCTAGTTTTGCTAGAAATGATGAGGAAAGAAATGTATATTGTCTTAAGAAAGCTATATATGGTTTGAGTGTGTTCATTGATCTAGGTTTGAGAAGTTTAGCAAGGCTCTAATTCATATTGGATTTACTCGCATCACTCTGGCCATTTTGTGTTTGTTAAGCGACATGTACATGGTATCATCATTGTAAGTATGTAAATGGATGATATCATTATTACAGGTGATGATGCTAGTACAATTTCTAAGTCGAAACTCTATATGAAGAAGCCTTTTAATATCAAAGATTTGGGACCGGTAAAATACATTTTAGGAATTGAAGTCTCTCGCTTTAAGGGCTTTATGTTGTCTCAACAATAATATGCTCTAGATTTATTGACTTCAACTAGTAATCTTGTTTTTAAACTTATTGATTCATCATTAGTGGTTAATAAAAAGTTTCAATATGATGATGGGGAACTTCTTGATGATACTCTCATGTACCAGCATTTGGTTTTGCTCGCCCAAATCTATCTCATGCAGTGAGTTTGATTAGCCAATTCATACATGCTCCTCTATCCAGTCACCTTAAAGCAGTTTGTTGCATCTTACACTACATCAAGTCTTCTCTAAGATGAGGCATCTTATTCAACTATCACCATAATTTTGATATGACGGGTATTCCGATGCAAATTGGGAAAGTCGCCGGATGATTAGTGCTCTATGAGAGGATGCTGTGCTTTTTTTAAAGGCAATCTCTTTAGTCGTTACCTGGAAGACTAAAAATAGACAATTTTGCATGATCTAGTGTTTAGGCTCTGCATCATGCTATGGCAAATACTGCGTGTGAAATTTTTTTAGTTAAAAAGTTTTGTTGCTGAATTGGGATTTCCAATGAAGACTCTCGTATCAATGTACTGTAACAATCAAGCCGCAATTCATATAGCTTTTAATCTTATTTTCATGAATACGCAAAACACATTGAAGCTGATTGTCACTTTATTTGTGAAAAGGTTTTTTGCTGGCATTATTTCTACTACTTTTATTCCGTCTACTACTCCACTTACATAACTTTATTAAGACTCTTACCGTTGAAGTTGGACGACGTATTCTTAACAAGCTAGGCATGATTTATATCTATTCCTCAGCTTGAGGGGGAGTGTAGGTATTCCTAGACCATAGCCCCTCTCTTTGGAACATGGCCTTCTCTCTTTGGACCATGGGCCCTCTCTCATTCTCCTCTCATTTCTCTTATTATTTTTCTTTCTTTTGATTTTCCTCTTTTGCCCTTATTTACAAGTGTATTTTACATAATTTGGGATGTCACTTAATAAAAATAAGAAGGGGGCTAGACATCCAGCCTATGTTGAGGTTTTTTCTCCCAAAGCCTTTATCTTTCTAATATGTTTATTTTGGAAAGTTAAAAAGGTGTTTCCTTCACCTTTTACTCTTACCCCATTTGGGAGTTCTGTTGATGGTGAAAACAGAAGGGGATTTCTTAGTCCAACTTTTGGTGATGCTTACAATGTAGAATTGATGGCCATTAAAATGTGTATCCCTTTCCTCAAAATGATTTATGCCCCCCTTGTCAGACTAGAAATGTTATTGCATGGGCATCCGGAAGGTGCACAGCCTGTTAGAAGTGACTTTCACTATACATGTTATTCTAAAATATCTCCCCTTTGAGAGTTATTTTTAGCATATTCTGAGGGAGGCGAACTCCATTGCCATAATCCTAGCAAGGGAGGGGCAATCTTGGAATAAGTTGTTTATTGGGCCATTGTATCCAAGGTTTGACTCGTTGCGTTCATAAACTGGCACAGCATGCCAAAACTGATATGCATTGTCCCATTTCAAATGTGTCACATGGATGGTGCACTAAAAGATTTAAAAATTCAGGATTTTTTTAATGAAATTCAGAAAAAAAGAAAAGAAAAATCCGATGGTTAATATTACTTTTTCTGGTTATGCTGCATATGCAGTTGGGTTAGTGCTTTGGAAAATTGTTGCAAGTTGCAACTAGGCTCTATGTTCGGTTATAAAGTCACCACATTGCCACCACCATTTGATGCCCTCATGAGAGAGGTAGCTCATGGGAGGTAACTTCGTAAGGAAGTTTTCTCTCTCATCCCTAAAACTTTGTGGACATGCATCCTAAAGAGGCTACATGTTCGGTTATAAAGTCACCACCATAGCACCATCATTTGATGCCCTCATGAGAGAGGTAGCTCATGCGAGGTAACTTCCTAAGGAAGTTCTCTCTCATCCCTGAAACTTTGTGGACATGCATTTCATTTAGGGTGGAAAGCGAAAAAGTGATGAGAAAGATGAAGGCATGTCCCATTTGGGGGTGGACTCAAAAATTATTGTGTACTTTGAAAGAAATTTTTTTGATAGGGATGGGAAGCACAGGTGAGGCCAGCAAATAATTGACCCAAAGCAGGACAAATTGGTGCCACTATGGTTGGTGATGGGCCGTCAAATAGTACAATTTGGTTTCTCTAACCTTCAATGCCTAGGGCATTCTTGAATAGTTTACATGTTCCACTGTTCTTTCATAACGTAGATTTCATTAGAATAACACCCCAAAAAACAGACAGGAAAAATTGAAAAACTTCAAAGGAAAGTTTTTCAACTCTCAAACAGGTATGAGGTGTTCTCTCCACCATTTTTTTTCCATTTTTTTTCCTGGAAAAAAAAATGAAAAAAGAAGAAGAAGAAGCTATGTTTCAAGCAATTGCTTTCGAAATTCCCAACCTGCTTTAAATGACTTGTCTACTGTAAAAATGCATTTAATGAGCATAAGTAAGAAAGCACAAAAGAGTCCTTTAGTAAATAGTACAAGGTTGACTCGTAGGATTTGTTCTAATTTAGTTAGATGATTTGTGTATTCACTTTTCTTCTTAACTTCGACGGTGTATTGCTAGAAGCTCCCTAAGCATGTCAATGGAATCCCATCTTCATAAAATTGAGTAAAGTGATTTTCTAGTGTGAACTCACATTTCTGAATCTTTTCTTTTTATGTTGTTACAGGTATGCCGATCCGAGCGACTAATAGGCCTGGGTCTCAACTATTAGGAATTAATGGCCGTGACGATGGTCCTGCAGTAAGTTGCTTTTTTCTCTGTATACAACATTTCTTTCTTTTTCCTCAATGCCAACATCTTTGTTAGGGACCCTTCCTACACTTTACAGAATCACAATTTTTGAAAGTTTATTGTGGTTTGATTACTTTCCATTCATATTTCTTTGATCCATATGTGAAGAACACGGTAGATATACTTCTCAGAGATCATTAATTAGTTCCATATGCAAAGGTATCTCTAATTTTGTGATTTTATTTTATATTATGTTCAGATCACGACATGCTGCAGGGAGGGAGTCAATAAGATCTCTTTATCAGGATGTGATGCTCGCCATTTCTGCATGGGGGTCAGAATTGTAAGACGGAAGACTGTGCGAGAGGTATTCCTTTTCTTTGCCAGGTTGGCAAGTGTGTTGATTAAAATGAAGAAACTTAATACATGTGTTCAAATGTTGCAATTACCTGACAACATCGCACTATGTATGCCTTATATAATGCTTTATGTTTGTCAATGTTTTACAATAGATCAAACAAAATTCATGTATAGATGTTTCACTAGACATCAATTACCATAACACATGCATCGCATTCGGTTGGGTGGCTCTCCACAATAAGATATTAATCATTGACTACCTCCAAAATGAAGAAAAAAAATAATAATCACTAATGGCTTCCATTTTTGCTTGAGGAATGCAAAGTATTTGGACCACCCATTAATGCATTGTTAATTTGCTCTCAAATTCCCAAATTGCAAAGAGAAGCAATGCAGGTGTTTGAAATGTCACAATCACCTGACTATGTCATAGTAAATTCCTAAATAACTATCATGACTCTTTATTTCTTATGTTGCTCTATTTACAATGCATCAAATAAAATTCCATAACTTTTGTTTTCTCTACACTTAAAACTTCAAAAATAAATGCATTACATTCAGTTGAGTGGCTTGCTAGTATAAGATATTGTCCATTGACCACCTTCTCTTACTCAATGTTTGTAATATCGGTTTCGTTAGATGTGTTGTTGGCTGGGGATACGGAAACATGTACCGATATCTCGCCAATATTTTCGCTGATACTCAGAAATGCATCGGTGACTTTGGGAACATGAGGAAACGGTGGAATTTCTTAATGAAACTTCAAGAGATGCTAAAATGCACATATTTGCATATTTAGGAATCAAATAATTATATTAAGACGCATGCATAATAAGTCTCTCTTTAATTTTTTAATTTTTTATTATTATTATTTTTATTTTTTTTTTGGGGGGGGGGGGGGGGGGGGGGGGTTCTAAAAGCATGTAATGCTTAAATCAGAAATGTGGGAAAATGGTTAAAAAAAATAATATTCAATGAGTTTTTTTAGAGAACAAAAATTCATTAAGAAACCTGTAAAAGGGAAAAAGAATACAAACCCATGTACCACTAAGAAGATCCAAAAAAGGATTTCGGCCAAATCGGCCTTTATATACAAAACCCAACTCAACACAAGCCCTTTAATATACCTAATAGCCTCATCCACCCCCCATGCTTTCATTTTGACAGCATCTACCATTTCTAGCACCCCATATGACCTAAAAAAAAGCATTAAGAATCAACCTCCACTTAAATTTACCAACTTTCCCCACACCTACCCCATGCCAGGCCCACAAGAGATCTTCAACAAATTTTATCATAACCCTGTCAACATGAAGCAAACCATGGTATCCTAAATCGGTTACGTATCGGCCGTAACGGCCGATACGTAACGGTAACGGTGGGACCCGTTACGCGATACGGGGTCGAAACAGCCGTTACGGAATTCTGTGACCGTAACGGCTGTTACGAGGGCCGTTACGGGCCATAACGGCCGTTACGGACCCGTAACGGCTGTTACGGGCCTTTAAAAAAAAAAATATGTACCTTTTTCCTTTCTTTTCTTCTTCTTCTTCTTCCTCTTCTTCTTCTCGGGCAGCTGCGGCTGCGGCTGCAGCCTTGGCCTTCTTCTTCTTCTTCTTCTTCTTCTTCTCTCTCTCTCTCTCTCTCCCTTTCCCTCTTTTTTCTTTTCTCTTCTTTCCCTCTGTTTTTCTTTTCGGTTTCCCTCTCTCTCGCTTTTTTTTTTTTTTAACACCAGTGAGTAGCTGCTGTAGGTACGTGTCACGCTAAGACGAGCGCTGACACTCCTCGAGCTCCGAGTTGTACGAACGGTTCAAAGGAGATCAAAGTTACATGGGCCCCACAGTGATGTATTTATTCTATCTACACCGTTCATCTATTTTTAAATATCATTTTAGAGCATTAGCCAAAAAGCGAATCATATCCAAAGATCGTCTAGACCACACCAAAATAGCAGCGGAGACGATGATTTTCACCGTTAAACAATTCGTAGGCCCACCGTAATGTTTATTTTCCATCCAATCTGTTCAAAAGGTCAAAAAGACCTGAATGAAGAGGAAAAACAAATTTCATATTGATCCAAAAGTTCTGTGATCCCAAAAGGGGTTTCAATGGTAGACGTTCAATCCCCCACTGCTTTTTGCAGTGTGGTCCACTTGATAATTAGATCTATATTATTTTTCATGTTAAGCCTTAAGACGAACTCGTCAAATGAATGGACGGTTTAGATATAACACATACCTCATGATCAAACGCACAGGACTTGCTTATGTCAAATGAATGGCCTGCGCATGGGTTACGCAGCACGTCACCCACGTTAATAAAATGTACATGTGCCATATGGGCCCCACCATGATGTATGTATTTTATCCATGCCGTCCATCCATTTTGCCACATCATTTTAGGTTATGATTCAAAAAATTAGTAAGATCCAAATCTCAGGTGGACCCCAGCATAGGAAACAGTGGTTATAGGATGCTCACCTTAAAATTTTCTTAGGGTCCACTATAATGTTTATTTTTCATCTAGCCTGTTAATAGGGTCACAATGACGTGGATGAAGGGAAAACACACATGTCAGCTTGATCTAGAACTTTTGTAGCCCCAATGAATTTTTAATGATATTCGTTTAATTATTGTTGTTTCTTATGGTGTTGTCCACCTGAGCTTTGGACCTAACTCATTTTTGGACTCATGCCCTAAAATTATTTAGCAAAATGGATGGACGGTGTGGATATAACACATTCATCACGAGTGGGGTCCAAAAAACTTTGACACTCGTGTACTACACTTCACGGTCCGAGTCCTACTTAAAAAATTGTACACGAGACATGTATCAACTTAAAATTCACCAATTAAATTGTAGACTGTAATTGCTAACTCAAAATGCCGAAATCAAATTGTTTGAATAACTTTAATTGTTAATTTGTGGACACTTATTTTTTAAAATAGGGCCTTTTGATTTATTTTTTCATGATTCACTATCCAATAAATGTCCACCAATTCACAAATGGGATAATGTCAATAAATTGCATGAATTTGAGGCTGATTTGGGGCATGGATTGGTCCTCCAAGTCAGCCCCAAATTGGCAACGCGATCTACTTGAATTTAATTTCATTTTTTAAAAGAACTACTGGGAGAAATGATATCAAATTGTTAAGTATATAAATTAGATATTTAGAAAAATAAATATCTGAATTTTGTAGTCAAATTCAGGTTATCTGGTTCATAAATTCATCAGACAGTCCGATACAACTTCTCACCAAAGAGTGGACCGTTACACCACCATAAACATGTTCCAATTTATAAATGTATGCATATTTGGAATGCTTAGAATATTCCGGATTTAATCCATATTTTTTCATTTTTTTTGGAAAAAAAAAATAAAATCGGGCCATTACGCCCCCATATCGCCGTTACGCCTCTGTATCTGCATCGGTTTTGGAAGGCACCGTTACGTCAACCGATATCGATACGGGACACTTTGAAGCAAACCCAAAAATTGAGGCCAAACTTTAGAAACAATAGGACAATGAGCAAACAGATGATCAATCGATTCTGCATTCTCCATGCAAATCAAGCATATATTGGGAAGAATAAGAGCTCTCCTTTTGAATGTTATCACTATAAGAACCCCCTTGTGGCCCACCAGCCAAACAAACACAGCAACCCTAGGGGGGGGTTCCGTAGAACCAATAGTGAAAAGGATGAGGCAGAGAAGCAATGCCAAGAGAATGGTGTATGCTTCTCACAAGAGAGTGAATGGAGAACTTTTCAAAAGAATGACCCTTCCAAATCATCGTATCCACACTAGACAGGGAAGGAAAAATGCACTTGAGATAATCTAATAGCGAACTCCCCAAACTCATCATCCACCATATTCCTCTGTCAAGAAGGGCTCCACGCCACTGAGCCATCGATCACAAAAAAGAAATCCGCCATGGATATATAGCAGTTAGGAGCAAGCCGCGCCACCTTGGGGAAGAGATCTTTCAAGGCACAATCTCCACACCAGATATCCACCCAAAACCAAATGCGATGGCCATCACCCAACAAGAAAGCAATCCTTTTTAAAAAATAAAAAATAAAATCAGTTTATACACCAACCACTTTAACGGATGAAACTTTCTACTGTTTGAGGCTCCTTACAAAAGAAATCTCTTTTAAGCCTATCAAGCCTAATAAACACCTTTTGAGGACATTTGAACAAAGACAAAAAATGCATTAGCATATTAGAGAAGGTTGTCTTGCTAAGAGCCAACCAACCTCCCACAGAGGATGCCTGCACTTCCAAGAAGCAGCTTTCTCTTGATCCTTTCAATCACCCTATCCCAAAGGTGCTTAGCCTATTTCCCAATGCATAGGGGAAGCCCTAGATATGTTGAATTAAAGGACTTGGGTTTACATCCAAAGATGTTCGCAAGACTGCAAATCTCTTCATTGGTCTAGATGATCATAGGACCTAGGTCTCTTTGTCAACTTCCTTCGAACCCATGTTGGTCTAGATGATCGTAGGACCTGCTTATGTACAAACTCTATTTTTATCTAAATCACCCTTAGGGGCTGTTTGATTTTTCATTTACCTTTGTAAATGGTGGTAAATACACATTTATTATTTACAAATGGAATTCATCCTAGCTGCCCCTATGATGCCCTACGAGACGTAGTGTTTTAAGTATCGACAATACAAGCCGATATATCCCATGATATATCTTGTATCCCACCTATGCGATATGAAACACTCAAGTAGTGGGATATATCCCACACGTTCGATCTGATGAGCATTTTCGATTTTTAGTCATTTTTTTTTTCCTGTAAATCATGTTAAATCAATGTCAAATTGTTACAAATCCATGATTTTTCATGTTTTGCATGAAAAATCATGGATTGGGAGCTTCAATATCGAGATTTGGAGGAGATTAGCTGAGTTACAAAAAATTGGAAAAAAAGTAATCAAAATTTCCCAATTTCTCACAAATTGGTTGCAATCTTTGTGTCCAAATATAAAATCAAACATGTATATGACCTGATCTAGTGATTCTTCTTTTGCTTTTGAATGTATTGCTTGTGTTTCTACATGTCTTCCTACATTTATAAATTATGAGGACTAGACTTGGAATATACTTGCAACAATTCAATTAGACAGCGCATAGATTAGGACCCCATACAAAGAAAACTTATTATGTGCATTTTTTTGTAATGTTTTGATTTATAAGTGTTTATTGATGTCTTTTTTAACAGTCACTGAAGTTTTATTAAAAATTTGACCAATTTCCCAATGTTTCCCCATGTTTCCAACGACAGCAATACATTCCGCGATACAACCAATATATCCCATGCAATAACCGATATGTATCCATATTCCAACGGTGCAATACATACCACGATACCGATATTTCAAACACTAATGAGACGTTGACAGCTATAGCTTTTGACACTAGTAGCGAAGAGGAGAAACTAAAATATATGGGGGCCACCATGGTGCATGTGTCTGATCCATGCCATCCATCTATTTTACCAGCTCATTTTAGAGTATGAGCCCAAAAATGAGAATCATCCAAAGCGCAAGTGGACCACACCACTTGAAACTAGGGGAATTTAGCACCTACCATTGATAGATTCTTGGGGGCCACAGAAGTTTTCAATGAAGCTGATATTTGTGTTTTTCCTACGTCCAATTTTGGCTGACTTTATGAACAGGTTGGATGACTGCTACACATCATTGTGGGCCCTAGAAAGGTTTCAACTTTCAACGGTGGATGTCATTATCCACACTGTTTCCTGTCGTGTAGTCCACTTGCGCTTATAATCTGCCACATTTTTGGGAACATGCACTAAAATGATCTGGCAAGACGGATGAACAGCATGGATCAGACTCATATCATGTTGGGAGGGACCCACATATTGCTGTTGCTCAATCCTTGTCCAATTTTGAAAAATGACGATTGTGAAAATTGAGGCCCGGATTACTCGGCTACTTCCTACCCTCTCAAACAGTAGTGGAAGTTATCCTTATTTATTTACCACATCTTCCCAATATTTACATGAAAACAAACATCCCCATTGTTAAATGAATCCTTATTATGGATTATAGGCATTAAATTTCTTTGTTCAATCAATCCTTACTATTGGCTGCTGGCATTATAGCTTCAGATTTTGGTTTGTTTGTGCTGAACCTGTGCCTGAAATAGCAAGTGAATTTTTACTTTCATCTTCTCAGATAATATCTTTTAACCGTTTCATTCAACACACAGGTTCTTAACTTGGTTCCGAAGGTATCGGATGGTGAACGTTTTGAAGAAGCTCTTGCTCGTGTTTGTCGTTGCCTTGGTCATGGCGCTGCTGCTGAGAATGCAGATAGTGACAGTGATTTGGAAGTCGTGGCAGATTCAGTTACTGTGAATCTCCGCTGCCCTGTAAGTAATCTTTCTTTACATATTCATATAAATGTACGCTAATTAACTGAGTCAAGATGTCAGTTAAATTTCTTATCTGTCAATCTTTTGTTATCTAGTGACAATAAAATTACAATTTCAGTAAATTACTTTGTTTTTTCTATGAGGTAGTCTGATTGGGTTGAGGACACGAGTCCCCAAAGTTTCTTCTTTGCTTGATGAAACCTAAGATTCAGGACCCTTCCACCCAATGGTTTGAGATAGTGATTTTAGTAACCTACTCGCACTGGACTGTAACTGAGCCATATTCCCAAGACTGATATGAGTCATCTGAAATGCAGTGAGGGACCAAATTGTATTGGGCAATATTTTATAGCATGGCCCAGGTTCCTTTCCCACTTTGAACTCGTATGCTCGCTACCATTGTGAAACGGATGTTTCCCCACTCCTACACCCAAATTTGGTACCACCAATGTTCGAAATATCGGTATCACGTTACATATCGCACTCTTGGGATACAGATATGTATCAGTTATCACATGAGATATATCGTTTGTATCAGGTAATTTATTGCGCTTTTTGGGAAACATGGGAAAATTTTGGGAAATTGGTTGAATTTTTTAATGAAACTTTAGGGATTGTTAAAAAAGACCTTAATTCACACTTTTAAATCATAACATCTCAAAAAAGAAGTGCACATAATAGGTTTCTTTTGGATAGGGTCCTAAGCTATGCGTTATCTGATTGAACAAATACAACTATATTTAAATTGAATGCATAACATTTAGAGTATATGTGATGATCATTTCATCAAACACTCCCAAACATTTCAAAATTAGTCTCGATCGACAGCTGGCTAAAGAGAAATTTTGAAATATATATATTTTAATTTTTTTAATTGAGTATGATATTTATTTTTTGAAAATTGACAAGGACTTGACAAATCAGTAAATCAGCCCTCATAAATGCTTGATTTCATGTTTGAAGTGCAACATTCCAAGCAATTTTGGAGAAATTTCAAAAATTTCCCAATTTTTCCCAAATCGGACCACCTACACTCAAATTTTGAAATCAAAGTGTATGCGATGATCATTTCATCAAATACTCCTAAATACTTTGAAATTAGTCTCAATTGCTAGCTAGTTGAAGGAAATTTTCGAAAAAAAAAAAAACATTGAGAACATGAAGAACCAATGGATATGAAAATCAAAGCTTCAACTCAATGATTTTTCATGCAAAACATGAAGAACCAATGGATTTGTAACCATTTGACACTGATTTAACATAATTTCAACAACAACAACAAAAAGGATAAAAAAATGAAAATGCTCACCCAGTGTTCGAAATATCGGTATCGTGTTACATATCGCACCCTTGGGATACAGATACGTATCGGTTATCGCATGGGAT
This sequence comes from Magnolia kwangsiensis, assembly GCA_037074715.1. NCBI lineage: Eukaryota > Viridiplantae > Streptophyta > Magnoliopsida > Magnoliales > Magnoliaceae > Magnolia > Magnolia kwangsiensis. The sequence goes on along the minus strand of CM073575.1, from coordinate 123,902,329 downwards.
ATATCGGTTGTATCGCATAATGTATCGTTGTTGTTGGAAACATGGGGAAACATTGGAAATTGTGGATTTTTTCAATGAAATTTCAGAGATTGTTAAAAAAGACATCAATACACACTTACAAATCAAAACATTACAAAAAAACAAGTGCACATAATAAGTTTTCTTTGTATGGGGTTCTAATTTATGCGTTGTCTAACTGAATTGATGCAAGTATATTCAAAGTTTACTCATATAATTTATAAATGTAAGAAGACGTGTGGAAACACAAGCAATACATTAAAAAGCAAAAAAAGATTCACTAGATTAGGTTACGTACATGTTTGTATGTTTGAACATACGGACTGCAACTGATTTGCGAGAAATTGGAAATTTTTTTATTTTTTTTCGATTTTCCACAACTTAGTCATTTTCCTCCAAATCTCAAAATCGAAGCTCCCAATCCATGATTTTTCATGAAAAACATGAAAATCATTGATTTGTAACAATTTCACACTGATTTAACATAATTTACAGGGGAAAAAAAAAGAACAGAAATATAAAAAATAAATGCTCACCGGATCAAACATGCGGGATATATTCCACTACTTCTGCGTTTCATATCGCACAGGTGGGATACAAGATATATCGTGGGATATATCGGAGATATCATCGATATTTAAAACACTATGCTTACCAGATCGAACATGTGGGATATATCGGCACTAACTGTGTGTTTCGTATCGCACAAGTGGGATACAACATACAAGATATATCAGCCAATATCGTCGATATTTAAAACATTGGGTACAACTTCAATAATTCATTGCGCAACTAAGGATGCAAGATGAAAGTTAAAGAGCTTTAAAAAAAAAACGTAGAATTTAGGAGATTATTAAGTCATGAAGAATCAATTTATCATATTTGTTTGCTTCATTTTTTTTTCAACAAGGAAATTACATCAATCAAATTGACAAAACTCAATTCTTTGTGGAGAAACAGACTTCCAATAAATAACTTGGATTGTGGAACCCTTTTATTGTTTATCATGTTTGTTTTGTCTTTGTGATCCACCGCATGTAAGTTGATGGAAGGCTGTCTATAATTGGCAGTATTTTGGAAAAAACATGGGTTTGCCTTCATTAAAAAATAACACAACAACAAATGGGAGGCCACCACTAGTTGATAGAGATTATCAATGGATCCTGCCTCCATGTGCATCAAGTATAAGATACTTGGATCCATTATAGGTCAACCCTACTTCTCACACGTTGATATAAAATAAATGCCTAAACTTGGTTGGCCTCTAGGTCGCCTCCAGTGTGACAAATATCACTTAGATTTTGAAAATCTTGCAATATTTTCAGGAGAAATAAACTGAATGGCAGTATTGTGATAATATCATGAGATTTTCAAAATGTTGATGGTTTTGATGTTTTTGTGAAATTATCCCAATATTTTTTTCAAGAGCAAAAAATAATTTTATTAAAAAGCTACCAAACAGGCAGCAAAAAAATACACTGCAAAATCACCTCAGGTTACAACCACAATGAAATAAAGTTTCAACCCATATTGTAACCTAGAAGACCTCCCACATTACAGCCCAAGCATGTATGACATCTCGTCAACGTTTTCATCTTTAATCTCTTTCACCCATTCAATAATATCCATTTTAGATTGCCACACGACTTGCTCCCACAAACCTTGTTCGTTGAGGAAGCAGCGACTTTACGTTCACGCCAAATGTTCCACAAAACTGCTAGCAAGACAAGCTCCATAATGATCGCCTCTCCTTGGAAGGATGCAACAATGCCATGCTCATAGTAAAGTATCAATTGATTGTGGCATTACCCACTCAACCGCAAAAGATGTAAAGAAGGAAATCCAAACTTGTCGAATGAAGGAATTACGAATGAAAAAATGATCAACCGATTCTGCATCGCTTTTGCATAATAAACAAATATTCAGGAGGATCATCGACCTTTTCTAAAGAGTGTCAATTAAGATATGCTTTTGATTAACCAAGCAAAGCAAAGGATGCTACCTCCGATGGTACCCAAGATGATCAAAAAGCATAAAAGGCTTCCCAGTTCCTAATCCCCTCTAAACCCATAATCATTTGACTGAGAATATTTTGGAAGGTGAAGCATTCCGAACCATTGAATCTTAGGTTACCATAGAAGGATGAATATTGTGCAACCATGTAAGTAACCATGCCAAGTTTGTTGCCTCCTCATTTGATAAAGCTTTTCTACACGGGGGACACCACACACCATTCTCGCCTACATAGGAGAAGCACGAAGATACTAACATATTCTCATAGGGTTAATCTTTCCAAGGAAGGAAATTCTAGCTCCAAAGGTCTTTCTCCAAACTAGGGATCCTCCCTAAAGCGTATACAGTTCCCATCTTGAAGTGAGAATGATAGGCCAAGCTTGAAGTTGGAGTTATTGAATTGATGGCCCGCCATATCCCAGATGCCTGATAATGTGAAGACCTCTTAACTTCCCACCCACCCTCTTGTAGCCCATATTTGGATGCAACAACTTTTCTCCACAACCTTCCTTCATATACAATCTCCACTATCATTTACCCAGTAATGTTGCATTCATAAATTCCAAAACTCTTATGCATACACCTTCATCAAGTAACAACTCGCAAACTTCCTCCCACTTAACCAAATGAAATTTTTGCTTTTCTTCAATCCCTTTCCATAAGAAGTCACGCTTTAGCTTTTCTAACTTGTCCAAAATTGTCTTCAGATATTAATGTAGAAATATTGGAAATTTCAATTGACTGTATGTTAAATTTTTAAAATTATTTATCAATTTATAACAAATATTTTATAATAAATATTTTTAAAATTGTTTTAGAGAGATTTTTCCTATTTTTTAAATTATTTTAGAAGATTTTCCTGTTAAAAACATCAATTTTTTAAAATCTCCCTAGAAATTCCAGAGCTGAGAAATTCTCAACAAGGAGATTTGTCATTATGGTTGCCCTTCATATTGCATCAGATTAGGCTTTTCCATAACATGTCCAAATATCTAAAGGTTGGCCAAGATGGTATGTCTCAGGCTTTTCAATAACATGTCCAGATATCTAAAGGTTGTCCAAGATGGTACGTCTCTTTTTAATATGTAAGTTGGGTGAACCCAAGACCTCATTGTTGAACCCAAGAACTATCGGCACAACCCAGTACGTGTTGCTTAAAAGCAAAGTGAAGTCTAATTTGCGCAATGGGTTTGACACTTGTGAGACCTAACTGGGTATTAGAAAAGAGTTGGACTATTTTATCGAGGAATCAAGGAATCTTTCCTGAAGCTTTTGAGAACTCGAGAAGTTTTTTTTATCCCTTGAGCCTCTAGAAGATCATTCTTTGACCTTTTATAAACGTGGCCAAAATGAAATGGCCATAATAAAGACACTTAATTGTCTATTTTGATCACATTTGTTACACCACTGCTAGTGCATACAGGAGATGATCGATGAAAATGTCAATTAGAAACCCCAATATCTACCTATTCTCATGTTAGTTTCCATGGTAATTTCTGTGGAAATTCACATTAAGGCAGGTTGAATACTATGTGAGCCCGTTGTTGGCATACCAAGATGCATTTGGTCTTGGGTGGGCTACTTGTGTCTAAGAAAACTTGATGGTTTGAGGACAACTACAAATGGTCTATATTCAATATTCTAGTCAGGCTCATTTGACAAGTGAACCATCTTGGGTTGTTGTCTTGGGCATGTTCGTTGTGAGCCCCACCCAATGAATTGCTCAGATTTTCGCAAATGCATGACACAAGGGACATGAATCTCCCCTTATCTTCCCTTGCACAAATCTCTTTAGCGTTTCTCCAGTTTGCACTGATCAAGTTTACGTATTATTGATGCAATTCAGTTGTGGCTTGCATGACTTTGGATTTAGACCTAGTCACAATGTCAATTCAATATTGTGGTTTCATGTGGGCCCCACAATTACCTGGCATAACCACAAGTTATGGTTCTATAAGTACCACGGAGGGCATCTCATGTGTCTTTGATGGGGACATCAGGTGCGCGCACGCACGCCGCCCCCTATGCACGTACACCAGAAGGAGGGCCCCACCGTCGATCTGGATCGATGACAACGTCCAAGGAGGCCCTCCTAGTTAGAAGACGGAGTTTGGTTTATTAAATTGGGTCCGATAGTCAAGTAAAGCCCATCATGGGATCTCATGATCGGGGCTCGCTAGTCGGATTAAGTTCATATTTTAGGTTTTGCTTATTTATGTTATTTAGAACATCATGAACGCATTAGATTTGTTTGATTGGTCTTTATTTTGGTTTACTTTATTTCCAAGTAATAGGTTGTGCACATGGCGCGAGTTTTGGGTTATAGGGTTTTCCTATAAGTAGGCACCCCTTGTAGTTCTTTTGATTCATTGAAGTTGAATAAAAATTCATGGGTGTTTTTCTGCTTTCTAAGTTTTAGAGTTGTGAAAAAATTCAAGTGGGTGCGAAGCCCTTCCTTTTCAAATGGCTAACTACCGTGGTGCGAAGCCATGTTCATCCCAATCCGCCCCTCCATCTTATTTCATACATTCTACGATCATCTTCACTTCAAGTCTGCTTGTTTTGCAACTGTTCGTCTCTCTACAGCTAGTTCCAAAATCTGACCCTGCATGAAGGTTGAAACTTCAACGGAGCACCGCGCCCTGACCGCACATCGGATTGCGATGAAACTTGAAGAGTTTGAGGTCCCCCCTATCCGACCAAGGTCAAGGAAACAGTTTGGGGATTCAGGCCCCTACCACACGTGCGGCCAGCCTACTGCGCACATGCCCCAGTCCCTGGCCCGCTGTCCACACGCGAGAGCTGTTCCAGGTTTAGGTTTTCTTCCTATTTTTCTTTTTTTTTTATAGCTATTTTCATAACCCTACCTCTAGATTGCATCTTCCATAATTTATTTGCCCCTTTTCTCACTCCTAGGGTTCCTTGATTTGAAATTGAGGAATCCCTTAGATTGGGGACTGATTGCTATGCATGTGTGGCTGAATTCTATTTTCCTTTGAGCATTGTTTAGTCCATAATTTTACTGATCCAGTCCTAGCCTGTGTAGGCCTTGACCCGTGCAGAATCCCCTTTACTTGAGTGTTTGATCGCTTATGTGGGATGTGGAATTATTATGTGATCATTCTACATTAGTTTGATCTACGCTTGAATTCTTACATATCATATTTCAATTTCATGTCCTGCATCAAATATGGTATCAGAGCTTAGGGTTCTTATAAGGGAATACATTACATATTAGGGTTAGTTTGTTTGAGTCCTTCATGCATCCAGTTCATCACATATAGCTGTTAGAAGTTCGTAGTCCCTGATATTAGTTGCTGAAATTTCTGTTTGCAGGAAGTTAGCAATTCGCATTTCTATAACTTTCTGTTATTCCCTTATTTCAACAACTATGTTGATAGATTTTAGTAGCACTGCGCAGTTTCCCTCATATAGTCTCATAGAATCATTTAGTCCTATTTAGTTGCATATAGTCGTCATAGAAAGTCCTTAGGTGGAGTTAGCAAGTGTATGCCCACACGTACATACGGGTCATGGTTTTGGCTTGCACCCTACACTAAACATGGAGTAACTGCTAGAGTCATTAAACAAACTGTCACAGCAGATCGAGTCTTTGGGTAAGCGTTGTGAACAACATATAGACAAATGCAGCTTTGATCAATTTGATGTGCGCATTACCCAACTAAAGGCCTCCGCCGGGACAAATCCCACCATTGGGGTGGATGTCCAATCTTAGGCAGGTGGCCAGGAGGATAGACCAATGAATGAAGTTGGCCAAGGAATCAGTTATAGGCATGCGCCAATGCACCCACCCCATGAGGGACATCAAGACACAATTTTGAGGAGTACAACATGTGCGGCCTTGTGGCTGGAGAGAGTGCACTAGAGGCTAGTGTAGAGTTACCCACTGAGGTCATTTCGGTAGTGGATGAGTTTCGTGATGTCTGTCCTGTTGATCTACCAGATGAGTCTCTCCGTTAGAGGGATATAGAGCACACCAGAACATGGGATACCGTAATACCTACAATCGAGTTTGTGTTTAATAGTTTTGTCGATAGGTCCATAGGTCTCAGTCCTTATGATGTTGTTACTGGTTATAAACCTGAGAAACCTATTGATCTTGTCCCTATGTCACTGTCCCATAAGCTATTAGAGTCTGCAGAGTCTTTTGTGCATCACATTCATTCATAGCATCAAGAAATTAGGCAGAAGATCACTACTAGTAATGAATATTACAAATTTTTTGCAGACCAGCATAAAGGTTTCAAGGAATTCAATATAACGGATGGTCCGCATCAGGCCCGAGCGGTATCCTCCGTGGGCCGTTCGTAAGTTACACACGCGTAGCGCTAGATCCATTAAAATTATAAGACGAAACGGTTTCAATCCGTATGTGGCAAATCTTCCACCCTCCATGAGAATTAATTCCATATTTAATGTGGAGAATCTAGTTGCATTTCATGGGGTCATTGATGCATTGTTCAACCTTTCGCCTAACCATCCCGATTTCCCAGACCTTTCCTTTGATCCATGGCCCCCTCTCGACCCATTTTTCCAACCTCTACGTCCCATACCTACCCAACCCGACCCATTTTCCCAACCTCTACCTCCCATACATACTCTTTCCAACTTTTCTTCCCAGCCTCTACTTCCCATACCTAGCCTTCACATACCCATAGAGGAAATAGAGGATATCCTGGACCATTAGATAGTTTCAACATTGAACGGCGGGTTCCAGAAGTACCTGGTGAAATGGAAGTCACATCCAACTTCAGACAGCACGTGGCTCATTGAGGAGGAGCTTCAGAGACTTGATCTTGACATCCTGGAGCGGTTCAGGAATTTTATTTCACTAGTAGCGAAATCTTTGCAGCAAGGGAGAATTGATAGGGACATTACGCGCACACGCACACGCACGCCACCCCTTACGTACGTACGCCAGAAGAAGGAAGGCCCAACCGTCAATCTGGATCGATGACGACGTCCAGGGAGGGCCTCCTAGTTAGAAGACTGAGTTTGGTTTATTGAAGTGAGCCCGATAGTCAAGTAAAGCCCATCATGGGATCTCATGAGCGGGGCTCGCTAGTCGGATTAAGTTCATATTTTAGGCTTTGCTTATTTATATTATTTAAAACATTATGAACGCTCTAGATTTATTTGATTGGTTTTTATTTTGGTTTACTTCATCGCCAAGTAATATGTTGTGCACATGGCGCGAGTTTTGGGATATAGGGTTTTCCTATAAATAGACACCACTTGTAATTCTTTTGATTCATTGAAGTTAAATAAAAAATCTCACGTGTTTTCTGCTCTCTAAGTTTCTGAGTTGTGAAAAAATTCAAGTGGGTGCGAAGCCCTCCCTTTTCGAATGGCTAAATTCAAGTGGGTGCGAAGCCCTCCCTTTTCGAATGGCTAACTACTATGGTGCAAAGCCACGTTTATCTCAATCCGCCCCTCCATCTTATTTCATACATTCTACGATCATCTTCGCTTCAAGTCCGCTTGTTTTGCACTTGTTTGTCTCTCTACAGCCAGTTCCAGAATCTGGCCTTGCAGGAGGGCTGAAACTTCGACGGAGCACCACGCCCCGACCGCACATCGGATTGCGACGAAACTTGGAGAGTTTGAGGTACCCCCCTGGCCAACCAAGGTCAAGGAAGCAGTCTGGGGATTCGGGCCCCCACCACATGTGCAGCCAGCCTACCGCGCACGTGCGCCAGACCCTGGCCCGCTGTTCGCAAGCGGGAGCTGTCCTAAGTTCAGATTTTCTTTTTATTTTCCTTTTTTATACCTATTTTCATAACCGTTACCCTAGATTGCATCTTCCATAATTTATTTGCCCCTTTTCTCATCCTAGGGTTCCTTGATTTGAAATTGGGGAATCCCTTGGATTGGGGATTGATTGTTGTGCATGTGTGGTTGAATTTTATTTCCCTTTGAGTATTGTTTGGTCCATAATTTTACTAATCCAGTCCTAGCCTGTATATGCTTGGACCCATGCAGGATCCCCTTTACTTGACTGCTTGATCTCTTATGTGGGATGTGGAATTATTATGTGATCATTCTGCATTAGTTTGATCTACGCTTGAATTCTTGCATATCATATTTCAATTTCATGTCCTGCATCAGTCTTAATATATGTATGAGAAGGTTTCAAGTCCAAACAGCTGAACCATAGTAATATTTGTGTCTCTTTATTTATATGAGAAGGTTTCAAGTTCAACTGGTTGGACCATATAGGCTACCGTCCACCCAGCGGATAACTTCCAACCTTTCATGTGCATGTGACATTCAACCCTTCCAAGAGGTTGGCCCCATCATGAGGATCACCTTGTACAAAAATCAGCAACACCCACCCATCAAGTGGGCCACACTTGTATTTTATTATTTATCAATGCCTAGAATTTTTTCTAGGGTATGGCCCACTTCATGAGTGTATAGGGCTGTGTTTTAGCACAAGGGGGTCCTCATGGTGGGCCAACCTAAGGTTGGATGTTGCAAGCACATGATTGGTTGGAGGTTGTTTGTTGGGTGGACCGGTAATTATGGTCCAACTAGTTGGACTTGAGACCTCTCTCTCTTTCTGTATGTGAGTGCCCCAGCAAATAGCTTCCAATCTATCATGTTTGTGCGACATCGAACACTTCCAATAGGTTGTCCACACCATGAGGATCACCTTGTGCAAAATTCAGCCCCATCCACTCATTAGGTGGCAACACCATAGAAAACAATGTTTAGCCATTGACAAATAACAAAGAACAAATGGAATCCACTCGTTGAGTGTATGTGGCTGATTTTTGCACAAGGTAATTCCAATGATTGGGTTAAACTTATTGGACAGGTTAGATTTCGCCCACACATGAAAGTTGGAAATTATTTGTTTTGTGTGCGTGTGCGGGTGCGTGCGTGCACGTGCATGCGTCCCCACCTTCATGTGGATGTTAGCAGCGGCCCCTATCCTTTTCAATGGCACATGGGGTGACCTACCATCGATTTGAACCATTTATTCATTCATTCAACTACAAGAAAGTTGTGTGTGTGTGGTACGTGTATGTATGTGGGTTTTTCTAATGTCTCCACCTTCATGTGGACATTAGCAACAGCCATGATCCTTTTCAATGGCACATGGGGTGACCTATCATTGATTTGAACCATTCATTCATTCATTCATTCAACTAGGAGAAAGGTGTGTGTGCACGCATGCATGCGTTCATGTGTAAAACCATGTGAAATCACACCTAAAACATCTAAAAGCACTTGGTATGGCCCACCTGACATATAAATGTCCTGAAATTTGGTGTGACCCCTCACCCTGGTGGGACACAATGGGTTGGCTGTCTGAACCACATTTCAGTGGGCCTTATAAACAATTGGGAAGGTTTCAATGGGTGGGCATCCACTCTCAATGTGTGTGTACTATGAGTTTGACCTCATGGGACTTCCCCTGAGGTCGAGCTCTGTGGGCCCTACCATGATGTTTGTCAGTCATCAACACTGTGCATTTGGTGAGTTCCCTCTAAGGTGGAATTGTTAGTGGAATTTTAGTGATTCTCTACACCATCTCTTAAATGGTTAGGATTGCCTGATCACCATAAATTTTGCTTTATGAGTTATGACCCATTCATGGTTGTCCCTGATGAATGAATGGTTTTGATCATCATACACACATGACACATGCTATAGAAAGTACAAAAAGTTTCATTTACTCGTGGAAACTGGATCTCCTGTGGACCTTAACCAAAAATATTTTTAAAAAAAAAAAGAAGAAGAAGAAAAGGAACTGCTCATTTGAAGTCCTGCTTGAGAGAAGCAGAATAACTATCATGGTCCAGTTTGACGGAAAAAGGATGGCCCACTCAATCTGGCATCCAAATTCAGTTTCCAAACTCAGCTTTTCAATATGTAATGGCGTTTTAACATTTCCACTGGTAATATCGTCAGCCTTAATCGATTTCACAACTTTTGTTTCTAACATCTATTCCTCTTACTATGTATTTCACATTGCTTAACATGCACTTGATGCAAGCTATTGGTTAAGTGAACATGGTTCTGTTCTAGTTTTACACAAGAATGGCATTCAACTGAGTGTGTTGATGAAGATATTGCTTGTGGCCTTGCATTCTACGTGGATGGTTTCAATGACCACCTGTGCATGTTTGTGTGGCAGATGAGTGGGTCTAGAATGAAGGTTGCTGGTAGGTTCAAGCCATGTGTTCACATGGGATGTTTTGATCTTGAAACTTTTGTGGAACTTAATCAACGCTCTAGAAAAGTAAGGAGCATATATAATACATCAGTTATCTGCTTACATCTTTACCTTTTCCTTAATTGACATTAATAGTCTTGGTGGGTGCAGTGGCAATGTCCTATTTGCCTTAAGAATTACTCCTTGGAGAATGTTATTATTGATCCATATTTCAATCGCATCACCTCTTTGGTAATTCCTGTTCTCAACTTATTTCTTGAGCTTTGCTTGGTGATCGACATAATCTCTGTCCTTGAGCATTAATTATTTTGGAATATCTTTCTGGCTGAACAGATGAAAGATTGCAGAGAAGATGTAACTGAGATCGATGTGAAACCTGATGGTTCTTGGCGTGCAAAGAACGAATGTGAACATAGAGATCTTGCACAGTGGCACTTTCCAGATGGCTCTCTTTGTGTCACTACAAATGGTGGAATGGGATCTGAACTGGAAATCTCCAAGCAGCAGATTAAGCAAGAATTTTCTTTGGAAGAACGTACATCTTTAAAAATAGGAATCAAGCGAAACCACAATGGAATTTGGGAAGTGAGTAAGCCCAAAGATATGCAGCATATATCATCTAGAAACCATTTAACAGAAAGATCCGGAAGTAATTGCCCAAAAGTCATGCCTATGAGCAGCAGTGGCACAGGAAGTTATAGAGATGGCGATGATCCAAGTGTCAATCAGGAATTTGGGGGACATTTTGATTTCCCAACAAACAATTGCAATGAGCCTGATTCAACATCGCTCGATTTTGACCCAATGTACAGTGCTGTGGACAGAATTTCTTCTGCCCCATTAACAGATGTAGACGTTATCGTCCTCAGTGATTCAGAAGACGACAACATACTTACGAAGTCCCCGGACACTGTCCATGATATTGACCCAGCCAATGGTGATGAAATTCTTTTTTCTCCCCCTCCTGGGGTTACAGAATCTTTCCCAGAGGACAACCCTTGCCTTAGTGATTTTGGGATGCCTCTGTGGCCATCGCCTGCATGTCCTGAGGTGGGTCCTGGTTTCCAGCTATTTGGTACTGTTACAGATGTCTCAGGTACATTAGTCGATGTACAACCTACTCCTGTTGCCTGTCCTGCAACATTAAATGGCTATGGATTGGCCACTGGCACTAATATGCAGGGTGCTTCACAAGTTGAGGATTCTTTAGTCGGAGGATCGAACACTGAAACAGATGTAGGCCTGGTTGATAATCCCTTAGCATTTGGTACTGATGATCCCTCTTTCCAAATTTTCCTTCCCACTCGACCAGTTGGGGTTTCGGTGCAAGCGGATGAGATAGATGATGCTGAGACATCCAATGGCATCCGTTCAGCAGACTGGATTTCTCTTAGGCTCGGTGGCGGGAGCAGTCATGGTGATTCTGCAGACAAGCATGGTTCAAAGTCAAGAAAGCAGCATGCATCTTTTGAGGGAAGCATGGAGCCATTGGATAATAATAAGAATACTGGTGCGTGCCTTCGTTCAAGTTCATTATCTTTTGCTGCAATGATTGGAGGAACAAATCTTCTTCAGTGCCAACCACAAGAAAGATATTTGCTCTCTTCTTATGTTTTCTTTCAAATCCTCTTCCAGAAATCTTGGTTTTGTTTCCGTCTTTGCAGCAAATTATCCAGTCAGCACCTTTATATATGTGAAACATTATTAACTTGTTTAATCAATTGCTCCAAGCACACTGTAAATCACTAGTTGGATATGGACAATTGATGGTCCAATCAATCAGTTTGGACTGTCTATTTGGTTCAGCCCACACTTTATGGGCCACGTGGAAAAATCACACCAGTTAGATGATGTTATCCTTCACAAAGTTGGTCTTATCTTTCATAGCCATCCTTTCCCCAAGCCATGGATTTGGGTGGTTAGCTTTGCCTGACCGGGGTGATTCCTTGGAGCCATGAGAAATCAGGATGGGGCCCATCAAATGAAAGGTTCAAATTGTTCATTGGACCCTATTTTTCCATAACAAACTTGATCAGCCATATTATAGGCAATTGATCGAGTGGTTAGAATCAACTGATCTGTGTGAGATATTTGCACAGTGGCTAATCAAGTGTGCAAAGGACCAATTTGACAGTGCAGATCAATTGTCCATATGCAAGTAGGAGCATGATATCATTTAGTATTTTGGTTGTGGTTGATCATCTTCTCTTCATTATTTGTTTCTTTCTATAGGGTCTGAAGGGACTGAAATCTGATGCATTCTTTCTTTGTTGGATGCAGCTTCTTTGCTTCCCAGCATGAACAATGATGATGATGGTAGTAGATGGGACCAGGCAGCATGCAGAAGGCCAAGGTCTGGTGGTCCTTTCTCACATCCTCGCCAGCCACGGTCTGTACGGCCACGATTGCACCTTTCAATAGACATCAATGATTCTGAATAGGCAATGAGGTGCATCTTGTGGGATGTGGTTGCTCTTTATTTACTTGAACAAGATGAGAGGCTGTGCCACACCACCAGTACATGCTATCCTAAGCTTGGAATCACAAAGGAATCTCTTGTTTCTTCCTCTTGATGATTTTGTCTTGCTGTTTCTATCTCCATCTCCATGGCCTGGTGAAAGGGAGCTCAGTCATATGAAAGCCTGGTCTCTCTACAGAAAAGAAAATTGCCTGCGTAACCAGAATCTACAGCTTGATAGGTGAAAAATGAAAGAAAAAATAAGTAAATATCCAGCGATTATGATGGTGAGCCCAAAGCATTATTAAGGCCTTATTAACTTAAAAGACAGACTTAGTTTCTGCCCTGCTTTTTGTTCAGTATTTGACACTTGAAATTTTGCGCACTCTCTCTCTCTATCTTAGCAGGTTAAAATCCAGCATGCAATGCAGGTCGGTTGGGGTCTTGTCTCAAGTAAAGAAAAGACAACATGTACAATAGAGAGAACCACAAGAAGTAAAAGGCCATCCCAAGGTGGGTAGGTGTAAGACTTTGGTAGGTGGGAAAGCCTTTTGTATCATGCTTCCTATGTAGAAAATAGGTAGCGTGTTAAAATTCCCTGTGCTTGAGCAATCACAATCAATCAATGAGAAGATCTTAACAGCTGCTTCCCGTTCATCAAGCTAATGACAGCCACAGTACTAGTCAGATGATTTTTAACTAGTTCAAAAACTCGAAAGCTCGACTTGGCTCAAAGTCTAGCTGGGCCAGGTGAACTCTAAGAGGAATCTTTACTTGACTCAACTTTATATATAATGATTAAATTGATATTATTTATAAATATTTTAAAAACTCATATACAGAAAATATAAAATAATGGAAGAAGATGCCATCAGACAGCGCTTGGCTTATTGGTTCGAGATGTCACTCCCTCTGGTAGGTTGAGTGAAGTTGAGTCGACTGAATCACACAAAGTCAAGCCCAAGTCATGCTTATAACCGAGTTTTGAGTTGAGTCACCAAGTTTTAGAACTATGATTTTTAGTGATGTCTACTGCAACCCTTTTTCCTCTTTTGCTGGGGGTTGTATTTCTATCTGCAATCATTGGTTGAGTGCATTTCTCAGTCGGGGCTTCGACTCGCTATTCACCACGTACCCATATATATTAAAAGAAACGAAGAAAAAAGCAGAAATGCTCTTCCGGGACACATGGAGTTTTGAGTGGCAGGCAAGGTATTCCGTAATGGCCACCACCATTAACTTTGCAATACAGGCGGTAACGGCCATTATGATCTCGTTTTTTTATTGGAAAAGAAAAAGGAACCCAAAAAACTTATATCTCCACTTGAAGCCTTACAAGAGGTCTAACAGGTCTAACGGCAGTTATGGGCCTTTTTTTTTTTTTTTTTTTTTCGTAACAGCCGTTATGAATGTTACAATCTCATTACGGTTACCACCAATACCTTTGCGTAACGGACTTTATAACCCTATAATAGCAGTTACAGCACACCATGGTGGCAGGACATATCATGGAGTCCCACTGTCATGTCCTTTGTGATTAGCTACCCATATATTTGCGCGCATGCATAGAGACATTGAATTGCATTTTCATTTTTCTTTAAAAAAATTATTAGAAGTTTTTATTTAGTCTGACAGCCTTGGTCAAGCACCATTCCTTGTTTCAAACCAAGGGTCCAACCTATCATTTCCATGCAATCTCAAAATCCCAGCTAAAAGTACTTTATCCATCATGCGTGCACCACTTTAATGTCCACTGTCTATCATATGGAGACCACCTTTGATGTGGACCATCCATCATGTAGGCCTCACCTTTGAAGTTGGTTGTCCATTATATCAGTCTACTTTGGATGAGGGCTTTTTATCATGGGGGCCAATGTTTAATGTGGACCATTTATTATGTGGGCACATATTAATACGGTGTCATCCATCATGTGGGGCCCACCTATGATGTGGACAGTACATCATGTGGGGTCTCCTTTGATAACGCCAGTAAGAGAGAGACTCCTTTGACATGGAACATGATAGAGATAAAAGTATAAAAGTAGAAAAGTAACAAGTCAAAAGGCTATTATAAAATTTGTTGAAGTTGCTTTTAGCCTCAAGTTACTTTTATACTAATGATGACCAAACTAACTTAAGTGTAAAAAATAACTTATGCCTGTTTGGATAATACCAAATAAGTTACTTTTTCTATTTACAGGAATAGATAAGTAACTTATCGGACACAAGTAAGTTTAGTTTAAGATCAATTATATGTAATCTTTTTACTTAAAGGTACTTAATTATTTCAACTGAATAATTAGTAATAAAGATAAGCTTCTTGAGGCATAAGTAGTTTATCTTAAGTAACTCTTGATACAAATGCCCTCTTAATGACTTGAGTTAAAAAGGTAATTTATTTGGTGGTATCCAAACGGGCTCTGAGGAGTCTTTGGATCATATGTTACTTAAGACAAGCTGCTTGTGTCTCAAGTAACTTATCTTGGTCTCTATTTTTTAAACTGAAATGATTAAGTACCTTTTAAGTAAAAAATTTACTTATAATTGATTTTAAACCAAACTTACTTATCTATTGTTGTAAGTAGAAAAAGTAACGTATTTGGTGGTATCCAAACGACCCCTAAATTATATTTTTAAGATATTAGGGTATTTATAGAATTTTGAAAATCACTACTTGAATTTACCTAGTTAAACAAATGATTACTTAGATTTTACCAACTTCTCACATGTGCTCTCTTTTGGTACGCGAGGAGCGCACACGTCGTTTTTCTATCCCCTCCAGAAATCTCTCTTGATTTTTCTCTGCTTACCTCTCCCCTTGTGACATTCCCCCGTGAACTGGCAGACTGATTAGAGAAGGATAGCAACTATCCGAGCTGTAATTGCAGGCAGGCTGTTTTGTTTGGTCTACATCATCACAGGAAGCGGATTGGTAGTGAGTAACTCAGTACGTTTTGTGGGATCCACCGTGATTTATATATTTTATCCACTCCTTCCATTCATATTACCAGATAATTTTATGGCTTAAGCCCAAAAATGAAGCATAGCCAAAGATCAAATGGACCACACCAAGTGAAAGAGTGTGAATTGAACGTCTACCATTGAAAATTTCTTGAGGGCCACTGAAGTTTTGGATTAAGCTTATATTTGTTTTTTTTCCTTTCATCCATATTTTTGTGATCTTATGAACAGGTTAGATGATAAATAACCATCACTGTGGGGCATAGCAAGGTTTCAACGGTGGAAATCATTATTCCTACCGTTTCCTGTGCTATGGTCCACTTGAGCTTTTTATGTACTTCAATTTTGGTTTAAACCACTTAAATGAGCTGGGAAAATGGATGGATTTGTGGATGGACCACGTACATTCACGGTGGGCCCAATGGAGTTTATTCAATACAATAAGAGCTTACGGAGTAAAGCAGTATGCAATCCGATTTCATCACCACCACCAATTTGAGGCCATGAATGGCGATGATTGCTGGCCGGTAGCTGCTTTCTTGTTGACCAAGTCTTTTTGTGAGAAATTAAAATTTTGGAATGTGGATTTTGAAGTGGACTGTAATTGCAATTATGTTAAAATCAGGGTTGTTTTTTAGGAATCCCATCTATTTAATTTTTTATTTTTATTTTTTAAGTGTAGGATTTTCCCATCCGGGATGTTTAAGAGGAAACGGATTAGCTAGTGGCCGGTGCTATGTGGGCCCCGTCCTGATGTATGTGTTTCATCCATGCCATCCGTCCATTTTTCCATATCATTGTATGATAGCCCAACAATGAGGTGAGGTAGATCCAAATCTCAAGTAGACCACACCGTTGATTAAACGCTCACCATTAAAAACTTCTTGCGGGCCAAAAAAGTTTTGGTTCAAGCTGATGTTTCTTTTTCCCCTTCATCCAGGTATGTATGACCTAATTAACAGGTTGGATGTCAAATAAACATTACAGTGGGCTAGGAGGTTTTTAGATCCACGCTCCACCATGACCTTCAGGACCTAATCTACATGAGTTTTAGATCTGCTTCATTTTTGGTATCAAAGCCCTAAAATGATCTTTAAAAATAAACGAATCGACTGGGCGGATAAAACACATACATCATGGTGGAGCCCATAGAGCACCAACCACTAGCCACCTGGATAGTGGCAGCGTCACTAGCCAAACTGCGTCTGTTTCAGATGCATGGATTATAACCAATGGGGCTCGTAGCATCTACGGTTTCAATCACAGAACAAGGAGTCTGCCAGTGTTTAAAAATCTACATGAGAGGACCACTGTCAGCTGAGGTACCTAGCTAGTGCATGTAGAGGTGTACACGAGTCAAACCGCTCGACTCAGCTTAGCCGCTAGCTGACCATCTTGAAGTCGGCACAGCTCAGCTCGGCTCAGTCCTTGAGCCTGACTGGTTAACTCAGCTCTGCTCAGGGCCATGAGTCTGCCTGTGCAGCATTTTCACAAACACATGGAGTGCACCTTCAATTTATAGGTATTCCATCAAACACTCCTTAGGCAACGTCAAAAGCAAGATACAAGGGTATTTGTTTCATACCCTACCTTCTTTGCCACCAGCCGACACTTTGTTGAGTCATTTCATCAAACACTTTGTGAGCAATATCAATATCAAAATACCCGAGTCACTAAACTTGTTCCATCCGAGTTGAGGTTCAATCCGAGTCGAGTCAAGCTCGAACTTGGTTCGAATTTTTTTCGACCTAAAAAAATCAGCTCAACTCAGCTTGAACTTAGTTTCCGAGTCAAATCGAGCTTTTTCTAGTTGAGTCGAGCGAGCTAGCCGAGCTAACTCGGTTCATGTACAGCCCTACTGGCTATTGTGGGACCCATGCTGTGAGTGCATGACACCCAACCCAACCAATAGGTGTACCCCACCAAGATGGCTACACAACATAAAAATCAGACCAACTTGATTATCTGGTGGGCCACACCATAGGAAACAGTGTAAAAATGCCCAAAAACCTCCATATTTAAGTGATTGGACGTACTGGATGTCATATCCACACCAGGTGGACCCTAACACTTAAATTTGAGGGGTTTTGGGTGGCTTGTGCATTGTCTTAAATGGTGCAGCACACTTGATGATTGACCTGAGCTAATTTTCTGTTTGTGATGAGCCCACATCATAAGAGGGCGAATCTGTGGGCCATACCAGTATCATGTGAGCATTACCTATGTATCTATATTTATACCTAGGAAAATTAAAATAAATTTTAACATTTTTTCATTTTTATTTTTATTTTTATTCAATCTTTTTCAAGACTTTCACTTGAATAAATTACCCCAATAAATCTATGATGAAAGTACCCTCTCATTATTGACTAGATGATCTGGCATACAACAATAGGAAATGTTTTTGTCCACATCCAAACCATCCAATGGGTGAACAAAAACATCACCCTGTGCCCTTATCAGGTCATCTACATCAGCTGGATAGATCAGATGACCCACACCATATGCAACATTAGGAATGGGAAGCCAATGGTGTGGTGCCACCATGTGAACTATGCAGTTTTGGGTGCAATTTTACACGATTCCTATTAACGTGGCCGATATCAGTTTTTAATTGGACAGGAGGATTCCATCCACTCACTTTATCAAACAAAGTTTCTATCTTATTCTTTTCAATAATCCATATTGCCTGCCTATGCTTTTAGAAGAAAAACTATTATGATTATTATAGATTTCCTTGATTAAAGCTTGTCGTCTACTGATATGATGACAGTCTAAGGGGTTTCAATCCTGATCCGCCTACCTTTCGAAACATAGTTCAGCTCTCTTCTTTTCGGTCATTCAGATGCAAAAATCCATGAATGCGACTGCGACGACACAATGTTTGTAAGAAATCCAGCCCGTCCATTTTCTCAAAAGACAGACCCAAAACTAATGTGGCCACATGAGGGAAAAAAGTGAGGATCGGAAGCAAAACCTTTTTGTAGCCCCACAAAGGTTTCAATGGTAAACGTTTCCATGCAAATATGGAGATTGAAGAGCTTGTAATACCAGAAACTCAATTGATTAGTTTTTACAAATTTAAACTGTGTTCTATTATTTAAATTACTTTGAATTTGTGGAATGTAGTAGCCATTAATTTTATATTATTTTACATTTGCTCGCTCAATCATAGTTTTTTACATCTGATTTTCAAATTTGCAAAAACAAACAAAAAAATAAAATTCAAATTCCCCCCACCCCGACCCATTTAACTTGCAATTTGAGCATGGAAATTTTCCGTGGGTACTTATGGCTGATCTACAGACTAACGAAATTGTTTGTATCAAATATGAATAAATGCAATGTTTTAAAAACAATTAATACCTTATTTTATGCCTTACATTTATATATTTATGAGTATTTGCAGATCATCAGTTTTTTTTTTCAAAAATATATTTAATTTTTAAAATAATAAAAATTATGTAAAACACATTGTTTTGAAAGAAATGCATTATACATTGTAAGATAGATTTAGCTTTTGAGTGCATTGGCTGTGTTTTCATTAAATGTCTTTTACTAATTAAATTATATGAATTGATTTTTAATATAGTTGCATCACTTACGTCAAACAGTGTATAATTTCGGATCTCATAACCAAGAAAAAAGAAAGAAAAAAAAAAAACAAAAAAACTTGTACTTGTTTTTTGTGATCCATATTAATATCTTTTTTATCATCCTCTTAGTCTGATTGAATTGGTCATTTTCTAGGGCCCGATTGGATACACCATCAAATAAGTTACTTTTTCAGATAAGTTTGGTTGAAGATATATCATAACTTTTTTACTTTAGTTAATCACTTCAGCTTAATAATATCACTTCAGCTTAATAATTATAAAGCAAGTTAGTTTGAGGCACAAGTAACTTAAGATCCAAACGCCACCAAAAATCAAGGAAATGCCATTTCCTTAATTAATTTTGGTTTCAACAGAGAGTGGAGTCATCATCTAGTGAGCTTCGATAATGCACATAGCTTCACGTGTACTTTTTACACACACCTATCTAGATGGTGCATGTTTAGGAAACAACAACATCCTAGTCATGTGATCTACTTAGTAACGGTGGACTGCCTGGCACCACCTACTGGCCAATCTAATTACCAATAGGTGGAATACTGTGAGACGCTAATCACTCCCCCGGAACAGCAAAATGCCCATTTGAGTACCACCCAATTCAGATAGATACAGGTCCGGGCAAGGTTTATGACACTGGGCCAGCCATAAGGACAGGACTGCCCTAAAGCCCCCAGAGCTGCGGCCATGCCCATTCTACATGCCCAAAAGGAGCTAAATAGGGTCTGGCCCATGCCCTAGGCCAAGAGGGCTGAGAGTCAGACCAAAGCAAGACTAGAACAAGGGAAGGCCCTCTTTTAAGTTAAAGATGCGTCACATGCATAGTGTGCAATTAGTGAGTGTGTGTCAATGAACCATGATCATCCATCTTCCAGATAACTGAGTTCATTATATTGGCTCATACTCGGCGCCAAACCACGGTTAAAGAGGGGGTTTTTAATTTTTATTTTATTTTTTATTTTTTAAAAAAGGAGTTTTAAAAAAGCTCCTACTAACTGTCAAGACCTGAGAGAGTGGTAACGGTTACAATGGTATCAGTAAATTTCACATATTGGAATATATATAGTTATAGTTATAGTTTATATAGATAGATAGATGGATAGATTGCAGATTACCACCACATTCAAATTCAATCAAACCACAAAATCCTAAAAGATTCAGTATAAATATAATAAAGATTTAAGAAAAGGAAAAATAAACAGTAAATAGCACTCAACAAAATAGTAGCATTGTCTGTCTCAATCTGTCTATTGGAATGGAAAATGTAAATAACAACAAAACAAACACTCAAAAAATAAATAAATAAAATAAAATAAAATAAAAGGAGTTTTAAAAAAGCTCCTACTAACTGTCAAGACCTGTGAGAGTGGTAATGGTTACAATGGTATCAGTAAACTTCTCATATTGGAATATATATATAGTTATAGTTATAGTTTATATAGATAGATTGCAGATTACCACCACATTCAAATTCAATCAAACCACAAAATCCTAAAAGACTCAGTATAAATATAATAAAGATCTAAGAAAAGGAAAAATAAACAGTAAATAGCACTCAACAAAATAGTAGCATTGTCTGTCTCAAACTGTCGATTGGAATGGAAAACGTAAACAACAACGAAACAAACACTTTAAACTCACCTCTCATAAAGCCAAAGGGCAGAGAGACACAAACCCGCCATACTCTTTCGCCACCGCCGGTCAAGCACCCAAGTCTGCATCCAATGACACAATACCTTCCTCACACTTGAGGCCAAAAAACTTACGAGGCAAAAGATGCCACCACCACCGCCAGCAACACCGCCATGACAAAAACGACTCTTACTACCACTAGGAACAAACTCAACATCTACTACTAGGGAGACCAACGAGACTGCTGCCACTAAAAACCGTATCACAATAGTGAACAGAAACAGAAGAACCATTCACTTCTTCTTGGCGGCCGACTTGGTGACCTTGGCACCAGATGGATCCTTCTTCTCAACGCTCTTGATCACACCCACTGCAACAGTCTGGCGCATGTCCCTCACGGCAAAACGTCCAAGAGGAGGGTACTCAGAGAAGGTCTCAACCACCATGGGCTTGGTTGGAATCATCTTAACAAACCCAGCATCACCATTCTTCAAAAACTTGGGCTCCTTCTCAATCTCCTTGCCAGATCGCCTGTCGATCTTGGTCAGGATCTCTCCAAACTTGACAGCAATGTGGGATGTGTGGCAATCAAGGACTGGGGCATATCCATTGCCAATCTGGCCTGGGTGGTTCATGATGATGACCTGAGATGTGAAGTTGGCTGCCTCCCTGGCAGGGTCATCCTTCGAGTTGGAAGCAACAAATCCACGCTTGAGATCCTTAACAGCAACATTCTTCACGTTGAAGCCAACATTGTCACCAGGCAAGGCCTCTTGGAGGGCCTCATGGTGCATCTCCACCGACTTGACTTCAGTAGTCAGTCCAGTTGGGCCAAAGGTGACAACCATACCAGGTTTGAGTACACCAGTCTCAACACGTCCAACAGGTACAGTGCCAATGCCACCAATCTTGTAGACGTCCTGAAGTGGGAGACGGAGTGGCTTGTCTGTCGGCCTCTTGGGCTCCGAGATCAAGTCGAGGGCCTCGAGGAGGGTAGGGCCCTTGTACCAGTCTAAGTTGGTGGACCTCTCAATCATGTTATCACCTTCAAACCCAGAGATGGGGACAAAGGGAATCTTGTCAGGGTTGTAACCAACCTTCTTCAGGTAGGAAGACACCTCCTTAACAATTTCATCATACCTTGCCTTGGAGTACTTGGGGGTTGTCGCATCCATCTATGCAAGATCGGAAAACAATCAAGTCAATGGATTGAGATCCAAAAGCTTATGAACCAAAAATTTGCATATAAATAATTTAAAAAGGAAAAAGAACAGAACCATTATCCATTGCAATCTTCCAAGAGGCACAAGCACAATCCAGGAAAAGTAAATGGAATGATCCAAAAGATTATGAAATTGCCAAAAAAAAAAAAACACATCACCACACTGTTACGATATTTATCTATTGCAACCAATGGAAATGGGAAAAAGTTTCAACACTATGGAAATGGGTCCAATCAATAGAAAATGGCCTTATTAAGAGTGAATTGCTTGATACTTAAGCTTTGGAAAGAGTAAGGAAAAGACTAGAGGAAAGGATGTAAAATCACCTTCTCCAAGCAGCAAGAGTAAGGAAAAGACTAGAGGAAAGGATGTAAAATCACCTTCTCCAAGCAGCAAGAGTAAGGAAAAGACTAGAGGAAAGGATGTAAAATCACCTTCTCCAAGCAGCAAGGATAGTTGTTGAACTTAGTGCTTTTTTTGAAGGTGATCCTTCAGTCATCTTCAAGGTTTGGAATTTATATAGGGTGATGCTATCCAAATTTATTGCATATTGGGATGCTGAGGATACTGAGGTGGCATGCACGAGATATATTGTTTTTTATTTTTTGAAATTGTTTGGAGTTAAAAATGATTTCATCTCATCTTAGTCAACAATAACTATGTATTATAGATCTTGGCAAGGATTAAAAATAATCTTGACAAACCCGTGATCATAATTGTGATTTCTAACACATAATTACCGTTAAATAAAATAGGATGAAATCAATATTAAGTGGGCCTTCATGTTTATGTGGCATTTGTGTTAAAAAGGATTGTGACTGTGTAAACAAAATAAGTATGGATATAGCATCAATGCCCATGCAAACAAAATAAGTATGAAAAAGATATTCCCCATCACATGCAAATGCAACAACAAGATAACAGCAATGCAATGCATCATAAAGCATTGAAACCATTGCCCATACACAAGGTTCCTACAGAACTGGTTTAAAACGCAGCGAATAGATTCCAATGAAAACACAAGGAACAAATGCAAAGAAGAAAACCTTGTTAAAGATACTAGAAAGGATAAGAGATGCAGAACTCATATAAGAAAGCAACACTAACATGCAAAAGAAGCAATCATCTATATCATAAGACATTCTTTTATTAATGAAGAGCAACCTTCTCAGTATTAGATTTCAATGAAAACACAAGGAACATTTGCAAAGAAGAGAACCTTATTAAAGATACTAGAAAGGATAAGAGATGCTGAACTCAGATAAGAAAAAAAGTGACACTAATATGCAAAAGATGCAATCATCTATAACATGAGACATTCTTTTATTAATGAAGAGCAACCTTCTCAGTATTAGCACAAATACCTCACAAATGAAAACAAGCAGTCCATATCACAAGAGAGATGCTAGATAAAGAATCCACAATTTTACCTTGTTGCAACAGCAGATCATCTGCTTGACTCCAAGGGTGAAGGCAAGCAACGCGTGCTCACGGGTCTGGCCATCCTTGGAGATACCTGCTTCAAAACCACCAGTGGTGGAATCAATGATGAGGACAGCACAGTCGGCCTGTGACGTTCCAGTAATCATGTTCTTGATGAAGTCACGATGACCGGGGGCATCAATGACGGTGCAATAGTACTTTGTGGTTTCAAATTTCCACAAGGCGATATCAATAGTGATACCACGCTCCCGCTCAGCCTTGAGCTTATCAAGAACCCATGCATACTTGAATGACCTCTTGTTCATCTCAGCAGCTTCCTTCTCAAACCTCTCAATCACCCGCTTATCAATTCCACCAAGCTTGTAGATAAGATGCCCAGTTGTGGTCGACTTGCCGGAGTCGACATGACCAATGACGACAATGTTGATGTGAACCTTCTCCTTTCCCATGATGGCTTACAAAACAGAGCAAATAAACTGCAATCACAAAACAATGACAATTACAAGAGTATTCTAGATGGTGAAGCCAGAAACAAACTGAACAAAAGGCTTAAACTGTGAAAGAAGTTTTCTTCACCAAAATGGTTAAATTCACAGATACCCAGATTAACAACAATAGAAAACAAAATAGTTCCATGCGTGCAGAAAAGGAAGCTGGACAGTAGCTTCCTACCACACCACACCAGAAAAAAAAGAAGAAGAAGAAGAAGAAGAAGATGCAAATCAGACAACCACGTATGCCATGTTTGGAAACCATGGCTTCCATGCCAAATAATGGAAAAGGGCTTTCCCCTGATATGACAATTTATGTTGTTTGGATAGCAAAGGAAAGGGTGCATTCCACCCAGCAATCATCACCCTAATCCATAATTTGGACTCTTGGCACAGAAAATGAGATTTCCACTTCCTATCCAAACAAGAACTCAAAATTAGAATCCATACTTAACCATTTTAACAATTCTAATGAAAATCATCACTGGATATTGCTTTTTCGTTCTTTTCCCATGGATTCTATGCATCCAAACATACATTTAGAATCCCACTAACAAAAGAATAATGGTTTTAATACCAACATCCGGTATTGTTAAAACCTTACAATGCCACACAAGTAAAACCCAATTTCCCAGAAAAACATTCAAAGAGAACAGTCAATTGTAACCCAACAAGGTAGACACGCATGGCAAGAGTAGTTGAACAGAAATCAAGCCAAATCACTCATCAGGCAAAAAAGTCAGTGATAAGGCCCACCTATTTCCCGGATCAGGTGAAATACACGCCTGAAACATTAACATGGCTACAAGTAATAATCTCCCGTGTTAAAAGAAAACGAGAGAGAAAAACCGATGCGAGTTAATCAGGACAAGATTAGAAGAGACTGAGAGACAACATGCCACCCATCACAAACAGAAAAATCAAGCCGTCAATTTTTCATCAAGCAGATAGATGAGTGGTCCATCTATATTTAATAAGGATAATTATTTTCTTGGTATACAAATCATCAAACATTACGAGAAAAGGGAAAAAAAAAAAAAAAAAGGGGTGACTGGGATTCGGTGGTAGCCCCTTCGGCACAAGAAATATCAGATCATTATAGGGCATGCGACCAAAAAAGAGGCAGATCGAATTATAAGATAGACCACACCACAAGAAATAGTCGTGATTGAACGCTCATCATCCAGATCTGTGTGATCTAATTATCAGGTTCGATGGCAAATAAACATTACAGCAGATCCTACGAAGTTTTCAATGGTGGGCGTTCAATCACCACTATTTCATGCGGTGTGGTCCACTTGAGATTTGTATCAACCTCAGTTTTGGTCTCATGCCCTAAAATGAGATAGAAATATGGATGGAGGTCGTGGATAAAATCATGCATGATGCTGGGGCCCACAGAGCACCGACCTCGGTACTCTAGAGGTAAGTACCAAATCCGCGTCCACAAAAAAATCTTGAGTATGTAATCAAGATCTAAGAAAACAGCTTCAAAGAACAATCAGATCTTACAAGTTAGGGTTGAGGAAGCTCCAAAATCAATATTTATTATCAGATATTCCAATCAAAATCGTAGAAATAATCAAAACAAAAAATCAATCGATAATCAAAACCCAAGAGCCCATAACAAAACTATCAGCCCTAGCTATTTTACTGATGAAACATGAATCCAAAACAGAAAAGGTTTTTTTTTTTTTTTTAAGCTAGGGTTTTGATAGATAAATCACTTCAGATACTGAAAGAGAAACCAAAACCTAAGAACAGACGAGAGAGAGAGAGATATACCTAAAGAGAAAGCGAAGATAGCAAACGAGCTGCCGAACAAAGAGAGTCTGAAAATCGGCGGCCTCCTCCCTTCTTAAAGCTGGAAAACACCCCGTTTTCGATTAGGGTTTCTTCTCCACCGTTGGATTTCTACATCCAATGGTCTTTGTCAAACTCTCCCATCTAGCCGTCCATATTTCTTTGCGGTTCAGATCTCGCCACGTCTGCTCGGTGCTTCAAGTTAGGGTATCTAGATTCTTTTGGAAAAAAATAGCAGCTCGCGATAGCTACCGACGTGGGAGAAACAACTCAACGTGAATGAAATCCACGCCGTCCATCACGTACACCACTCCTTTTTGGACCTCTAACTTGAAAATCAGAATTATTCAACACTAAGTTAGGCCATCCTCGAAAATTATACCTAAAATCTCTAAATTCAGGTGGTATGGCCCACCTGATTTATGGAATACTTTGATTTTTTGAGTAATTCTTTCGTCCTAACGAGAAAAATCAGTTGAACGGATTGGATAGCATATAAACACGATTGTGAGTCATGTATAAACTAACGGTGGGTGTTCCATCTAAACTGTTTCCTATAGTAGAGCCTACCTGAGTTCTGGATGATTATGATATTTCGATTCAAGGGTTAGAATGAGCCAGAATACCTGATGGACGGAGTGGATCTTATGAAAGTTCCACCCACGTGGCTCTCAGTTTGCAAAAGTAACCTCGGTAGGTACGCAGCGCGAGTTAGCCTATGACAGCTCATCCTTTTGGAGGCCTTGGAAACCCTAAAAACAAAGCTTTATCGCATACCGTTCGATGATTTACATCCAACGGGTGAGGTTGTAGGCTTATCTGGAGCCGTTGGATGCTAATCTTGCCTCTCGAGGAAAACTGCCATTTTATTAGTGTGGTTGGGTACACTGCGAGAGTACATCGTGTTGTCTGGCTACAAGGAAACATACGGACTTCATCTTTTGGATGTATGAACATCTGTCTGCAATCCAAACCGTTTATACGGTGGACCTTAACTTGGATAGGGAGCAGACACAGGCTAAAAACTTAGAAGAGAATACTTCAATCATTTGATCATTCGAATATTTCCTTTGAATTTTAATAAGGTTGGCATATTCAAATCTTAGCGATTTTCTGCTTGTCTCCCATCAACCATGAGACCCATCGCATGAACGGTTTGGATCATTGAATAGATACAGATCTAATGGATAAGGTTACAATGTA
Organism: Magnolia kwangsiensis; assembly: GCA_037074715.1. Lineage (NCBI taxonomy): Eukaryota > Viridiplantae > Streptophyta > Magnoliopsida > Magnoliales > Magnoliaceae > Magnolia > Magnolia kwangsiensis. The sequence continues at coordinate 123,875,267 of CM073575.1, read as the reverse complement.
TTCTGTTCCAATAAAAATACGTTAGAATGTATCATAACAGACATCGTATTAGATGCAAGAGAAATTTCCAACTGTACGACCACTATATGGCCCATTCCCGAGAGGAAGCCCACCCCATTTTACTTTCCAATAATACTCCCCAAGTGTACGGACGCCTTGCAAAAGGTCGAAAATGCCTCTGCTTTTTCCTTCAAGCGTTGACGCTTCCCGAACTCCCGGCTGTACGAACGGTTCAAAGGAGATCAACATTACATGGGCCCATCAGTTATGTATTTATTATATCCACAACGTTCATCCATATTTTGAGATCATTTCGAAGCATTATCCTATAAAAAAAAAACTTATCCAAAGATCAACTGGACCACACTACAAAGAATAGCAGAAAATTGATTTTCACAGTTGAAACTTTTGTAGGGCCCATCATAACATTTATTTTCCATCCAACCTATTCATAAGGTCACAAAGACTTGGATGAATAGGAAAAATAAATTTCGTAATGATCCAAAACTTCTATGACCCCGAAAGGGTTTCAACGGTGGACGTTCAAAGTAGAATGACAATGTCATTAGCTACGGTCAGACCTATGGCTATAGATTATAACCGTAGCTATATATATCATAATCCGTAACAATAGGGTCCATCCGTGGTGGGCGCGCTGAACTAGCGGCTCCCCGCGCCACTTGCTGGCCTGTCCAGCGCAGCCACGCCGATTTGGCGGGGCCACGCTCATAAGGTGATCCCTATGGCTACGGATAATAATCGTAGCTAAAATCCGTAGCAATAGGTTCTTTGTTTTTTTTATGTTTTTTTTTATTTATTTTTTTAGTTTTTTTTAATGGGGAGAACTTTTTCTCCCTTACATTTTTCTCAAATATATAATTATGTAAATATGTATATATAAGTATATAAAAATATTTTTCTATCTCTTAATTCATTTCTTTGTCTATTTATTTAACAAGCATATCTCCTAAACTAGAATGAGTTACATAACGTATCATATATGATTTTGGGGTAGAAGAAGCTAATTTAGCCAACTAACATAGATATTTTCCAAGATTCTATCGGGTCGATGGTTAAAAATACACTTCACAGTCAATTCACTTCACTTCACGGCTATTTTCACGCACTTTGCGGTCAATTCACTTCACTTCACCGTCATTTCCATGCATTTCACAGTCATTCCCAGCAATTTCGTGTTAATTCACGGTCAATTCAACGCACTTCACAATCAATTCACTTCACTTCACGGCCATTTCCACGCACTTCGCGATCATTTCACTTCACTTCACCATCATTTTCATGCATTTTACGGTCATTCCTAGCGATTTCATGTTCATTCACGGTCAATTTGATGCACTTCATGGTCAATTCACTTTAGTTCATGACCATTTCCATGCGCTTCGCGGTCAATTCACTTCACTTCACCATCATTTTCATGCATTTCATGGTCAGCGATTCCGTGTTCATTCACGGTCAATTCGACGCACTTCACGGTCAATTCACTTCACTTCATGGCCATTTCCACGCACTTCGCGATCATTTCACTTTACTTCACAGTCATTTTCATGTATTTCACGGTTATTCCTAGCGATTCCATGTTCATTCACGGTCAATTCGACGCACTTCACGGTCAATTCACTTCACTTCACGGCCATTTCCATGCACTTCATGGTCATTTCACTTCACTTCGCTGTCATTTCCATGCATTTCACGGTCATTCCTAGCGATTTTGTGTTCATTCACGGTCAATTCGACACACTTCACAGTCAATTCACTTCACTTCACGGCCATTTCCATGCATTTCGCGGTCAATTCACTTCACTTCACCGTATTTCCATGCATTTCACGGTCATTCCTATCAATTCCATGTTCATTCACGGTCAATTCGACGCACTTCACGATCAATTCACTTTACTTCACGGCCATTTCCTCACACTTCGCGGTCATTTCACTTCACTTCACCGTCATTTTCATTCATTTCACGGTCATTCCTAGCGATTTCGTGTTCAATCACGGTCAATTTACTTCACTTCACGGCCATTTTCACGCACTTCGCGGTCAATTCACTTCACTTCACCATCATTTTCATGCATTTTACGGTCATTCCTAGCGATTTCGTGTTCATTCACGGTCAATTTGACACACTTCACGGTCAATTCACTTCACTTCACGACCATTTTCACGCACTTCGAGGTCATTTCACTTCACTTCACCCTCATTTCCATGCATTTCACGGTCATTCCTAGCGATTCCGTGTTCATTCATGGTCATTCGACGCACTTCACGGTCAATTCACTTCACTTCACGGCCATTTCCATGCACTTCGTGGTCATTTCACTTCACTTCACCGTCATTTTCATGCATTTCACGGTCATTCTTAGCGATTCTATGTTCATTCACGGTCAATTCGACGCACTTCACGGTCAATTCACTTCACTTCACGGCCATTTCCACGCACTTTGCTGTCAATTCACTTCACTTCACCGTCATTTCCATGCATTTCACGGTCATTCCTAGCGATTTCGTGTTCATTCACAGTCAATTCGATGCACTTCACGATCAATTCATTTCACTTCACGGCCATTTCCACGCACTTTGCGGTCATTTTACTTCACTTCACCCACATTTCCATGCATTTCACAGTCATTCCCGGCGATTTTGTGTTCATTCACGATCAATTTGACGCACTTCACGGTCAATTCACTTCACTTCAAGGCCATTTCCAAGCACTTCGCGGTCAATTCACTTAACTTCACCATCATTTCTATGCATTTCACGGTCATTCCCTGTGATTCTATGTTCATTCACGGTCAGTTCGACACAGTTCACGGTCAATTCACTTCACTTCACAGCCATTTTCACGCACTTCGCAGTCATTTCACTTCACTTCACCGTCATTTTCACGCATTTCACGGTCATTCCTAGCAATTTCGTGTTCATTTCACGGTTTAGATTTTGGGATCTGAGAATGGGTTCGAGTTTAGGTTATAGGTTTTGGTTTCGGTTTAGGTTATAGGTTAACGGTTTAGGTTTAGGTTATAGGTTCTTGGATTTAAGAATGGGTTCGGGTTTAGGCTATAGGTTATAGGTTTTGAGATTTGAGAATGGGTTCGGGTTTAGGTTATAGGTTTTGGTTTTGAGAATGAGTTCGAGTTTAAGCTATAGGTTTTGGTTTTAGTTTAGGTTATAGGTTTTGGGATTTGAGAATGGGTTCGGGTTTAGGTTATAGGTTTTGGTTTTGAGAATGGGTTCGGGTTTAGGCTATAGGTTTTGGTTTTACTTTAGGTTATGGGTTTTGGGATTTGAGAATGGGTTCGGGTTTAGGTTATAGGTTTTAGTTTTGAGAATGGGTTCGAGTTTAGGCTATAGGTTTTGGTTTTAGTTTGGGTTATAGGTTTTGGTTTAGGTTATAGGTTTTGGGATTTGAGAATGGTTTCGGGTTTAGATTATAGGTTTTGGTTTAGGTTATAGGTTATAGGCTTTGGTTTAGGTTATAGGTTATAGGTTTAGGTTAAGGTTTAGATTTAGGTTTTAGGATTTGAGAATGGGTTCGGGTTTGGGTTATAAGTTTTAGTTTCGGTTTAGGTTATAGGTTAATGGTTTAGGTTAATGTTTAAGTTAAGGTTATAGGTTTTTAGATTTAAGAATGGGTTCGGGTTTAGGCTATAGGTTTTGGTTTTAGTTTAGGTTATAAGTTTTGGTTTAGGTTATAGGTTTTGGGATTTGAGAATGGGTTCGGGTTTAGATTATAGGTTTTGGTTTTGAGAATGAGTTCGGGTTTAGGCTATAGGTTTTGGTTTTAGTTTAGGTTATAGGTTTTGGTTTAGGTTATAGGTTTTGGGATTTGAGAATGGCTTCAGGTTTAGGTATTAGGTTTTAGTTTTGGTTTTGGTTATAGGTTTTGGTTTTGGTTATAGGTTATAGGTTTAGGTTAAGGTTTAGGTTTAGGTTTTGGGATTTGAGAATGGGTTCGGGTTTAGGTTATAAGTTTTGGTTTCATTTTAGGTTATAGGTTAACGGTTTAGGTTAAGGTTATAAGTTTTTGGATTTGAGAATGGGTTCGGGTTTAAGCTATAGGTTTTGATTTTTGTTTAGGTTATAGGTTTTGGTTTAGGTTATAGGTTTTAGGATTTGAGAATGGGTTCGAGTTTAGGTTATAGGTTATAGGTTTTGGTTTTAGTTTAGGTTATAGGTTTTGGTTTAGGTTATGGGTTATAGGTTTAGGTTAAGGTTTTGGTTTAGGTTTAGGTTATAGGTTTTGGGATTTGAGAATGAGTTCGGGTTTAAGTTATAAGTTTTGGTTTTGGTTTTGGTTTAGGTTATAGGTCATAGGTTATAGGTTTTGGTTAAGGTTTTGGTTTAGGTTTAGGTTATAAGTTTTGGGATTTGAGAATGGGTTCGGGTTTAGGTTATAGGTTTTGGTTTTAGTTTAGGTTATAGGTTTAAGTTAAGGTTTTGGTTTAGGTTTAGGTTATAGGTTTTGAGATTTGAGAATGGGATCGGGTTAGGTTATAGGTTTTGGTTTTGGTTTTGGTTATAGGTTTTGATTTAGGTTAAGATTTAGGTTTAGGTTAGAGGTTTTGGGATTTGAGAATGGGTTCGGGTTTAGGTTATAGGTTTTGGTTTTGGTTTAGGTTATAGGTTTTGGGATTTGAGAATGGGTTTGGGTTTAGGTTATAAGTTTTAGTTTTGAGAATGGGTTCGGGTTTAGGCTATAGGTTTTGGTTTTAGTTTAGGTTATAGGTTTTGGTTTAGGTTATAGGTTTTAGGATTTGAGAATGGGTTCGGGTTTAGGTTATAGGTTTTGGTTTTGGTTTTGGTTATAGGTTATAGGTTTAGGTTTAGGTTTTGAGATTTGAGAATGGGTTCGGGTTTAGGTTATAAGTTTTTGTTTCGATTTAGGTTATAGGTTAATGGTTTAGGTTAAGGTTAAGGTTTAGGTTTAGGTTATAGATTTTTAGATTTGAGAATGAGTTCAGGTTTAGGCTATAGGTTTTGGTTTTAGTTTAGGTTATAAGTTTTGATTTAGGTTATAGGTTTTGGGATTTAAGAATGGGTTCGGGTTTAGGTTATTGGTTTTGGTTTTGGTTTTGGTTATAGGTTATAGATTTAGGTTAAGGTTTTAGTTTAGGTTTAGGTTATAGGTTTTGGGATTTGAGAATGGGTTTGGGTTTAAGTTATAGGTTTTGGTTTTGGTTTTAGTTATAGGTTATAGGTTTAGGTTTAGGTTATAGGTTTTGAGATTTGAGAATGGGTTCGGGTTTAGGCTATAGGTTTTGGTTTTAGTTTAGGTTATAGGTTTTGGTTTAGGTTATAGGTTTTTAGGATTTGAGAATGGGTTCGGGTTTAGGTTATAGGTTTTAGTTTTGGTTTTGGTTATAGGTTTTGGTTTAGGTTATAGGTTATAGGTTTAGGTTTAGGTTTTGGGATTTGAGAATGGGTTCGGGTTTAAGTTATAAGTTTTGGTTTCAATTTAGGTTATAGGTTAATGGTTTAGGTTAAGGTTAAGGTTTAGGTTTAGGTTATAGATTTTTAGATTTGAGAATGGGTTCGGGTTTAGGCTATAGGTTTTGGTTTTAGTTTAGGTTATAAGTTTTGATTTAGGTTATAGGTTTTAGGATTTGAGAATGGGTTCGGGTTTAGGTTATTGGTTTTGGTTTTGGTTTTGGTTATAGGTTATAGGTTTAGGTTAAGGTTTTGGTTTAGGTTTTGGTTATAGGTTTTGGGATTTGAGAATGGGTTTGAGTTTAAGTTATAGGTTTTGGTTTTGGTTTTGGTTATAGGTTATAGGTTTAGGTTTAGGTTATAGGTTTTGAGATTTGAGAATGGGTTCGGGTTTAGGTTATAGGTTTTGGTTCTGGTTTAGGTTAAAGGTTTTGGTTTAGGTTAAGGTTTAAGTTTAGGTTATAGGTTTTGGTTTAGGTTATAGGTTATAGGTTTAGGTTAAGGTTTTGGTTTTGGTTTAGGTTATAGGTTTTGGGATTTGAAAATAAGTTTGAGTTTAGGTTATAGGTTTTGGTTTTGGTTTAGGTTATAGGTTATAGGTTTAGGTTAAGGTTTAGCCAACCAACCTGGTTATTTTTCAAGATTCCATCAGGTCGATGCTCGAAAATCCATTTCATTCACTTCATGGTCAATTTCAATCAATTCGCGGTCAATTTTGCTCATTTCATTTCCTTCGCGATCAATTCCATGCATTTCACGGTCAATCCCGGTGATTCCGTTTTGATTCACGGTCATTTCCATGCATTTCACGGTCAATTCCCTTCACTTCATGGTCATTTTCATGCATTTCACGGTCATTCCCGCCTATTCCGTGTTGATTCACGGTCATTTCGACGCATTTCACGGTGAAGTGTAGGGATTGGACCGTGAAATGCGCGGAAATGATCGTGAAATGAAGGGGCATAACCGTGAAATGCGCCGAAATGACCATAAATCAACACAGAATATGCGGGAATGACCATGAAATGCATGAAAATGACCCTGAAGTGAAGCGAATTGACCATGAAATGTATGCAAAACCTTAACCTAAACCTAAACCAAAACCTTAACCTAAACCTATAACCTATAACCTAAACCAAAACCAAAACCTATAACCTAAACCCGAACCCATTCTCAAATCCCAAAACCTATAACCTAAACCAAAACTAAAACCTATAGCCTAAACTCGAACCCATTCTCAAATCCAAAAACTTATAACCTAAACCTAAACCATTAACCTATAACCTAAATCAAAACGTATAACCTAAACCAAAACTAAAACCTATAACCTAAACCCGAACCCATTATCAAATCCTAAAACCTATAACCTAAACCGAAACCAAAACCTATATCCTAAACCCAAACCCATTATCAAATCTCAAAATCTATAACCTAAATCGAAACCAAAATCTATAACCTAAACTTGAACCCATTCTCAAATCCTAAAACCCAAACCCAAACCTAAACCTAAACGTAAAACCTAAAACCTAAGCCTAAGCCTATAAACTAAACTCAAACCCTAAACCTAATCCTATAACCTAAACTCAAATCCCTAAACCTTAACATATAACTTAACCTAAACTTATACTTATAACCTAAAACTATTCTCAAATCTCAAAACCTATAACTTAAACTTAACCATTCCCTAAACCTATAACCTAAACTCAATTCCCTGAACCTAAACCTTAGCCTAAACCTAAACTAAAATCCCTAAACCTTAACCTATAACCTAACCTAAACCTATACTTATAACCTAAACCCGAACCCGTTCTCAAATCCCAAAAGCTATAACCTAAACCAAAACCTATAACCTAAACCTAAACTAAAACCTATAGCCTAAACCCGAACCCATTATCAAATCCCAAAACCTATAACCTAAATCAAAACTTATAACCTAAACTAAAACCAAAACCTATAGCCCAAACCCAAACCCATTCTCAAATCCAAAAACCTAAATCTAAACCTATAACCTATAACCTAAACCAAAACCAAAACCTATAACCTATAACCTATAACCTTTGGGATTTGAGAATAGGTTTAGGTTATAGGTTATAGGTTAAGGTTAGGGTATAGGTTAAGGTCATTTGCTATAGGTTATAGGTTTACGTTAAGGTTTAGGTTTAAGTTATAGGTTTTGGGATTTGACAATAGGTTTAGGTTATAAGTATAGGTTTAGGTTGGGGTGTAGATTAAGGTTTAGGGAAATGACCATGAATCAACACGAAATTGCCGGGAATGACCGTGAAATGCATGGAAATGACTGTGAAGTGAAGCGATTGGACCGCAAAATGCGCGAAAATGATCGTGAAATGCATGTAAATGACCGTAAAGTGAAGAAGTTTGACCATGAAATGCCTCGAAATGACCGTGAATCAACACGAAAATGTTGAATGACCGTGAAATGCATTGAAGTGATCATGAATTGAAGCGAAATGACCGTGAAAAGCATGCAAATGACCGTGAAGTGAAGGATTTTGACGGTGAAATGCCTCGAAATGACCGTGAATCAATACGGAATTGTTTCGGACGACCGTGAAATGCATGAAAGTGATCATGAATTGAAGCGAAATGACCGTGAAATGCATGCAAATGACCGTGAAGTGAAGGAGTTTGAATGTGAAATGCCTCGACATGACAGTGAATCAACACGGAATTGTTTCGGACGACTGTGAAATGCATGGAAGTGATCATGAATTGAAGCGAAATGAGCGTGAAATGCATGCAAATGACCGTGAAGTGAAGAAGTTTGATCGTGAAATGCCTTGAAATGACCGTGAATCAACACGGAATTGTTTCGGATGACCGTGAAATGCATGGGAGTGATCATGAATTGAAGCGAAATGACCGTGAAATGCATGCAAATGACCGTGAAGTGAAGGAGTTTGATCCTGAAATGCCTCGAAATGACCGTGAATCAATACAGAATTGTTTTGGATGACCGTGAAATGCATGGAAGTGATGATGAATTGAAGCGAAATGACCGTGAAATGCATGCAAATGACCGTGAAGTGAAGGAGTTTGACTGTGAAATGCCTCGAAATGACCGTGAATCAACATGGAATTGTTTCGGATGACCGTGAAATGCATGGAAGTGAAATGACCGTGAAATGCATGCAAATGACCGTGAAGTGAAGGAGTTTGACGGTGAAATGGCTCAAAATGACCGTAAATCAATACAGAATTGTTTCGGATGACCATGAAATGCATGGAAGTGATCATGAATTGAAGCGAAATAACCGTGAAATGCATGCAAATGACCGTGAAGTGAAGGAGTTTGACCGCGAAATGCCTCGAAATGACCGTGAATCAACACGGAATTGTTTCGGATGACCGTGAAATGCATGGAAGTGATCATGAATTGAAGCGAAATGACTGTGAAATGCATGCAAATGACTGTAAAGTGAAGGAGTTTGACCGTGAAATGCCTTGAAATGACCGTAAATCAACACGAAATTGTTTTAGATGACTGAAATGCATGGAAGTGATCATGAATTGAAGCGAACTGACCGTGAAATGCATGCAAATGACCGTGAAGTGAAGGAGTTTGACTGTGAAATGCCTCGAAATGACCGTGAATTAACACGAAAATGTTTCAGATGACCGTGAAATGCATCGAAGTGATCATGAATTGAAGCGAAATGACCGTGAAATGCATGCAAATGATCGTGAAGTGAAGGAGTTTGACTGTGAAATGCCTCGAAATGACCATGAATCAACACGGAATTATTTCGGATGACCATGAAATGCATGAAAGTGATCATGAATTGAAGCGAATTGACCGTGAAATGCATGCAAATGACCTTGAAGTGAAGGAGTTTGACCATGAAATGCCTCGAAATGACCGTGAATCAACATGGAATTGTTTCGGATGATCGTGAAATGCATGGAAGTGATCATGAATTGAAGCGAAATGATCGTAAAATGCATGCAAATGACCGTGAAGTGAAGGAGTTTGACCGTGAAATGCCTCAAAATAACCGTGAATCAACACAAAAATGTTTCGGATAACCATGAAATGCATGGAAGTGATCATGAATTGAAGCGAAATGACCATGAAATGCATGCAAATGAATGTGAAGTGAAGGAGTTTGATCGTGAAATGCCTCGAAATGACCGTGAATCAATACAAAAATATTTCGGATGACCGTGAAATGCATGGAAGTGATCATGAATTGAAGCAAAATGACCGTGAAATGCATGCAAATGAAATGAACGAAATTGACCACTAAGTGAATGAAATAGATTTTCGATCAATGAGCTGATGAAATCTTGAAAAATAACTAGATTGGTTGGTTAAAGTAGCTTCTCCTACCCCAAAATCATATAAGGTACATCAAGTAACTAATTTTAGTTTAGAAGATATTCTTGTTAAATGAATAAAGAAAGAAATGGAAAAAAAGAGAAAAAAATTTTATATGCTTATATATACATATTTATATAAATATGTGTTAGAGAAAATTATAGGTAGAATAAAGTTTTCCATGTACAAAAAAAAAAAAAAAAAAACAAAGAACCTATTGCTACGGATTTTAGCTACGGTTATTATCCGTATCCATAGGGACCACCCTATAGGCGTGGACACGCCGGACAGGTCAGCAAGTAGCGCGGGGAGCTGCTAGTTTGACGTGTCCACCCCAGATGAACCCTATTATTATATATTATGCTATTTATGGCTACGGTTATAATTCGTAGCCATAGGTCTCACGGTAGCAAATGACATTGCCATTTTGCTTTGAACGTCTACCGTTGAAATCCTTTCAGGGTCACAGAAGTTTTGGATCATTACAAAATTTGGTTTTTCCTATTCATCTAGGTCTTTGTGACGTCATGAATAGATTGGATGGAAAATAAATGCTATGGTGGGCCCTACAAAAGTTTCAACAATGAAAATCAATTTTCTGCTTCTCTTTGTGGTGTGGTCCAGTTGATCTTTTGATATGATTTTTTTTTTTTTTTCGGGATAGTGCGAAATGATTTCGGAATATGGATGAACGCTGTGGATACGATAAATACATAACTGTGGGGCCCATGTAACGTTGATCTCTTTTGAACCGTTCGTATACCTCGGAGTTCGATAAGCGTCAGCGCTCGTCTTCGGGCAGCGGCCGATCCGCTTGAAGGAAAAAGCAGGGGGCATTTTCGACCTTTGGGAAGTCGTCCGTACGCCTGGGGAGTAATCTTGGAAAGTAAAATGGGGTGTGCTTCGTCTCGGGAATGGGCCATGTACTGGTCCTACAGTTGGAAATTTCTCTGGATGCAAATATGCTTGCGTGGAGTACGCAAAGGAAATGGGGTGCGTGACTTTCGCTGACGTGTATCGAATCGTCCATCCATGAAGTAGGCCAGCCTGTGTTTGGACCGAGACCTAAAAATCAGGCCGAGATGGAAATCCCACCATTAAAATTGCCTACACCATCCAATCCACTCATCTGATGCACTACACAAGGATGAATGGATTTTCCGGAAACCAGAACATTCTAAGACTCACGTGGACCATACCACTTGAATTTAAAGGTTTTAGTCATTATTTTAAACCATTTATGATTGTATGACCCACCTAAATCTTTGTTTTTTTTTTTAAAGGAACTTTAGGATCCACGGTCAAAATAATAAAGTGCACATGATGGACGGTATGGATCTGACGCACGCCTGCAATTTCCCACGCAGCGCACAGCTAGCCGATTAAGTTTTTTTAGAGGTTGATATATGTGCTTCCCTTGAACCAAGTCTACGTGACCATAGGAATGAACAGATTAGACGCAGACAACATCAGGGTGGGCCATAGGAAGGTTTGAATGGTCGGCATCATTATCGCCGCTGCTGGCGACTCAAACGACAGGCAGGACGGTTCGTGTGTGCGAATATGCCCTCCAGGTACTCGCAATCACACGTGCCAACATGATCCGAGATTCACGGACGCCGATTGCGGGGTGAACCCGACACCACGCAGCCACTCACTGTGTAGACTTTATGGGCCCACTGTGATGCATGTCTTCTAAGGGGTCGTTTAGAACTATGGATTTGGGGATTTCAAATCCCTTGATCATTTGGCAGCATAATAAAGTAACAAGTGGTTTCCAATGCAAGGACTTCAGATCCCCTCAAAGATGGGATCTTTAATCCACGGTGAGAGCTTGAATTCCACTTAAAATCCTTTTAGTTGTATCAGTAACGTATGTGTCGCTGTACTATATTCTACTGAGTACATGGTTCACGAATGACATCCAAAAACAATTAGATATCAATTATATCATTATAATTACTTTAATTAGATTATCAGCACACATTGTTCATGTAAATCAAGAGCTAGTCACTCAAACATGATCTAGTGCTTGTGGCCCATTTGAGACTTGGAATTTCATCATTTTTGAGCAAAACATATATTTCAATGGGCTTATTCCAGCCATTGTGTCGAAAATTATATACGCCACTAGCTAGAGATCTTATGGGAAAAAACAAACTAGCCATTAAGGAAAATACAACTTGGAGATACATGCACCATGCGAGAAGCTTGGCCAACGCTAATCATAACCAAGGAAGAACACTTCACATTTCACTGAAGGATCCTAAAGCCGACCATTGATAGAAAAAATCTCTCTATCTCTGACCGATGTCGAGTCCTTACAGATGTCAAGCCCTTCGACGGACCCATATATTTCCGTGCTGGTGCTCGGGATGTCTCTTGGAAAAAAGGCCAGAAGTACAACCTCTGCCATACGACAAAATAAAGAGGATTGTCATCTCCGATATCCCCTATACCTTACTAGGGAAAAGAGCTCGGCCCATATGTTCAGCCACATATCTCAGGAGTAGGCCGGCCAATGTCTAGGTCGGCATGACCTCTCTTTTACTAATTCTGACCTAGTCCTGACAATATCTACCAGAGATCCCAGCTGAAGATCTAAGAAGATGATCGTTACATGAATCTACCCGAGATCTCAGCCAAGGATCTCAGAAGATCCTCACGACACGTCAGGGATCCGAATCCCTCTACAATTCAGAAATCTCCTCTACACTACCGCCTCTCCTCAACTATAAGTAAGAGCACCCCTAATGGTGAGAGGTACACACAATCTTGAGCCCAAAACTCTGTTTACAACCAGACCCAAATTCCCTACCTGACTTAAGCATCGAGGGTCCCCTACCGCAGCCAGGGTCTCATTTGTCTTCTTCTTGCGAAGGTACTCGAAGGACCAAGGAAGGCTACCCAGATTTTTTGCATCAACAATTTGGCATCGTCTGTGTGAACGACAGCGAAAGCCATCTTTCTCATCTTTAGTGCTTCAATAATAGTGAAAGGGAGGAATAAAACCCAAACCACCACTGCTGTGCCCAACCCTACACTGTCGGATCAGTCCGAAGACCGTCGGGACTTATCTTCCTAACTTCAGTCTGACTTTACGCCCGCAGGCCCAGTACAACATCTCGGAACATGGGGGGCGACTTATCTCCCTAAAACAATAAGTTATAACACTAACTAACAACATCGACCAAATAAAGAGAATACTAGAGTGACAAAACCTTCCTCCCGATCAGGGGGCCAAGGAAGTGGTCACTTGGGCAGCAACTAAAGTTTCCACCCTGTCCCGAGCACCCGCCGGCTCTTGGAGAAGCAAACGAATTAGTGCAACACCTTTCCACGCATCGGGCATTGCCACGTTGGTTGCCTCTGGCTTACATCATGAATTGGAGAAGAAGAGGCGTGACAAAGCTCCCAAGGTCGAGGTCATGGCGATAGCGGAAAATAAAGATCCCTAGAAGGCTGAACTCAGTGAACTGCGAGGCTAGATCGGCGACATGTGACAGGCTTACCGCACGCATGCTCCGACCTCAATAGAGGCAATGCTGGAGGAAACCGAACCACTATTTACCGCAGACATCATGCATGCCCAACTCTCGTCCAAGTTTCGGATGTCGCAGATCTCCCCGTATTCTGAAACCACTGATCCAGCCAAAAAATCTAGAATCTTTTAGGGCTTAGATGGAACTTCATGACAAATCAATCGCAATTATATGTCGGCCGTTTTCCTTAACCTTAACAGGAGCAGCTCAAAATTAGTTTTGACAATTGAAGTCACGGTCCATCAGCTCGTTCACACAGCTCAGCAAAGCATTCATCACTAACTTCATCTATAATGCCCTGAAATTCGAGGGTCGAGCATAACTCAGCTCCCGAGTTCCAAAACTTCACTTATGCAATATTTTTAATGATGAATGAATGTTGTCTGTATTAATGCATAAAATATGAAATAGATTAAGCCAAATCAGCAAACATAAACTAGGGACAGTTAGAATACACAAGCAGAAGTCTGAAATATATATATAAACCAGTACAAGTCCCCAAGATATGTATGATCTGTCAGGTCATAATTACAATTATTGTCTCAAAATATAAATATCAAAATGTGATAGACCACTATATAGCCCTGAATCCCTGTCAAGCAGGACATGGCTCACATGAACCCGCCTGAGAACTGCATGAAGGAGAACGCCTCCTCATCATCCTCATACTCCTGCTCTGCCTCAAGTGTTACATCATCACCTGCAACTAAGTCAGAGTCTGGTTGGTGTTTAAGTACCATCCCAGAACGTGGGAGTGAGTATCAACTCAGTGGAACTATACAGCAAAGGTTAACATGTTATCAATTCAATCAAGCAGTACTGATAAAGCAGTATAATCAAACATGTCCTAGATACTCTTGTTAATGCAAGGATGATATGAAGTAATGATGCATGCCCACGCCTGCACTCCCTCTTGCGACAACATCAAATGATCGCAGCATGAATCACTACCACTGTGCTCTACACCAACACCAATGGCATATGCAGTGCGATGTTATGAGCATGATTAACAAGTTCTTATTAGTCCTTTTCATACAGCAGGATTAGGAAGCTAAGGTACCTCCCTTATATCAATACCCAAACAATGATCCATTCTAGGGTCGTCAGTCCTAGTAAATCTCATATGATGTTATAGTTCTATATCGCTGTAAAGGGCTTATCACCAATCAATACAGGTCTAGTTATACCCTAGATACTACAATAAGGCTCGTCGCCTCAATGCAGTTTCAAGGTATGCTCGAGGTCACTACAAAGGGCTCGTCACCAATCAATGTAGGCCGACAACACAAATACAGTATTCCATATCACCATATTCAGCTCACGAGTCTGAATTGCTCACTGGTCACTACGGGGAGGCTCGTCGCCCCAGCGTAGGCCGACAGCTCGACCACGGTGTCTCATACCACCATGTCCGGCTCATGAGTCTTAGCGGATCGAAGTACCAAGGTTAATAGGGTTTCACTAGTGAGTTCGGTACCTTAGATTCAAATAGTAACGTCCAAACATGGTGAACATACATCGGTCAATCGGGTTAATTGATGAGCTCGACTAGGACGATCGCACATTGAGTTAATCGACATGAAATGCATAAGCACTCCGTGTGGCCTAACCACTGTCAAACATCCCAAGTATGGCTTGGATTCGTCGAACACATCCTGCGTGGCGAAAACAACCTCAACCACCAGTTTAAAAACTGTTACCTATTACCTGGACTGTGATATAGTCCCAATCACGTGCAATCACAATAATGAATATTTAAATCAAGTCCTACAATCATATGAACGTGTTATGAAATATAACTTAACATGAATACACAGTACATGGAGGAAATCATACACATAATTAACATGAATAATTAGGCTAAATAATTCATGGAGAAAATCATGCACACAAGTAAGGTAGTTGGGATTCGTATCTCAACTCCCATATAAATCACACTTTACTAACTACTAACCAATTCGGACATTTTCACAAACACTTAGACTACACGTTTCAACATACATCACGTATGTCGACCGTATTACGTATTAGGGCAAATATTTTTGCCAAGGAGTTGTCGCATACATATTATTCATATACCTACAACAATTAATCATGGCAATCATAACATCAAATTTCAAATGCATATAAACATTTCAACAAATACATGAAATACTGTATTTACAACATAAGTTATACATATACGTAAAACGAAACAGATAGCGCATTTAGCATGTGTAATAGTACCCATGTCAGTAATAAATCATTATCTGACATTGAAAGTCTTGAAAACCATAACTTAAACGTATATTGTCCACACCTTGAATCGGAAAACGCATACCAAATATGATTTATACGGTAAGCCTTTATCAATGGCGGTTTAGCAACATAAAGCACGAATTGGGTTAATAATATCATCACTTAAACTATACTAAGTTCTAAAACAGGTTAGGGTTTGATTTTCTTACCCAAATATGGAATTCGAATCGCCGGAATAACGATTTAGATAGGTGGATTAGGCACGTAGAGAGGCAGGGTAGAATCCTTGGGAGAATCTCCAACTTCTCTCTCACTTTCTCTCTCTTATCTTAGCTAGGATTTTTAATTCGTATGGAATATGTGAGAGAGGGTTTAAAGCCCTTATATAAGCCTAGAACTAACGAAAATAGCCCCAGGGCCAAGGTATACTTAGGTTATAACCAAATCGGGCTTATTCCGATCCAACGGAGCATTTCTAAAGGTCCCTTTACTGAATGCGGTTGGACTTAAGCTCACAAATGTTGGATCTTGATCAAGTTAAGTTTTCAGTCCGATCGGGTTTCTAAATCGACCGTGGCGGACCAGTTTCAATTCGACGGTCACCGATATTCGATCAGGGCCACAAGCATATTTGCATATGTGGGTCATCTTCCCTGATCCGAGGGTGTATTTCAGTCAAATTCCAATGGTCAGAACGCTTATAATTGGTTTGCAAGCGACACGACTCAGATTACTTAAATTTATATTTAATTTCATAAAAACCTTCACGTTCTCACACTCTTCGCTCCGGACTCAAGAAAATAGTCTTAGGACATCATCTGGACTTGATTTTCGAGGTGATTGTCAAGTCCAACCAGGCGGTCATAATTGTCTAAGCTCGCTGCTATTGGACTTTCGACGTGTGGTCCAGGTCCAATACGGAGTTTCTGAATGCTCCCGAGAGCAACTAGGTTTAGAGATGGATCCTAGATTTCAGGGTAATGTAGCGTGAATAATTCTACAGGTTTTGGGTCTTGCAGATCATATTTAAAGTAATTGGTGTTAATTTCACAGGTAATCTAGTTTAGCGCTAATTAATTCTTATTAATTTCTAAAGGATTTAGTCCTAAGTGATTTCTGCTAGAGGTGGTACTCGGGTTTTCGTACAGATTTTTCCAGGACGTTACATCATCGGAGGAAAGAAAAGGCTCGAACCAATCATGCACCTCCTCCCCATCATCCAAAAAGAAGATGAGCTATTAAAGGACTACATAAAATACTTCAACCTAAAAGCAATGCAAATTAAGGGGTATTTAGACCAGATCACTTTGACCACCATGATGGGAGGCCGAAGGGAGGGGAGGTTCCTCTTCTAACTCGGCAAGAACCCACCAACAACATTGACTGATCTCATCAATTGAGCTCATAAATACTCCAACGTCGAGGAGCTTTTCAGCTCTCGAAAAACTACTTGGAACAAGGGCAGCTTGACTAAGGAAAAGCGACCTAAGGAAGAACAAGCCCTGACCAACAACAATAAACGGAGAAAGGAGAACGATTCAAATAGAGGTCAACATCTGAACAGACGGCTTAAGAGCAGGTTTAGCTCCTACACTCCCCACAACGCTACGCCCAAGAAATTCCTTATAGAAGTCCAAGATGAACGACTCCTCGAATGGCCAAATAGGATGAAGGTCGATGGCGATAAACGAAAGTACTGCCACTTCCACTGGGACCACGGTCACTCCACCATCGGCTGCTTTAATCTGAAAGAGGAGATCAAAGCCCTCATCCATAATGAACATTACGAGAATACACGTCAACAAAAGAGAAGAACGGGCAGATCAGAAAAACGAATAGCCCATCAACAATGAAGCTACCGGAGAAATCTACACCATCTTTGGCGAACCCGTTGGAGGAGGAAACTCGAACCAAGCATGAAGAGCTCATGCCCAAAGCATCCGTCACAGCAGCTCAGAGCATCAAGTCCACGTCACCAACAGGCCTCCGAAGGAATAAAAAATAGCATCATGTGAACCGACCTTCACCATAGAGGATGCTTGAGGTGTCCACCACCCCCATGATGATGCGTTAGTTATGACTATGACTATAGCCAACTGCGAGGTGATCCGGATTCTGGTGGACACCGGCAACTCGGCCAATATCCTCTTTGTCAATGCTTTCGACAAGATGGGGGTCGGAAGATCCCGGCTCCGGCCTATTAAAACCCCCTACTAGGATTCGCAAGTGACATGGTCACCTCTGAGGAATCCATACTACTTCCTGTCACAGCAAGGGAAGGGCAAAACCAGATGACAATAATGATCAACTTCCTTGTGGTTGATTTTTCCTCCGTCTACAACGTCATCTTCGTACGACCGTCCCTCAACACCTTACGAGTGGTAGTGTTAACTTACTACCTCACAATGAAATTTTCGACCGAGTATGGAGTCGGACTAGTCCAGGGGATCAGCAAGAAGCTCGCCCGATGACCGTTACTTCCCTCAATCTACAGGAAGATTCGATCGAGAGAGAGTCTCCAATGGAAGACCTCATCGCCACCCCCTTGATGAATATAACTTGACCCGTACTGTGCAGGTCGACTCATCGCTGGCCCCAAACTTATGATGGTCCACAAGCTGAATGTCAGCCCCAACCACCGACCAGTGAGGCAGAAACGGCGAGTGTTTAAGCCAGAATGGTACACTATCATCGGGGAAGAGGTCGGCAAATTCCTCGAAGCTGGCTTTATCGAAGAAATCTATTATCCTGACTAGATATCCAATGTCGTCCTGGTAAAAACGTCCAATGGAAAGTGGCAGGTCTGTGTTGATTACACCGACCTGAACAAAGCCTGGCGCAAGGACAGTTTCCCCTCCCACGGATCGACTGACTGGTAGACAGCACCACCAGGCACGAGCTCCTGAGCTTCATGGACACTTATTCAGGCTACAACCATATCGTCATGCATCCCCATGATAAGCAGAAAATGACCTTTGTCACCGACAAAGTCTTTATTATTATAAGGTTATGCCTTTTGGGTTGAAGAACGCCAGGGCCACATACTAGCGGCTCGTAAACAAGATGTTCACCCAACAGATCGGATGTTTCATGGAGGTCTACATCAACGACATGCTCATCAAAAGCATCAAAGTCATAGCTCACATCGTCGACCTCGAGGAGATGTTCACAATTGTACAAAAATATCAGATGAGGTTAAATTCAAGCAAGTGCACTTTTGGAGTCAGCTAGGAAAAGTTTCTTAGTTTCCTGGTCAGCCAAAGAGGGATTGAGGCAAACTCCACCAAAATTTGAGCTCTGTTAGACATGAGCTCACTCAGGACAACAAAAAATGTTCAATGTCTTACGAGGAGGATAGCTGCCCTTAACCAATTTGTCTCCCGAGCCACTGACGAATGCCTACCCTTCTTCAAGCAGTTAAAAGGAAAAAAAAATGGAGTGGACCAAAGACTGTGAGTTCACATTACAATAGCTCAAACAGTCTTGGGATCAGCTCCACTACTCTCAAAATCATGACATGGGGAACTATTGTTGATATACTTGGTAGTTTCAACAGCAGCAGTTAGCTCGACCCTAATCCACGACCAAAAAGGGAAATAATTACCAGTGTACTATGTCAGCAAAGCCTTGGTCCTGGTAAAGACTAGGTACCCAGACATCGAGAAGCTCGACTTGGCTTTAATCGTACATCCTATCATCTCCGACCCTACTTCCAAGCCCATACAATCATCATCCTGACCAACTAGTCTTTCCATAAGTGCTCCAAAAGCATGAGGCATCGAGAAGACTTATGAAATGAGCAATCTAGCTAAGTGAATTCGACATCTGATACCAGCTTAGAACTGCCATCAAGGGCCAAGCAGTAGCCGACTTCATTATCGAGATCTCTTGCGGCCAGAACCCAGAAGTTAGTCCGAGCACCGAAATCGATCAACCTGCAGATCACGCGGTCGAATAAGACTTGCCGACCTGGACATTGTACATCGATGGCTCATCCAATTCTAAAGGCAGCGGGGCCAATGTAGTCATCGAGGCTCTTGACCAGACCTGCACACAATATGTCTTAAGATTTGGATTTCAAACATCGAACAATGTAACAGAATAGGAAGCATTGCTTATAGGACTTAGGTTGGAGGCAGCAATGGGAGCTCAGAACCTGAAAGTCCACAGTGATTCCCAACTCGTCGTCAAACAGATAGCCAATGAATACTAGGCTAAGGAAGAAAGAATGATCGATTATCTACAAAGGGCCCAGGAACTCATCAGTAAATTTCCTAAGTGCAACATCAGCCTGATCTCCAGGTTAGAAAACTCCAAAGCAGATACTCTAGTAAAACTGGTCACAACGACCAAAGATGACATCCCGAAGTCTATCCTAATCAAGTTTATGACTGAGCCAATTATCAGTAAGTCCGACCCAAGCATGGTCCTACCAATAGACTCTACGTTGAGCTGGATGGACCCAATAGTTAGCTACCTTTGGGAAGGAAAATTGTCCGAAGATCGACTCGAGGCATGCATGCTCTGATATAGGTCAGCCTGATATATCATGATCAAGGACACTTTGTATAAAAAAGGATTCTCTTTGCTTATCTCAGGTGCCTCCAACTAGAAGAAGCCGGGTACATTCTAAGAGAAACACACGGAGGGATCTGCAATAACCACTCTGGTAGCCACGCCCTCTCCCACAAGGTTTTAGCTGACCATTTAGAGAGATGTCAAGAAATACATCCAAAGATGCGACAAATGTTAGAGATTCACGCCAATTCTCCATCAACTGCCTGAGCAATTGACGCTCATGACCAGACCATGACCCTTTATCCAATGGGGAATAGACATCATCGATCCTTACCAACCGGCAAAGGTCAGACCAAATTCGCGGTTGTAGCAGTTGACTACTTCACTAAGTGGGCCGAGGTCGAGCCGCTAGCCAAAATCACCAATCGGAAGATTACCGACTTTATCTGGAAAAACATTATATGCCGCTATGAAATCCTGCACACAATCGTCTCGGACAATGGAAAATAATTCAATAATGATCCCGAGGTATTTGTGAAACCTCGAAATTCGAAACTCCTACTCATGCACCCTCAAGCTAATGGTCAGGTCGAGGCAGTCAACAAGATCATAAAAAAGCGCCTCAGGACCAAACTCGAGAAAGCTAAAGGGGCCTAGATCGAGGAGCTCTACCATGTCCTCTAGGCGTATTGGACTACTGCCTGAACATCCACTGGAGAAACTCCATTCTCCCTGACCTTCGAAGTAGAGGCCGTCGTCCTAGTCGAAATCAAACTCCCTACTGCACGGACTCATTCATACAATGAAAACTAGAATGCCAAGCAGATGGCATTGGACCTCAATCTGCTCGAAGAAAAAAAAAAGGGTATGCCCACGCAGAATGTCCGTTTGCTGACATCGCTAGTGGCCCACCATCGTGGCCCACGTGGATAATTTGGATCGTCCATCACGTGCTTACCTCACCCTTAACAAGGCCTAGCAAGCGGTAGAACGCAATGCATGCCGGGACCACCATAGGGGCCACCAAAACCCGGATCGACTCCAAACGTTGGGCCGATGTCCGAAATCCTCCTGCCAGGCCGATGAATGGGGCAGATCTTCTTAAAAGACAATGAATATGGGCCCCACGGACTCCATCAAAAATCGAAATCCAATACCACCCGCACCTCTTCCGCATTCCTTCCGCAAGTAGCAACAACACAGAGAAAATGGTGCACTCGTAAAGTCTTCCGCATAGCGCGTTCGAACTAAGAGACTTGGCTTCAATCCGAACCGCCACCCTTTAGGAAGGTAAATTTTGACCACTCCCATGTTGGCAAGAGAGGAATGAAAGAAGAAGAAAGAATGAAGTCCGCCATTTCCTGCGAAGAGTAACCGCAACTCGCAAGGGTTAACTCTACATAAACCAAGTTGCGCGCACATCCAAACCCCAGACCTATGGGCTAGGAAATATTGGACAGTTGCCTCAGACCCTCCAGGATGGTTGATTCGGCATAAGATGGATTGGGGACAAATCCACCATTGAAGCAGGGCCACCCTCTCGATTAGCTGCTGAAAACTCTTACATCTAGGAACAAGATCAAGACCGTTCATTGTTGGCCCTTCAATTAAGAAAAACCTTCCCAACAACCAGATGGGACCATCCCCACGAGCACCCCACGACACTTAATCCTCTCAGAGGTCGACTGCGAAACCTATTTTGCGTAAACCAAGCGCGGAAGGTCGGACGTTGTCCGGCTACAACGCTCCTCTCGTGAAGACCGAACACTATAAAATTGAAGGGAAGGGAGGCAGGATGAAAAAGCTCGATCCCATACCAAGTGAAAAGAAAAGGAAAGGAAATACGAGAAAGAGAAAGAGAAAGAAAAGAAGAAGAGAGAGAGAGAGAGAGAGAGAGAGAGAGAGAGAGAGAGAGAGAGAGAGAGAGGCCATTGTGGAAGGAGAACTGGCGACTCACGGAGTTGCAAGCAACTAAATCCAAGTTCTCCTACAATCAAAAGTTAGCAGTAAAACTACTTACCTCAATCCTAGCCCTTAATCCAATTCAAGACATTAATAAAAACCTTACATACATAGGCCAAAACACCCCATCGACTAAGTTGACTCATCGAACAAATCCAGTAATCGAGGGGTTGTCGGGTTGATCAAGGTAAGAAAGTATCTATGTCCATCACTCCTAATAAAATTAGAAATTCACTTCAATATTATCTATACAATCCATAAACAATCTAATCATAAGAACGTATTAATCAAGATATAATCAAGAACGAAGGCACAATTCTAGAGCGTGATCGAACTAAGAGGTAAGGGTATTCTCCTTTAAGCTTACTTGATTTAGAGATGATATTATCTTGACATTTACATGCATTCATAACACTGTGAACTTCTCTGTATTTGTTTACCAACATTGATTATTTATCCTTTGAGAATATTGATTAAGGGTGATAATAATCATTCATGGCCTTTTAGAATTTATGTGAGGGTTTTTCCTTTTAAGCTTGCATTAATTTAAGTTGATGTGAATTATATTACCTTTTACATGCTTTCATGATTTTCTTGCTACAATTATTTAATTTATCATCAACAATTGTCTACCCTTTTGGGAATTATGATATGATGTTAATTTCAAGTGATCTCTATTAATTTATGTGGGGTGATGGATACAAGCCTTGTTTTTGCCTTTACCAATTTTGTTGAGTTGGCCCTTGCCACTCTCTTCTTTGTTGAGTTGGCCATTGCCACTCTCCTCTTTGTTGAGTTGGCCACTGCCACTCTCTTCTTTGTTAAGTTAGCCATTGTCACTCTCCTCTTTGTTAAGTTAGCCATCACCACTTTTCTATTTATTGAGTTGGCCATTGTCACCCTTCTCTTTATATTATTAGCCTTGTGCTATTTACCTTTAAAGCTTGGGCATGTGTCTTAATATTTTAAAATCCTCATGATTCAGTTTATGTTCTCTATTAATGCAAGTGATGTGTTAAAGGTATCACAACTAGTGATTCAAATATTTATCATGGACATAATGCGTTATAGGTAGCGGCCCTCTTGGTTACATGTAATTATGTGGGTTAGTTGGCATGGTACACAATCGATGTAAGTAAATCATCATGCGTGTTACATCACTTCTAGGGATTAGATGTTGTAAATAATTGCTTTATGAACACATCGTATTACGTAAATCTCTCAATCGCGTTGTGGTGTCGCCTTGAGATGTTCGCATAAATCTACATTAATGTTGGATACGTCGACGAATATTCATAGTTATGGGATGCGGGTCGAGTCAGGTTTTTTATAAATTATATTCCACATTGTGATGATCACTACGTATGATGAGCCACACACACTTTGTTAAGCATGAATCTCATGTACGTTGTTTACACATGCTGATACTCCTTGTAATAGTGGAGTATGAGATATATTAAAACTCTTACATTACTTTTATGAATCTCTTGAATTATTATTAATATTAAAGGACAATCATCACTATGAGTAAGGCGTTGAGTCTTTCCAACCATACAGATGATGTGGTGGTGTATAGATTGAAGACCTAAAGGACCATTCCCTATAGAAGATTATAATGAAAGAATAAGAAGATAGTTTTATGATTTAGTTTTATACTTCCGCTACAAATTCGATAAATGTAATAAGCTCCCATTGAGAGGGCATTTGATTATTTACTGAATTCTTTTACTCTAATGAAATAATCAATACAGTCAATTTTATTCTTGTGAATGTTACCTTCATGAATGTATCTCGATGTAATCTAAATGAAATAAGAATAAAAATAAGGTGTGATTTTTAAAGCATCCAATTTATACATTATCAACACTCGATTTTCTCAAGCACGAGTATAAACTCTGGCTATAAAAATTCGAGATGTTACACTACAATTCTCGCGTAAGGGTGAGAAGGTTCTTGGCAGGAGGTCTGCTCCTCCACAGAACCTTTCAGAACACCAAGGAGCTCAGCTCGAGAACCCTCGGGCCAAACTGGGAAGGACCCTACAAGGCGACAAGTACAACACGACCTATTAACTTGAAGACATGTAAAGACGATCTTTGCCACACCCGTGGAATGATGAACATCTGAAGATCTACTAGAAGATCTACTACCCATAAAAGTCCACTCATATTTTAGATCTCAAATTAGAATCCATATGTCCACCACCTAAAATTTATAACGACCGGCCTGTAAGGTTGGAACCTATGTGTTTTTGTCTGGAATCTGCAATAAAACCCCAAGGCTGAGGATTTTATTTTATACTCGTTTTCTACAATGGTTTGATGTACATAGTTCATCGAGGACTTCCCTTATAAAAACAAGGAAGAACTATCTTTCCACCAATTGTCTAACCCTTAAAGAAGAGGTCATACCATTAACCAATCCTACTACATGGCCTACTAAGGACTTCTCTTAGTGCAAGAGAGGAACAGTCCTAACCAGTCGTCCGACCCTTAAAGAAGAGGTCAGACCACTAATTAACGACATTACTCAAGTTGTGTGACCTACAAATGAAGGACCCCTTAAGATAAAGGGAAGTGGTTCCCTTAAGCAAACTACTTACCCTTCATGAGGGGATCATTGCAATTGGACCAACCTACTAACTAATGGTAAACCGATCTAACAAGTCTACTTAGAAAATTCAAAGCACAACAATCATTGAAACAAAAGGTCATTTTCATTCATAAAAAGAGAGGGGGTACATGTAAAAAAAGAAAAAAAACTTTTTACAGAAAGGCAAAATAGATCAGGGCTTCTCCGAGGTCGGCTGCTCGGCTTCTGGAGGAGTCGGCTCTTCAGTAGGGCTGCTCTCAAAGGGAGTCAAGTCGAGCTCGGGATACGACTCCTTGATGTCCTCGAGGCACTTGTCCTACCCGAGATTGAAGAGTGCATCCTTACCCTCCTCAAACTCCTTGGAGGCCTTGAATTTTTCTTCATGGCCACCCCCCGAGCCATCGAAAAAGTCGCCCAGGCCTCCTTCATCTTCACATTGAAGGTGTGCCTCAACTCACCCAGGTCGAATTTCCACCGGGCATCCTTTTCCAGAGCTTCCAGCTCAGTCTTCCCCCCCTCCACTTGGGCCTTCAGAGAAGCATTCTTGGAGCATAGCTACTCGGACTCAACACCCTTCTGCAATAGAACCACCTCCGCCTACTTGCACTCCGTCCTGCCGCACAATATCTTGCGACGAACATTCAAAAGAGAAGGGACGAATTGAAAATAAACCCACGTTAGAAGATACAAAAAATTATTAAGTAATGAAAGATGACTATCATGAAAGAGACGACATATCATGTAGAAAAGTGCCGCCAACTGACCTAGAATGACGTCTAGAGGTAGGTCCATCACCCTGGTGAACTCAACATCTGGGATGTGTCGAGCTATCCAGGGCTAGGGGTGTACACGAACCGAGCTAGCTCGGTCAACTCGCTCGACTCGGCTCGGTTCGAAGCTGAGTTCGACCCGAATTAAGCCAGTTTTTATAGCTCAAAAATGAGTTCAAGCTAGCCCTAGCTCGACTCGACTTGGTTCGATATGTAGCTCGAACCCGACTCGACTTAGATCGACTTGCTTAGGTAGGTATAAAAAGTTTAAAAAATATATAAATCTACCCCCCCTTTCCCTTTAGTTTGAAAAATACTTGTCCGACACCCCTAGCTCTCTACCTCCCTCTCTTCTCGTCTCGAACTCCTGCTCAGCTGCCCCTAGATCTCTACCTCCCTCTCAGTCTCTGCTCGCCCCAGACTCCCGCCTAGTTGCCCCTAGCTCTCTACCTCCCACTCAATCTCTTCTCGTCTCGGACTCCCGCTCGACAGAAGCGAGTTTCGAGTTTCAACAATAGCAAGCCAACAACAGCGACTCTGCCTCCCTGCTCCCTCCCTCTGCTCGTCTCTCCCGACCAACAACCCTGCTCCCTCCATATCTGTGCCTCTCTCTTTGCCTCATCTCGCCGCCCGACCAGCAGAGGCCCTCTGCCTCTCTCTGCTCGTCCGTCGACGCCGCCCGATCAGCAGTAACCCATCTGACTAGCAGAGGCTCATCTGCTCAACTAGCGACTTGCCTACTCGGCTGTCTACAGCTTGCTGCTCGCCCTCCTCCTACCGCCACTCGATAGTTCATATGATAAATAGTTCTGTCTCATTATTGTCTCAAACCTTAAAATTACTTCTCAAAAATGGTTGGACGGTTCGGATGCAACACATGCATCATAGTGGATCCCATAGGGATGGGAAGAATGGATGGCATATATGAGGTACATACCTCATGGTGGGGCACACACTAATGGAAGGTGTGGGTCACAAAACATACATCAGTGGGTCCATATGGGGCCCACCATAACATTTATTTTCCACCTGACCCACTGTAATGTTTATTTTCCACCTAACCAGTGGGTATAAGGTCACACGGACTTGGGCCCACTATGATGTTTATTTGCATCCAATCTATGAGGGGCCCACGGTGACGTTTACTTACCACCCAAACTATTCATAAGGTCACATGGACCAAGAGTCCACGGTGATGTTTGTTTGTCATCCAACCGGTTGATAAGGTCACGTGAGCAAGGGCGCACTGTAACATTCATTTTCCATCCACCCTGTTGAAAGGTCACATGGACAGAGCCACTGCAATGTTTATTTGCCAACTAAACTTTTGGTACGGTTACGTGGTCCTGGGGTCCACAGTGATGTAGTTCACAAATCCAACCCATTCATTGTGTGTGTCCCACCAATTTAAGAGTCCAAACCGAGTTTCAGGTGGATCCAAGCTGCATGTGGACCCCAACATTTGATTCCATATGGTTTGGCATACCATCGCATGAATTGTGATGGTGTGGGCCATCCGAGAACTGTTTATGACTGATTTTTGAAGCCAACGCATCATTAAAGGTGTAACACCCCGTACTTTCAGTACACGGGTGTTACCTTTTAAACCCACACTAAACTAAAATAATATTGGGTTAACCAAAGATTTGAACTCAACATACATAGGATGGAGATTCCGATCAACATTGAAGCCATCCATCAGGTCTCAAAGAGTCAGCACACGCCCTACGATAGCCAGGAAGGTGAGACTACTCGAACACTCTAAAATTTGGAGCCATTATGTTAGTTAATACTGGTGCAAAACACTTGTCACTAACACTTGAGAATTTGTTGGCAACAAACAGAACATTCATCATGACTAATACCCTATATTAACCGTTGAAAAAGTTTATCAGGCCGACCCGATCGATGGATCTCGTCATAGGGGCCTATGATGGCCCAAAGGTGTATGTAACGGCCCACCTAGGGCTCACCAACGACCCGAAATGGACCAGGGTCCCTATGAAGGGTTCCCAATGCAAATGGACGATGTGGATTATGGTAATCGTACATCAGTGGATCCCTACACATTGCATGTGCACTAAAGGTGCTTATGCATTAGGAACACCGAAACTTTTAGCTCGGTCAGACTGACGAGCACCACTCGAGTGAGATTGAAATATCTTCTTCCCGCCTTTCTTTCTCTGCTCCTAACGGACCTACTTCAATCCTATAAGTGGGCCACCATGATCGCTCTCCGAGCATTCTAAACTGTTCAAATCCTTCGTGGGACCCACACGAACAAAACGGTATAGCCATTTGATCCCTCGTAAATGGATGATAGAGATCGAATGCCACCGTCCAATCCATGCCAAATATAGCCCGACCCGAGCCTGTGATGGACAGAGAGAGATAGAGACTGACTTCGAATCTCAGCTGTCCAAAAGGAGAAGCAATCTCAACCATCCGTTCTCTCTCCCTCCATCTATAAGAATGGCCCTGTAGTCCTCAGGAATTCGCACCAAGAGAGAAAAAGAAAGAGAATATAGGAAAGAGAAAATTAGGGAGTCATCTTTCATATTGTCGTTCGAGTGCAGGACGACAATCACCCACCTCAGGTGATTCTTCTTCTTCCCTCTCCTTAGAAGTTTTAGCTAAGATAAGATAGCATGGTCGAAACCGGAACCATGCCATGCAAATGGTTGGGTTCGGTTCCGCCACATTAGCGTCTGGACGAGCCAAACAATGGCCATTTCAGACCCCTGTTCAGGCCTCATGACGGGTCTGCTTTGAGCTCTCTGTAGAGTTTCAAAGCTAGCTCTGGGTGCAAGCCAAACTTGGTTGTGTCAGGCTAGAAGGAAGACTCCATTTCAGTCCAGGACCCGGCCAAGAAATGGCCGTGCATCGGGCCATGAGTGGGGAAGAAACAGAGCTCTGCTTTAAGCTGAGAGCTATCCTCGGAGTGGCCACGGTTTGTGGTTTACTGTAGGCCTATCCAGGCCTCTGTCCAAGTCAAAAATCGGGCCTAAGAACGCCTGCACCAGCTTCTCTTAATAGCTGTGGTTAGGACCAAGAGCCAGGCGTTCGTCAGGCTCTGTTTCGGGCTAAGACAATGGCTGTAGGTGGGGTCCGAAATCTGATCAAAATAGTGCTGCAGTGTGTGGTTGCATAGAGCTGCCGACGTTCACCATCAGCGCCGAAAATGGGTCAGGTTGGTGCCGAAAATCAGGACCGGCAGAGGTTCAAACGGCACCTTAATGGGGACCATTTTCTCTTTCTCCTTTTCACTGCATACAGTAGGTGGGCTGTCTGTCGACTTGGGCCCTGCAAATTGCAGGTGGGCCTCACTCAAATCCTAAGTGGGCTCCATGTGGGCCGACTGTAGCAAATAAGTAAGAGGTGGGCCATGACACCAACAGGTGGGCCGCGTCATACACAGCCATGTGGGCTACACTTGAGATTCCAATCTCAGCGGGCCACACCATCGGTCCTAGTGGGCCGCACCTTGCTTGGTGTTTTCTCCCATCCACGTCTGTCCCCAGCTTTAGCTCCTGTAGCTTACGTTGGACGTGACTGTCCAAATCAGCCTTCTCTAAAAATCAAGTGGTCCACTTTGATGTGTATCCACGCCGTCCACCTATGTTGCCAGCTGGGTGGGACCCACCCTGCACATGGTACAATATGGGACGTGAGGGCCCACCAATCACATGGGACCCACCTTTGAAATAAATAAAGGGTGCATGCATACACCATAACGTTGAAACAGATAGAATGCTCCCGTGCAAATCAGTTCACGTAAACTGGTTGCCAAGAAAAAAAAAGATTGAGATCTCCTCAGATATGATGAGTCCGGAAAATCTGAATAGTCCACATAGAGCAGAACATCAAGAAACCCCCTGGTCACAATTTTTACATTGAACTGAAACTTTGGTGGGCCCTGAAAGGTGCAAACAGTTTCTTCCCTTGATTTGAAGTCATCTTCGTTATGGGCCACCAGAATCTTAGACTAGGGTGAGAATTCACCCCCTAAGGTTTCTTGGGATTCCACATCTTATGGACCGTTCGGATTCGACACCATGCTCACGTGGGACCTACTAGGTGCTCACATGCATGATACATATGTGAAACAAGTACACAGTGCATGCATGAAGGCATGAAACAGTTTACGTGAACCCATGCCAAGAAAAAATTTTGAGATCTCATCATACCTGATGAGTCTCAAAAATCTGAACCGTCCACATGGAGCAGAACCTCGAGAAAGCCCCTAGTGCCAATTTTTACCTTGAACCAAAACTTCGGTGGGCCATGATTAATGCAAACAGTTTTTGCCCTTGAAATTATATTTTCTTTGCTATGGCCCACCGGAATCTTATATCAGGGTGAAAATTTAACCCCTAAGGTTTCTCGAGATTCCACATCTCATGAACCGTTCAGATTTGGCACCCATGTCACATGTGTAAAGGTGCACACGTGCATAGTGGCTCTGCCTTATATATTCATGCATGACAAGTCCTACATACGTGAAACCCACCTCGTACGTACATTTATTATGTGTTGTCCAAGGTCTGGACGTAGACCACCTTGGGCATATCCAGACTATCCATCCATTTGGTTGGTGGACCACACGCATGGGTCCCACCTGATGAACGATCTGACCCTCATAGAGTTGTCCATTGGTTCTCCTAAGAATCATCTTAGACCTCATTCCCGAAACACAATTAGTTATGGGTTGCAATTATTCAGGGATACACCGAAATTATCCGTTTGCTCAAATAACCAACTTATTGGTATGACTCTTACTTGACATGATCTTAGGTTGTCCCTCGAGTGACGTTGGGTCATCCGCTAACCTTAGGGAGCAAACTCAGGGAAGGAGCTATTACAACCTACCTGGTGATGATTCTTTCCCCTTAAGCTTTCCACCCTTAACTAGACCAGAAATGACAGCTTTATTAGTGTAAAAGACTAAGTTAGACTAATGATAACTGCATATGGAAATAAACTGTTTTCACTTGATTTATCTGTTTAACATGATAATTCTCATGCTTACTAAGGTTTAGATTCTTGATTTCTTTAAACTGCCTAAGTAAATAATCTAGTCATTTATCTTATGTAAATTCAGTTGTTATATATTGATAGAAATACATGTGTCAATTCTTACTTCCCTTTCATATCGTAATATATGTTGTTATGACACA
Organism: Magnolia kwangsiensis; assembly: GCA_037074715.1. Lineage (NCBI taxonomy): Eukaryota > Viridiplantae > Streptophyta > Magnoliopsida > Magnoliales > Magnoliaceae > Magnolia > Magnolia kwangsiensis. The sequence goes on along the minus strand of CM073575.1, from coordinate 123,844,684 downwards.
CATACTGCTAAAATCTCTCCATGAGAAGTTCTAGCAAAGGAGAGTCCGTGCTTGGGGTGTAATTAGATTGGTTGTGACATAAGTAGGCCCCTGACATGGTGGTTCTAGTTGTGGTACTTGACCAGGAGGTTTACCATCCATGTGTGGTTCTACCTAACTGACTGGGGGTGAATCTCGTAACCCTTCCAAGTACCGTTGTTTGCTCGTTTTTAAATCATTCATGTCGACATGTTTAAATCGTCACTTTTGGTAATTTCAATATTTCACCCCTAGTCGGCATTTGTGGTAGCTCCTTTATGTTAAATTGATTGACCACATGTTAGTAGGTGCTACATACACCCTAAGACGGTAGTCTCATGGGCCGGGGATAGTGGTAATGGGACACTATGCCCGAGCCGTCGGCCTACGCTGGGCCATGCGCTCCCCGTAGTGGCCGTGAGCTTATTTAAATGGCTGAGTGTAATCGGATTAATAAAACAAACTGACTAATCATGCATACATGGCACAGACCAACATCTATTACTATCGTACGTGGGGTACGTATTGTTTCCGACTGGATGATATGCCCAAGTTCGATAATTGCATGGGCAGCGGCTCTGTCCGCAAGGATGAGCATCCCCGGGGCGTGAACGCATTCCATACATCCATGCACTTAACAAGACTGCATCTACTATGTTTTGGACTATTTGTATGCTTCTATGCTATTCCTTGTTTAGGGTGGCGGTGTGTAATCTTAACGGGAAATCACACTAAGTTGGCCACTCATTCATCAATATTCAACCGTACAGATGACATAGGAACAGAGGGACTTGCAGAGGAGCCGGAGGTGACGGAAGTCGAGGGGGAAGTTTACAATGAGGAGCCGTACCAGGAGGCGGCTGATTATTTTGGGTTAAATCAGTAGTTTATTTGCTTGTTAAACATTCAGTTCATTTTGAGAATTAAGGTTTTGTATATGGGCCCCAGCTGAGTGGCCCAGAATATTATTACCGTTGAGTTTTATCTATACTACGCTTGGTTCCGTTAATCGCACTTCGATCAGGAATTGATTTTCCTTTTGCTTATTAGTTAACACCTGGGTTTTCAAGGAACGAGTGATATACTCGGGTCTTGAAAACCATGGCGTTACAAAAGGGGACCTATTAAATGAACGGCATGGATGTAGAACATACATCATGGTAGGGTCCACAACTGAGGCCAATGGGGCCCACCCTTTTTAACGTTGGACGTCCAGACTCCTCTGGACGTCAAGGTAGCAAAGACATGCCATATATATATATATATATATATATATATATATCCTAGGTGGGACCCACATTAACCAGATCTACCCCATCCATTGTATGTGCCCCACAAAATTAGGGGTCCAAACCAAGTTTCAGGTGGGTCCAAGCTTCTTGTGGATCCCAGCAATCATTTTTCCAAGTTTTAACGGAAAAAACTAACATTCTCAATGCCACGACTTGCCAAATAATTGGATTGGTCTCATTTTTCGGCTCAATGCCTAAAATGATGTAAGGGTTGGGATGGACGGCTTGGATCATGCATAAACATCAAGGTGGGGCCTACTTGAACTCCCATTCCCAAACCCATTATGGGTAGCTTGTTAGTACATCCATATCAATTCACACTTCACATTAGCTACTTGCAGTGCCCAGCGTCCAGAGACGCTGGACGGCGTGGATGCTCACAGACATCATGGTGGGTCCCACGTGGACGTGGCCCACCATGTTGGTACACACACACACACACACACACACACACATATATATATATATATATAATATAATGTAATATATAATATATAATATTATATATATATAATATATATATATATGTATAGAATATGGGATCTCCTAAATGTGGTGGGCCACCCCATCTAATGGATGAAATAGGTAATTTGGTGGGGCCCACTACATTCTAGGATGAGATAAAGAGAAAAAGAGAGAAATCCATGGTGTAATAGAGGGACCCCACCACTATGGGCCCTCATTGATACATCGCATACATCACAACGGGTCCCACCAACATGTGGACCATAAAAAAAAGATTTAACAGTAGATCGCCCACCTCTAAGCCTCCTCCTTGCTCCCTTGGCCTCCAATGCTCCTTGCCTTTGCCTTGAACAGTGGATGATGGGGTTTAGATGGTTGAGATGGGAGATGAGAAGGTGTAGATGGAAGATGAAAAGGTGGACCACACTTGGGAGGGAGAGGGAAGCTTGGACGTATGAAGTGTCTTGGGTTGCTTGGGAGAGAGCTTAAGAAAATGGAATAAAGGAATAAAATAAGAAAAAGAATGGATGGTATGGTGTGGTTTGAAAAATGGGTAAAAGAGGGATGGTTTAGTTTGAAATTTTTAAAGAAAGGGATGGTGAGGGAGAAAGAGGTTTGACTTGTGGGAAAAGGAGGAGTGGGGTGGTTGTACTTGGGTAAGGGATGCATTTATGGTTGATTGATGGGACTCGTTATAGAGATTCCCTCGAGATTTTCAACGCACGGCGTTTCTTCAGAATAAACGCTGGGTTACATCTTCTACCCTAGGTATGAGATCGGTGTTCGAGTCACGGCGTTAAAACCGCGGCGATAGCACGGTTGCCAAGGTACAGGTTTCGGTTCGAGCCGACTTCGGTATGTGGGACTCGGCTTAGGATCGCTCGCAAACATCAGATACGAGTCGAGAGTTGCCAGAATTCGACTGGAAGGACTGCGAAAGTATACGGTATAGTACGGACTAGGGTATAGGTCTTATACAAACATGCCCTTATCCATGTCATCGATCTATCTTTACAACTCATTTCAAGGAATTAATCCAAAATTCAAGCATATCTTAAGCTCAAGTAGACAACATAATAAAACACAATGACATTAAAGGCATCCACCGTTGAAATTTTACTAAGGCTCGTAGTGATGTCTATTTGTCATCCAAGCCGTTGGTGCTTATCCTAAACTTCTGTGACTAGTAAGTTTTCAACGGTTGACATTCAATTCCCATTATTTTCTGCGGTGTGTCTTTTTTATCATGTTATATGTTATGGGTAAAAATGGACTAGCTAAAGAGAAGAAGTCAGCTTGGACATCTTTGTGAGACACAAGGTTGGCAAGCGCCGATCATGACCAATGAGCTCCTTAGTGGCCAAGGAAGAGAGGTTGGTCACTTATTACATATGAAGGCAGGTCGGCAGGTCGGCAGGTCCACCATATGCCCAATGATAAGGAGAGGCTTAAAGCTCATCCGAGTATCCAGGTCGGATAAGACTACCTTAGGCTCTTGAGCTCTATCGCCCCTCCCCCTCACAATATATGTCATCCAAATTCTACTAAGGAAAAGAGCTCGCCCTCATTGCCCTAACGCGAAGTAAGAGGGTAGGTCAGCAGGTCCGCAATCTACATGGCATTGAGAGAAGGATCAGGGCCCGCTAAAGAATCCAGGTCCGCATATTACCCCTAGGTCAGGTCAACATACTACTAGCAGGTCGGGTCGGCCAAGACTACCTTCGTCTCAGCCTCCTACTGCACATCTCCGTTGATTCTGAAGAATCAGATCTTATTTAAGAGAAATCCGCTCGAGATCTTCTTCAAAGATCTCGAATAACATCCGCGACATGTTTGGGATCTCAAGATCTTCACCAAGGATCTCAGGAGATTCCTCCACACGTTCAGGATCCGAATACCTCTACAGAACCTCCCTACTAAATAGGAAGATTTCCTCTACGTCACTGCCTCTCCTCAACTATAAATAGGAGCATCTCTAATGGTGAAAGGTACGCAGAATCTCTCATCCAAAATCCTTCGATACTACTAGACCAAGATTCCTAGCCTGACTTTGGCATCAGAGGGTCCCCTATTCTAGCTAGGGCCTCCTTTGTCTTATTTTTGTACAAGTACTCGAAGGTCTAAAAAGGGTAGATTAAAATTTTGCATTAACAATTTAGCGCCGTCTGTGAGAATTGACGTCAAATCCGTTCATGATTATCAGAAAACCACAATGACAAAAGAAAAGAAGAAAACTCTAGCTATCCTTGTTATAACCATCCTAGCTCTTTTTAAATCATTAGCCGAGCAGGGTGCCCAACCCTACCAGCAGCGGGCCGGCTCTACTCTCGTAGCGCTCGCTCCTCGATCCTTCACCCGGGGCAGTTGATTAGTCTCCTTGAAGAACTGAGTCAAATCCCTGAATAAAAATATGGATTGACTTATGCAACTCCCAGAGAGACATAATCCACCCCTAGGTCACGATGTGGAGGATGATGCTACCATTACACCACCTCAAGCACCGGTCAACTTGCAGAGAAACAAACAACCTCCTGAGTTGCTAGCATAGGCTCTTTCCCATACTTTGAGATAAGCCACGCTTGTAGATTCTGACATGCGCGCCGCATTAGAGAGGAAGAGCATTAGAAAAGATCCCGAAATAGTGGCTGAGAACAAGGGCCCTTAGGAGGCAAAGCTTAGGAAAATTCAAGGGTAGATCATCGACATCAGACAAGCCTACTGTGCTCGAGTGCTGACCTTAATAGAGGCCATGTTAGGAGAAATCGAACCACCATTCATCGACGACATTATGACATCTTCACTTCCGCCCAGGTTCCATACGCCGCAGATAACCCCCTACTCTGGAACTGCCAATCTGGTTGAGCACCTTGAGTCCTTCAAAGCCTTGATGGAACTTCATGGTGCCTCGGTCCCCGTAATATGTCGAGCATTCTCCCTGACCTTATCAAGAGCTATTCAGCAGTGGTTCAGACAGCTGAAGCCGAGGTCCATCAGTTCCTTCTCGCAGCTTAGCAAAGCCTTCCTTACACAGTTCATCGGTGGAAGAGATAGAAGAAAGCCATTAGCTTATCTTCTCACGATCAAGCAGAGGGAGGACGAGCTGCTAAGAGACTACCTCATCCGTTTCAACATCGAAGTTAATGATTATTCCGACAAAATAGCTCTAACCACCATGGTAGCGAACCTTAAATAAGGAAAGTTCATCTTCTTTATTGGTAAGAACCCCCACGACTATCCTCACCGACGTACTTAACTGAGCTTAAAAATATTCCAATGTCGAGAAGCTCTTTAGTTCACGAAGAGTTGCTCGAAGAGGAAATAACTCGACTGAGGATAGGAAGCGAGGGGAAAAAGGGGAGCACTCTGCCATTAATGCCAAAAGAAAGAAAGGAGACGACCAAGACTGAGGCCAGCATACCCATCGACATCTAGAAAGTCGCTTCTATCGGTACACACCCTTGAACACCAAGCCAGAGCAGGTACTGAAAGAAGCTAAGCCGAGCAAGGAAACCTGACGACCGAGCTGAACCAATTAATCAAGTTTAGTAATAAGGCTTATCGGCCAACTCCAACCTTGACATAAAATATTGAGGGACGTATCAACTAAAAGACATGGGGGGCACTTACCTCACCCATGGAATGCTGACCACTTGAAGATCTACTGCTCCTGAGGACTTAAGAATTCCTCCAACCAGGAGCATGTCAACTAACCGACCTACTCGACAAGGGTGACCTCCATTTCTAAAGGAGAAAAAAATGCTCATGACGCTACCGCTGTGCTTGCTAATGTTCGACGATTTCTACAATAAAAGAACTTCCCTAGGCCAGGGGAAGAGAACTTCTTTCAAATTTCGACTATCCGAGGTATAAAATTGACTACGAGAACTTCGCTTAGTGCAAAGGAAAAAAATTATCTACCATGAATTCTACTATGGAAGAGTTTTCCCAAATTGAGAAGAAAATCTATTTTTCTATAATCCGAGTTGCACGAACTACTGATGATTTCCCTTAGTGAAAGGGAAAAGTAGTCATCACCAATCGTCCGATCCTTATATAAGGAAAAATAATCCTCCTAAGTAAATTGCATGGCTCCTCATGAAGAGGTCATTGCAGCTAACCAATTTGTTCGATAAAATAACAATTCCCTTAATAAAATAAATAGCTCAAGAGCTCACCCCAACGCTCCTACTTGGCTAAAATGTCCGACCTTACTTTCCAAGCCTGTTGCCGAGCTTGAAAGTAAGGGGCTTACTGTTATGGGTAAGAATGGATTGACTAAAGAGAACAGGTCAGCTCAGACATCTTTGTGAGACACAAGGTCGGCCAGAGCCGGTCATGACCAATGAGCTCTCCAATGACCAAAGAAGAGAGGTCGGTCACCTATTACATATGAAGGCAGGTTAGCAGGTCGACAGGTCTGCTATCTGCCCAATGAGAAGAAGAGGCTTAAAGCTCATCTGAGTATTCAGGTTGGCTAAGACCACCTCAGATTGTTGAGCTCGACCCCCCCAACATATGTCATCTGAATTTTACTAAAAAAAGAGCTCGACCTCATTGCCCTAGCACGAAGTATGAGGGCAGATCAACAATCTACACGGCACTAAGAGAAGGGTCAGGGCTCACTTAAGAATCCAGGTCGGCATACTGCCCCCAGGTCAGGTCGGCCAAGACCACCTCGGCCTCGGCATAGTACTACACATCTCTACTGATTCTGAATAATCATATCTTATTTAAGAGAGATCCGCCTGAGATTTTCTCCAAAGATCTTAAAGGATATCCGCGACATGCTCGGGATCCCAAGATCTCCGCCAAGGATCTCTTGAGATTTCCACACGCGTTTGATATCTGAATCCCTTTATAGTACGTCCCTACTAAATAGGGAGATCTCTTCTACGTCACCGCATCTCTTCAACTATAAATAAGAGCATCTCAAATGGTGAAAGGTACGTATAATCTCTCACCTAAAGCCTCTCGATACTACCAAACCCAAGTTTCTACCCTGACTTTGGCATCGGTAGATCCCTTGCTCTAGCCAGGATCTCCTTTGTCTTTTTTCTATACAGGTACTCAAAGGTCTAAAAAAGTTGGACCAAATTTTTGCATTAACATATGAATAACGTGTTGAAAATTAATGGTTTTTCAAAAAAAAATGAAAAAAAATCAAAATTTTCAAAATTTCGGGATTTTTCTGCCAAAACTCTTTTTGAAATTTTTTGAATTAAAAAGTACGGTGTGTGCTTTGTCCCACATCGGAAATGGTTGAAATCTTTTTGAGGTTTATATGAGATGTTGAGAAGAGTATTCTTACTTGGAGCATTTGGAGGAGATGAAACCAGGTTGCGTGTTCCAGTGCGTAGCACTGGAACACACGCATGCACGCGCGCGCGCTTGGGCTCGAGCACGGGCACGGGCGAGGGCATTGGCAGTGAGGCAGTATGGCTGTAGTGACGCTAAATGACGCACTTTGCACTTCGCAACGATCCATAGCTTCATCATAAAATACTTAGAACATCTCCACCATCAGTGTCTGCCAGAAGAAATCCACTGTGTTAAAATTGTTTCACAGTGGACCTATCGTGATTGCTGCACGCTGGATCCAGAAGGCTTGTCTTATCCTAGAAGCAATTCGCCTGTAACCCATCAGCAATAGATAAGGGGGTGAGTCACGCTTTAAGGACATCGTACTTGATACGTGATTCAGCCTAGTGAATTAATTTATTTTTATTTTCAGTGTATCCAAAATCATATTTCCAACAATCTTCAAGTGTGATTCGATGGACACTGAAAGTGTTGCGTCAATCAAATTGATGAACCAGGATCTGATCTGATTGGACCGATTCGATGATTCAAATTTCACTAGATTGCAGGACAAGCTAAAATTCCTACTAACCGCTCCGAAGATCTTCTACATCCTGGACCGAGCTCTACAGCCTCTGCCTGAAGCAAAGGACACTGATACTCGTGAACAAGTTGCTGCCAGGATCAAGCGACAAGAAGATGAATTGCTGTGTCGTGGCCACATCCTTAATGCTCTCTCTGATCGATTGTACGATTTGTACATGGGGACCACATCAGCTAAAGAAATTTAGAGCACGCTGGAATACAAATACAAAGCTGAAGAGGAAGGTACACAGAAATTTCTAATTGCCAGGTATTTCGACTTCACGATGGTAGACAATCAATTGCTGCTTGCCCAAATCCAAGAACTACAGCTTATTGTAAATAAAATAAAAGCCATAAAAATTGATCTTCCTGAATCCTTTCAAATCGGAGCTATAATCGCAAAATTACCTCCGAGATGGAAAGATTAAAAAAAAAAACTACTGCATAAATCCTAAGAGCTCACCCTAGAACAAATCTAGAAGCATCTTCGTATTGAAGAAGAATCTCATAACCGAGACAAAAAGGATGACGCTAATGATACATCTTCATCCAAGGTAAACGCAGTAGAACGACCATCCCAAAATAATGAGAAAGCTGATTCCCTTAAACCTAACAAAGATCAAGGAAAATTCAAGAAAACCCAAAAGAAGAAAAATAACAAACCCAATGGAGCTTGCTATGTCTGCGGCAAGACCAGACATTTCGCCCGAGTCTGTAGGGATCGAAAAAAGCCTAAAAAAGAGGCTAATGCAGTAGACGATGAGATAATAGCCATGGTCACAGAAGTGAACCTAGTTCAAGAGAAAATTCCTGGTTGGTGGTATGATACAGGTGCCACAGTCCATGTATGCAATGATCGATCTGCCTTAAAAAACTATGAAGATGAGACCAGTGGTCAAGAGGTTCAAATGAAAAATAAAGGATGATCGAAAGTTGTAGGTAAAGGAACCGTGAAATTACTCTTTACCTTTGGAAAGAAGGTAATTTTGACCAACGTACTGCATGTCCCAGACATAAGGAGAAATCTTATCTTAGGGGATCTCTTAAGCAAGCCTGGGATTAGGGTTGTGTTTGAATCAGGCAAGTTAATCTTGTCTAAGAATGAGAACTTTGTGGGTAAGGGATATTCTTGTAATGGGATGATCAAATTATTTTTGAATGAAAAGAATTCTTCTGCTTAAATGATTGAGTCTGTAACGCGATGTCATGGTAGACTAGCCCATATTGGCTACAGTACCATAAAACTCATGGCTAAGAACTGCCTAATATCATATAATGATAGTGACAAAGATAAATGTGAAGTATGCATACGGTTTAAAATAATCAAGAAACCATTCCCTAGTGTTGAGAGATCATTTCAAATATTAGACCTAGTGCATACTGACATATGTGAACTAAATGGTGTTCTTACCTGTGGAGGTAAAAGGTACTTTATAACGTTTATACATGATTGTTCAAGATATGTATATGTATATCTGTTAAAATTGAAAGATGAAACATATAATGCATTCAAGATCTATAAATCTGAAGTAGAAAATCAGTTAGACAAAAATATTAAAATCCTTCGTAGTGACCGAGGAGGAGAATATTTCTCTAATGAATTTTCTAACTATTGTGAAGAACACGACATAATACATCAGTGTACAACACCTTATACACCACAACAAAATGGTGTAGCAGAGAGAAAAAATAGGACATTAGTAGAAATGGTCAACTCAATGCTAATACAAGCACAGTTACCATTAAACCTATAGGGAGAAGCACTGTTAGCTGCATGTCATGTTTTAAACCGAATTACATCTAAGAAAACCAAGACCTCTCCATACGAAATATGGAAAGGAAGAAAACCAAACATAGGGTATCTTAAAGTGTGGGGGTGTCTTGCATACTGCAGAATACCAGATATTAAAAGAACTAAATTAGGACTAAGAGCTATCAAGTGTGTACTTGTAGGATATGCACAACATAGTAAGGCCTATAGACTTCTAGACTTAGACTCCAATGTAATCATAGAGTCTAGAGATGTAGAGTTCCTTGAGAATTATGTATTCACGGAGAAAAAGAATGTTGAGATTCAATCTCCTAATGAAACTATAAAAGAAACACATATAAAAGAGAATACACCAAGTGAACCTCGTAGGAGTCAAAGAACAAGAGTAGAAAAGAGTCTTGATCCTGATCAAATAGACTCTGAACGACTCTACTTTCATCTAGTTGAAGGTGATAGAGAGAAGGTGATTAGAAAAATACCTATGGTTTTTACTATAAAAGATGAACGTAAAACCTTTAGTGAAGCTGTCTTCAAGAGACTTTACTTTTTAGAAAGAAGCCATTAATGATGAAATGGATTCCATAATGTCTAACCAAACATGAGAATTGGTAGATCTACCTCCAGGTTTTAAACCAATAGAATGTAAGTGGGTATTTAAGAAAAAATATCACACAAATGGTACAATTCAAACATTTAAGGCAAGATTAGTTGTTAAGGGTTTCTGACAAAAGGAAAGAATCGATTATTTTGACACTTATTCACCAGTAGCTAGAATAACATCGATTAAGATCTTATTCGCTTTGGCATTCATATATCATCCTCATATCCATCAAATGGACATGAAGACAACATTCCTGAATGGTGATCTCGATGAGGAGATCTATATGGAACAACCAGAAGGGTTTGTTCTACCAGGAAATGAAAGAAAAGTGTGTAGACTTGTTAAGTCTTTGTATGAATTAAAACAAGCACCAAAATAGTGGTATGATAAATTTGATTCTAAAGTTCTGTCTTATGATTTTGAATATAATATTGTTGATAAATGCATATATTCAAAAGTATGTAATGATTATATTGTAATCATATGCTTGTATGTAAATGATATGTTAATAATCAGTAACAAAATAGAAGGTGTAATTGAAACCAAAAAGTTTCTCTCTTCAGTTTTCAAAATGAAGGATCTTGAACAAATGGATACTATATTAGGTATCAAAGTTAAAAAACATAGTGGGAGTTTTGCATTGTGACAGTCTCATTATATTGAGAAAATAATAAACAAGTTTAATCACTTGAAAATTAAAGAGGCAAAGACCCTTTTTGATCCAAGTATCAAGTTAAAAAAAAAGTGGAAGAACAGTTGCACAACTAGAGTATGCTAGTGCTATAGGCAGTCTTATGTATACAATATAATGCACAAGACCGGATATAGCATACGCTGTAAGTAAACTAAACAGGTTTACGAGTAATCTAAGTGTTGAACACTGGAAAGCAATAAGTAGAGTTCTATGTTATCTTAAAGAAACCAAAGAACTAGAGCTATTTTATTCAGAATTTCCAGCAGTGCTGGAAGGATATACCGATGTAAGTTGGATATCGAGTGCAGGGGACAACAAGTTCACTATAGGGTGGATATTCACCCTAGGAGGTGCAACTGTATCTTGGAGATCAAAGAAACAAACTTGCATAACGCACTCAACTATGGAATCTGAGTTCATAGCTCTAGCTGCCACATGCAAAGAGGCAGAGTGGTTAAGGGATCTTCTATTAGAAATCTCATTCTATATGAAGCCTATACCGGCTGTTTTACTTCATTGTAATAGTGAATCCACTCTAACGAGAGCCTATAGCGGTACCTATAATGGGAAGTCCAGACACATAACTTTGAGACATGACTATGTAAGGCAATTGATTTAAGATGGAATCATTACGATCTCATATGTAAAGTCGAGTAATAACTTGGCTGATCATTTTACTAAACCTCTGACGAGAGAGGTAGTAAGGATAACATCTAGAGGGATGAGGTTGAAACTCTTTACTCAAAGTTTCACCAGTGAAAGAAACTCAACCTAAAATTAGAAAATCTCTAAATATTGGGTTTAATGGGTAACAACAATTTACTGATATGTGAAAAGTTTTAGAACTAAATAAATTAATAACCTCATCTACAATGATAGTGCTGGCCGTTATAAAGGAGGGATGAGTATTAAACTCTTAATGAAATTCAGTCAAACATGATAAGTGTTTTAAATGGAAACACTGGAAGGATTTCACATATGTGAACGTAAAAGTGGTGCCGCTTCTCATGAGAGCTAGAGTTATCTCAGGATCGTTCATGAAACAGGATAAGCACATGACCATTAAAAGTACTTAGCGAGATTAAGAAGGAACACCTAATGCAGGAGCTATTATGTGTGTGGTATTTTCGGTTATATCATACAAGAATAACTGGTTCAATGCTGCGGCAATCAGAAATTTCGAAATAACTTTAAAATACTTACATTAAGGAAAGATTTAAATCGCAAATATCTTTCTTTATACATAATAACTATTATTATTTTGGCAGATTTTTTATTATTTAAAAAACCAGTGGGGGATTGTTGAAAATCAATGGTTTTTTTAAAAAATAAAAAATGAAAAAATCGAATTTTTCAAAATTTTGAAATTTTTCCGCCAAAGCTCTTTTTGAAATTTTTTAAATTAAAAAGTGCGGTGTGTGCTTTGTCCCACATCGGAAATGGTTGAAATCTTTTTGAGATTTATATGAAATATTGAGAAGAGTATTCTTACTTAGAGCTTTTTGAGGAGATGACACGAGACACACTGGAACACACGCACGCACGCGCGCGCTTGGGCTCGAGCACAGGCACGGGCGTGGGCGTGGTCAGTGAGGCAGTGTGGCTGTAGTGGCGTTAGATGGTGCACTTTTCACTTCCACAGTGAACCTATCGTGATTGCTGCACGCTGGATCCAGAAGGATTGTCTTATCCTGGAAGCAATTCGCCTGTAACCCATCAGCAGTAGATAAGGGGGCGAATCACGCTTTAAGTACAACGTATTTGATACGTGATTCAGCCTAGTGAATTAATTTATTTTTATTTTTAGTGTATCCAAAATCATATTTCCAACATAACGTGTATATAATACATGCATCACAGGGCCCAACTAAGTCTTCCCACTATTGGAGCTATCTGATGTTGGGTTCTCCACGCAATCAACGTCTAAGATTCACCCCCATTCATCATCCTACTGATTAACAAACTGCAACTGAACCGCTGGTAACGTGGCCACGCGCACGGAATAAAGTGTCATTGAGCATCTCCACGTCGGGCTGCCTGATGCTATGCCGACCCGGATAAAGTGGCGTTGCCAATGCAACAGTGGTCTGATGGCCTCGTGGGGCTCATCTTGATGCATATGTTTTATTTTCACGCGGTCCATCTGTTTTTCTAGCTCATTTTTAGGGCAAGAATAAAAAAATAAAGCATAACCGAAGGTTAAGTTGACCACACCAGAAAACAGTGGTAAATGAATTCCCACTATTAAAAATTTCTTAGAGGCCTCAAAAGTTCTGAATCAAGCCAATATTTGTGTTTTCTCTTCATCTAGTTATGTGTGACCCATCAACAGGTTAGATGGCAAATAAACATGACAGTGGGCCTTTGGAAGGTTTCAATGATAGGTGACATTATTCCCACTTTTTTACGTGATGTGAAACTCTAGAGCTTTAAATGTCATTCCTTTTTCATCCTATGCTCTAAAATGATGAGGAAAAACAGGTGGATGGAGTGGATATAAAAAAACATTCATCAAAGTGGACCCCACTGAGCCCAACACATCATCACACCACTGTAAGGGTGTCGGGATGACATGCGCAGAGGTGCACAGCATGCTCAGCGCACTACAGCTAATTTATGTCCGCTCTTTGTTATGCGCTTTGACAGTCCACGCGTAGCACATGTGCCCACTAGGCAAGTGCGTGGGATGTCTGAGTAGGAGTCGAAGATTCATCTTACGAAGGAAAAGCGCTTTTTACCTATAACCACCCAAGATGTCCTGCTCTTTACCAATAAGCACCCAACTTCAGGGCTTTTTCCCTATAATGTGGTTGACAACTAGATGTTCCGTGGCCCCTACTGTGACACTGACGTTCCCTCATTGTGTCTCTCGACGCTGCAATCTGGTTGACCCCGCTAGCTCGCTGCGTACTTGCAAAATCAAGTAACACTCGGGGGGTGAATAAACATATAATGGGTGTAGTTAAGTTAGGATAATTGTTTTTTTTTCAGCCAGGACCTTTATTATAACCTATTGAGATCACTTAGGGCCTGTTTGGATTGGAAGGGATTGAATGGTATTAGGGTGGATGGCATGTATTTCAAGGTAATGATGGTGTTGTCAGTGAATTGTCTTAAGATCAATGGGATTGATATATCTCGGGATTGCTATATCGAGTCTGTTTGGCAAGCCCGACCAATCTCGGGATTAAACCTTCTCATCCCTTCCAATCCCTTGAACCAAACATACCCCAGGCAAATTTGAACGGATTAGGGTGGATTGGATGGGATTTAAAGGTAATGATGGTGTTATCAGTGGATTGTCTTAAGATCCATGGGATTACTATATCCCGGGATTAGATCGTCAGTTTGTTTGGCACACCCGGCCAATCATGGGATTTAACTTCCAATACCATTCAATCCCTTTCAATCCGCCCGGCCAAACGGGCCCTTATGTGTGAAGCAGTGAATCAGCTAGATAGATGCATATCTTAGAATGAATATGTTCCGATATATATCATGTCTTTCTCGATGTGATCATTGGCTGAGATATCGGAAGATAATTCCACCTGTATACCGGAGAGGATCCTCCCTTCTATTTCGAGGTCGTCGTCGACTGGCCTCCTTCATACGAAGCCGACCTTCAAAGTTGTCGGTCGGGACCGTGAAGTCTTGGTTCGGCGGATGAGGTAGGCATTCATGACCACTACCCGGGCTGCTCGCTAGAGGCGTGGTCGCCAACTGAGGCCGAGCCGATATCCGACCCTTCATGATCCACAGTTGGGGCGTTTCTGATCTTTCCGTTTTATTCTAGCGTTTGGTTAGTATGATTTTACCTATAACAGTGTCTATTGGGCCCACATCTACAGCCATCCGAACCATGGGTGTATATATATATATATATATATATAGAGAGAGAGAGAGAGAGAGAGAGAGAGAGAGAGAGAGAGAGAGAGAGAGAGAGAGAGAGAGAGAGAGAGAGAGAGAGAGAGAGGGGGGGGGGGGGGGGGGGGGGGGTAAAAAGCCTAAAGAAGAATCATCAGATAAGCCACCATGAAATGAAAAGAATGGACGGTACAGGTTTGGGTTGAGAGCTTGGGCACGTGTGCAAGGCATCCTGAATATTCTTCATTACATGTACAAGCATGACATGTTGGGGTGACATCTAAGCCGTTCATCCGTTGGATCCCATTTTTCAGATGCCATGAAAGTAAAATTAGATGTCTTCTACTCACCTATGGTACATTTGGGATGCAAATTGCCTGTGCCTGTAGGCCAAAGCTATGTGGGGCCTACCGTGATGTCCTTAAGAAATCCACTCCATCTATCACTTTCAGAAGCTCATAAGAAGGGAGGATTTAAAAAATCAGACAGATCCATAACTCAACTAAGTGACGCAAAAGTAAAAAGTGAGAATGCAAACATCCACCGTTAAAACCTCTATGGCGCCCCAAAAGATTTGGATCAGTTTAATATTTGTATCTTCAGTTCATCTCAATGGGAACAACCTTATGAAGGGCACCAAGGTGGGCCCCACATAGATCTGCCTATAAACTTCCCGTTTGAATGGCAGGAGCAATTTTCGTCCGTACACCTAGTGGTTGAACTTTACCTAAGTTTTTATTAGCGGTGCACATGTTTATCACGTTGTGACTCACCTTATAATAGGATAAGAAGGATGTTCTTTGGTAATACTAGTAAAATACAAGTATACTTACCCAAGGAGACTCATCATAGATCATGTGTCATGGATGTGTGGCAGCCATACATGGACATGTGTGCATGGTAATCTGGACCGTTCAAATTTTAAGCTTCGTCAATGATGGAACATGGCTCAAAATTCACACTGATTAAATGCTCTAAACCACATGATTTTACTTATGAACTTTGAATCTGAATAATTTTATTCTTGGCATTTTTTGATATCCACCTGATGGATGGATAAGATTATTTTAATGGTGTAGTGTACAATTTCAACCATGCAACTTCAATAATAGGCTTGATGGATGGCCCAAATAGCCATACACATGTCATGTGTATGGTGAATTTGAGCCTCACTCGCACGTGTTGAAAACACAAGCATACTTAATTTTGGTTTGCATCTATCTTCAAAGGAGAGCCGGGCCCACCGTTCAAACATCTACCCCATCAGTCAGATGCACCATTCCATCGTGGGCCTAAATCTCAAAAATCAAGTCAATCCGTTACTTGTGTGGGCCACACCATATACAGAAGTTGAGAGGAGCCTTGCACCATTAAAACATTCATAATCATTTTTTGGGCCCACCGAGACGTGGTTTGAAAATCCAGCCCATCCATTATGTGTGTCCCACTTGGATGAGGGTTCAGACCAAGTTTCAGATGCATGCAAATTTCAGGTGGGCCCCACCAAGTGCTTGTCTATGTTTTTGGCATGTCTTCACATGATTTTAGATGGTATGGCCCACCTGAGTTCCGTATACGGCTGATTTTTGGGATATCCCATAATTTAAAAGGGACCAATCAAATGCACGGTGTTGATGGTCAACACGCATCACGGTGGGGCCCACACAGATCGACCTCATGGGAGCTTATTGTGAGCTCGAGTGCATAGTACCTTTTCTCTCACACACACACAAATATATATCCATGGTCTATTTCATTAATGATATCCTTCTATCACTAATTTTTTAATTCAAAATTCACCAAAAGATATTATAACCATTCATTAATAGTTACTAACAATCATAGCTAAGAGACATCAATAATTACCAAAAGTCACATATTTTATTTGTTTTTTCTTCATCTTTATTTAAAATAAAACCAACAATTACTCACTAATTCGAAATAAAGAGGCCAATGTATATAATGAAGATGTGTGCATAGGGAAAGGTATCTTGTAGACTTAAACCTTTACTTAATATAGACACATCAAAGTTGCATTAGAATTCTTAGTGACCAAAGTCTTGAATAAGTATTTTATAAGATTGTACACAACCTATTCAAATTAAGAATAAACTACTCTTTAGGCCTTTGACCAGGCCTCGATATAAACATTCTCGTGTAACTTGAGAATTGTTGAAAATCTAAACCAACTGAATAAGTGAGGCCTCCAACTTAATAAGTGACGCCTTCAACATGATATGGGAAACATTGATAGACCTGATCAGCAGATCTAGAACTCGTTAAAATGAATTCTAACCAATAATCCATATTATCCCAAAACCCTATTCATGCATCTAACTAACTCAAAAGGCATAAGAAAATCCAAACAAAAAAGGTCGAAAGGGACATCGATACCTCCTTGAGGCATCCAATGGAATCAATCAATCAATCCAAGACTAGAGTGGCTAAAGTTTTAAAAGAAACCCAACTCTCTAAAGACTTAGATACCGTCGTACATGGCAGAAAATAAATGAAAAATGGACAAAATAGACCCTGACTCATCACAAGTCGACAGTCCACCTGACATGCTTTATATCTAACTAAGATCCTGATAACTTACCAAACGTCGAAATCTTAAAGCAAGGATAAATGTCAACACCATTCACTCACCATGACCTGACGCTCTCAATTTATAAATGTGGCACAACAACTATCATTCGTGAGAGAGCTAAGCAAGAGTGAGGGAGAGGTTGATAGGTGTGTTCGGATGGGCTATGTCACAACCTTAATCTCAGGACCATGTTTATGGCCAACCTTAGGCTCTAGTTACCAGCTTGTAACCTGGGAATGTTTAAGTTTCTCATATTCACAACTGTCACAATCTCATTCACACACATTTATAATAGAACAAGGAAAATATTAGCTTAGATTTGAAATTTTCAAATTTGAAGAATGTTTTTGTTTAGTTAGTTTTTTCTAAAAAAAAATTAGCTGACTAATTCAAATTCAAAATTTATTGATTAATTGCTAAATTTTTAGACTGTTAAGTGATTTAAATTGTTGAATTTATAGAATTAGTTGAATTAAGATAATTTGTTAAGATTAGATTATTGAAATAAGACATTGTTAAGTTTAAATCTTAATATGATATAAATTAATAATTTTTAGAATTTAAATCATCTTTGATAAATTTAAATTTAAATTTGATTTAATTTTTAATTTTTTGAAATTAATTATTTAAATTAAAATTTATAATAATTAATTTAAATTAACTTGTTAAATTTAAACGGATTTAATTTTGAATTATAGAATTATTTAATTTATATTAATTGGTTAAATTTAGATTTAACTTTAAAGTAGTTGAAATTAAATTATTAAGTTTAAATAATAAATTAATTAAATTAATAACTTTTAGACTTTATTGAATTAAAATTTATTTTGTTAAGTTAGGTTGTAAAGTAAATTAAATTCTAAATTTTAATTTCTAATTAATTTAAATTAATTAGATTTAATTATAGGATAACTTTTAATTTTTTTAAAATAATTGATTTAATTCAATATTCTTACATTTAAGTGATAATCTGACTAAATGATTGAATTTGATAATTAATAATTTATTTATTTTTTCTTTCTATTGAGTTTAGGTTGTAAATAAATTAAAATTTTAAATTTTGATATTTATTGATTAGAATAAATTTTGATTTAAATGGTAATATAAATTAATTAGGTTAAAATTTTAATAAAATACATTATTAATTTATATTATAATTAAATATTTAATTTAAATTTAAATTTTAAATTTAATAATTCAATTACTAAGCCCAAATAAAATATTCTCTTTAATTATTAAGTAAAAATTAAAATTTCTTGTAAAATAATTGTTCTACATCAATATATAATTATATTAATTCAAAAATCAGATTTTTTGGGCATAAATGAAATTTCCAACGGTGTCTAGGGAGTTTTGTGTAAAATTATAGACAATAATATAAAACAGTTCAGTTTCATAGAAATTACAAGGATTAAATTCTAACACCACTGAATTTCTGCAATATTGTATAAATTTTGTACCATAGTGTGGAAATCTTATATTTTTAGATATTTAAGTTAATTTTCTAAAATATCGGATTTCTTGTATTCATTTAAATTCGTTATTTCATTATTGAGTTGCTTATCTTAAAGATGATTGAATCTTCATGACGCATATGTATCTTTAATTGTTTATGAAATTATGAAAAAAAAAAAAACAACAACAGGTAGTTAGGGGATCGTGTCCCTTGGATAAAAGTCCTCAAAGGTAACAAGTATGGCGATCGTGTCCCTTGTATAAAAAACTTTAAAGCCAACAAGTAGAGCAATCATATCCCTTGAGCAAAATACCCTAAAACCCATTAGATCCTTTTGAGACTCCTTCGTGTAGGGCAGCAATCGTGCATATATACATGTATT
This sequence comes from Magnolia kwangsiensis, assembly GCA_037074715.1. Classification (NCBI taxonomy): domain Eukaryota; kingdom Viridiplantae; phylum Streptophyta; class Magnoliopsida; order Magnoliales; family Magnoliaceae; genus Magnolia; species Magnolia kwangsiensis. The sequence continues at coordinate 123,825,668 of CM073575.1, read as the reverse complement.
GAAGATATAAGTGGAGTAGTAGCCTGACTACCTAACATATAAATGGGTCCCTCGCATTAATTTAATATAGTCACCCACTGTGTAAGGTGATGTAAAACATGATATTTGTTTACTTTAACATTTATGAGTATTTATGGAAATCATTGCATTCATAACATCTTAAGATTCTAGTATTTTAATTTTTGAACCTTTATTCGATTTTGGTATTTTATTTTTTAATCATTTATCCTCAATACTTTACTTCAAGTGTATTATTTTATTATGTATATTAACGTAAATATTAAAATTTCAAATTTAGATTGGATATGATCTCATTGAGTTTATGCATATTTACCCCATTTTAGATAATATTATAGATATAGAATTTGAGTATTATGAGCAGGCATGTCTCTACTATTAAAGTTTTCTTTTCATTCATTAAATTTTAATTAGGAAGTTTAAAGTTCTTGATGTAATCAAACAACTATTTTGAGAGTGATGACATCATGTGACCTAAATGTGCTATCTAAGATCCAGCTGTAAGAACTCTATTTAGTGGGCGTTACTGATCAACAGTCTGGATTGTCATACAGTTGGACTGGATGATTGAGTAGACCAGTGGGCCCAACTTCAGGTGATACGCTATGCAGTCTATCTGCGCAGCTCTACGTACAAGGGCTGGAATGCTATAACTGTCTTACGCAGACAATAGTTTGAGTTGAACTAGGATACTGCAATGTGGAGCGTGGGAGGGAGAGTTTTGATGGGTTTCAAACTCTCTCTCCACAGTCTCTATAAAAGAGAGCTGGGTCCCCGATCTTACACACGGCAAAATTTGAGTCTCATCTACTATATTGCAGAAAGGGTGTGAAGGAGAGGAAGATCCTAAGCTCTATAGGAATTCTGGTTTTCTTATCCGGCTTACATGGCGGCATCTCAGCTAGGTAAGCTATCCGACCCCTGATCGCCATGTCCCATGCACAGACAGATCCGTGGGCCTATTCCGTATGTAGATTAAGTCTCATAGTTGGTATCAGAGACATTGTGCATAGGTATGGATGATCACATCCAGCTAAATCTGATCACATCAGGGATTTACGAATTCCTGAAACGGTTGTGATCAGGGATTTTCGAATCCCTGAATCCAGAAATATTCAGATTAGGGATTTGAATTTCTAAAACCTTGAAACCAGTTTTCAAATTGGAAATTTCAATCCAGAATTAAAAATTCGAATTCGAATCCCCAAATCCAGATATCAATTAGGGATTTTCAATTCGGAATCCCCAAAATTAAGAAAATTAAGGTTTTCAGATTTCGAATCCCCAAATCAGAAGATTAGGGTCTTCAATTTCAATCCCTAAAAATCAAATTTTTGGTTAGGGATTTGGATTCGAAACCCTAAATTCAGAATTTCAGATTAAGAAATTTGGATTTGAAACCCTAATTAAAGAAACCCATATTAGGGATTTTTAAAAATCCTAAATCCAGTGATTCAGATAGGGATTTCCGATTCAAATCCCGCATCAAAAATTAGGGTTTTCCATTCCATAACCCTAGATTCAACAGAGATATATAGGGATGTTGAAGAAACCCTAAATCCAGCTGATCAGGGACTTCTTATCCCGCCAAGCCTTTCAAATCTGGTCACTTACCTTAATTTGTTGGACCGGTAGCCATTGAGAAACCTCGAGACAAAAGTGATGACTCTCGACCTTCATTCCTCTATCCGGAGTCGTTGCCAGCGTCGCGAGCTCTTGTCTTCATCAATGGCGGCCGCGGCCACAGTCGCAGACGCAGCTTCCAACGATGTCTACCGAGATAGTTTTCTTCTCGTTGCGTCGGGCGAACAGGGAGAGTGGCCTGCGTCTCTCTCTCTCTCTCTCTCTCTCTCTCTCTCTCTCTCTTAGAGATTTCGGAAGATGAGAAGTCTCAGGGCTTTCTGTCCTGTTTAGATATGGGATATCTCCCCTTTTAATCGATTCGGGTATATGGACTCGATTTCAGTCCGATCGGGTATATGGACCCGATTTTAGGCCACTCGGGTACATTAAACCTATTACAGCCGTTCGAATCTTATTGTATATATATTCTTAGGGTGATATATATGGGCCTATACTAATTTTGCAAATCTGGAATGGGCCTGGCACAAGTGAACCTCATCAGAAGCTTTCATTATGGATGTTGATTGGGCCCATTTATATGGGCCATGTCTTTCACATTAAATTCACGTTTCATCCAGGCCCACATCTGATCCATGTGTGCACTTCATAATGAGAAGTTGATCTGTCTCGTTCTCTAGATAGATAAATACTGATCATAGCCTTTGTAAATATTCGGTACGTGGGTTGATCCGTTCAGAATTGTACACACCCATGAATGGATCTACACATCTAGTTGTTAAAGTTTAATGTTTCCTATCTATCATGAAAACGATATAGTCTATACCTGTTTTACTCATTCATGATGAACTGATCATATGGAGTTTTGATGCGGCCCCAGCTGTAAGCCCACTACCCATCCTTAAAGGTCTCATATAGACCATTGGATCATAGAGAGCGAAACATGTTCGTTTGTTCTCATCCATATTTTCTCTATCCTCCAATGATCAAGATTGACCATTTTGTGGGCCGTATCAAACTGATTTAAGTATAATTCATTGAGGCTGGATTATAATTGCAATCCTAAGTCTATATTTGTAATATTGGATTCGGTTGTGTTAGCCACCATAGTGACCTCAATCGATGGAAAATTTATAGGCACAGACTTGTAACCTTGGGATAAGAAGGATTGCATACAATTGCGTTCACCTTTTCTGCGTACGGTAATGAAAACACAGACGATTACCATTTGACAGTCAAGTGAATGGGTGGAGTAAATGGTGCTGGTAATGTAAATCTGAAAGACTCATCTCACCCACATGTGTTGAGTGTCTCAGATTTACATGACCGACATCACTTAACTTTATGTTCAGGAGGATCACTAACATGTTGTCATTACCGCCCACAGGAGGAATGATGATGTTGTAACAGATTCTCACCAGGATGAGATGGTTGGGTTCATCATCTGTAATAGCCCGAATTTTCACAGCCAGAGTATGTACTCGCACTCGAGGAAATCGAGTGTTAATAATGTATAACTGGATGCTTTAAAATTGCACCCTATTTTTTTTCGTTTGGCGTACATCCAGATACATTCATGAAGGTAACATTCACAAGAATAAAATTAATTGTATTAATTATATTTCATCAATGTAAACAGAATAATCAAAGGCCTCATAATGGGAGGCTTATTACAACATCAGAGTTTACAGCGAAAATGTAAAACTAAATCTGAACTTGTTTCTCTATCAATATGATCTTCCTTAGGGATGTTCTCTAGGTCTTCAATCTATACGTCACTTGAATAATCTGTACGGTTGGGAGAGGGTCAATGCCCTACTCATAGTGAAGGTTATCCTTCAAGATTAAAAATAATTCAAGAGATTCATAGAAATAAAGTAAAGGGTACTGATACGTCTCGTACTCCACTAATACCTAAGATATCAGTATGCGCAAATAACCTACATGAGATGCATGCCTAACATAGTGTGTGCGGCTCATCATACATAGTGATCGTCAAAATGTGGAATATAATTCATAGAAAACCTGGCTCGACCCGCATCCCATAACTACGGATATTCGCCGGCATGGCCAACGCTAACGTGGATTTATGCGAACATCTCAAGGCAATACAACACGGGGTTGGGGGATTTACGTAACACGATGTGTTCATGGAGCGACTAATTGCAACATCCAATCCTGAAAAGTTGATATAACACGTATGTCAATTTACATACATCGATTGTGCACCACGTCAACCAACCTACGAAATTATGTGCTGACCAAGAGAGTTGCTACCCGTAACGCATTGCGTCCATGATAAAATAATCGATTCACTAGTTGTGATACCTCATAACACAACACTTGCACTTATAAAGAATATAACTGAATCATAAAGAATATAAACTAAATCATGGAGGTTCTGGAATAATAAGACACATGCCCATGCCTATAAAGATAGGCGGCATAAGGCCAATATAATAAGAGAAGAGTGACAATGGTCAACTGAGCAACAGTGGCAATGACCAACATAACAAGAGAAGGGTGACAATGGTCGACTCAACAAATGGAGAGTGGCGGAACTAACTCAAATGAAAGACGAGTGGCATAGCCAACTCAAATATAAAGACGAGTGGCAGAGCCAACTTAATAATAGATGAGGCAGGGGCAAGGCTTGCATACATGGCCTCATATAAATTCAAAAAAATACGCTTGTATTTGACATCATGTCATAATCCTAAAAAGGTCAATAAATCAATTGATAGGATAATTTTCAAGGAACATGTAAACATGGAATACATGATAATTCATATCGTAAAAGGCACGAAAAGGCCATAATTGATGGTGAAACATATAATAACATGGAAGATTCAAATTGATGTATAAAAGGAATACATGTAAAGACAATATCAAATTCATGAAAACATGTATAGAAGCCAAGATAAACTAGTATGAAGACAAATAAAATATAGGAAGGCATGAAAAAGGTAGGACAAATAAATCAACTTAAATCACTGTAAGCTTAAAGGATAAAACCCTCACCTCTTAAGATGAATCGTCTTCTAATTGCTAGGGTTAGTGTGTACATGCTTTAAGACTGAGATCTAATCATGAATAACACACTTTGTGTTGTTAGATTACAATAGCTCACGGTTCATATGGTTAAGATTAACAACTAGGGCTGGGTCTGAATTGTAGATATAGGATTTACTAATCTAATTTGAAAACTAGGACTAAGTTATGATACATGTGGATGACTTACCTTATTCAGTCCTTAGATCTCAGCCTGATAAGTCAATTCAAATGACGTTAAGTCGACCCAAATCAGCGAGTTGACTCAGCTTAACTCTATCTCCTTCCTTCTTTCTCTTTTCTTCTCTTTCCCTTTTCCTTTCTTTCTTTTCTTTCTTTCCTGTTAAGTCCAACAAAGAGTCAGACGCTCTCTCTCTCGAAATCCCTTTCTCTCTTTCTTTCTCTTTTCTTTCCTTCTCTTTCTTTTCTTTTCCTTTCTTTTCTTTCCTTTCCCTTTCTTTCTTCTTCTCTTCCTGTTGCTGCGTCTAGCAAGTTTGCTAGACCACGAACCCACTGTATGCTCGATCATTGCCTCAGCTCGTGTGGTAGGGAGCGAACGCTTCTTCCTCCCCTGGTTTGCTGCTAGCCGATCTCTCTCTATTTTTTCCGTTTCTCTCTCCTTCAAAATCCTCCTTATGTTATTTTTTTTCCTTTTTGGTGGGAGGGACAAGGCTCTTTATAGCCGGTCCGAAATTAGGATTTCCTACTCAGATCTGGAAGCTTCTGTGCATCCTTCTGCAGCAGGACTGCTTATGACTTACGTGGTCCCTGTTTCTGCGTAACGAAATCGGCACGAACTGTAGTGGTTGGCACTTGGGACTTTCTAAACTGCCTTCTTGGGTGTGATCTAAATCCTCTGAGGATGGTCTTAGACGACCCTGATTTTATGATGGGTCAAGCAGTTAGTCCTGGTGCGCTCGTGTTCCTCCCGACTCGTATGTCTCAACAGGAACAGATTGCGTACACATCTATTTACATGGCCTTCACGAATTCTACATTCTTAGTCCGGGTTGAAAACTTTGTTAGGCGGTTCAGATTCCCCAGTTCTTGATGAAGTTGGGCCACTTTGATTAACAAATCGTCGTTCGATCGCGGCTTGATGATTTGCGTCGGACCGTGTTCACACTCGGAAGCCCGGATAGTGTGCAAGAAGCCTAGGGTCCAGACGGTTTTGACCCAGATGAAGGATGGACGACTTGAATTTTCCCTTTTGATCATGGTGGTGGCCCATCAATCTTCCCTGCGGACGGTCATCAGCATGGATGCTAGTGAGGAGAGAGAGTCCGAGAAGGACTCGTTTTCATTGAGTCAGGTCGTTTTGACTGAGAGCTCGGGTCCAGTGTACGCCCGTGCATGTGCAGGACTTGCGCATGCATCGCCAGTGGAGTCCACTGAAGGGTATTTTATGAAATCCACACAGTTCATTCGTTTTCTCATCTGGTAATAGGGGTTGATCCCAGACTTGGAGTATTTCCATTGATCAAGTGGGCCCAAATCAACGGTTGCAGCCTTTTCCTCAGTTTGGGTCACTTCTATGATGATCTAATGGCTGGAATCTGTTATGTACGGTTAATTTATGCTGATTACGAATTACATATGATTTTTATATGATTTGGATCATGGGAATCATGTGATTTTAGAATTCGAGGCCTAAGTTAATGGCATTATCCTAGTTATTGTTAGTTTACGAGTTTTGTGAAATCTAATGGGTCTACATGGTAATAAGCACATTTCTAAGTAATTTTTACAAATGAACTTGCATCTAAATCCTTATGGATATCTGGTTATTTTCAAATTCACTTAAGGGAAAGTATGTATGTCGATCATGTGATGGATAGCCTTATCTTTAAAATTAATGGTTAGATGGCCGGATTTATTGAATAGATGTAATTTCCAATGGTTAGATTTGTGTCAGGGAAAGGATGTAAGGCTAGGATAATTGGATTGGTAATATACACACATATCTCCTGTTGAATCTAATGGGAACGCTCGAGGACTTTCGATGCCCGAGTATCGAAAAGTTCGGGGCGTTACATCGTCATCCTGGATGATTCAGTTGATGCCTCCCTTAGCAACTGAATAGATTAACTTTGCCTAATATTTGTTTACATTCACTAAATTGCTCTGTGAAATTATGAGCTAATGTGAGTATAAATGCATTTCTTTTATTTCAGTCTCAATTCCAACTAAATAGCATCAAGTCCCTGCCCTAAATGGGTCTAACTATGCTCAATGGAAGAACACCATTGAAGTTGTATTGGGGTGTCTACAATTAAATCTTGCCCTAATAATACCAGAACCGCCAGAACCATCTGATAATGCCACTGAAGCTGAATATAATCGATGAGTTGCATGGTTTAGGTCAAATGATACATGCCTGAAAGTTATTAAGTATTCGATTTCTGAATCGATGAAGGGCGCCATGCCTGAAACAAATAAGGCCAAAGTTTTCCTGACTGAAATGGAAAAAAGGTTCAAAAAATCTGATAAGTCTGAGGTGGGTATTCTTCTGAATAAGTTGACTCACTTGTCTTATGATGGAAAAGGAACATTCGTGAATACATTGTAGAGCAGATCGAGGTTGTTTTTAAGATTCGTGCTCTAGGGCTTGTACTCACTGATGATCAGCTGGTTCATTTGATCATGAATAACTTACCTCCCCAATTCAGTACGTTCCTGGTGAACTATAACACTTTGAAGGACATGTGGACATTGGATGAACTTATCACTCAGTGTGTCCAAGAAGAAGACAGAATCAGGCAGACGGTTAAAGTTCAAAATGTTAATATGATGACCTCAGGTCATGGGCAAGGGCAAGAGAATAAAGGTAAAAGGAAAAAGAAACAAGGTTCTAATAATAGATTCTCTAGTTCTTCATCTGGAAAACCTGAGAATCAATGTGGAAATGGATCTAAACGTGAACAGGTTAAGGGTAAACCGTACTTCTTTTGCAATAAGGCGGGTCATTTCAAGAAAGACTGCGAAGTCTTTAAGAATTGACTCATAAAGAAAGGAAATCATTCTGTTCTTGTCTGTTTTGAATCTAATATAACTGATGTGTCAGTGGATTACTGGTGGATAGATTTAGGAACTACTATTCACATATGCACTTCTATGTAGGAATTACTACAGGCCAGGCCACTAACTGATGCGGAGCGCTCAGTATACATAGGCAATTGTGTCAAGGTTGACGTGGAGGCAATAAGAGTCTATAGGCTTAAGTTGAAGTCTGGTCATTTTTTTAAATTTAGTAAATACATTTTGTATGTCGTCTATAAGGCGCAATTTAGTTTCAATTTCCTGTTAGGACAAGTTGGGATATTCATTCTACTTTGAAAATAAAAGTTTAAGTATTTACTTTAATTCGATTAAAGTTGGAACCGACTCTATAATAAACAACTTATACCAATTAGACTTGATTGCCTCTCACGTTTACGATATTAATTCCTTGGATGAAAATAAAGTGGGATTCAATCGAAGATTAGACTATGAGAATTCCTCTATGTTGTGGCACAGGCGACTATGTCATATATCTCATGAGAGATTAGACAGGCTTGTGCAAGAAGGAATTTTACATTCTCTAGACTTCTCTGACTATAAAGTATGCATTGATTGCATAAAAGGGAAATATACTAGATCGAGAAAGAAAGGTGCAACTAGGAGTGTAGGTCTATTAAAGGTTATACATACAGATATCTGTGGACCATTCCCTACAACCTCATGGAGTAATCGCAAATATTTCATTACCTTTATACATGACTACTTTCGCTTCTGGTACTTATACCTTATCAGTGAGAAATTAGATGCCCGGGATGCTTTTAAAATCTATAAGGTTGAGGTTAAAAATCAACTCGATAAGAGAATCAAAGTTGTCAGATCTAATTATGGTGGTGAATACTATGGCAGATATGACGAATCAAGACGTAATCCAGGGCCATTCGCTAAATACCCACAGGATTGTGGTATTGTCGCTCAATACACTATGCCTGGTACTCCAGAGTAGAATGGTGTGACCGAGAGACGTAATCGCACCCTTATGAATATGGTGCGAAACATGGTCAGCAATTCGACATTGTCAGAATCTCTGTGGGGTGATGCGATCAGAACCGCAGTTCATATACTAAACAGGGTTCCCAGCAAAACAGTAAGTAAAACTCCTTTTGAGTTGTGGAATGGGAGAAAATCAAGTCTACGATATCTACATGTTTGGGGTTGTTCTGCTGAGGCCAAAGTTTATAACTCGCATGAAAAGAAGCTTGATCCTAGAACCGTAAGTTGTTTCTTCATTGGATACCCAGAAAGATCAAAAGGCTATCGATTCTACTGTCCTTCCCACTCTATCAGGATTGTTGAGACTGGAAATGCCAGATTCATTGAGGACACTGAAAACAGTGGGAGCACGAATATAAAAATTTTTATATTTGAGGAATAAAGGACTGTGACTCCTGTCATAGTCAATCCAGATCATGTGGACATTAATAATACAGTTAATTTTGCAGTCACTGCAGAGCGCCACGTAGAACCTCATATACAAACTACTGATGAGGAAAATCAAGATCAAACTCAACAAATTGAACCATTGAGAAGATCTGAAAGAGAGAGAAGAACTGTAAATCGAGACGATTATATCATATACTTACAGGAGCACGACTTTAATATAAGAGTGAAAAATGATCCTGAATCCTTTACACAAGTTAAACAAAGTACTAATCCTTCTCGTTGGTTTGATGCCATGAAAGATGAGTTGAAATCCATGTAGGACAATAAAGTATGAGATCTTGTAGAGTTACCTACTGGAATAAGGCCGATTGATTCTAAATGGATATTTAATACCAAAAGGAACTCTAAGGGTAATGTCAAAAGGTATAACGCCCGACTTGTTGCCAAGAGTTTTAACTAACGTGAGAGCATTGACTTTAAAGAGACTTTCTCACCAGTATCAAAGAAAGACTCATTCAGGATCATAATGGCTCTTGTAGCTCATATGGATTTAGAGTTACATCAGATAGATGTAAAGGCTGCATTTCTCAATGGGGATCTAAATGAGAATGTATACATGTTGCAGCCCAAAGTTTTGTAGCTACTGGCTCAGAACATTTGGTTCGCAAACTTAAGAAGTCCATCTATGGGTTGAAACAGGCATCGCTATAGTGGTACCTTAAGTTTCATGAAGTAATTTCCTCATGAATTTGTAGAAAACACTGCAGATGAATGCATCTACATTAAAACCAGTGGGAGTAAGTTCGTTATAATGATTTTGTATGTTGATGATATTCTGTTGGCTTGCAGTGATACCAGGATGTTGAGCGATACCAAGAAATTCTTATCTCAAAGGTTTGAAATGAAAGACCTTAGTGAAGCTTCTTACGTCATCGACATTGAGATTCACTGTGACAGAACACTTGGACTGCTCAGCCTGTCACAGAGAGCCTATATTACTAGGGTACTCGAAAGATATGGCATGTAAAATTATGCTTCAGGAAAGTCGTCCATTGTGAAGGGCGACAAATTTGGTCTATTTCAGTGTCCAAAGAATGATTTAGAAAAGAATCGAATGAAGAAATTTCCGTACGCATTAGTAGTAGGGAGCATAATGTATGCTCAAGTCTGTACACGACCAGACATTGCCTTTGTCACTGGAATGTTGAAAAGATATGTATCTAATCCAGGAATCCAACATTGGATAGCTGCAAAGAAAGTGTTACAGTATCTTTAGAGAACAAAAGACTTCAGACTCACATACAGAAGATTTGATCAGTTAGAGTTGATCGGATATTCAGTTGCAGACTTCGCAGGCTGCGTTGACACTAAGAAGTCTACTTCAAGATATATATTCATGATAGTGGGAGGAGCTGTGTCATGGACAAGTGTGAAACAATCTACCTCAGCCTCATCCACTATGGAAGGTGAATTTATTGCCTCCTATGAGGCATCTAATCAGGCACTATGGTTACAGAGTTTCTTCTCAGGTTTGTGGGTACTGGAACATATTCCGAAACCATTGAGAATATTTTGTGATGATTCGACTACTATTTCTTTCTCTAGTAACAACAAGCATTCGTCAAGGTCGAGGCATATCGACATCAAGTACCTTATTGTAAAGGAAAGAGTTCAGAATCATCAATTGTCCATGGAATTCATCGGCACTAAGCAGATGAATGCAGATCCGCTTACTAAAGGGCTCCCTATCATGCCATTTCAGGAGCATGTGACATCCATGGGAGTCATTGATCCCACAGATGTTTTCAATTGTGGGAGTTGAGCGTATTTTGATTTTCACAGATATTTAGAGATCTCATTTTATGCAGTTTATTTTTGGATGATTTTGATATAAAAATTTATTTCTACTTCTTTATATATATGCACAAAGTTTGAATAAGTAGAACTACAGTTGTGTCTCGTTGGAGACATGTAAAAGCTTTAAGAGCTCTTAAGGATAGGCACATATCATCACACTAAAATATGTAATCCTTATACCACATTTCCTAGTTCGTGATCTATGTCATTAAGATTGAAAGTATTTGTGATCACGCTTAGACTCACTTCACCTAAATTAAATGTTGTGATGACTACCGCGCTTCGATACTGACTGTCTTGATGGATCAGATTGAATAGCATTACTCATATTGTCCAACTATTTTTTTTTAGTAAAACATTTGGATATTTTCTTAAAAGATCAAAACTCATTTTTAAAATAATTTTATATGACTATCATTAACGTTGCTCAATGAGGCCTAAGTGGGAGAACGTAAGAACTCTATTTAGTGGGCCTCACTGATCAACAGTTTGGATTGTCATACAGTTGGACTGGATGATTGAGTAGACCAGTGGGCCCCACTTCAGGTGATACTATCACGCCTCAAACTCAGAAACTGGGCTCAAAAAATTTTCAATCGCTGAATCTGGCGCCGACAGCCTCCGTAGAACCCCATTCTCGGCTCCCAGCGCCCATTCGCCAGGTTTCAATCCTGGGATGCTATGAGGAGGATTTTCAATGTCAGTTTGATTCGTAATAATCATAACTAAAGGCATAACCCACAAACAACAACCAAAAACTCCATTACATTTTCACTATGATAAAAAACTTTACAAGTACAATGAGCATAAAAGGAAATACAATGATGATGGACCAAAAGCTCCAAAATAATCTGTCACGTGCTCAAGCATCAGCGCTGCTGCGATCCATTGTCACTTGCACGCAACGGTCGTCCATAAGCTTATGAAAAGCTTAGAGGGTGGTGAAAGTGTGTGCACAAGTGGTAATACAGTTATGTAGTATCAGAGTAATACAGAACATAATGATGAAAGCTAAGAATACCATTAGCCATACCAAGGTCATATGGTGTAAAGCATGAATGATGTCGGCCATACCAAGGCCATGCGATGTGAAATGCAACTCAAGCATATAAATTCTCATCTAAGTCCACATATCAATATAGCTCAACTCTGAAATATCACCGGGGTCTAGTACACTCTAAACCAGATCGCCGCCCCATCACGCGCAATAAGGTAAGTGGAAGAGACCTCACTATCCGTCTGTCAATATAGGGCTCGACTCGTCGATAGTGGACCCATTCCTCGAGCTGGTTAAACTTAGCCTAGCTTTACCCCCTACTCTCGGGCGGGCAAGGCCACACCCCTTCCAACCGACCATGACACAAAGGAAAGCGCCGTCATCTGGTAATCGGCACTCGACGCTCATGCACCTATTCGGTCTAGACGTTGGAGTAACCTCTTGGTACCATAAGGGTTTAGGAACTTTCACCCAGGGATATCTATAACACTCCATGTAGAATAAGATTTTCGGTATTCAATCCTTCCTACCATGATACGCCTGTGGAAGCTACGACGCCGATGTCGCTAGGGCGTACGGTAATCATTACACACCATGCGAATGCATGAATCACGCTATCAAGTCATGCAGAAATCCTGCACGTATCGTGCGCTCATGTAGGGCAACACCGCCTACCCGGGGGCTCTTAAACAATCAACCCGAAGGCATATGCTATGATCAGTCACTTTTCACATCAAGCATACATATGATGCGTATGATCATGAGTTATGGAACTATACTACACATGTTATAAAGTAATGCACTATCCTTACAACGTAGATGGCCTAGACGGCCTGCATACAACAAGTATGGGCCTATCAATGGGCCCTAGAGAGAGTTGTAATGTGGACATTTAACCAACATTATACTTGCAATGTAGACGTCAAACCAATATTGCTCCTAAGGTATAGCCCGTCGTAAACATCATCACATAAATTACGTTGGGATCACACATTACAATGGACCTTAGGTACATCCCACTGGGCCTTAAATATATCAAATAGGCCATATCATATGGGCCTTATATTCATCAAGTGGGCCACATCATTAGGCCGCACCAATGGGCCTTATGTACATTGCAATGGGTCGTAACTCGTTGGTTTTTGAATACATCAAATGGGCCTAAGCACATGGGTCTTATGTGTATCAAATGAGCCACACCAATTGGGCCCCATATGTACATCAAATGGGCCTCAACCCATAGGCCCTAATACATCTCAATGGGCCTTGACCCATGGGCTCCTAATACATCGAATGAGGCTAAATCCATGGGCCTTACCTATGACAAGGTGGGCCTCATACATATACTAATGTGGGGTCTCAATGGACGGCCTCAAATAACTCGAAATGGGCCCCATACATATACCAAAGTGGGGTCCACTTGAACTATAGATCTGACTCATTCCTTAGCTCATATCGTAAAATGAGCTATCAAGGTGGATAGACCGTTTAGATATGGCACATACCTTGTGCATGCGGCCCACATGGCCTGAGAGGCCTGAGCACGTCAACACAACAGCTATTATGTTGTTGTGTGCGTGCACCAGCCAATCCACTTACAAGTGGGTCCCATGTGGGGCCCACTACAATGTTTATTTGCCGTCAAACTTGTTTACAAGGTCACACGGTCAGGGTAGGGGACCCACCGTAATATTTATTTACCATTCAACCTGTTATAAGGTCACGTGGTCATGGGGGTGGGCCTAGGGCCCACTGTAATGTTTACTTCCCATCCAAACCGTTCATGAGGTCACGTGGACCTGAGTGAAAGGAAAAATACAAATTTCACCTTGATCCAAAACTTCTATGGCCCACAACAGGGGTTTCAAGGGCAGTCATTCAATCCCACTGTTTCCTAGGATGTGGGCCATTTGAGACTCAGATTGGCCTGATCTTTGAGGGGGGGCCCACCTCAGGAAGGGGTCCACCCAATGAACGAGTTGGATGACGAATATACATCATGGTGGGGCCCACGGCTGGAGCCATGGGTTGCTGTCGTCCGCCCGCTCGCCAGCGCCTCTGACAGCAGCAGCAGCAATGCTATTGCTTGTTTTTATAAATATTTTTTTTTTTGTTTTCTTGAGAAATTTCACATGTGGGTCCCACTCCTTGAAAATCTACTCCGTCCAATGGATTCTAGGGCTCAAAACACACTGAACAAGTCCAATGTTCGGTATTTTTAGCATGTAGATACAACAAGGTGGGTTCTAATAGCTTTGAATGGTAAGAAACATAGTTTTATATGGTATGGCCCGCCTGATTAACAGATCAACCTCATTTTTCAGCTCAACGCCTAAAATGAGTTGGAAAAAGGGATGAACGGCATGGATTGAACACATATATCAAGGTGGGGCCTGCATGAGCCGGCCCACCAAAAGCCTTTCTCTTTTTTTTTTGCTACTGACGTGAGTACGCCCACGTCAATACACATACTCCATGTTAGCCACCTCCAGGGATAGATACAAAGACCTTCAGTGTTGAACGAGGTATCTTTCACTCGGTCTACCACTGAGTTCTGGATTGGGTGGGTCCCAGCGTTGAAACGGGGTATCTTTCTCTCAGCCTACCACATGAACTGTGGAGATGGGGCCCACGTCAGATCACACTCCACTGGCAGCCACACCCACTGTTAGCCACACCAATGTGGGCACCCTGTGGACGGTTGGGATGACCTACAAACATCATGGTGTGTCCCACATGGGTGGGGCCCGCCGGAAGATGGCATGGATGGAATACATATGTCATAAATGGGCCATGATCATGGAAAGAGAGAGAGAGAGAGAGAGAGAGAGAGAGAGAGAGAGAGAGATCGGAAAGGATGGAGGTGATGGAGGGGCCCCGCCACTATGGGCCCCTCTTTGATACAAAATGTACATCAAGGTGGGTCCCACTACATGTGGCCCTTTAATAAAATAGAAAAAAAAACAATGTGGAATCGAGATCATCCACCGTCTTCTGCTTCTTGGTTCGTCGAAAAGGTAGCCGCCTAAGCTTCGACTTGAACGGGAGAGATGGGGTTTGGATGGTTGAGATGGAAGATGAGAGGGTGGGAAGTGGGGCACATATAAAGTTTTCTCATGGAGGTTTTTGGGAGGGCTTTAGACGTGTGGAGCTCTCTCTCTTGCTTAGGAGAGCATTTTGAAAATTGAAGGAGAGAGAGAGTTGTAAAGGGAGAGAGAGAGTGATGGGTGATGGAGTGATGAATGTGGTGAGTGATGGGTGTAAGAGCTTTTTGACTTTTGTGGCCATTTATGTAAGAAAGGCATGAGTATGTAAGAGACTTTTTGACTTTTGGGACTTGTTTAGGAAAGGGTGAAAGGTGATGTGTACTTGATATGTTGAGATTGATGGATTGATGTGATAACTCGTAGAGATTCTCTTGAGTTTCACAACGCGCGGCGTTTTTTTCACACCGAACGTTGGCCCACATCTCCTGGTCAGGGTATAGCCTCGGCGTGCGAGTCATAGCATCGGAACCGCGACGACGACACGGTCGCCATGGTAAAGGTCTTGGGTTGAGTCGACTCGGGTTGACAACGTGCGAATCAGGGTCGCGCGTAAATATCGGTTAAGGGTCAAAGGTTGCCGGAATTCGACCAGAAAGGTCGCGAAAGTCTATGGAATGGTACGAACTAAGATATAGATCTTACAGATACATTATGCAGTCTATCTGCGCAGCTTTGTGTACTAGGGCTGAAATGCTATAACTGTCTTATGCAGATAGCAGTTTGAGTTAAACTGGGATACTGCAATGTGGAGCGTGGGAGGGAGAGTTTTGATGGGTTTCAAACTCTCTCTCTACAGTCTCTATAAAATCTAGCTGGGTCCCCGATCCTACACCACGGCAAAATTCGAGTCCCATCTACTGCATTACAGAAAGGGTGTGAAGGAGAGGAAGATCTTAAGCTCTACAGGAATTCTGATTTTCTTATCCGGCTTACATGGCGACATCTAGCTAGGTAAGCTATCCGACCCCTGATCGCCATGTCCCATGCACAGACAGATCCGTGGGCCTATTCCGCATGTAGATTAAGTCCCATACCAGCATCAAAACTCTATTTTCATCTAAATTATGGATTAAATGAGCTTTTAAATGCGATATTTCATTAGTGATTCTTTTAAGTCTTTGGCTTGTCACATGAGACCACTTTTTATGACTCACTTATGTACAATTTTTGTGAATAAGTTAAGACCATTTAACGATCAAATTTTAGCCTAGATTAGTCACATTCATGGTCCATTTTTAAATGAATTTCTAGATAATTTAGTGACCCAAATCAAGTCTAACTTCTGGTAAAATTTAATGGTTCAGATTGTACTTGATTATAAGTTGTATATGCGTCATATCCTAAACTACAACCTGAACAATTTGATGGTCTATATTTAGCTCCTAAAAAATACTATTCAGTGATCATATTTAAATCAAGTTTTAGGTTCTTCTTATTGCTTCAAAAGTGCCCAATCAAGGGTTAGTCATAGGGTCGGATTTAACCCCTTTTTGGTGTTATATATATAAAAAAATCCCATGTTGGACAATTTTATGGACCACTCTAAATGTTTGATTTGCAGCCATTCTACAGTTCAGATTTTGTCCATTCTTAAAGGTTCAAAGGTCCTTGATTGAAGCCTAATGTGTGTTATTCTGATAGTCAAAGAGAAATATCATATCTAATATATGGAAATGATCCAACCAAGGGACCAGTTGTATGCCTGAAATTCATCTATATTTGGGTAGATTTCAAGAGCTAACCAGGGCTAAAAAATAGAGGGCTCTATCAAAATCTCATAAGTGGGCTTGTTTCAAATAATTTAGATTTGTACAAACTATGGATAGGCTTGGGAGCATAATGAGCTGTCAAAATGTTATCTAGTATGAGAGATTTTTAAGGGTACAAAATATACAATTCTAAACCACTCTAGTGTCCAACAAAAGGGCCTAATCTAACTCATATTGATCAATTATGGGGTTATTTGGACGATTTAGATATGACTGTCCAAAGGATCCCATATTTGGGTCATCTAAAGGTTAGATTGTTGGGCCCACTTTGGGTCCATTTTTCTGAAATTTCTAAGGCCTCCCAAAAGTTTAATTCTATACAAATGATGGACCACACAATTATCTTAATGAAAAATGCAGGTTTAGTTCAAACCATTCACAATATATATATAAATTACAAAACTCAACATCAAATAGATTTAGGCGACGTAAAAACTCCAAATCCAACCATCTTATAGGTCGTTTGCAAGTTCATATATGCATAGATTTAGGGCTTTAGAGAACTTGAAGTTCAACCTGATTTGGAGTTGTTTGGATGGTCCATAGTCAAGTACCATTTGGAACATCCAATGGCCCCAAATGGTAAGCGTTTTTAGGTCCTTAATAATGGCTCAGATATGATGGGTTTGAAAGTGCACCTACTAGTGCCCTAGTTTGTCAATTATGGTGTTAGTTAAGTCAGTCGGACAATAACGCCTTACACGAAGATCAAGTCAAGTGCCTGCCTCAACTGGATGTGTGAAAGCTCGCCATAGGTAAATCATAGCCTCACATCCCATGTCCCAAAACACCAGGTGATTAAAACCCTTAAAAATAAGTAAAACATTTTAGGGTTTTAGGTTAAGAAAACTTTTTACCAAACAGGAAAATCTTTAAGTTTTTCTTACCCTGTCGATTATATCGATTCCCCTTTCGATATGATCGACCTGCTTTGTCGATGTCCTCGGCATCTCAATCGATACAATCAAGTGAGGACATAAAACGTCCGGCAATCAAAACATTCATCTGGACGATTTATCGATATATCGACTATTCAGTCGATATCATCGATATTCAAATATCGATCCTATTAGAAGAGGATCGATAATATCGACAGAAAGTTTTTCGACGCCCTTGTTTTTCTAAAGAAAACTTCTATGTGCTTCGATATATCGATGACTGTCCGATTCAATCTAAACTCAAATACCGATCATATCGGAGGTCAGTCGATCATATCAATAGTGGGCGCATGTTTCTTCTAGCATAAATTTTAGGATGTTTTAAATGATGAACGGGGGGCCAATCGATAAATCGATATTCATATCTCGATCATATTGAGACCTGGTCGATTGGATCGATACCGGACACAAACCGTCCAACAAGCTTTCTATACGATTTATCGATCCCATTGACATGGTCTCCGATATCATCGAGATACAAATTCTGATGACATCGACTGTTCCCCGATCATATCTGTAGAACCTAAAATTCTTCAAGGCGTGTCTCTCTTGTTTTCACCTGTCGATAGATCAATGTCTCTCTCGATGGAATCGAAGTTCGAAATTCGATAACATCGATATGTGTCTCAATCGCATCGACCAGTTGGTGAAAGGTTTTCAAAAGCGAAATGACATTTGAGTTTGTATCATCGAGAGGTCAGTCGATACAATCGAGAGTGTACGCTCGATCATATCGACCCTTTCTCGATGATATCGAACTCTGTCATAAATGTAACCGTTTTATATTCGTTGGAACCTTTTGCCTATATATAGAGAGATTAGTCTTTATTGCTGGAAGAGAAAGAAGAGAGTACTTTTGAGTGTTTTAATCTTCATATCATTTACCTTAAGCCCTTTCTCTCAGGAAGTTCATCCTCCAATCCACCCTCATCATTGATATTCAATAGAGTGGATTGGGGAATGAACTTCCGCATTCAAGGATCCTCCAGCTACTACCTTAATGGCAAATCATTAAGCTGGGATGCCTTGAATGCATAGATGATTGGAATCACTCTATCTTCCTTATAGGAAAATCTTTAGAGAGTGAAATTTCATCATAACCTTGACCCAACCTAAAGCCTAGTATAGGTACATCTTTGTGTTGCGGATCAAGGGAGTTGAAGACTCTTCATCAACAAGAAGAAGATCTTCATCACTGCGCTAAAAGGGACTCATCAACTTATATGTAAGTATTTAGAGTCCAGAGAACATTTATGATTATTCCTTTTTAGAATTATGTCGTAGGTGTTGCTCACCATTTGAAGTCCTTAAAGGAGGCCTCCGACGGGAGTGTATGTGCGGGGTGCGTTGTGTGGACCCTTGCTCTGTGGAGAGCATAAACATCTGGGTGCGTTGTGTGGACCCTTGTTCTATGTGAGTATAAACATCTGGTGCGTTGTGTGGACCCTTGCTCTGTGTGGACATAAACATCTGGTTAGGAGTGCGCCAGTAAAACTCCAGGGTTTGAGGTGAACTAAGTAGAAACCTCTGTAAAGGTTGAAGGTGAACCTGATTTAAAATCTTAGGTTTGAGGTGAACCATGGGAAACCTCCTTAGTGAAATCCGGTCACTCAAGGGTTGAGTGTGGAAGCCGGTAGTGGAGTAGACAAGTAGTCGAACCACTATAAAATGACTGTGTTTGAGATTGGTATTGTCTTTCATTTATGTGATTTCCTTACATGCCTTTATATCTGATCACCTGAATTCACATCTTATACACTCACACAGTCATATCCATCACAATCTTATCTATAAATTATTTATTTTTTAAGTAGTTTGTGATTGGATCCTCTACCAGGCTTGGAAGCCAGTAGAGTTAATTTTGAGTAATCCTAATCTGTACTATGTGATAGGATTAGTGTGATAAGGATTTTTAATAAATCATAAAAACTTTCAAAAATCCTATTTACCCCCCTCTAGGACATATTGGCATATTCCTACTTCAACTCAAGCGGTCTTCACCGCTATTTCAGGGTTTAAATCCCCCATTTGATCATATAGGTGGGCTAAAGGAATGTATAAAAATGATCTACTTTTGGTACAAGTTCAATCATAATCGGGTGTTTTGAATTACATTTATGATTATATTATTAAGCTCTGTTTGTTAAATCTAAAGTCTAAAGCTTGAATCTAAAATCTGAATATGAAGTCTGAATCTAAAGTCAAAAAACTTGTTTGATAACTATCGTTAAAGTTTGAAAATTAAGCATTGAATTTGAAACAAAGTGTTTGTTAACAAACGTCTGAAATGTCTGAAATTTGTTAATTTAACACATTTGCTCATATCTCTTGTTTGGAAATGTTTTATATAAAGAAATTATTTTTTATTAAATGAAATTAAAATCATTCTCTTTAATTCAAATAAGCTAAAGTGCTTAATAGAAAATTAAAATATCATTATTAACAAAAAACAGATAAAAAATCAATGATTTACATGTATGAGTAAAAAAAAAAAGATTAAAAAATTAGTATAAATAGAAAAGACAAAAAAATTGAACGTGAACACTATTATTCCTTCTGTTTCTCATTGTATTTGATTCGATCCCATGTCGCTAGGAGAAGGGCGGCTTGTTAGTGGGTCTGTGGGGACTACTGTGATGTATATGTTTTATCCACACTGTCCATTTACTTTTTCATATAATTTGGGGCATTAAAAAAAAAGAAAAAAAAAGTGGTATATTTAAGGCTCAAGTGGGCCACACTAGAGTAAATAGTGAAAATTGGGCACCCATCATTGAAAATTTCTTAGAGCCATAAAAGGCCCTAATCAAGCTGATATTTGTGTTTTTTCTTTTTCATCTAGGTCAATGTGACCTTATGAAGAGGTTATATAAGAAATAAATGTCACATTGGATTATAGGAAAGTTTCAACAATAATTATTCAATTTTTGTTGGTTTTTTATGGTGTGGTCCATTTGAGTTTTATATGTGCCTCATTTTTGGGCTCATGCTCTAGAATAATCTGAAAAAGTTTATGGATGGTATGGATCTAACACATAAATTATGGTGGGCCCTAATGAAGTTTCATATGTTAAAAGTTAGGTTATGTATTACGCAAACTATTTAGAAGAAAAAAAAAAATCTCCGTAGTAACTTGAGGATGGGTAAATTTGGAAACAATTTTTTTAAAAAATATAAAAGAATTTATGGAGCGCATTCCATATTCACCATTAAGCCATACCCTTGTAGTGGAAAAAATTCAATGAAAAATCCCGTAGCGCATTCCAAATTCAGCGTTAACAAACAACACTTAACACAGATCATTTTCTCAATTTCGTATTAAGTAATATTTTTTAGAGTTAACAAACAGACCCTTAGTTCACCTTATTTATCAATCATGTGAGTCATTGTGTCAGGGAGATGGTTGGGCCCTTGGAAGCTAAAGACCGAAGATATAAGAGGACATGAATATCAAGGAACAAATAACATGTAAATGAGGTATCTTGGTGACCCTAATCCTTGACCAAAAACAACTCCTGTAACTTCTAAATGATCTTAACCTTAATAAGTATACCTTATTGATTACCCCTTATTCTCTTAGCCTTAGGAGCCTTATTGGAACATGATAAGTCAAGTTAAGAGAGTTGCATAGTTGTTAAAAACATACCTGTCCAAAACAATAATTTTCGAGTGGTCTTCGATCCCATCGACAAACTGTCGATATGACTCAATTCAATCCACACATATCTGTATAGCCACGGCCCCGATTGATCATCGGTGATCGTCGATCTAAGTTAGGGCCTTCCTGGTCAATCGACATGCCCAATCATTGTATGTTTGTATCCAAACATAATTTACCTTATGAGACACCTATCTCATGTATTAGATTGACTAGTATGCCTTCTGTTGGGTCTCATTAGTAGGAAACAACCCCCTCAAGGGTTAATATAATGAATAAAAGGCTATTAGAGCCATTTGCACCACTTCTGGTACTATATAAGTCCCTTATTTGAGCACCCTCTCCTCCCATACGAACTTCAACAAGAGAAAAATGGAGAAAGGGAGAAGAGAAAGAGGAGAAATGAGAAGATAGAGCTTGGGGTGTGAGTGTTGGTGCACTTTAACCCTCTCATCCTCTCTCTAGCCACCTTGTCGTAATCAGAGTTGTGGTCGGAGCTTTTTCGACAATAATTGGAGGTCTTTCAACGATATTTCCCTAACACTCTAATTCTACGAGCGCCGTGAGTTGAGTGCATACAAGGTGCGGACCATTATTCCTAGGTTGCCATTTATTGATCCTTGAGGGTCTCAATTAATAATTAGTTTCTTCCAGATGAATCTGTGCATGTTAATATGTTAACATTTTGATTTTTCTATAATATATATTATTAGTTGAATATGGATGCTCACATGTTTGATGAAATGTCCAAGTGGTAGAATGTGTAGCTTTGTTAATGCTCACATGCTTGATTTAATGCATAAGTGATTGTATTACTTTATGCATGCTCATATGTTTAATTTAATGCTTTAGTGAACGTAGTACTCTATGGATGCTCACATTTTCGATGAAATACCTAAATGATTGTGTAATAGAAGAAACTTAGGATTGCTTGATGTAGTGTTTAGTCTATAATGATACTTAGGATTGCTAGGATGTTGGGTCAGTTGGCTAACTGCCTAAACTAAAGGGGTGGCCCGAGTTAGGGCGGCCACCCTATGCTTATTTGATTGACTCGGGTTGAATACGAATGACCAACAGTAGCTGAACTACATGGGATGCTTGCACCCAATGCCGGTTGTGTCGGGGTTCTCTCAAGTCAATTAAATTAGTCCATTAATCAACTGATCATGTATATTTATAATGTATAACATAACCAAATTGAATTTAGGATACCTCATTCCCAATGGATGAGTTCATTCATAACCGTTAGTACGATATAATCCCACTAAGACTCATAAGCCAGGCATAGTGGTATAAGATATCATGTTCGAACTGTTAACATATGCTGGGGTGACGATCCTCCCCGTAGTGATTAGTAAGTACTAATAGAGGAGATAGATCATTGTTCGAATGACCCCCGTCAAATTACTTGGCCGATAGTCTCATGCCAGAGTACTGTTCTGGGCGTGAATGGAATTGCGCGATGAGCCCTTTCCTTTGTAGTGATTTGGTTTTATATGACAAGTCCGCACATCAGAACTGAGTGATCATACTCGGTGTTTGGGTGATGACCTATACCGAGTTGATCCTCACACCTTTCGGTATCATGTCATACTTTTAGAATAGTTGATTTGTGAGATTGACGAGTGATGCCTAAATTTGGATTAAGGGACACCAGTGAAGAGCTGCTACGAGCCATGTGATCCGAATAAGGACTTGTGATATAACGTAGATATCCTAGCTTCACTAATCTGCTATATGAATTGGAATTAATAATCACTTGGCTAATCATGCATATTATAAGATATATTGCGATTTGGCGTTGGAGTCGCTTATGAGGGAATGTTGGATTGTAAGGCACATGCATCATTTCACAATCTCATTTGTGCATTTAACAAGAGCATTTAGAAAATGCTTGATTTCTTGTTTATCATTAACCGCCCTGATTGAGTCAATACGATGTGTAACTTAGAACTAATGGAACCATTGAGTTAGCTACCCACTCCCAACTAGGACTGTTTTAAAACACCAACCAGGTAATGTTATTGATGCGGATACTAGCGAGACCTCAGACGGGTAGGCTTAGATCAATTGTGCCACTGCCGTTATGTTTTGGAGGATTGAACGAAAATAAAAAATTTTACACTTTAATCGTCTTGGGCATGTATATTGCGGTTTGTATAATCCATATTTAGGCAGACAATACTTTTTTTAAAAAATTGTACTTTAATTGTTGGCCCTATATTTATTGATTTTTGTTATCTCTACCTCGCTTTGGATCCGCTAATTTGAATTATGCTATTTTGATTACTTGTGTGAAATAAATGTGAATCTAAATAAGGTCACATAGACATTTTCATTTAGTTAACACATGGGAACTCGAAATCAGAGTTTAGGCACTCGAGTGTCGATTTTTGAGGCGTTACAGTGAGACCTCGGATCCACCTAAGTGGGTGGGACCCTGATTGTGGGGCTCACAACAATGTGTGTACCTTAAATCCACACCATCCAACCATTTTAAAAGTCCATTTTAGGGCATTATGCCAAAAATGAAGCTGACACAACTTTTTGGCAGACCACACCATAGGAAACAATCGTGATTTAATCCTCACCATTAAAAACTTCGTGGATTCCACTGAGATGTTAATTTGCTATCTAATCGATGATAAGGTCACAAACACCTAGATGAAGAGACCACACAAATATCATCTTGATCCAAAGCTTTATGGCCCACAAGAAGTTTTTTAATGGTCAATCACCGCTGATTCCTTTACCATGGTCCATCTGCGATTTAGAGCTACTTCATTTTTTGGATCATGCCTTAAAATGAGCTTTCAATGTAGATAGATGATGTGAATGTAGTTACATACATCATAGTGGGCCCCACAGCCAGGGTCCCACCCACCTCGGTGGACCTCAATCTCACCTAATCCACTCCAACCAAATCAGGTGGGGATTATGTACTACCCACATAAGGATCTAGCTAGAGATGGCTCTATGGAACCTATTGTGATGTATATGTTTTATTGATATTGTCCATCCAATTTTCCATATTATTTTAGGAAATAAGACAAAAACAATGAAGATCTAAGGCTCAAGTGGGCCACACTATAAGAAACAATAGGAATTGGGCGCCTACCATTGATAACTTCTTGGGGCCTTAGAAAGCTCTGCTCAAGCTAATTTTTGTGTTTTCCCTTCATATAGATTTGCATGACCTTATGAAGAGGTTAGATGTCAAATAAGCTTTGTAGTGGACCCTAGGAAGGTTTTAACGATAGTCGTTCCGTTCCCACTGCTTTCCGTAGTGTGGTCACCTTGAGCTTTGGATGTGCACGTATTTTTTGAGACCATGCTCTAAAATGATAAAAGAAAGTTGATGGACAATGTTGATCTAACACATAAATCATAGTGGGCCTAGAGAAGTGCAACACGTTAAAAGTTGGATTGTGTACTACGCAAATGAGAAAATCTCAATGCATAGGGCAATTTTGATATATATATATATATATATATATATATAGAGAGAGAGAGAGAGAGAGAGAGAGAGAGAGAGAGAGAGAGAGGCATGCTCACCCACGCACCTATGCACGTGCACACCTTTACACACGTGTCATTGGTGTCGAATCCGAACGGTCCATAAGATGCAGAATCCCATGAAACCTTAAGGGGTAAATTTCCACCCTGATTAAAGATTTTGGTGGGCCATAGAAAAGAGAAATTCAAATCAAGGGAAGAAACTGTTTGCAATTTTCATGGCCCACTAAAGAATTGGATCAAAGTAAAAATTAGTATCAGGGGATTTGAAGACGTTCTGCTTCATATGAACCGTTCAGATTTGTGAGATTCATCAAATATGATGAGTTTTCAAAAAAGTTCGTACGTAGTAGGTACGAACTGATTCGCAGGTAAGCATTTCCGTACGTACACACACACATATATATATATATATATATATATATATATATATATATATATATATATATATAAAGCACACTCTGGATTCACTGTTAACTCGTTAAGCTATGCCTCTTTCATCGAGAAAAATCAGCCAAAAACTTATAGAACGCTTTTTAAATGCTGAGCGCTTTTTGGAATCCGCATTGAGTAAAAATTATCAGCATTGACAAACAGGCCCTTACTTTCACCTTCCATAGAATTCACACGTGAATTTGGAGGTCTGTGAACGGTTATCCATTGTTCGTTGACCATAAAAATGGCATAGCTTTGCAGCGATCAGAATCATTTACAGTTGTTTCTTTATTTAAAAAAATTAAATATTTTAGCAGAGCATGATGGAAAATACACCCTGAATTTGAATTCATAGCATGCAGCTAAGTCATTAAACCGTCCAGATCATTTATAGATCCACTCATAAGCCAAGCAATCTTGAAACAAAAGCCATCGATGGTGCAGGTTCGGGCAGAGAGCATGGGCACTTGAAAAATGCATCCATATACTGTCCATTAGACGTGCAAATATAGGTCAATGGTGTGAAATCTAAGCCGTCAATCAAGTGTATCCCATCACCGTGAACATAAAATTTTAAGTCATTCCACTAATTCGGTGGTCCCTCTGATGGTTGAAAGGAACTTGACAAATAAGACGTGCACGTGTTTCTGACATTGTGGCCCACCTGATAATGGGACAAGGAGGTATCATGAAATGCTTCTTCCTCATTTGCAAACATGTGAGCCATCGATTTAATGGGCCTTATTGTGGATGGCAGATGCACCATCTGTTTATATGCATACATGGTATTCTGGTGAACTTCGAAGGTAAGGTTTGTTTGGATAGTAAGTGAAAATCTGTTTTCGTTAGATAATACTTGTATTATATTTTTACAAATTATTGGAATCCATAGCTCTCTTGACAATCCAAATAGAGAATCATTCGTTTTCCTTTGGATTCCTTGTATCCAAACATGATTAGAGGAACCTAGCTATATAGATTGCCTGTCTTTTCTTTGCTGAATGTGAAGGTGTTGCCATAGTTTATCTTTCTATTGACTAGACTTTTTTTTTTTTTTCTTTTACTCACGTGGGATTTTGTTTTGTGAATTAAGGGCATTTGGATTGTAAGTTATTGCACCTAAGTTACTTAATGCCTTGGGTAGCTTATCTTGATTTCTACTTATTCCATAGATAAGTATATTTAATAAACAATATATTTATCAATAAAAAAGTAGAAAGTTATTTTTAGTTAGCAACGTTGCTGCACAAGTACTTATCACTCAAATTTGTTCGGTCTACCCTTAATATCCATTTTCCATCATATCGGCCCAACCTTTGACATGGACTATTCATTATGTTGGGCCCACCTTGGTCACGTCTTCAATGTGAAATGTCCATCATGTAGAGTCCACCTTCAATGTGGACCTTCCACCTTGTGAGGACCACCTTCGATGTGGGTCGTCCATCATGCAGACCCAACATTAATGCAGACCGTCCATCATGCAAGGCCCAACTTCTAAGCGGGTCGTCCATCAATCGAGCCACCTTGGATGTGGATCATTCATTATTAGGAACTGACCTTCAATGTGAATTATCCTCATGTTGGGCCCACCTCAATATGAGTCATGTTTATCATTTGGAGCCTACCTTTAATATCCATCGCCCATCATGTGGAGCACACCTTTGATGTGGATTGCCAATCATGTGGGCCCCATCTTTGATGTGGACCATCCACTACGGCCGACCTTGATGTGGGCATCCATCATGTGGAGCCCGCCTTCAATGTCCACCGCCCATCATATAGAGCCCACTTTGATGTGGACCATCATGTGGGCCTCACCTTCAATGTGGGTCGTCAATCATGTAGGGCCCGGCTTGGATGTATGCCACTCATCATTAGGGGCTGACCTTGATGTGGACCATCCATTATGTAGGTCATCCATCATGTGGGGCCCACCCTCAATATTATTGTCTATCATGTCGAGCCACCTTAATATCCACCACCCATCATGTGAAGCCTACCTTTAACGTTATTGTCAATCATGTGGAGTGACCTTCAATATCCACCACCCATCACGTGGAGCCCATCTTTGACATGGACCATCCATCGTGTGGGCCCCACCTTCAATTTGAGTCGTCCATCATGCAGGGCCCACTTTAGATTGTGGGTCATTCATCATTAGGGGCCTACCTTTGATGTGAACAATCTATAACACAGGCTCACCTTGATGTGGGTCATCCATAATATGGGTCCCACCTTTGATGTGGACCATCCATCTTGTCGGTCCATCTTTGATGTGGACCGCCTCATGTGGGCCTCTTTTGATATGTACCATCCGGGGAGAGAGAGAGAGAGTCACTTATTTTAGATAAGTTTGGTTTATGATTAGTTATACTTAAGTAACCTTTTTACTTAACAGTACATAATCACTTCAGTTAATTTTTTAAAGCTTTTCTACCCTTCATAAGTTGCTGAAGAGAGGCACCGGGAAAGACGAAAGAGAGGAGAATCTGATAAGTATATTATTTGCCAAACATACTTATCTTCTTAATAAGTAGAAACTAAGATAAGCTAATTGTGAAATAAGTAGCTTATCTAAAGCACAATCCAAACAGGCCCTTATTGACTTCACTAAGTTAAAAAAGTTACTTATTGGGTGGTATCCGACGGGCCCTAAATTTCCTCACCTTTTATGTTTCTTGGGAACGTTTAGGACATTTGGCCCATGGAAAGAACTTTCCTAGCAATTCTCAGAATTAGTGTTTGGCTATGTATTTTCCTCAAAAAGTTTCTTTTTCGCAAAAACTCCAATTTTTCCTACATGGGTGATCCACCAGCCTTCTGCCCCAATTGTTCCCACCTGGCAATTGATAAGCAGGGGCCCTGGTTCTTCATGGTTCCCACCAAGTGAACCCTTTTCTGGATGGGTTTGCATCAATGGATGCACCGTTGGTTCCTAAAGCAAGTCCTTGCGTTTGTTGCGCAACACCACGGATGTGAAATAGGTTTCACCATACTAGTATAGAAAGCATAGTTTTAAAACCCAAAAACTTGGACTGGACGTTTGGCCAGGTTAGGTTGACTTCAAGACCTTACTCAACTCGATATTTAATTATTATAAAATGAAATATTAAGAAAAGTAGTAGATATTTAAAATAGTTAGATCTAAGAAAATATAAAGTAACACAAATCTTACCTCGTAAGGGAAGTGACTTGGTTCGAGTCGTGTCAAGTCGGCCAAACCGTCAAGTCCTTGCTGTCGGCATCGCTTGGGTTCACGCAGTCAGCTTCATTCTTGTGGGCTGGCCAACCATTTCACCAGCTTCACCAGTGATTACAGATGTCTCTAGAGTCCATAATTGCCATGAAATTCACAGATACAAGTACCTATGAAAAAAGAAGAAGAAAAGAAACAGCCACATCCAACCTTGTATAACTTGACATACAAGTACTTCTGATTTCCTGTTCAGTGGAACATCTGAGCCCTGAAAAGGGTGGACCATGCCATAATGATCGTAGAAGTGAGCCAAACATGTACATTGAGTTAGGCCATTGGTTAAGCATTGATTCCAATGGTGTAGCCTACCTCATGAACGGACCATCCTGGTTTTCTATTTTTCTTTTTAATTTCCAGATTCACTGTTTATGCCCCCTTCTGCTAATTTTGAAATCAGTAAATTTAGTAAATTAAGGAAACTAAACAGACGAATTACATAAAAATATCATGAATTTGAAAATTAAAATATTGCCAATGGATCCAAACAGCCCCAGATGTGATCCAAAGAAACTGAAACATTAAAAGTTGTTATCACTTCCCATCTGAAATGAAATTGATTATAGCTGAGGGAGGGAGGGGAGTTGTGAATCCTACCTATTGTAGATTCTGTTTTCAGCTTTGTACACAGCTGAAGTAGATTGGTTTGTCATCAATGGGAAGTTGGCCATGCAGCCAAATGTGCTTTGGACCACTGCACATCATTTTCAAGCCAATGATCAATGATTTTTTATTTTTATTTTTTACTTGTCTGCTTATATTATTAATTGGATCACAAATCACTGTGGATGATAAAATCTCAACACAAAACTGTATCAACCTTAGATTAAAGTTTCAAAATCGAGCAAGACAAAACTACCAAAATCGGTTGTCCCACATTGCCAACAGAGCCAATACCCAACTGCAGTGATCATCCCCCACTTCTCCAAAACTTGTAAACTTGAGTTAAACAAGAATTACCTGCCATTGATCTCAAAGTTCCTATAAAGGGCCCTCATTCAAGAGTCTAGTCCAGATCAATTACAAGTTCTTGAAGGCTGATTCATGAGTTGGTTTCTTCTGGGGGGTCAACCTTGCCAGTAGAGCTCTGTTTTGACAGTGTTCGGAATCGATGAAATAGAAGCTGTCGTTGGCCTTGAATGTCACAAAAGGCCTGTTGGTTTCTGGTGGCCTAATATCAGAAAACCTGATTGTCTTTGGAATGTGCGTCGCTAACCATGACAACATCTCTACCTCGAAGCTATCCGAGCCGGGCTGCCACTTGAGCTTGTGAACATAAGGGCTAACAAACCAGTGAAGGGCTGCAGTTGTGGAAGCGCTAAGGAATATGACAGAAGACGCAACAGCACCTTTCAGAATCACGTTCATGTCGGGCCCAGTCATGAAGGTTATGACAGGACCAAGAGACACCGAAAGGCAGCAAGTGGAGAGCGAGAGTAGCTTCACTTTCTTGATGGTTGATGAGATTGGCCCATAATACACGATTCCAGTGTCTTTACCATCCTCATTGATGTCTGCAGTTCTACGCGGTCCGATGCTGATTTTGCTGTCATTCTCTTCATTTCTCTCCTGAGCAGCCTGAGAAGCCCATCTTTTCTGAGTACCCAAACGATTGAAGTTCATGTGCTCATATTTGTTTGGAAGTGGGGACCTGACAGTTGAGAATGACTCCCATGCTCCAAAACTCCTATGGGTATGAAGGCCTGCTGATAGACAATGGGAAAAAAAAATGCTTCAAGTAGATATATTAGAAGCCCATATGGGTCTTGCTAACATCCCCACCTTCATGAGGACGTTCGCAATGTTCTCAAAGCTTTTGAATGACCCATGGGATGACATACTATCAGTTTCAACTATTCATTCCTTCATACAACAAGAAGCAAACCAGGGTGAAAAAAAATAAATAAATCATGCAAATGGGATTATCCTAAACATCCAATCCATGGAAAATAGGCAATCAAGATTAAACAGAGAAACAAAATAGGTCCAATCATCATCTTAAAACATCCATTTGATAGATTCTTCATATTGCTTATGATTCCAAAGTAGCACTATGGTTTCGTAATTCTAACCATGTAATCTATCACTTGTAAACAATGAATGGTTGTAACAAAATTGGCCATGTGTGTCTATAATATATATATATATATATATATATATATATATATATATATATATATATATATATATAGAGTCATGCTCCCCTGCGCACCTACGCACGTGTGCACCTTTGCACACGTGCCATGGGTGTCTAATCTGAACGGTTCATGTGATGCGGAATTCCATGAAACCCCATGTGACAAATTTTCACCCCAATCTAAAACTCTAGTGGGCCAGAGCAAAGAGAAATGCAAATCAAGGGAGGAAACTGTTTTCATTTTTCATGGCCCATCAAGTTTCAGATCAAAGTAAAACTTCAGCCTGGGGGCTTTCACGAGGTGCTGTTTCACATGAACGGTTCAGATTTTGGATTCAAATCACGTATGATCAGTTTTCAAAAAAGTTCGTACGCAGTACGTACGAACCGGTTCGCAGGTGAGCATTCCGCTATATATATATATATATAGCAGGTATTATATTTGTTAGGAGGAAGAAATTTTCTCGTCTCTACAAAGTCACATTTATCTTTTTCAGTGGAAATTAGCCGTGGAACATTCAGGGGTTTTGTCTTTTAGAGAATCCCAAGGCACAGTTGACTGCATACATAATGATGGAAGCCCATCCTCTGTGACTTATTGGTTGCAGGGAGCAACTGCCACCCAGTTTGAAAAGTGAGCAAATCTGCATTTAGCAATATTTAAACAGTGCCATGTTGTGTTTTGAAATAGTCTTCTGTTTGGAACATGCAGAAACTCCATCCAGAAGGCTGGTCAACGGAAAGGTCAGTCAAACTGGCTCAAAATGGCAAATGCAGCTGGTAGATGAACTTAGAACAATGGCCATTCCACGCAATGCACCCTAAAGTAAATTATTATTATTATTGATAACCCTAAAGTAACACCCAAATGCACACTCAGTGGTCCATTGGATACCGATATTGAAAACATTGTGCCTGGGCATATATCGAGGAGGTGATCCTATGGCACACATGAATGAGAATCAGAGACGGCAGTAAGTGGGTCCTAAAATTCGACCATGCTCTCTCCTGGGATCCAGGTCATGTAACGTCCAGAAGCATCTAATGGAGTACAATTTGCAGTAGGAGCGTAGAGCAGAGAGCATTCGCACAACACAATGTTCACTTTTTAGACTGCCCTATTCAAATGGAGAACTCCTATCGTAAATGAATGTTCCATCCAAATAAGATAGGGACATATCCATGTTTTAAGAGCAGTTTCTCCCTTCCCTACGGGAAAACATACCCACTTTCCATTGAGAGATAAATTTCTAGGAAGAAACAACTTACCTTGTTGAATGCAACTCACTAAAAACTTTGTATTACATGCCAGAAGTGTAAATTATCAGTTACTTGGTATTATATGCCGCAGGTGTAAATGCACCGGTTGAAGTCCGATGCTGTCCTTCTCAATTATTTAAATACCAATAACATCACCCAATACTTTAAAAAAAGAAAAATCACAAATTTTGAAAAAAAATCTTTCAAATTTTTTTTTTTTTTTTTTTTTTTGGGGGGGGGGGGGATTACATTCTTAAGATTTTGATTAGTACTTTTAATTTGTTTGAAGAGACAAGGGGATTTGGGTGGAGAATTCAAGATCAGAAGCAGTGTGATACTAGAAACCAATCGGTGAGTTTTTGTTATTAAATTGGTTTCTCTTATTTAAATTTCTTAGTATCAGTGGAACTAAGTAATCAATGAATTTGCATGTTTTGCATGCTCAATTATGGATTTTTACCCCTAATTTTCGCTTTTGAGGAACATGAGGGAATTTGGAGAAAATCTAAAATTTCCTAGATTTCACCAATTTAACTCACAATTAGAGTGTGGAAAAATCGTATAAGAGTGATTGTAGGCTAATCTACAGATTGAAGAAAGTTTTTGGAATTTTTAATTAAAAATTAAAAATAAATAAATAATATTTAAAAAATACACTAAACAACTAATGTTTGTTCATAATATTTATGTATTGATGAGTGTGTGATAATCTTAATATCAGCCACACTCGTTCATTTATTTTAAAAGATAAATCTAAACATTTTAAGAATTATTAAAAAATATATTTTTTAAAAAGTAAATGCACTATACATTATAGGACAAATTTAGTGTAATTAATGAATACATTCAATGTGCTAATAAATTATGAATTATAGAAATATTAGTGATATGTATATATATATATATATTGATTTTTAAAATAATTAAACTTTGTGAAAATTTTCAAGATGATATTATTTGATGTACCTAAATGATAAGATTTGAGATGATATTTTTGTTTCATACATGTCTTCTATGATTTATAAATGATATGAACCAATTATGGATATAATTGCATCATGTTTGTTAGATAGACAACGCCTAATCTAGGACCTTATACAAAGGAAACTTATTACATGTCCTCGTTTTTTGTAATCTTTTGAGTTCTAAGTGTGTAATAATCTTTTTTAACATACCCTGAAGTTTCATTTAAAATTTTGATCAATTTCCCAATGTTTTCCAAAAACAACGATACATGCAATATTTTCCACGTGATACCAATATGTTTCTGCATCCCAATGTTGTGATACTTGCATCGATATTCGATACCGATATTTAAATAATTGGTCGTTTCTATTTTCCTTGTATTCATTTGATGAAACAATCAACATGGAAGAATTGACAGTATGGAAGCTCCAAATATGATTTCAACCAATCATGATTTGGATAGCAATGGATGCTGTTCAAATCTAAGTTGTTCTTAGCCTCCTAGATGTACGAAGCATTGTAATTGAAGACCAGCCCAAAACTTATTTAATATGACGTGACGGCATTTGAGAAGGAATAACGAGAGGAGATAAAGAAATCAAATAGTAGATCCCAACTAAGCCACACAATTTGTGCTCTAATTTGACACACATATTGGAAAGTAGTTATATTAGATTTGTTTCTTTCTTAATTGTCCAAGGCATGAGATGAATGTATCAAAAGATCAATTTGGTTTCCTGCCAGGGAGGTTTGCCACTGAATCTATTTTCTTACCTAGACAATTGATGGAGAAATATAAGGAGAGCAAAGATCTCCACAAGGTCTTCATTGACTTAGAGAAAGCATATCATATGATAAGTTCCCTATGAAATTAACCTAGTGGGTGTTGGAAAATAAAGTAGTTTCAAGAGGATATATTGAGATGATAAAGAATATGTATCAGGGAGTGGTAACAAAAGTGAGGACCGCTAGTGGAGAGAGTTCCCAGTTACTGTAGGCTTGCACCAGGGGTCTGCATTGAGCCAATACCCTTTTGCATTGTTTATAGATGAGTTAACAAGGCATCGGTAGAAAGAGATCCCATGGTGTATGTTGTTTGCAAATGATGGAGATTTTATTAACAAGACAGGGAGGGCGTAAACACAAAGCTAGAGATTTAATGGAGGGATGCATTAGAATCTAAAGGCTTTAAAATTAGTCAGACTAAAACAGAGCATATTGAGTGCAATTTTACTAATAATAGGAGTGGAAACAAGGAATTAGTTTATATTGATGATGAAAGGTATCCCAAAATGATCACTTTTGATATCTTGGGTCAACAATTCATGAGAGTGGAGAAGATTGAGAAGGAAGTTCCCCATAGAATTCAAGATGGGTTGAAGGAATGGAGATGTGGCTTTGTAGTTTTATGTGATCATCGTGTACCAATCAAATTGAAGGAGAATTTTTATAAGATAGCTATAAGACCAGCCACGCTTTATGGGAGGATGTTGAGATGGATGAGTGGCAAAACGGGGAAGGATGGAATTAGAAATGAATGCATTTGAGTGAAGTTAGGAGTAGCACCAATAGGTAATAAGAAGAGAGAGTACATATAGATGATCTAGTCATGTGCAATGGAGAACTGTGGCAGTTAGGAGGGAGAGGGTGCAAATCGAATGCTCTAAAAGGACAATGGGAAGGCTCAAAAGGATGTGGATGGAGGTGGTAAGAAAAAGACTTGATGAACTATGGTCTAACTGAAGTTATGTCCCTTGATAGAGTGGAATAGCAGAACAGGATTCGTATAGCCGACCCAATTAGTTGGGATGAGGCTTAGATGATGATGATCCTTAGGATAGCTTTCTTTAGAACAGCTTTTCCTTTATCCATTATCATTATCCTTTTAGATAGTTTTCCTATATCTATTAACAATCCATGCTGGACTAGCAATTTTCTTCTTTGTTTAAGACTACTACGTGTATGGCATATGTCTGGAAAAGCAAATTAGTTGAATGAAAGAATGCTGTTTTTACTTTGGTTTCCTGTTATGGGATTCAAGTTCTTATTGGCGTGATCCCATATAAGCACCTTGGTGCAACACCTTTGGGTTTGTGTGAAGCCGCATAGTTCACACTTTAGTTGTTATTTTTCTGATGATTGCAGATTTTGGAGTGGACTGAAGCTGTATCATGTCATCTTCAAGGATCGTGAACTCTACATTAGTTAGTGCTTTCAAGTTTATGCAATTTAGATGCTAGATCTTCATGTTGTTGCATCATCTTCACTTGTTTTAATTTTTGAACAATCAATTTTCAGATCAAAATCTATTCTTGTACTAATCAGTTACTGGGATTCATCATATCTCATTTTTTTGTCCGCATTGAACCTATCAATCGGTAGATCTGAAGTCATTTTCTGCTTCTAATTTGTTCGAGCAACAATCATTCTGTCCAGATCTTGTTTCCTGCAACAAGAAGAGTGCACAACAATTGGCTTTTTTTTTATTTTTTTGAAAGATGAAAGATGATTGGATTAAACTAAAAGAAACGGGAAAACAGAGAGAACAAAACCGAAACAAATCCAGAAAAACAAAGAAGCAGAAGAAGGCAGAAAAGCAAAAACTGAGGATGAATGAACTGCTGAGATAGCAGAACAGAACAGCTCAGCTCACACCCCTAAAAACAGCATAACAACTCGCTTTTTGCCATAATACTATTCGTTTAAATTTGATTTAAAATTTCATCCACTAATTAGTTAAGAGTGATTTTGATTTTCCATATCCTAATCCCAAATATCCCACTTGAAAACCTAAGCTTCATCCTGCCACACCTAAAACCTCTACTGCAACTACCCAATACCCATAAAGCCCCAACCAACATCCATCTCAGCTTTCAGCTTATTCCAAAACACATACACAAATCCGTATATCACATTCTCCAACCTTTAAATACAGTCCAAACTCAACCCCACCCAAAAACAACATCCGAACTATTGTAGAATATGTCTACATATTGGTAGAATATGTCAATGTTGCACTGATCATGCGGATAACATATCGGTAGAATATGTCTACGTTGCACTCATGCTAATGTCCCTCCCTCTCTCCCTCATCTCTTGAGGGAGAAAAACTACACATTCTAAGAGAGAGATTTCAGAAGATCAATGGAGATTTTTTGAAGATATATTGGTAAGTATAGGATTTTTTCCACATCTAGAGACAAAACAAGAAAAACTCAGGTTCTAATTTTCGTTGTGTAAGGTACAAGTGAAGGTCTTTTGTAGGCTTTGGCGACATCTATATGGTCCGTATCATTAATATGGAACCTATGAAACTTCAATTGTGCAGATCCGTCATGGATTGAAGCTTTGCTGGTCTTTTTTCTTCTTCTTTTTTTTTGGGTGCTATAGTGCTGCCACACAAGGGTATTTTTGCAGTTTTTTTTTTCCTGCTCCTCATGATCTGAGTTTATGGTCAGAAGGAAGTGTTGCTGGGTGTTTTTCTCTATCTTTGGTGATTGATGATTGGTATCTTTGGGCGTTACAATGGATAAATCTGGTAATTTTAGTGAAGGAAACTCTTTAAGTGCAAGTTGTACCTTTGGTACTGTCACAAATTCGAAGGCAGTCTTGGGTTCTAGTGTTATTGAACATCCTAGACTGCAAATTACTGCCGCGAAGTTTGATGGAGAAAACTATCTTGAATGCTCCAAGTCAGCTCGAATGTTTAATGATGGGATTAAAAAAGTTAATACCTTGATGGTAACCTTTTTTTTTTTTTTTTTAGTTAAGGATAATGGAAAATTTTATCAAAGGCCTTGTAAAAGCAAGACAGGAAAAGAAAACGAAGGGGAGAACCCACAGGGATTACAACCCAAAGGCAAACAGAATACAATCACAATCATTCACATCTTTCAAAAGAGCTGCCCTTTCAGACACATACACCTTAATTGAAGCCACTACCACCTTGATTGAGCCTAAGGAGTTCTGAAAATACCGTCTATTCCACTTGCCCCAAATAGCTGACCACATGGCAGGCAAAATCAGATGCCATATAGCCCCATCTTTCTTCCCCACACCTCCCCCATACCACGCTCAAAGGAGGTCCCTCACCGTACCCGGCATAACCCAAGACATCTCAAATATAGCAATAAAATGTGTATGCACCTTGATAGTGAAAGTACACGAGATGAATAGACGATCAATAGATTTGGCCACTTGCATGCACAAACAACAATTGTTCCGGATAGTCATGGACCTCTTCTAGAGGTTGTCTACCGTCAAAACCTTCTTCCTACCCACCAACCAAGTGAAAGAGGTGACCATAGGACGGCACCGTAGAACCATAAATGATATGCATGGATCCCTTCTGAACTTATCTGATTAGGAAAAAGCATCCAGTAAAAAGATCTAATCGAGATTTGACACGAGCTGTGAGCACTCTGCACCATAGAGTCGGCTCCCCCCATGGAAAAACGGGCTGCAGACAGGCCCATAAGGGAAACAAACTCATCTAGCTTGTTGTCTGGAAGATTCCTCCTACAAGGAGGCGTCCAACACACTGAGCAGCAGTGAGAGAAGCTATCCGCCACTATCAAGCCTTTCAAAGGTGTGCCAAATTAGGGAAGTTTTGATGCAAGTGATAATCACCACACCAAGTATCATCCCAAAACTTAACCCTGGTCCCATCACCTAAGGAAAAAGAGATTCCTTTCCAAAACTTCAATCTTACAGACACTATTGACTTCCAAATGTTAGAAGCCTAGTAAAGAGAGGACTCCGTTACTTCCCACCCCCCCCCAAAGAGAGTGTTCTTATTAGCAATTACCTTATGCCATAAGCTCCATTCCTCCAATCTGAACCACCATAACCAATTATTGAGAAGAGCCAGATTCATCCTACGTAAGTCCCATAATCCTGTGCTGCCTTCGGTCATAGGCCTACACCTCCTCCCATTTCAAAAGGTGAAACTTGTTACCATCTTCCGACCCACTCCACAAGAAAACCCTCCTAAGCTTGTTCTCTCCTAACACTTGTGGTAAAGCTTGTCATAGGCAATGGGAGCGCATTTGTGAAGACAGAGGAGTTAATGAAGAAATACAACTTGTATTGGACCCCTTGTACAGTCAATTGCATTGATTTGATACCTGAAGCGATCTCTACTAGTGAAGAGTGTGATTGTTGATTCTCGGGCAATTACAAATTCCATCTACACCTGGCTATTAGCCAAGATGCGGGGGAAGTGTGGAGGGGATCTAGTGCAACCTGAGACGACATGGTTTGCGACAAATTTCATTACCTTGAACAGCCTCCTAAAACACAAACAAGGGCTAAGAGGGCTCTTCAGCTCTAAGGAGTATACACGGTGAAACCAAAGCAGCAAAAAAAAAAAAATAGCATGAAGGATTGAGGAGCTTGTTTTGAGCTGCTCCTTCTAAGACCGCGTGCAGAATGTGGTGAGTATTTTGAAACCCCATATATGCAATCTTAAGGATGGTGGATAATGAAACATACATCAATGTTCCATGTACAAGCCCATGCGAGTAATGAAAGATGTAATAGAGGCTAAAGCCCGGAATTCATATAAATGGTGCATGAAAGAATTGATGACCACTGGAAAAAGACTCTCAAGCACCCAATTCACAAGGTTGGTAAGTAATTAGATTTAATTTTCTATCTTTCAATATTGTACCTATTGCTTGCATAAATAGACTTGTATGGTTCTTTTCTTATACTAATATGTGGATATGTGAGTTGTATTGGATTTCAACATACTTGAATCCCAAGTACCACTACAGTCATAGATGTAGCAAGGATAACAGCTTAAAGAGGCACTGCATGATGTCTATGAGGATGTTAGGGCCATCCCTACATGCAGTGGTTGGGAGCCACTCCTCAAAGTCATTAGCAGGTGAAAATCCTTGGGTGTACAGTGTATTGTTAATTCATAATTGGGTGTCCCCAACTTTCCAGGGGAAGCCAAATCGGGAACAAGGTAAGCATGATTTGCATATAACTCTTGTCTAAATTCATAGCTTCTTGCAACACTTTATAGTTTATACTGAAAATTACCATTAAATGCCATCAACAAGTTCTCGCCTACCAGATGCAGTGGGCATGTTTGGATGCGAGGCTGCAAGATTGTCAAGGAAGATGATGATGCCATGTGAGTTATTGCATTAGTTAAAACTTAAAAATTACTTTTTAAGTTATAAAATTACATTCGGAACTAAGGAAAAAATGACCAACTTTGCAAGAGAATAATGGGCCATGTACGGGAGCAACTACGAGGTGTTATAGTGACTGGCTATCCGTGTGTTCACACAAACGACATCTTCATCACTATGTGAGCAAAAATGGAGCACATTCTCTCTCATACACACGAACAAGCAGAACATTAGATTATAAGAGGCTTTAGAATCTAGCGTTCTATCACTACAATATGAAGCTTTGAGAGAGGCTGTTACAACCAAAAGGCACAAGAAAAGCACAAGAGGACCTGTTGGATTTAATGATGATCAGTTATCATGCATACCTAGAAGATGTAGAGGACCCATTTTACGAGTGGATAAAGTCAAATGACCTGGATTGAGCAGATGACCAACCTGAGTCGAATATAGAAGAGGAGGCAGCGTCATAGGGCATTGATGTTGACATTGTTGTTTATAAATCAATTCATATATCACAAATCCATGGATTAGACCACAGATCTATTGAACTCTAAATTATTTTAATTTTTTATTAAAAATCCTGAAAAGTGCTTATGCTTTCTCTTTGTTTCTTCCACATTAATTTTTCTAGACTTATGAGCTTCTAAGGGTCTGTTTGGCGTGCAATATGTATTGTACGGATAGCTTTGCCATAATAAAGTTCTTTTATGATGATTGTAGTTGTAATTACAATAGAGATTTCGTGTTTGGTACAACACAAAGAGTATCAACTACATTGTTCGCTATTCATGTATAAATTTGAAAGTTTAGACTCTATTTGATAAAATGGTATAACTCATTAAAAAGGCATAAATTATGTAAACTAGACCATTGACATGCCTCACTCTAGATAGACGACTCCCAAAAACCATCTAAGAACAGGTTCTTGATGAATTAAACATAGATGTTTATTTATTTATTTTCTTAACTGTCTCTCTGTTGGAGACATCGAAAGACTAATATTGTGCTACACATGAGATTTTGTGTTTACATCCTATTTATAATGGGTCCCCTAGTTTGGACGGTTTATTCTTATTTAAGGTAGGACACTAGAACAATTTTATAACTCATGTGTATAAACCATCACACAGTACCAGAGCAACTAGACTGAAATTCCCTTCCCTTCGGGAACTTAGAATGCAAGCATGAATCAACATACATATAGCGTGGTGATTGCTACTAACCAAATACCATGTGTGGGAAACATACATGAGATCCACCTCGTCCATCAGCCGCACGTGATGTTCAACCTTGATCCCAAAAATAGGTTGATCCAAAACTAAGGTGGGCCACACCATAGGGCATACTAGAAAAGTATACCGAACATATCTAAATTCATGTGGTATGGTCCACTTGAGATTTGGAATTTCTTGACTTCTAGCGAGTCGCTTAATCTTGTGGAGTGTTAGATAAAAGGATTGCATCGCATATACACACTATGGACCATGGTAGACCCCATTTCACATTCTTCTTCTTCTTATTCAATAATCTTGCTTGCATAGTTGGTTAACGTGCGAAAAGCAAAATACCGTATGTTAATGGTGTCATTCCTATACGAATATTGCTAT
This sequence comes from Magnolia kwangsiensis, assembly GCA_037074715.1. NCBI lineage: Eukaryota > Viridiplantae > Streptophyta > Magnoliopsida > Magnoliales > Magnoliaceae > Magnolia > Magnolia kwangsiensis. The sequence goes on along the minus strand of CM073575.1, from coordinate 123,784,983 downwards.
GATGCACGCGAAATGGGCCCTAGACTTGATATATCGATAGGCTTGCCCCAAAATTATCTACATGTGGTCACATTTTTTAAAAAAAAATGTTGATAACCATATTTCTTTCTATGTTATATTTTTTACTTAATATATATATATATATATATATATATATATATATATATATATATATATTTTAAAAAGTTATTTTTTATGTTATTTAAATATAGTAGTAAGTTAAAGTCAGCCTTAGCAGTTAGCCTTCTAAGAGTATATGTATCTTTTTTATATTCGAATCACAAATATATGACTTGACAAATTGATGTGAAAGGGACCAGTGTGACAGCTCATTTGTAAAATGTCCAGTTATTATGATTTGTTTCACATTCATGGCATACTATTTATCATACTTGTATTACTGTAGACTTGCAATGACATGTGATTAGCAAGTAGCAAGGAGGACCATGGGGCTGAAGATAACGTCTCATGAATGTGCAAATAGCATTGGGTGGTTGCATGGAAGAAAGTAGGACATGATAGAGCTAAAGTCACGTGCAGCTATTATGGGAATGCGTGATCTGAAGTGACTAGATTCAAGGAGCATTTGGATAATATTAAAGGGGAAACTAGGAGATTCCCACATACTGGAGGAGTGACAAGATTCAAGAAGCATTTGGGTCATAATTCATAAATATCAAAGGTAAAACCAGGGGATTTCTGCATAAACCTACAAATATTGGGATACATGAACCTATAGGGATTAGGATCAAGGTGTGATTTGGTTCTTCTGAACGTGAAATGAGGAAATGAACAACAGAAAAAAAGATTGCCAGTGTGGAAAGAAGGAGCATTTGGATAATATTAAAGGGGAAACTAGGAGATTCCCACATACTGGAGGAGTGACAAGATTCAAGAAGCATTTGGGTCATAATTCATAAATATCAAAGGTAAAAAACCAGGGGATTTCTGCATAAACCTACAAATATTGGGATACATGAACCTATAGGGATTAGGATCAAGGTGTGATTTGGTTCTTCTGAACATGAAATGAGGAAGTGAACAACAGAAGAAAAGATTGCCAGTGTGTAAAGAAGGAAGTTGGCAACACAAAGAAGAAGGGAACTCATATGAGTGACTAGATTCAAGAAGCACTTGGGTCATACATAAGGTGACACTAGGGGATGTCCAATTGCACCTACAGAAATTAGGATACATGCATTAAAGATTATGATCAAGGTTTCTGATTTGGTTCTTGTGAATGTGAAATGAGGAATCAACAGAAGAAGAATAAGAAGAAGAAGAAAAAGAGATTGCAAAGGCAGAAAGAGTAGAAGAAGGAAGAAGGAAGAATGAGGAGAAGGAAAAGAAGAAGATTGTGAAGAAGAAGAAGAATGTAAAACTGGATACATGCACCTATGGAGATTAGGATTGAGAAGAAGATTGCAAGGGGAGAATTTGGAAAGAATGCAGGAGGAGGAGGAGGAGGAGGAGGAGGAGTAGAATAAGATGGAAATGGAGAAAAAGGAGATGAGGAGGAAGGAGACAACGGAATAGGGGAAGGATGAGAAATAGGAGGAAGAGTAGGAGGAGAAGATAAAAAGAAGGGGAAGAATGAGGAGGAGATGAGGAGGAGAAGCAAGAGAAGCAAAAGAAGGAGAAGGAGAAGGAGAAGAAGCAAGGAGATGAGGAGTTACAAATCATGATGCACATCATCAACTCTTAGGTGCAACAAGCCCACTATGCGCAAGTGTGTTGTCCACAAACAGGAGATGGGAGATAATTGTATAGAAGCTACAGACCAGAAAACCTTCAATTGACCATTCTTCTTCACTTTAGAAACCCTCTAATCTAAAGGCCTTACACCATGATCATGACAATGAATTGGGAACAAAGATTACTTTCATGAAGACCCCTCGAACTAGAAAAGAATCCATCTCACATTGCATTCAAGAGGTTCAAGAAAAGATGTCGTAGAAAAGCATTTCCCTAAACCATCTTCAGCATTAAACCACAACTAGTGAAGCTTATACTTCTTCACTTTAAGAACCCTCTAATCTAAAGGCCTTACACCAAGATCATGACAATGAATTGGGAACAAAGATCACTTTCATGAAGACCCCTCGAACTAGAAAAGAATCCATCTCACATTGCATTCAAGGGGTTCAAGCAAAGATGTCGTAGAAAAGCATTTCCCTAAACCATCTTCTGCATTAAACCACAATTAGCAAGGCCTATAGTCCACAAATTCCTATTCTGCATGTGTATAGGTTGTTACATGGATTGTTCTAAGTAGGAGACATATCATGTCAGAAGAATCTGGACGTTGACATGCATATTGATTCTTGAGCAATGCTCAAAAGAACCATATGCATTTACCCATCAAAGTTACATGTTGCATATATACTTCAATGATTACAACACAAGTCTAAATAATGAATACCATATGATTCCTCAGTTAAATATATATTTTTTTTTAAAAAAAAAAAGAAAAAAAAAAGAAAAAAAAAAAGAGAGAGGCAAATTTGCTAATGCAATGGTTATATCGGGTTCTGCATAAAGGTACCTTTTATTTTATTTATTTATATAAAATATTTACTTAAAATTAGTTAAAATATACTTATTGAATCTAGGAGTCCTATTTTTTGGTTCAGCAAATCCAACATTCTGTATCAGTATCATAATTCTAACACTCTTATCCATACCCATCCAACATAGCTTCTTGTCCAAACCCATCTCGATAACTAAGGCCAGTTTCTCCAACAGGCAACACCTCTCTACAGAGTATGCATTCATTCACAATGAGGGTCCCATAAAGAATCTGCCAATCTTTTAACACACCTGGAAACAGGCTGATAACTTCATGTATGGGATTCATCAATGCTTCCACAATCACGTCACAGAGGCTATTCTCAAGTTTGTTGTTCTAGAATCCTTAAGCCCAATCGCATCTTCTTTGTATGGGATGAGGCTAATGAAAATAGAGTTCATATCTTTGGTTAGCTTTGACCAAGAATGAAATTCCTTTTAAAGACGCCCACAAGACCTTCTTTCATGACTCTCCACAACAAGTGGTAGACACCAAAAGAAAAGGCCACTGGGGCCTAGAGCTCTATCTCTTCCCATTTCAAACACTAGTTCTTTAACTTCCTCCTTTACAGAATCTTCTTCCACCCAAAATGCCAAGTCTAGACTGACTTGCTGACTAAATCACTCGTGCTTAAAATAAGTGCAGCAGTAGAAGTTGACAACCAATTTACAATACGCTGCTATTCAACTCAATCCACTGTGCCATAAATGAATAATGCAAGCAATTGAATAGTATCTATCACCCATGTCATAATAAAGGAATGAGCTCCAATGATTATATTTCTAAAACAAGATGTGCACTTGGATTGTATAAATCTCAATGATACATTAAGGGGGAAAATAAAATTACGATTTTCATGCAAGGTAAATACTCAATAAATACTACAACTATACTCTCAAAGCATAAAGGCATGGTGTTTTCAAAGGCAAATGATCCAATGCTGAATAAAAATATCAAAGTTAGTTATCAAGCACTTACTCGCTGGTTATGTGTGGTACACATGCATGACAGGACCTTGTTTATTGGGCCTACCATACAGTGGGACAAACAACAAAAATCACACCAGCCAAATTACCCTCACAGCATATTGGACAACTTTTTCACATTCGATGTTGATGACTACTTGGTCTTTCTCTAACTAGATGGCCCTCCTACACGCGTGCAACAATAATGCGTATTCGAATATGGGTGGCAGGCAATTGGTTAGGTTCAAGATAGGTCTAGGATAGCCCAAGCCAACCCATTTACTAAACGGATCAAGAATTCTGTCCCGAACCCATTACGCAAATGCCAATGCACTAAGCACAAACCTGACCCAACTGACCAAGTGAGTTGTAATTGGGTCGGGTTCAACCGAGCCCGACAATCCTAACTCAGAGATCTTTACGGTGGATCAAACAGACCAATGGTTCATCCAAAATCAAAAGTTTGCTCAAATTGATCCAATACTTGTCTAATTTATTAAGTAAACAAAGAAAATAGAGTGACCATTTGCAAAACATTGGTGCAGTACAAATGGTAAAGTTAGTAAAAGTCCCACCCGGACCATTGATAAACCTAAATGGGGCAGGTTGTGTCGGGTAGGATTCAACCCAACACCGACTAAAGTTCACCCCGAAACCAACCATTTACTAAAACCCAGCTTCATTCTCTACCTCAAGCCCGACCCACTACCACTACCCAAATTTAGCAAGGCTCAGAACTCACAGGCTGAAACGGCCTATAGCCACCCCAACATTTATAACAAGGATATTCGTATTAAGGCTGCAACTTGGATTCGGTTCAACCCGAACCCAATTGATCCAACCTGAGTTCGGGTCGGGTCGGGTCGGGTCAGGTTGGGTTCGTGTTGGAAATGCCAACCCAATTTGAATTTGGGTTTGGTTTGGGTTGAGCAAATTTGGGTCGGTTAGTTCAGCATGCCGTTAGGTCGGGTTGAGTTGGGTTGCTGCAGGCTGGAACTAGTATAGAGGAATTCAGGTTGGGTGTGGGTTCGGCTCCTTGGATTAGAATTTGGGTCGGGGCGGGTTGCGGGTTGGGTCCTCTTGAGCTCGGGTTGGGCATGGGTTCACCGTCAGATTGACCCAACCTGCCTGAGTTGCACCCCTAATTCCTATTCATTGATTTGAGAAAGTTGAATAGAGATGGAGTTGATGATATTGCATACATATTATAACATTTGAAAGTTGAATTGTTCAATTTTTATCGACTGGAGATTAGATAGAAAAAAAAAAAAACCCTCTATTGGGCCCACATGAAATTACGGCCAGCAAAGATGGAGATGGAAGAGAAGAGAGAGACCTGCTTGAAAGCGTGGCGTTGAGAGATGTTTCGAATGTGAGCGGAGCAAGCGGAAAAGGGCAACGGATCTCCCCATGGCTTCAACTTGGACACCCACCTCTCTTTCTTTCGAGTGCTAGGGCGGTCGCTGGCAGCTTTCAGGTTTCAATGCAATACCTTGTACTGACGATGGGTTGTGCTACCGTGGTAGTTCATTGGCGATTTTCTAAATGGTGGTGACCAACACAAGCGGCCATCTCAGCCTTCCAAATCATCAGCCGCTTTTTGGATTTTGGATCAGTTAGAATCGAGGGCCCGTTTGGGAGTACATTGGAATCCAAATCACGATTACATTGGAACCAAGGTTCTCGGTTGAAATAGACTTGAATTCAAATATTCTGTTTGGAAGCTTTTGTCCCGATATAGTAATTTGTGGGTATATTCACTGGACTTAGATTTGATTCAAATCAACTTTCATATCCCGCATTAATTTATATTTATGCACGTGTGTATGATATTTGATGGAATAATTCTAATAAGCCCAATAAAATAAATAGTTTGGCTAAAAAATAAGAAATTTTGAACCCTTAAGTGAGCCACAAATGCAAGGATCAAGAACAAGCGATTCGCCCATCTTTTCTAAGTGTCCATGTAGATGTCTAATGTTTGAATGGTCTAGATCATTCTATTAATGTGCTTTTAGTGTTGCAACTAATAATTAAATTGTTTTGGACAGCCATGCTTCTAATTGATTAATAGCCTATAGACATTTGCTACATTTGTGACTCTAGTGCGCTTAAAAAAGAGGCAAAAAATGCATTTCCCTTGGATTACACCTTTGCAAAAGTTTCAAAACACACCAAGAAAGTAGATTTGAAATATCTCCAACTCCGTTTACCTCTAAAAACAAGGTTGCCAAATATGAAAAACAACTCTTTAGATTTGAAATAGACCCATTTTTATATATTATATTATTATTATTATTTACACACGCACACCTACCCCAACACACTCACACCTTAGTGGGGATTTCACTACCTATGAATACTTGAACCCTTGACATGGTGTTGAAACTCCTGAGAGTCTATTGTTGAGAGATGTCTTAAATTTGGAAATTCTTTAGCGTGCACGACCGGTCATGAGCATGGCTTGATCGGTCGTGGGAGTCTGTTCGACCAGCCGAGCAGTGCACGACTCAAAGTCTAGTGAGCAATGCTTTTGGGGTTCGAGGTACACGACCGGTCGTGGCCTATGCACGATCGGTCGTAGGGGTCCTTTGACAAGTCGAGAAGTCTACTCGGCCAGTCATAGTTACGCAGATTCGTTTCCGAATTCGATGCGGACTGCGGATTTTGAGTCGGCCTTTCGCAAGGTGTGAAAGGGGAAGTTGTCTAAACTATAAATAAGTGTTCATAGGATTTTTCTAGTGGATGGGAAAGCTTTTTAAAGGGGTTCCAGGGAAATTAAAGGGTGTAGCAAGGGTGAGATTCAAGGTTGTTCGAATCGGGTAAGTCCTCTCTCTTTATAATTTCTGTTTTCATAGTGGAGATCTGTCACTTTGTGCCGTGGTTTTTTCCCGAAAGGGTTTTCCACGTTAAATCTGGGTGTTCTCTATGTTCTCTTGTGTGCTTGGTGCCTTGGATTGTTATCCTAGATCTAGATCTGTGTGATTCCGCAGGTCAACAATCCCCAACAAGTGGTATCAGAGCGATCGTTGGGGCATAGATCTGAATCTGAGGGATTAGTAATAATGGTGAGAACTAAGTATGAGATTGAGAAGTACTCAGGGAAAAATAATTTTGAGTTATGGAAGGTTAAGATGATTAGCCTGTTAACCAAGCAAGGCGAAAATTGTGCTCTTGAGGAGCAGAAGTCTACTATGACTGATGCTAATTGGAAGACTCTTGATAAGAAAGCTTTATCATTGATCCGTTTATGTCTCACGGATGAGGTTCTCTACAATGTCATAAGGGAGAAAACTGCGGCTAAGTTATGGGCGAAGTTAGAGGATGTTTATACGAAAAAAATTCTCTGAAAATCACCTGCACTTGAAGCGGCAGTGGTATAACTTCAAGATGGTAGAGGGTGGAGATCTGGAAGCTCACATCAGCAACTTTAATAAATTAGTTTGCAAATTACTGAATATGGATGCAGTAATGAAGGATGAAGAACAAGCATGTATGTTGCTGAATTCTCTCTCGACGTCTTATGAATCATTCAAGGATACTATGTGCAGCATGAATAAAACTCTGAGTGTCGACACCGTTATCTCAGCCCTTCAAGGGAAGGCTATGAGACAACTGAACAGCAACATGGGGACATCTTCTAATGCACTATTTACAGTGGGTAGAAATTCTAGACAAGGTATAGGTTTTTCAGGTTCTAGATCCAAATCCAATAGCAAGGGCAAAGGAAAGGTAAAGTGCTGGAATTGTGGGAAGGAAGGACATTTGAAGAAGGATTGTGAAAATCCTAAATCGAAGAGGGAAGATTCTGAGGCTTCTTGCAGGGAGGCCAACGCTGTCACATCAGATGGATGTGATGGTGATGTTTTATCAGTGTCTTCGCTCAGACGATCATACGATGATCGTAAGGACGAGTGGATGCTATACACAGGGGCATCTTTTCACGTGACTCATCATCGGAGTTGGTTCACTAGTTATAGGGAGTGCGATGGTGGAAAGGTATTTATGGGTAATGACATTGCCTGTAATGTCATGGCTGTTGGTTCTGTGTGCATCAGAATGTTTGATGGGGTAGAGCGTACCTTGATAGATGTGAGGCACGTTCCTGATTTGAAGCAAAATCTGATTTCTCTTGGTGTACTCGAGGTAAAAGGATGCAAGTACACAGGTATTGATGGTGCTCTTAATGTATCCAAGGGGGCATGGGTAATCATGAAAGGGCAACAACTCGGTAACTTGTACAGGTTAATCAGGAGCACTTCAAAAGATGGAGCTGCAGTGGATGTAGTGGATTCCACCTCTGCGCGTGTGTGGCATGTTGGGCATGACCACATGAGCGAGCAGGGCAGGAAGACTAAGACGCGCGGAAAGGAATACATAGCAAGTGGAGCAGCCACCTGTGAGAAGAATCACACGGCATGATCGTAGGATATCGACGAGGTACATGGACGACTCCATTATCGCAGGAGGATTCATCTTCTATTCAGATGGCTCTAGGTGAGCCTGATACTGAGAAGTGAAAGGTGACTATGGGCGATGTGATGGATTCGTTGTACCAGACCGACATATAGGAGCGGGTGGAGTTTTCAGTGGGCCGGAGAGCGGTTAGATGCAGGTGGATCTTCAGGAGGATACATCATAGATACAGGACAAGGTTGGTAGTGAAGGGTTATGCTCAGAGAGAAGGGATTAACTTCTCAGAGATATTCATGCCGACGGTATAGCAGGTGTCTATTAGATCCGTGATTGTCGCTGGTTGGCCAATGTGATCTTGAACTGGAAAGATGAATGTGGAGTCTGCACTTCTGTAAGGGAAAGTGAAGAGCAGATTTACATAAAGCAACCAGAGCGGTTCGAAGTTAAAGGGGTTGAGAAAAGACTTTGCAGGAGGTCGTGGTTCGACCTGTCGGCTAGGCAGTGATTTGATTCTTTCATGGTAAGTTAAGAATTGATGACATGTAGATTACCAATTATGACATGTCTGAAATCAATGTACTGATGACTCGGTTAAGTGGGACATTCAGGATGAAGGATCGGGGGGACTGCAAAGATGGTTCTCGGCATTGAGACTGAAGGAGGAGTAGGCTTTGATAATCACAGGAGAAATACCTTATGTGTAGGTATTGATCAAGGATGTGATAGGCCGGGTAAAGCCGAAGAGCATTCCCTATGTATCTCTCCTCAAGTTTTTCTCAGGTTATGTCTTAAAACATATGAGGAAAAGTAGGATATCTCATGAGCCTTATTTGAATGCGGTTGGCAGTGTATGTCAGGGTTTGGATTAGACCGATTATTTCATAGACTATCAGTGTTGTGAGAAAGTACCCCGGTAAACAATATTGGAAAGCAGTGAGATGATAAGAAAACTACGTCTTTTCTTTTGAGAAGACAGGAGCAAAGGTGGTTGGGCATGTAGATTTAGATCTGGCAGACATGATCAACAAGATTGTTCTTGTAGAGAAGTTCAAGTTCTATGAAACTTCTCTGGGCTTGGCGATGGCGTAAAAGAAGGACGGAGTATGCACAAGAAGCTATGATGTGATACAGAAATAAGAGAAGATGTTAGGTGCTATATGGTTGAAGATTGAAGACATGGTGGAGATTGTTGAGAGATGTCTTAAATTTGAAAATTCTTTAGCGTGCACAACCGGTCGTGAGCATGGCTCGACCGGTCATGGGAGTCTGTTCGACCAGTCGAGCAGTGCACGACTCAAAGTCTAGCGAGCATTGCTTTTGGGGTCTAAGGTGCTCGACCGGCCGTGGCCTATGCACGACCGGTCGTAGGGGTCCTTCGACCAGTCGAGAAGTCTGCTCGACCAGTCGTAGTTGCGCAGATTCATTTTCGAATCCGATGCGGACTGCGGATTTTGAGTCGACCTTTCGCAAGGTGCGAAAGGAGAAGTTGCCTAAACTATAATTAGGTGTTCCTAGGGTTTTTCTAATGGATGAGAAAGCTTTCTAAAGGGGTTCCAGGGAAATTAAAGGTTTAGCAAGGGTGAGATTTGAGGTTGTTCGAATCGGATAAGTCCTCTCTCTTTGTAATTTCTGTTTTCATAGTGGAGATCTGTCGCTTTGTGTCGTGATTTTTTCCCGAAAGGGTTTTCCACGTTAAATCTGGGTGTTCTCTGTGTTCTCTTGTGTGCTTGGTGCCATTAGATTGCCATCCTAGATCTAGATCTGTGTGATTTCGCAGGTCAAAAATTCCTAACATCTATCATCGAAGCAAGAGTAAGGATCCAAAATACATCCATTTACCGCCAAATCTAAGGTGCCAAACAAGGTGTGAATATCACATTCCTCGTGGCATTACTAAGTTACCTTTTGATTCACGTGAGTAAAAAAAAAAAAAAAAACCTAAGTTGTAAATACTTAGACCTAAGGGGCATTTGGATGCCTAAAAAGTTTCAATTTGTAAATACCCTTAGATTTAAGTGGCAATTTGTTTACACGTAAATAAATCATATACTTGGCTAACTAGTAAAGTATTTACAATGGATAAAGTATGTATTTATATTATAAAGCTTGGACAATAAAACCTTTCAAAATTTACAAATCATATAAGGAATTGATTTTTTTAGGGCCCTAAAAAAGCATTAAAGCATGCACACATTGGACAGATTGGATATCCTCCACCCATCACAGTGAGCTCCAAATGTAATCTGAAAGTTTTCAATGGTGGACATCCCATCCTTCCCTGGTGGGGTCCATTTAATAATCAATGAGCTATTTTTTAAAGCTATATAGAAGAGCATCAAGGGAATCACATGATGAACATATTGGATGTACTATATATATATATATATATATTATGATGGGCCCCACATATCATGAGTATATATATCAACCATTGTGTTTTACTATGTATAATGCCTTTTTAGCTATAAAGCCTTTACCTATAATCTAAAATGACTTTTTACGGGGTTTCATATTACAACTAAAAGTTATAGTTTATTTACAACCTGTAATGCATTTACAAGTAAATGTAAGTATTCAAACAACCCCTGTAATCTGATTACATGTAATCCCTTTACAACTTAAGAATTTTATCGGCATTCAAACAATACTTAAGAGTTTCAGGTGTGAAGTGTTACAATATGTTTTGCTTTGCTTTGACCTACAAAGTATTTATAAATTACTAGTTATAGCTAGCGAGACGTTGGAGAGATTATGAAAGAGATTATTAACTACAAGCATCTCTTAAATATTTAATTTTTTTATATTAAACTTGTCATCTAAAATGCATAAAAATGCACAGATTCTAAAAGCTCATGTAATCTATAAAGTATTTACAACTTGTAAAGGGTTTATAAATAATTACAAGCATCCAAATAGCCTCGGAAATATTTTACCCTTTACGATAAAAGGATTTTATATGTATTTAAATGACTCCTAAGCATCTAATTTTAACCCATGAATTGCACTCCTGAAATATCATCCTATTTTTAGGATCCATCGAATAGTCACCAATTCAATTAAATTATCTCTCTTGTCCCTTAACCAACCATGAAGGTATATTTTTTTTAAAATGTAATTATATATGGGATATTAATCCTACCATAACAAATTACATGGTTATACACAGTTGTATATTTTGAAAGTATGGTAGGATCTTATATAGAATCAATGGTAGTAAAAGATAATCAAATAGATGGAATTCCTCGAAGAATGCGGCGAAATAATAATTTTTCTCTAAAAAAACACAAGAAGTTTATTATCAAGGACCTCCTAATGACGTGTACATCAGATTTCCAAAATAAAATTTAAACTTAAGAAAGTTAATCTTTACCAATAATTTGCTAATATAGATTAATTTGTTGTTGACGATGATCATTTGACGTATAAGGTCTCTTCTAAATTCACTACTGGAGAGATCTAGAAAGGCCAAAGCTACTCCTTTAATAGGTGGTAAGGAAAGCTCAAATTGTCCACAAAAAGTGGTCCGAATAGATCAAGAGGATGATGTGGGAGGAGGAGCATGAAAATCTCATCTCATCTCTCTCTCTCTCTCTCTCTCTGTGTGTGTGTGTGTGTGTGTGTGTGTGTGTGTGTGTGTAATACTCTGCACCTTCCAGTACTCGAGTGTTATCATGTAATCTAATTTAATATAAATACAAACCTAGGTTAAGCAAATGTTCACGTTCATTCTAGTCTAAATCCAACTAGTAGGAGGATCTTCATTCGTAGATTGAGCCATCTGGCCCTCTAAGCATAGGACTATTGGTTAGATCTCTACTTATAGGGTCTTTAGGGCACACAAAACTAGTGAGGAGAGTGTCTGTAACACTTGTGTTTTTGGATATCAAAATCTAACCGTTGGAATTATAGATCAATTACGGGATTCGAGGTAGATTATTCGATTTAGGCCTTGCATCATGCAGTGATGGATTTGATCGTCAAAACTAGTCATTTAATCCATCCAAGTTACTCTTGGACCGTCAATGAACCGTTTTGAGATAATCCATCCGTTCAAACCCCTGATCGTTCATTCAATTGAAAAGTATGGACCATTAATTGTACAAATAACTGTCGGATTTGCCCTAAATCAGGTTACAAACCAGTAGGCATGTTGATGATCAGATCTGGAATACTCTGACCATCAGGTGTTCAGGAATCACAATCTAAACCCAAGAATAAACGTTGCATGACCCATCTATACAAGATGACATCAATTTAAAATAGATAAAGTGGCCTTGGGTGGCCCATAACTTAGATGAATGGCGCGGATTTCATGATCGGGCCACATAATATCGTCAGGTCTACAAAGATCCACAATTAAAGTCTGAGATTTTAAAACCATGGCCCACTTAAACCTTGGATTAGTCAGATCATTGGTCCGATGTCTCAAATGAGACCCTTAAAGAGAATGGATGGTGTGGATCCACTAAAACATCACCGTGGGCCCTATGCATCTGAAGAGGTGCACCCGCAGTGCACCAGACTTCCAACACGATCAAACGAGCGCTGACCTGCGCTCGTCCAAAAAAAGGAGTTTTCTCCTGCCCTTTCCCGCTCACACCCATTTAAACGCACTGTTACCGTGCGATCACCATCTGGCCCACCATCATGTCCCATTTACATGATCTGAACTATTCATCTGATATAGGACCTACGTGCGACCAAAAATCGACAAGTTTCACACGATCCCATACGTGTTCATGCACACAATCCCTATTGCAAATAGGTCCTACAAACACAAGTTTCTAAAAATGAAACTGTTCTCTCAGCCAGCCCATCAATCCGCGTGCGTTGGCTCTTGCGCCATCCCAGCCCTCCATTCTCAAGCAATCCCAGCCGTTTATCATTAGGGCTTTGTAAAGTGAAAACAAAAAAGATCCAAAACGGTCGTTTCTTCCTCGCAAACTCGAACCCACCATCTAAATCTCCCCCAAGCTCTGAAAAACCTCTTATGGAAGCTTCCTAGAGTTCATTAAGACCATTTAAAGAGGTATAATGAAGGAAAGGGCGGTGATGTCAAAGACGCCATTACTGGCTGTCTTCTTCTCCACCGAGAAGCAGTCAATTGCTGGTGGTCTTGGCCTTTATCTGGCCTCGTGCAGGCCCTATGGGATATGTTTAAAAAGAAAAGGAAGAGAGAAAGATTAGAGGAGAGTAAAAGAAAGAAGAAAGAAGAAGGTGAAGTGGTGCAGCTGTTGCATTGCACCACTGTGACCGACTCGTCCGGGCTAAATTTGGGCTGAGTCAAGCAGGGCCCATTGCTGCTATTAGATCTGTAGTAGATAAAGGACGAGAAGGAGGCAGAAGAGAGTGAGAAAAGAAAGAAAATGCGAGAGAGAGTGTGTTTGTGTGCGTGTTGCACCAAACTCGGCCCAACTGAGTCACTGGTGCAACTGCCCAAGTTGCTGGGTCAAGCCAGCCGAGTTGAGCTTGGTTTGGGTCTGCTTCAGTCCTTGCTGGAGTTCCAGCAAAAGGAAAATGGAGAGAGGCATGAAAGGAGAAGAAGAGGAGTGAGGGGAAAAGAGAATCAAGAGAGAAAGAGGGAGTGTTGGGTTGGAGTATGGGCAGACTCACTGCCAAGTCCGTTGGGTCGAGTTAGACGTGGTCCTAGCCTAGGTCTAGCTGGATGGGTAGAGAAGAAGAGAGAAAGAAGGGAAGAAGTAGGAGAGAGAGAGAGAGAGAGAGAGAGAGAGAGAGAGAGAGAGAGAGAGCCTTTGAGTGAGTCGACTCAGGGCTGAGTTGACTTGGCCGAGTTGTTGGTTGAAGTTGTGGGTCATTTTGGTCCAGCAACCTTGCTAGATAGGGCAGGGGGAAAGAGAGCAAAAAGAATAGATGAAGAAGAGGAAGAAGAAGAGGGTGAAGGAGAGAAGAAACATGACAGCTAAGTCAACTTGGTTCAGAATCAAGTCAGACCGCTGGCTCAATAGTTGGGCCACATCCAACTTCCCTTAAGGTATAAACTCTCTAACCTCTTATGTTGACATTTTAATTTGATTATTTAATTAGATATTGTACCTATGAAGCTTGTCTTTTTCCAAACCCTAACCTTAGGATAAATTGTAGGTCACTTATTTTAAACTAGTTATTATAAACAATTTCCAACTATTAAATCATAGTACTTTATCTATCATTCTTAAATATTTGTTATTGATAGTGGATTATACTAATTGGTGTCATCATAATGATTATTACTAATATTAACTATAACACTAATGTTAATAAATAATTTATAATTATTAAATTAATGCTAAAATTAATTGCACAAATCTAGCCTAGACCTAAACTCTAGGATAAAATCCTAGACTTAAGTGGTTTAAACTCTAGGTCAATACCCTAAACATAGATAGTGTATTAGGTTTGGATCTAATTGTAGAATTTCATAATTTATGGTAGATCATAGTATCTATTATCGTGACTAATTAAATTCATTTTTAATAGTTATGACTATTATCATTAGAAAATATTATCATTTTCCTTATGGGATTAGTATAATTCTTATTACTATGATTGTTAGTATTAGTCCTTATCATATTATTATTAGTAAAAAGTTTTAGTGTTATTACGTGTATTATTTAATAGATTATTAGTCATTATAGGAATATTAGAGAACGTTGGTATATTTAAATATGAACTTGTGAATCATCATTAATAATATTGATTGATTAATACTCTCATTATGAATATTATTTGATTCATTGTACAATGATAATAACAATGATGATGATAATAATAATAATAATGATAATTTAGGATTCAAACCCTAGAATCTAAGTTTAGGACTAAACTCAAGTATAAAACCCTAATTATACATCAAACCTTAAGAATAATTAATTCAAACCCTCGGTCACGATCTTAACCATAATTAGTGCGTAGAACTTGGATCTAATCATATAATTTCATAATTCATGGTAGGGTTCGACCCTAAGGGCGCACGCACCTCCTAATAATGACGTAGGAAGTTCAAAACATAAGGTGATGATTTCTTCCCTTTGAGCTTTCCATTTTTTCATTAGCTTAAGTGATAATTTTTATTTTAATTTCGATTGATAATTCATATCTTCATTTTATAATCACATGTGTTAATTGGTGGAATTGAATTGTTATATTACATGCTTAATGTTTATCTTGCACATTTATTTCATGCTTGTAGATTATTTGTGGATTGCTTATAGGACTTAAACTAGTACATCAATGGGAAACCCTCACCTATAAATGTACATGCATACTTAGGATGTAACTCGACTGGTTGTGATTGTAATGGACCTTCGACTTAATGGTTATTGAGTGGTGATTTAAATTGATTATTGGTATGGGTCTACCATCTACGAGTTGTTGTGTCTAAGTGGTTTTAAGGATAGTCTTTTATCGTATGGTTTTGATATTGACCTTATATGGCTTAGTTTTGATAATTGTCCTATGTGGCTTAGTTTTAATATTCGCCTTATGTGACTTTGTTTTGGTATTTGTCATAGATGGGTTCGATATTTTATTTTGTATAATCATGCGATGGTAAGCTCCATATACTAAATATGATTGGCCACTAGTCGATGGGTTCCATTAAGCATCCTAAGGTGGTAGCCTCATGAGCCTGGGATGGTGGTCATGGGACACTATGCCCAAGTTGTTAGCCTATGCTGGGTGACGAGCCCCCATAGTGACCTTTGAGTTTACTTAAATTGGCTGGTTGTAATTGAAATAATAATGATTTTACTAATTATGCATTCATACCATATTGGCGATAACGGGTGGCTAATTTTAGATGTTGTATCACGTGCCCTTAGGCTTAGTGTGGTATCATTTCGATAACTCTCAAGTCATCGACTATCGACCTACTATTGGCGATGACAGATTGCCAATTTTGGATGTTGTAGCACGTGCCCTTAGGCTTAGTGAGGTATCGTTTCGCTAGCTCCTAGACCATCGACTATTGACCTATTTTGATGACTTGACACCATGCTGTATGAGATACTATAATGCCCTGAAAATCAGGGGTCGAACATAAGCTCCACTCCTGAGTTTCAACGCATCACTTATGTAACATAGATGATGATGATTGAACGTTGTCCATATTAGTGCATTAAATATTAGTGAGATTATACCAAAATAGCATATCATACTCTAGAGACAGTTAAGTTTCGTAAGTGGAAGACTGCGGTAGATATATAAAATATATAAACTGTCGTAAGTCTCCAGAGTGTGAACATGTTACCAGGTTAAATATGTACATGAATACTCCAAAAAATGAACAAAATGAATATACATGGGTGTTCCAAAAGTACAAAATAATAAGTGTAAATGACATCTAATCAGCATCCCTGTAACCCCATCAATCAGAACATGGTCTACATAGACCCGCCTGATAATTGCATATAGGAGAAACCCTTCTCATTATCATAAAAATCCGGTTCTGCTTCGCGAGCATTGCTATCATCTGAAACTAAAACAGGGTCTGGTTGGTGTTTAAAATACTGTTCCGTGACGTGGGAGTGAGTGATCAACTCAATAGAACAATAAAGCAAAGGTTAACATGTTATCAATTCAGTCAAGTAGTAATGATAACGAGATACAACAATCAGGTCCTAAGTACACTTGTTAATGCAAGAATGATATGAAATAATGATGTATACCCTCGCCTGCGCTCCCTCAGCAACTTCATCTCACGATCGCGACATGAAACACTTCCTCAGTGCTTGACCTGCTATGCCAAACACACACGTAATGCATTGCATACACGTGATTAGTCAGGTTCTTACTAAGGTTTATTCATACAGCAGGATTGGAAAGCTAAGGTACCTCCCTTATATCAATTCTCAAATAATGATCATTCTATGATCGTTAGTCCTAGTAAATCTCATACGATATTGTGATTTTAGGTCACTATAAAGGGCTTGTCACCTGATCAGTGTAGGCCTAGTTTATACTTTAGTTGCTACGAAAAGACTCATCACCTCAACGTAGTCTTAGAGTACACTCGAGGTCACTACCACCAACACCATACCAACTGACAGTCTATTTTTGAAGTCTCATCACCAACCCGACTGGGGACCACAGCCAGGCTGTGCAAGGGTAGGCCGATAGCTCGAATACAGTGTCTCATACCACCGTATTCGGTTGACGAGTTTGGGTTGCTCACTGGTCACTACGGGGAGGCTCGTCACCCCAGCATAAGCCGACAGCTTGACCACGGTGTCCCATACCACCATGTCCGTCTCATGAGTCTTAGCGGATCGAGATGCTAAGGTTGAACAGGTCTTCACTAGTGAGTTTAGTACCTTAGATTCAAGCAATAATGACCATACATGGTGAACATACATTAGGCAAATCGGGTTACTTGACAAGCTTGACTGGTACAGGTGTACGTCGAGTTGATCGACATGGAGCGCTAACCACTATCGACAATTATCGTATGACTTGGATTCACCGAGAGCATCAAATGTGGTGAGACTAGCGCGGCCACTCAAACAAAAATTGTTACCGATTTCCTGGACTATGTCGTAGTCCCAATCACAGTCAAATGCAATATGCATTCATGTGTACAAATCAGAACAGCATGTAGCAACCAATTCAACTGTAAATCTTAAATAAGCATTTTAATGAACACATAGAGTTCATGCTACCCTATATAAGCATTTCCCCCATAAATCATATAGTAGTAAGATAGGTTATATAAAAGAAATGGTGATTATAGATAAGGGAGTTGAGAATCTTATCTCAGCACCCTCATTTCATACATGTAAACAAGTATCTCCTCATTTAGGCATTTTATTAAACACTTATACTATACATATTACATACATGTAATAAATTAGTTAAAACACATATTATAGAAAATCCTTCCACAAGGGAGTTGCCACACGTACAAAAATCATGTATTCTCAAGCATCAATCATAATAAGCACAAATAATCATTCCATACTCATTTAATCATTTCAACAAACACCTAGAATGCATTAAAATCAACATAATTTACATATATATGTAATATAAGGAAAATATCGTATCTAAGCATATGTGACAACAATTAAGTCAGTTATAAATTATTAACTGACATTGAAAGTCTTGAAAACGATAACCTAAACATTTATAGTCTGTACCTTTCGCCAATAGACTCGTAACGAACTCGGTTCGAACACTACGTCTTTGTCTACGGCACAACGACAACCTATAGCATGAAATAGGTTAGCTATTTCACCATTTCTTATATTTGAATATCTAAACCTAATTAGGGTTAGGATTTCTTATCCAAGAATGGAATTAGAAATGTCAGAATAGCGATGCAAAAGTGGTAGCTAAGGTCGTGGAACGGCAGGGAAGAATCCCAGGAACTCTATCCTGCTTTCACTCTCACTTTCTCTCTCTTTCCTTCTCTCTTTGCTCTCTTTTCTCTTTTGGGTTTCCAAATTCGTATGGAATGAGAGAGAGAGAGAGAGGGTTTAAGGCCTTTATATAGGCCCAGAATTGATGGGAATGGCCCCAGGGCTATGGTATACTTAGGGTGCAACCAAAAGGGGTCTGTTTTGGTTCAACGGAGCACTTCTGGAGGCCCCTTTTCTACATGCGGTTAGACTTAAGCTCCCTGACATTGGATCTAGGTCAAGTTAAGATCTCGGCCCAATCGGATCAGTAGATCGACTGTGGCGGACCCGTTTCAGTTCAACGGTCACCAGTACTCGATTAGGGCCACAAGTGCACTGACCTGTGCTGGCAATTTTCCCTGATCCAAGGGTGTAATTGGGTTGGATTCTGACGGTCTGAATCCTTAGATTTGGCTTGCAATCGAACCGACTCAATTCACTTAAGTTTCAATCCATTTCTTAAAGATATTTGTGTTTCTCACACACTTTGCTCTGTGCTTAAGTTGTGTTTCTAGATACTTTAAGACTTGATTTTCGAGATGGCTGTCAAGTCTAGCAAGCCAATCGAAACCATATAGTTTCGGGGTAATCGAACTTTCGATGCATGGTCCAGGTCTGACACGGAGTTTTAATGTTCTCCTGAGAGCAACTGAGTTTAGAGATTGATCCTAGGTTTCAGGGTAATGTAGCGTTAATAAGTCTATAAGTTTTGGGTCTCGCAGTTTGTATTTAAAGTGGTTCAAACTAATTTTACAGCTAATCTAGTTTAGCACTTAGTTAATTCTTTCCTAATTCTAAAGGATTTGGTCCTTAGTGATTTCTGCCTGAGGTGGTACTCGGGTCTTTAAACGGATTTTTTCGTGATGTTACAGATACGCTACGCTGGTGATTAGCCTTTTGCATGGGTGTTGAGCCCATGTCCGACTGGATGAGCATTTTCAGGTCGACGATTGCATGGGTGACGAGCCCAAATCTGACTAGATGCGTATCCTTAGGTCGATGTGCATTCACACATCTATGCATTTAAAAAGACTGCATCATGTGTTGTTTTGAATGCCTTGTTATTTTTAACTATGCTTATTTAATGCGGTGGTGTGTAATCTTGAGGAGAATTCACACTGAGTTGGCCACTCATCCATCAAATATATAATCGTATAGGTAGCACAAGCGGCTTAAATGATTTTCAGGTTCAGACTGATGAGAAGCCTGGTACAAGTGCCAGGGATGCACGACTGTATTGTTACGGGGAGCTGCGTGGTCTTGTGGCTCAAATTTACATGTATTCTATTATTCCCATGTATTAAACCACGTAAATCTTATATTTATTAAATTCAGAGACATTAGTTTGTATAAGTCATTATGGGCAATCTCTCGTATATTCTAAATGTAAATGTAATTTTCCTTTACATTGATTTATCCATTCTACACTAAACTGCTAACTCTGAAAGAAATGAAGATTAAGAAAAATATATATATACTCGAATTTGACCATCCTTTAAGGTTAACACTTGGTTTTTTGGGAAACGAGTCATATACTCGGGTCCTGAAAACATGGGGTGTTACACACACACACACACACTCTCTCTCTCTCTCTCTCTCTCTCTCTCTCTCTCTCTCCCCTTAACCCATGCCTCCCATCTCACCCTTTCACCATTATTATAGCATGGGACCCTTAGCGATTCAGCCATTGTAGGTTCACCTCTCTCTCTCTCTCTTCTCGTTGTAGGGTTTTACATTTTTCTCATTTTGATGGGCTTGAGCAGAAATGTAAATATGAGTTTTCATACTTACTGAAATTATGTGAATTATCTACCGCAACATGTGTAGAAGTTTGGCGGAGCTATAAAATTATGGTTAAGTCTTAGAGAGAGATGATTAGGACCATTTTAAATTCTTTACATAATCATCTAATTTACCAATTAAGACTAATAAGACAAATTAACATTGAGACTTACAAGACAAAATGAGTCCAATCACATAAAATACAAATGATCTACCAATCAAGCAACTATTATATAAGAGATAGTGAGCTTGTGTGTACTTACAAGTTAAGTGCTTAGCATACAACCCAATTCAAGCCATCATATGATTTAACTAGTCAAACATATAAGTATGAATATAATTGTGCTCAAATGACAATCGCGAATACAAGCTTTTATAGTAGTTCGGTTTCCCTACTCCACTTCCGATGGACGCATTCACTTTCTTAGGAGTTTTCAATAGGTTCGTCTTTAACTTTTACAACCCTACACAAGAACCTAACATATATACACTCTCGTGTTGAAGGAACACGTTTCTACCCGTGTCCATGGCTCTCGCAGGAGACTTTAGTTGGTTTTCTATTGGCTAACCAACAACCATTAGTGATCCTAATCTAAGGCCCTACGTTTTTCTCTCGTCGAGGTCTCTCACAGAGACTAACACTTACACACTTGTGTCGGGTGATTATGGTCCTAATTTAAGGCCCTACGTACATTCATGTTGGAGGCTCCTTATGAAGACTAATATATATGCACCCATGTCCAATGAATTCGGCCCTACATAAGAGCCTAGGTCCTACATAATAACCTATTCGAGTTTGTGTCAAAAACTATTACACTCAATCCGACACAAGAAAAAATATATGGACTTTAAAAATGACAACCTTACTTGTCAGATTGAGCCCCGTTGACACACCTTGCTTAGTTTGCTTGATCAATGCTCTCTTGTGCTTCAATCAGCTCTCATTGTGCTTTTTCGATCATTAATGCTGATGCTTCAGATCTTATGATCAACCGCCTTACAAATGATACCTCGATAAGGCAACCAAGGTGGTGGGATGATGGTAGAATCTCTTACAACTAATAGATAGTTGATTTCCTAAGGGATTCACATAGATGGGTATTCTAGATGATTTAGACAAGGATTTTGCCAATATACTTTGGTCTAATATTTATAATAAGGTGGAGATTGAGTTTATATTAAATACGGAGGTTGGGATCCTCATTAGAGTGGTAAAGCTCTAGAAGATGAATTAAATCTTATAAGTTAAGAGACTTAGGATAAATGATATGAGTGGGAAAACACTTAGGCTTCTATTGCACAAAAAATCCATTAAAATTCTAAAGAATCAAATGCCCATTTTATACAAATTATGTTGTAACGAATATAAAACAGCTAGTTAACGACTCTATCGATGGGATCAAAGGTCATTCGATAGGATCAAATTGTCATTTAATCCCATCGAGAAAATTCAGAAATTTTTTATTTAGTTGTTGGACTATTTATTCGATCTCATTTTGATGGCCTTTAATTTCATCGAGATCAATTGATAGATTGCACGCTAAAGGGATTGAGGACCACTAAAAAACTGTTGTTTTAGGTAGTGCATTTTACAACAATTTAGCACCTATTATAGCCTAACTTATCATATTCCAAGTTGGCTCCTAAGATTATGGAATGATCGATCAAATGTCTACCTATTAAGGCACGATTATCTCAGGGCTAGATTGTTTTGGATCTAAGGTTATGGTCACCAAGGCACCTCAATTTACCTATTCTTCACTTCCTTGATGCTCTAAGTTTTTTCATGTCTTCGGTCTTTAACTTCCAAGGGTTCAACCAACTCATTAACATACAGACTCACGCGATTAAAAAATAAGTGCATAAATAAGTGCACTAACACTTGCACAGTTTGGTATTCAAGTTTTGTTTTTAAGATTCCATAGGTAAAAATGGTTGTTTTCTCTCTCTTTCAATCTTGGTTTAAGTTTTGAGTATATCTCATTTTGTTACATTTGTACAAAAATTTCATATATGGGTTCTACCTTTTAGAATCCAAATGTTGAAAAAGGTTGAGCTCTCTCTCTCTCTCTCTCTCTCTCTCTCTCTCTCTCTCTCTCTAATCCCACCAGGTTTGGTTTGGGCTTGAGCACATCATAAAAGGTTGGACTATTTCATACACCGTTAAGTCCTTTATCACATGATCATGGTCCAAGCTAATGGGCTCCTAGACTATTGACTTGAAATAGATAATCCAATTTAAGCTTCCAAATATCCAACATAAGGATCATTTATCTATGATACACTCACATTCCCATAAAGGGCAAGATCAAAGGCACAATTGATACCAACTCTGCTTCCGATGGTAGAGGTCTTGCATGTTGACCCAAGTCAAGTCCCCTTATACAAGAGAACCGTACATCATAAAACATAATGTCCATAGATTTGTCCTAAGCATTTATGCTAGTCATGGCTCAATATGGTGCCGATATCCATAGAACACAACTCTCACAGGTTGAAAACTATTGTATCAAGTCTCAAGTTCCTAATGACCAGAGGAATAACTCCTCACATATAAGTATAAAGCAACACCATATACAATTTAAGGCATATCACATTATCCAATAGAAACCATGTTCATCAAGATCAACAAGTGAGATTGATCCTATCACATCCACATGGCCAGTGGATCAAGGGAACATTGTCTTTCTAAGGTATAACTCTAATAATCCTATGAAACCTCTTTTTTGGACCCCACTAGTTATAGGCTTATGCAATCCTTTTCTAGTAGATTTATGAGTGACTCAATGTGCACATACACATATCATCTACTGAATGTTGTTAATTATACTAAGCCTGCAGCCATTCTCCTTCTTCGACTTTGCTCTCCATTAATATTCGTAGTGTAATCTTAACCTTCATTGGGAGGAGGCCAACCCTTCCATACGTTAGCTCATAAGATTGCACCTATTCCAATTTATACAAATGTTTGAGAAGCCCAGATTGCATAAGGAAGCATTTCAATCTGATCAATCTCGATAGGTCTTGATCATCTTCTACAGTAATTGGATCAATATCTTGTTAGCAACCTCAACTAACTATTCAACTATGAATGGTAAGGACTTGATCGGTGCCTCTTGATCTTAAATTATTTGAGGTTATAACATTTTGAAGCGGTCACATGGATTTTGTTAGCATGCTCCTGACATTTGAAGCACTTTTTTGACATATTTGTAGTAATCTATCTCAATTATTAATCAATAATACTTAAGTTGTTATTGGAGTTATGCCCTAGAAAACCAACATGAACCTAATCCATTAGGCATGTTGATGCGATGAGGGTGATCTTGGCCATCAATCATGATGAACAATTGGCCCTAATGAACAAAGTGATATGCCTTATTTAATGTATGGTGTTATTTTAAAATTATATGAATATAGGCTGTATGAGTAATTCCTTTTGTTAGTCCTTGGGAACTCGAGATTGGACATAGTGATCATTGATAAGAGATAGTTATAATCCATGGATCTCATAACCCTATTGAGCCATGACCATCGCAGTTACCTATAACATACCTATGGGCATCCCACGATGACATGTATGGTTTATCTTGTGTGAGGGGAGTGACTTAGCTCAGGATGGAGAGTTCCACCATCGAGTGCTAACTTGGTATCGATGTGCCTTCACCCTTACCCTACACAGGAGTGTTAGGATCTTAATGTGGACCTTTGGGCACTTACATTAGTGGATTGAGTTCAAGTCACTGGTTTGGGGCCATTAGCCTATGCTAGGACAGCGGTGAACATGACTTGATATTACATCAAAGATAAATAATCTTTAGGCTTGAGGATGTGTAAGGGTCACAATATTGATTGGATAACTTTGGCTCTATTTACAAGGCAACTTAGAGGCCATTAAAAGTAGTGTAGCTAGGTACATCCATTAAAATCCGTTGATTCTTGCATGGGTCAATAAAGGATACGTTAGGTAAACCTAGGGACATGTTTATGGATAAATATGATTAGATTTGGTACTCATTAAGTGATTTTACTATCGGACCAAACATTTAGACGGTTTTAGATAATTTTTCAAATATTATCAACCACAAAATTTTTATTTTAACCATTAAAATAGTTCTGATCAAATTTGATGATGATATGATGGCTTATATTTGATGGTACGCTATTTGATATGCACAATATAACTCTTTAATAAATGACCATGATGGTCAAAGGATTGGATTATGACTATGTGTATGGATGAGGCGGATGGACGAACTTCCTTCATATTAAGGTAGACATGTTTGTATGATAATGGAGCACCATATTGATTGTAAACCTAAAACCCTAATTCCTTATAAGTAAAGATCCTATATCAAAAGCCCTTGATGCCCCCTACTAACGGTCACCTAGAGTAAAGAGAGTGTGAAGAGTAAGCATAAGAGGCTCTTCTCTTTTCTTCATTATCTTCTTTTTCTCTATATCCACATGTGAGGGTGTGAGGTCCATTCCGGCGATGGCGTGCGTCAACCTCATCCCCTATAAAAGGATGTAACAGTGACTTTTTAATCTCTTCCGCTTGTTTTATATCATGGAGAGGCCTGTTAACTTAGAGGAATGACATGGATACATCATGGGAACCAACTTCATGATTTTCAATGCACAAAGATATGATGTAAATTGTTCTTAATGGTTATAGACATGTAGAAATCTAATGTTATCATAAATGAGAGATACTAAGGTATAATTAAAATTTATTTAAAATAAGACCATTAAATTTTGTTGATTTATAATGTAAAAAAATAAGTAGTCACAAATCTTCTTTGTTATCATGCAACTTTTTTTTTTCCTTAAGGAAAGAGAGAAAATTAACTTAATGCCAGAAGAAAACTGTACAAGAAATACATACGGGCTAACCCTCAATAAAAAGAAAAGAGACGATCCAACCTATCCTATACTTCTACCAAAACACAAACATAGACCCTCATTTCTCACTAAAAGCTCCCAGACCCATCCGGTTGAGGAAGAGAGCCCTGTGAGTCTCTTGGGGAAGAGACGAAGCCACCTGGAACTCCCTATCCACTTGAGAGGTGCTGCCCAAGTGGGCCAACTCATCCACCTAATGGGGTTTTCCTCCTCTGTTCAGAAGAGAGGTAGTGCATCCGGTTGTAAAACGGATGTCTTTCACCGCGCTGCTCGACCGGTCGAAGGGAGCTCCTTGATCAATCGAGGCTCGCTCGACTCAAAGTCTAGCAAGCAGTATTTTTTAGGCTCGACCAGTCGTAGATTACGTAGATTTTGCACGGATTTTGTGTGGACTGCATAAATTTGAGAAGGTTTCGCAAAGGTACGGAAGGGGAGTTGCTTAAACTAAAAATAGGGTCCTTAGGGCTATTCTAGGGTATACTAAGGCATTTTCACGACCAAGGTGAGAGAGAAAAGAGAGAGAGAGGAAGCTTGTGGAAGGAAGGATTCTACTGGTAGAGGTGATTTACTGCGCAGTCGATGTCTCAATGCTTCTACGTCCTCATGATCGATGAGATATCTCCGTTTTCATTATTGTCTTATTGTTCATCCACTCCTACGTGAGTGAAGAAGGTTTGATCCAAGCGGTGTGTGGTTATGATCAGTTGTAACGTTCTACTTCATAATAAATTGTTGCTCTGGACTAGGTCCCATGGTTTTTACCTCTTCTAGAGTTTTTCACATAAAATCTCTTGTGTCGTGTGGTTTATGCTTTGATTTATGTCATTACTTTATTATATCCCATAATTTTAGTGTTTTTGTGAGGCGAGATCCTAAAGTTTTTGTGCAACGCTCCTAACAAAGTAGTATCAGAGCGTTTAGGTTGGTTGAACGGAGTGGGATTAGTTCTGAATTATGGAAGGTGGCTCATCAAGGATGATCAGTCTCAATGGTTATAACTGGACCATATAAAAGGCTAAGATGGAAGACTTGCTTTATCGCAAGGACTTGTATGCTCCAATTCTAGGCATATCAGCAAAGATAAAGGATATGTCAGAGGATGATTGGAAGAAGTTGAATAGAAATGCGGTGAGGTTTATTAGACAATGGCTGAACGATTCTGTATTCCACCATGTATCTAAGGAGATCTCAGCCGCTAGCCTATGGGTAAAATTGCAATGGTTATATGAGAGGAAGACAACCGACAATAAGATTTTTCTAATAAGACGACTTGTGAATCTCAAGTTCAAAGATGGTGGTTTTGTGGCTGAGCATATGAATGAGGTTAGCAACATATTGAATCAGCTCTCCGCTATGAAGATGGTCTTGAACGATGAACTATAGGCTTTACTATTGCTTAGCTCGTTGCCTGACAGTTGGGAGACATTGGTGGTGTCACTGTGTAACTTCATGCCAAACGGAAAAGTATACATAAAATAAGTAACTAGTTGTCTCTTCAATGAGGAGACAAGGAGGAAGTCGCAGGGGTCTACTCAACAAGAGGCTCTTGTGACATAAGATGAAGGGAGAGGAAAGAACAGAAAGGGTAGGAAGGCCCGAGATAAATCAAGTGTCAAGAAGGATGCTAAATGATGGAATTGCCATAAGAAGGGTCACTACAAGCATGAATGTTATAAGAAGAAGAATGACAGGAAAAGAAAAGAAAATGAGAAGGAAGATGAATCAGACTCCACTGCGGTCGCTTCAGACGGCTACGTTGTAGTTATTCTTTCAGCAGATCATGATGTTTGTCTCATGACTATGAGTCATGATACCAACTGGGTGATAGACTCAGGAGCCTTGTTTCATGCGACTCCACACATCGATTTCTTCACAAGCTACAAGTCAGGTGACTTTGGGACCGTGAAGATGGGAAATTCTGGCGTATCAAAAATTGTAGAGGTCGGTGATATTTGTGTGAAGACCGATGTGGGTTGCACATTGGTTCTCAGGGATGTGAGGCACATTCTAGACCTTTGCCTCAACTTAATGTCGATGAAAAAGTTGAATGATATGGATATGAAAGTTGATTTGTTGGTATGCGCTGGAAGCTCATCAAGGGTTCGTTGATCAGAGCCAGAGGGAAGAAGTGTTGTACCCTTTACAAGGCAAGTGTTAGTGTGTGCAAAGGTGTGTTGAACGTAGTGAAAGATTCAACTACTGACATGTGGCATAGGTGTTTAGGCCACATGAGTGAAAAAGGGCTTTATCTACTAGCGAAGAAGTGACTCCTTTCAAAAGTGACAGGTATACCTCTCAAAACCTATATTGATTGTTTATCAGGAAAACAACATAAAGTTTTATTTTTAAATCTGCTTCTCATATTAATAAAATGCATACATTAGATTTGGTTTATTCTGATGTTTGTGGTCCTATGAGGATAAAAACCTTGGGTGGAGCATTGTATTTTGTCACTTTTATAAATAATGCATCTAGGAGGGCTTGGGTATATGCTTTGAAATCTAAGGATGAAGTCTTTGGTTTGTTAAAAATGTTTCATGCTATGATCGAGAGAGAGATAGGTAGATCATTAAAGTGCATCCGCATTGACAATGGTGGTGAATACATTGGTGACTTCCATGAGTATTGTAAGTCTTTAGGTATACGACATGAACAGACGGTTCCCAAGACCTCCCAGCATAATGGTGTGGCTGAGCGAATGAATCACACAATTGTAGAGAGAATCAGATACATGTTATCCCAAGCAAAGTTGCCCAAGACGTTCTAGGGAGAAGCAATGAATATAGCAGTGTATTTGATAAACAGGTCTCCATCAGCTCCATTGAATGGAGAAGTACTTAAGAAGGTGTGGATTAGACAAGATCCATCGTATAGTCATCTTAGGGTGTTTGGATGCAGGGCATCTATTCACGTACCAAAGAATGAGAGGTCTAAGCTCGATAAGAAGATCATACAATGTGTGTTCTTGGGGTACGGTGATAAAAAGTTCAGCTACAGATTATAGGATCTAACCGAGAAGAATCTCGTTAGGAGCAGAGATGTGGTCTTCTTTGAAGATCAATATATAAAAGACATTTTTAAGCTACAGAAGACCCAACCTAGTTCAGGTGAGCTAGAGGACATGGATCCAGTTACTCCTCTTGTGGTGCCTAATGACGGAGGAGTACAACAAGAGTAAAAGACGTGAGAGTTCATATAGAAGATGGACCAGGAGAGCAGCCCTACTTGATCCACCTGTTGAACCACAAGTGAGGAAGACATCTAGGGACAGACACCCATCCAAAAAGTACTCGTCGCATGAGTACATTATGTTCACTAATGGGGGAGAGCCAGATGATTATTCTGAGGCCCTAGCCGATGAGCATAAGGGGGAGTAGTTGAAAGTTATGTAAGAGGAGATGAAATCATTGCATAAGAACCACACCTATGATATGATGAAATTACCTTAAGGTAAAAAAGTTGTGAACAACAAGTGCATGCTCAGAAAGAAGATTGAGCAAAAGAATTCATAAACGAAGTTTAAGGCCAGACTTGTGGTGAAAGGGTTTGGTCAGAGGAAAGGTATATACTTTGAGGAGATATTCTCACCAGTGGTGAAGATGACATTCATACGGGTGTTGCTTGAGTTGGCGGCTAGCATAGATATGGAGATAAAACAGTTAGATAATAAAACTGCCTTTCTCCATGGTGACCTGAAAAAATAGATCTACATGTGTAAGACCCGTATCCTTTCCCGTACCGTTCCGTATGCCTTCGCAGTCCTATCGGTAGAATTCCAGCAACCCACGATCTGTTATCGACATTTGCACAAAATCCTGAGACGTGTCCCATATTTCAGAGTCGGCTTGACCCGAGACTTGTACCAGAGAGACCGCACCGTCGCCACGGTTCCGATGCCGCGTCTTGCATGTCGATGCTGTGGCTCGCATTTAGTTCGAGAAAAATACTGCATGTTGCAATTTTTAAGAGAATCTCTACCCTAAATGTCACATCAATCCATCAATCAAAGTCTAAGTACACAACCTTACCTAGCCATCCCTTCTTCACCAACAAGGCATGGCACCCATTTCTCTTTCACCCAAAAGTCAACAATTACCTTACCTCTTATGTCACTCCACCATCCCTCTCTCCCATCACTCCACCTCACCACTCCTCTCTCTCATTTCTTCATTTTTAGCAAACTCTATGAGACCACCCCAACGTCCAAGCAAGCTCCATGGATAGAGCTTGTGTGGCCTACCTTCCTATCTCCCATCTCCACCATCCATGATCCATCTCGACCATTGAATTTCAACCATCGGAGCTTTAAAAGGCATTCATGGAAGAAGAAATCCAAGAAGATCAAAGGTGGGTGCTTTGTTTTCTTTTCTCTCTCTCTCTCTCTCTCCCTCTCTCTTTCAATATTATGGTGTGAGGATGTGGCTGTGTGGTCCACCCAAATGAACTCCATCTTGATGAATGTTCTATCCAAACCATCCCAGCCATGTGAGCCCTAGCCTCTTGATGAATGATGGAAAAACATATATATAAGATTGATTCAAATTAAATGGACCACGTCCACGTGGGACCCACCAGCCATGTTCCCCAAACGTGGGACCCATCTTGATGATATATATAAGCATGCAGTCTATCCGGCGTCCAGAGACGCTGGACGTTGTTTTACCATGAAGGCAGTGGGCGTGCTATCAATTTTTATATATTTATATATATAATATACATAAGGTTTGGGATGGGCTGCTCTTATAGGCCCCACCTTGATGCGTCTATATAATCCATGCCATCCATTTCATTTCTCAGCCAATTTTAGGCGTTGAGTCGAAAAATGAGGCCAATCTGATAATCAAACGGGCCATACCATAGGAAATAGTGCTATTACCATTAAAACCCACCTTGATTCTTCTATTCACCAAAAATACATCGCATATTGGTCTTATTTGATCGATCAGGGGCAGTAGAATCTAATGGACGGGTTGGATTTTTCAGATGTGGGCCTCATAGGAGAAAAATCACAGAATTTCTTATTTCAAAAAAAAAACACTGGGCAGCAGCAGGCGCTGCTGCCACTGACACACCAGGACGCCATAACGTCCTAGGGGCGGACAGGCAGGGACCATGCGTCCCAGCCGAGGGCCTCACCATGATGTGTATTTTTCATCCATGCCGTACATATGCTGGGCCCCTTTTAACTATGATCCCCACCTCAAAAATCAGCCATATATGGAGTTCAGGTGGTCCACGTCACATGAAATAGTGGGATTGAACGTCTGCCACTGAAACCCTTCTTGGGTGTCCCAAGAGTTCTGGATCATCCTGAATTTATTTTTACTCTTCATCCAGGTCTGCGTGACCTTGTGAACCGATTGGATGGCTCATAAAATTATGGTGGGCCCCACGTGGGACCCACAGTAATGTTTGAGTTTTATTCACACCGGACGGTGGAACCCACCTGGTGTATATGTTCTCTCCACACCGTCCACGGTAGTGGACGGTGAACCACTCCATGATTTATGTGTTTTATCCACACCGTCCACATCTGGACGGTGGGACCCACCGTGATGCAGTGCTACATCCAAACCATCCATTTAATTGGTGGGCCTTCATGGAACCCACCATGATGCTTGTGTTGCATCCAATCTGTCCACCCATTTTGAAAACTCATTTTATGATATGAGCTAAAGAATGAGTCAGATCTATAGTTCATGTGGACCCCCACCATGATGCATGTGTTGCATCCAAACCGTCCAACCTTTTGACAAACTCATTTTAAAGGCTTGGGTTTAAAAAAATAAGATAGATCTAGGATCACGTGGACACATCATAGGAAACAGTGTTGGATTGAATGTCCACCATTAAAACCTTTGGATTACAAAGTTGGGCAAATATGGTATTTGCTTTTCCTCTAAATCCAGGTCCTGGTGACCTTATGAATAGATTGGGCAGGAAATAAATGCTGGGGTGTGCCTTCAAAATTTTAATTATAGTGGAAGTCATCTTCACCATTTATATTTGGGTGTGGCCCATTTGATATAAATGGGGCCAATTGGTGTGGCCCATTTGATACACATAAGGCCCATGGTGATGTATTTGGAGTCTATGGGTTAAGGCCCGTTGCGATGTATTAGGGCCCATGGGGTGAGGCCCATTGTGATGTATTAGGGCACATGGGTTAAGACCCATGGTGAGTCCATGGGTTAAGGCCTATTGCATTGTATTTGGAGCCCTAGGTTAAGGCCCACTGTGATATATTTTTAGCCCATGTGATGAGGCCCATCCATGATGTATATTTGAGGCCCACTTGTAATTTATATTTGAAGCCACCTTGATATTTATAAGGCCCATTTGAGAAGGCCCACTTTGACGTATTTTGTGGACCATTTGTCTGGCCCACTTTGATATATTTGTGGCCTGTTGTGGAGGCCCACTTTGATATATATGAGGCCCACGTGATTAGCCTCATCTTTATGTATTTGTGGCCCGTTGTTGAGGCCCACTTTGATATATATATGAGGCCCATGTTATGAGGCCCACCTTGGTATTTGAGGCCCATGGGTCGGGACCCAATGGGATGTACATAAGGCTCATTTCAATGTGTGATCCAACCATGATAAGTGTATTGTATATCCGCACCAGCTAGCCGCTGAATGGTGGAACTCACCCCGATGTATGTATTTTATATCCACACTATCTACCCATCTTGATGGCATAGGGCCCACTTCCTGCATATGCTGGGCCTGCCTACACTATACAGGCCCACCATGTTGTGCGTGTTTCACCCATATCGTCCACTTGTGCGGCCCACTCATTATATTTAAGAGGCCCAATAAGTTGTATTAGTGGCCTATGGGCAAGACCCATTGTGATATGTACTAGGCCCATGATGTGTAACCAATTGACATATTCGAGGCTCAGGTACGTGACCCATTTGATGTATTCAAGACCCATGTGTAGGGCACACATGCTGTATGTTTGAGGCCCATGTGCAGGGCCCACCTGGCATGTATATGAGACCCATTAATGCAGTCCACTTGATGTATATTGAGGTCTATGGGTCGTAGCCCATTATGATGTATCGTAGGACCATGGGTCGTGGCTCATGGTGATGTATATTAGGCCCATATATTCGGCCCATTATGATGTATATCAAACCCTTGTATGAGGTCGTGGGCCCACTGTATGTTTGGTCCTATGTGGGCCACTCCTTGGGAGCAATGTTGGTTGAATATCCACATTGATGGGCAATGACGGTTAGATGTCCTCATTGTGACCTTCCCTTAGGCCTTGTTAGGCCCATTCTCTTTGTGGGTTAACCCAAATAAGTGTGCCCCATTCGCCACAAACGGATGGCTCCGTGCTATCTGATTTGATATAACTACGGTGGAAAGCCGATCTTTACACTATGGTCGATTGGTTGTCCATCTATGGACCCCTCCTCGTCTATATATGCTGGTTGTCGGGGCCGATTATTGATGCTTATTGTCGGTCGTAAGCCCCGTATCCTACACCGTACCGTTCCATAGACTTCCGCGGTCTTACCAGTCGAATTTCGACAACCTTCGACCCTTAACCAATATTTGTGTGTGACCCTGATTCGTATGTCGTTAACCCGTATCGACTCAATCCAAGACCTTTACCATAGCGACCGTGCCGTCGCTGTGGTTCCGATGCCGCGACTTGCGCGCCGAAGTGATACCCTGGTCAAGAGATGTGGGCCAACATTCGGTACGAAGAAAACACCGCGCGTTGTGAAACCCAAGAGAATCTCTATGAGGTGTCACATCAATCCCATAAATCCATCAATCCATCAATCCATCACATGTCAAGTACATGTCAAGTACACATCACCTTTCACCCATTCCCAAGCAACTAAAAAAGTCAAGAATCTCTTACAAGCCCATACCTCTCTTACACCAAAAGCCCTCAAAGTCAAAAAGTTCTTACACCACCCATGCTTTTCTTACACAAATGGCCACAAAAGTCAAGATTTTCTTACACCCATCACTCACCACATCCATCACCCATCTCTCTCTCCCTTTACAACTCTCTCTCTCTCTCTTTCTCATTTTCAAACTTAAAAAAATCTAAGGAGAGAAATCTCATGTGCATGAGAATTCTCCAAGCCTCTCCCTCTCTTTTAAAACTTCAAGTATGGCCCACTTTCTTACCCCATGATCTCCTATCCTAACCATCCATTCCCCATCTCCTCCATTGAAATCAAAGCTAAGGTGCTAAGGAACTCATAGGAGCAAGAAGATCGAATGGTCGGTGCTCCTCTAGATGTAAAAAATCTGATTTTTATAGCCTAGATGTTTTCTTTCTTTCATGAGGAAAGTGTAGGACCCACCAATCAATGGTAGAGATCCCACACAATCCCATGGTTGTGGCTTAATGGCCTACCTTATGCATGCATGATCCATGCATGGGGCCTTTCTCTATGGGCCCCATCATGGTAGTTTTATTTCATATCATATTATGTTTGGGTTATCTAGACCTTATAACCATGGTGGGGATGACATCCTCACCATGCATTTTAATTATAGGCCATGCATGTGCAAGATCTATGTTGTAAATGTATATCTAGGTATGATGTGCGGGTGTGATTGATCTTGGGAGGGCTCAATAGTGGCGGAGCCCCTTTCCCTATGGCTGGATTGTCCTTCTATTTCTCTTTTTTCTCATTTTATTTCCTGATGTGTGTGTCCCATTAATGTATTTTCCTTTTTATTTAACATATATAATAAATTTTATCTAAGTACATATTGCTGTTCAGAAATTTCTGGACAGTTTCTGGTTGTTTTTGAACCAGATTTTGGGACTGTTTGGGGGAATATTCATACCTATTAAATATACTTTTCTGAAAGGTGAGGATCTCATCTTGATGTCTCCAAAATTTTAGCCCCAACTGACCTTCATTGGGGTCCCAAAGGTGTGGTCCAAGTGAGGTGGACAGTCTGGATTTTATACACTGTTCCAGCAACATTCCACCATGGATAATTGGATTTTTAAAAATTATTAAAATACCTATGGGTGTTTAAAAATTATAAAATTTTTTAGAAAGGTGGCCTACTTATGGTAGAATCCACATATAAAATTTTAGGGCCAATGGACGACTGTACACACCATGGTGATGGCGGGACCGGCCCATTATAATATGGTGTCCAGATCAGTCTGATTTTCAGGACAGATTGATTTATGTAAATGAATTAAAATATTTACAGATGTCCAAAAATTTTAAAATTTTTTAAGAGTGTGTTCCACTTATATTATAACCCACCTATCAAATTTCAAGGCCAATGGACCCCTGTACACACCGTGGTGAGGGCCGGACTGGCCCACCACGTTGGGACGTCCAGGTCTGTCCGATTTTTTTTCGACAGTCTGTTTTGTTTAAATTAATTAAAATACTTAGAGATATCTAAAAATTATGAAATTTTTTAGGGGCGTGGTCCACCTATGAAAGTATCACTCTGTAAAATTTCAGCCTCAAGTAACCCCATTTGGGTATCCAAAAGAATGGTCCAAGATGGTTAGACTCTCAAATTTTTTCTGTTGTGCAGTCCAGCAATATGCCTTGATAAAAAAAACCATAATTCAAAAATATTTCTTCTGATGGTGGGTCACCTTTTTGGGTTTCCTCTCATTGTATGCATGATGAGGGACCTTGGCCCTTAATTTTCAGAGTTTTAGAGGCCTTGGACCCACTCCAATGGAGTGCCCAAATTTAGGACAACAACATGTTATAATTATGTTGGCCTTAGGCTGAAATTTTGAGGAGTGGGGCCCACCATATTATAAACATCTTAGAGGAAATGATTTATACCTTTAGTTCCTTAAATGTTGGGCTTAATGAATGCACTTTTGAGGCTCACCACAGTTGAATTTAATTGGGTCCATGAATGTAGCTAGTTGTTGAACTATTTAAGGCCCATAGAGTGGACCCATTTGATGTGTTCCAAGGCCTATGGGATTAGGCCCATTTGATGTAATTTAAGGCCCATAGAGTGGATCCATTTGATGTGTTCCAAGGTCCATGGGATTGGACCCATTTGATGTATTTTAAAGCCCATGGGATTAGGCCCATTTGATATGTATAAGGCCCATGGGTCGAGAACCATTTGATGCAATCTAAGGCCCACGGGTTATGACCCATTGCAATGCACATAAGGCCCATTGGTGCGGCCCATTGATGTGGCCCATTTGATGAGTAAAAGGCCCATATGACATGGCCCATTTGATGTATTTAAGGCCCAATGGGGTGTACCTAAGGTCCATTGCAATGTGTGATCCCAACCTGGTTTACGTAATGTTATTCACTACAGGCTACACCTTGGGAGCAATGTTGGTTTGACGTCCACATTGCCAGTATAATGTTGGTTAAATATCCGCATTGCGACTCTCCCTAGGGCCCATTGGTAGGCCCATACTTGTTGTATGCAAGTCGTCTAGGCCAGCTGCGTTGTAAGGATAGGGCATTACTTTATAACATGCTTAGTATAACTCCATGACGCACAGTCCATTTGTATCGATTCATTTGATTGGCCTGCTCGTATCGGCCATTTGGTTGATTTAGCCCATATGATTGATTAGGCCCATCTTGATATATTTATGGCCTGTTGCTAAGGCCATATATGAGGACCGTTGTTGAGGCCCACCTTGATGTGTATGAGGCCTGTTGTTGAGGCCCACCTTGATGTGTATGAGGCCCGTTGTTAAGGCCCACCTTGATGTGTATGAGGCCTGTTGTTGAGGCCCACCTTGATGTGTATGAGGCCCGTTGTTGAGGCCCACCTTGATGTGTATGAGGCCTGTTGTTGAGGCCCACCTTGATGTGTATGAGGCCTGTTGTTGAGGCCCACCTTGATGTGTATGAGGCCCGTTGTTGAGGCCCACCTTAATGTGTATGAGGCCCGTTGTTGAGGCCCACCTTAAATATATATGAGGCCCATGTTGCAAGGCCCATTGTGATGTATGCAAGGCCCATGGGTCATGGCCCATTGCAATGTATGTAAGGTCCAATTGGTGCGGCCTATTCGATATATTTATGGGGTCCATGTTATTAGGCCCATCCTGTTGTATTAGGGACCCGTCCATTGAGGCTCACCCGTGGTATATATTTGAGGCCCATGTGTAGGGCCCACCTATTGTGTATTTAAAGCCCATGGGTTGTGGCCATAGTGATGTATATTAGGCCTATGTGATGTAGCCCATACTGATGTATATTAGACCCAGGTATGTGACTCACCTGCGAAGTATATTTGAGGCCCATTGTGATATATCTGAGGCCCATGGGTGCGACCCATCCAGATGTATTTGAGGCCTATGGGCAAGGCCCATTGTGATATGTGTTAGGCCCATGACCAGGGCCCACCTATTTCGTATATTTAGCCCTTGTGTGAGGCCATGTGCCCATTATATATTTGATTCTATGTGGGCCATTCCTTGGGGGCAATGTTGGTTAAAAGTCCACATTGTCGACGCCGGTTATTGATACCGTTTATGAGTATATGACATCATAACATCATGATACATGCCCATTCGCATCATCTACATGTTTGTTATCAGATGTGATTGACCATTGCATATGTCATTGAGCAGGATGATGTGAGACTCCCTGATAGGTGGAGATTATCTCACATGAGCGCATGACATGCGCAGGATTGATGCATGATTGGATTGTATGACTCATACATCTTGCATTGTGTTGTGATTACTGTATAACCTAGTGATATCAGGGCCGTAGCCTCCACAGGCATATCGTGGATGGCCAGATGGGACACTGAAAATCTGTTCGACCATCGGGCCGCCATAGATGGCCCTGGGTGAAAATCCCTAAACACCCTCTTGGTTCCAGAGGATGCTCCAACGTCTAGACCGAGTGGATAGATGAGTGTTGAGTGCCGATTACCAGATGACTGCTCTCTCCATTGTGTCGTAGTCGGTTGGAAGGGGGTGCGGCCTTACCCGCCCGAGAGAGTAGGCATGACTAGGCTGAGTTTGACCAGCTCGAGGAATGGGTCCGCTATCAGCGAGTCAGGTAGGTATTGGTAGACTACTGACAAGCGGATAGTGAGGTCTTTTCCACTTACCCAGTTGTGGGCTTAATTGGGGCGGCAGGTGGTGTGAAGTGTAATAGACCCTGGTGATTTTCTCAGAGAGGAACCATATTGATATGAGGACTGACATGATATTATGACACCCCGTCACTGTTATGCATGTGGGAGGGTGCACGTGGGCGGACGCTTATGTGGGTGGGTGTGATGTGGGCAGGGCTGAGGCCTGGGCGAGCTACCACACTGGGCGAGCTACCAGCGGTTGACAGGCTACTGTGCTGATAGGCTACTGAGTAGGAGTTGCATACTCATTCATTCATCCATTCACTATCCACTCGGGTTAGTGGTGCACAACTAATTGTTATATATCTTCGTTATGGCAAGGATTTCGGTTGGACGCGTGACTAACCTGAGATCAGGAGTTTACCACATTGAGTCAGACTATCCAAATTTAGGTATGAGACTGGTTTGGATAGAGGTTCCTTGTGGTGGACCCCGTAGCCTGCGATACTACATACTATCATCTCGACATCACACTCCAGCATGGTCATTCCATTAGCACCATATACTGCATATTCCATTACATCTTCGGCGTGTGGCATTGTGAGTTGTTATGTTTTTGTATTCCTATGACTTAGATGAGAGTGATGATATTTGTTAGCTCTTTCGAATTGTGTATTACATTATATCCTTGTCATTCGACATTTGATTATCTATGACTCATCATTTGCATAGCTGTCCTATATTGCGTATTCTGATATTGATTAACTTATTGACTTGTTCATACTTCCGCTTATTCTGTTATTGCATGATTATAATCTTGTCAGTATTTCTGTTTACGCTGATAATTCCTGCTCTTACAGTGTTTTTGCTTATTCAGTCATTGTATGGTTTATGGATTAATAGCTTTTCGGTATTGTATGATTATGATATTGTATTGAATACTTGGTACTTATCTCGTGCACACACTTACACCACCCTCTAAGCTTTCTATAAGCATATGCACGATAGATGCGTGCAGGTGATGTTAGGTTGTAGCAGGATTGAGCTTGGAGTGTGCAGCTATTTTCTGAAACTTTAATTTTGACATATATATTTTTCTTTCAGCATTGTATTCAAATGATTATATTAGTGGATATGTGATTATAATGTTGCGTTTATAATTTGGGTAAACTTGTGGTTATGCTTATTACTAGTTAAATGTATAAAAAAAAATACTCCTTGTAGGATCCCAGGATCGAAAATCTGGCATATAAATGCTAGGAGCCGAGAATGGGGTACTACGGAGGCTGTCGGCATCAGATTCGGCGATCGGGATTCCTTTGAATCCGATTTTTGAGTTTGGGGCGTGACATCGGTGTTGATTACCGATGCTGATTATCAATACCGATTATCTAGTCCAATTGCCGATTATCAATCGAGGCCGATTGCCGATTCTGATTTGTTGTGACCAATTACCGATTATCGATCGAGGCGGATTATCGATTCTGATTTATCATGACCAATTGTCGATTATCAATCGAGGTCAATTACCAATTCTAAATTGTCGTGGTCAATTGTTGATTATCTATCGAGGCCACTTACCGATTCTGATTTATCGTGTCCGATTGCCGATTATCAATCGAGGCTGATTATCGATCTGATTTGTCGTGGCCGATTCTCGATTTTGATTGTCGGGACCCAATGTGATGTATATGCGGCCCATATTTGAGGTCCGGTGTGATGTGTATTTAGCCCATGTTTAAGGCCTAATGTGATGTATATGAGGCCTATGTGATGAGGCCTATTATGATGCATTAAGGGGCTAGGCGATGGAGCCCATTGTGATGTATGTTAGGCCCATGTAAAAGACCCATCGTAGTGTGTATTAAGCTCTTGAGTGGGGCCCATGGTGTCGTATACTTAGCCCTCATGTGAGACCATGGGTCCACTATATATTAGGCTCTATGTGGGCCATTCCTTGGGGACAATGCTGGTTAAATGTCCACATTGTTGAGGCCGATTGTCGACGTCAGTTATTGATACTAATTATGAGTATGTGACAACATAGCATCATGATCCATGCCCATACGCATCATCTGCATGTTTGTTATGAGATGTGGTTGAACATTGCATATGTCATTAAGCATGTTTTTATGAGACTCCCTTATAGGCGGAGGTTATCTCACATGAGCGCACGGTATGTGCAAGATTAATGCATGACTGAATTGTATGACTCATCCATCCTGCATTATGATTACTGTACGCCCTAGCGACATCAGGGTTGTAGCCTCCACAGGCATATCATGGATGACCAGATGGGACACCGAAAATGTTTAGTTCTAGCATACGGGCACCATAGATGTCCCTGGGTGAAAATTCCTAAACCTCCGTGGCCAGAAGACGCCCCAACATCGAGAATGAGTGGATATATATGAGCGCATGAGGGCCGTATACCAGTAGGCCGCGTCTCCCACTGTGTCGTGGTCAGTTGGGAGGGGGTGTGACCTTACCCGCCTAAGTGAGGGGGCAATATCTAGGTTGAGTTTGACCAGCTTGAGGAATGGGTCCGCTATCGACGAGCCGGGCCCGATATTGGCAGGCAGATAGTGAGGTCTCTTTCACTTACCCAGTTGTGCTCTCGGATAGGGGTCGCAAGCTGGCGTATAATGTAATAGACCCTGGTGATGATCCCAGAGATGAATTATACTGATATGTGGATTTAGTGAGCAGGATTTACATACTCATTCATTCATTCATTTACCATCCACTCGGGCTGGTGGTGTGCAACTATTTGTTACGTGTACCTTTGTAAGGGCCAGGATTTCAGTTGGGGAGCGCGACTAACCTGAGATCAGGAGTTTGCCACATTGAGTCTGACTATCAAGATTTAGGTATGAGACTGGTTTGGATAGAAGTCCCTTGTGATGGACCTCATAGCCTGCGATACTACGTACTATCATCCCGACTTCACACTCCAGCATGGTCATTCCATCTGCACCGCATATTGCATGACGTTCGTGGCATACGACATTTTGGGTTATTGTGTTTCTGCATTTATATGGTCTAGGTACAGCTGACGCTATTTGTGTTACTCATCAGAAATGTATATTGCATTGCATCCTTTGGATCTGATATTTGGCTATCTATGATTCCCCATTTGCATAGTTGACTTGTCTTACGTATTCTAATATTGTCTGACTCATGGACTTATTAATATTTTCGCTTACTCTGTTATCGTATGATTTACGATCTTGTCAGTATTTCTGTTTACTCTGATAATTCTTGATCTTGCCAATATTTCTACTTATTCCGATATTGTACGATTTATGGATTACCAGTACTTCTGGTATTGTATAATTATGGCATTGTATTAAATACTTGGCACTTACCTTGTGCACACACTTACACCACCCTCTAAGCTTTCTATAATCTTATGCATGATAGATGCGTGCAGGTGATGTTAGGTTGCAGTAGTGTTGAGCTTGGAGCGTGCGGTGGTCTTCTGGAGCTTAATTTTCTATTTATGTATTTCCCTTTCAGTATTGTACTCAAATGATTATATTAGTGGATATATGATGACGATGTTGCCTTTGTAAATTAGGTAATCTTGTGGTTATGCTTATTACGATTTAAATGCATGTTAGAAAAAAAAAATCCTCCTTATAGGATCCCAGGATCGGAATCTAGTATATGAATGTTAGGAGCTGAGAATGGGGTACTACGGAGGCTATCGGCACCGGATTCGGCGATTGGGATTCCTGTGAATTCAATTTCTAGGTTTGGGGCGTGACAGAAGTTGGTATCAGAGCATAACTTGGGAATACCTGAGGATAACATCACATATCTGGTGATAATTACTCTTCACTTTATGATTGTTGATAACCTAGAATGATTAGGTCCCCGAGTTCGAATAACTTAGAGATTTTCTGACATAGTCCCCTATCATTGACATTGCGAGACTGCATAGTTCGAGGTTCAGTTGGATCGACGTAGTGTGGATGATGCTTCTTGGGAGGGCGAGGTTTAGATTAGAAAACGCTATCTTCATCCTTTATAAATTAATTATGTCTTGTCACATATACTGGATGATGTTTCCTCTTCCCTTCTCCGTTCTGTAAATTTTGAGGATGAAAATTTTAATTTGGAGGGGAGAGTTGTAAGACCTGTATCCTTGCCCCTACCGTTCCGTATGCCTCCGCGGTACTCCCGGTCGAATTTCGGCGACCCGCGATCTGTTATCGGCATTTGCATGAAATCCTGAGACGTGTCCCGTTATCCAGAGTCGGCTTGACTTGAGACTTGTACCAGAGCGACCGCACCGTCGCCACGGTTCCGATGTTGCGTCTTTCACGCCGATGCAGTACCCGGGCTAGGAGATGTGGGCCCGCGTTCAGTTCGAGGAAAACACTGCATGTTGCAATTTTCAAGAGAATCTCTACCCTAAACGTCACATCAATCCATCAATCAAAGTCTAAGTACATAACCTTACCTGGCCATCCCTTCTTCACCAACAAGGCATGACACCCATTTCTCTTTCACCCAAAAGTCAACAATTACCTTACCTCTTATGTCACTCCACCATCCCTCTCTCCCATCACTCCACCTCACCACTCCTCTCTCTCATTTCTTCATTTTTAGCAAACTCTATGAGACCCCAACGTCTAAGTAAGCTCCATGGATAGAGCTTGTGTGGCCTACCTTCTTATCTCCCATCTCCACCATCCATGATCCATCTCGACCATTGAATCTCAACCATCGGAGCTTTAAAAGGCATTCATGGAAGAAGAAATCCAAGAAGATCAAAGGTGGGTGCTTTGTTTTCTTTTCTCTCTCTCTCTCTCCCTCTCTCTTTCAATATTATGGTGTGAGGATATGGCTGTGTGGTCCACCCAAATGAACCCCATCTTGATGAATGTTCTATCCAAACCATCCCAGCCATGTGAGCCCTAGCCTCTTGATGAATGATGGAAAAACATATATATAAGATTGGTTCAAATTAAGTGGACCACGTCCACGTGGGACCCACCAGCCATGTTCCCCAAACGTGGGACCCATCTTGATGATATATATAAGCACGCAGTCTGTCCGGTGTCCAGAGACGTTGGACGTTGTTTTACCATGAAGGCAGTGGGCGTGCTATCAATTTTTATATATTTATATATATAATATACATAAGGTTTGGGATGGGCTGCTCTTATAGGCCCCACCTTGATGCGTCTATATAATCCACGCCATCCATTTCATTTCTCAGCCAATTTAGGCGTTGAGCCAAAAAATGAGGCCAATCTGATAATCAAACGGGCCATACCATAGGAAATAGTGCTATTACCATTAAAACCCACCTTGATTCTTCTATTCACCAAAAATACATCGCATATTGGTCTTATTTGATTGATCAGGGGCCGTAGAATCTAATGGACAGGTTGGATTTTTCAGATGTGGGCCCCACAGGGGAAAAATCACAGAATTTCTTATTAAAAAAAAAAACATTGGATAGCAGCAGGTGCTGCTGCCACTAACACACCAGGACGCCACAACGTCCTAGGGGCGGACAGGCAGGGACCACGCGTCCCATCCATGGGCCTCACCATGATGTGTATTTTCCATCCATGTCGAACATATGGTGGGCTCCTTTTAACTATGATCCCCACCTCAAAAATCAGCCTTATATGGAGTTCAGGTGGCCCACGTCACATGAAATAGTGGGATTGAGCTCTGCCACTGAAACCCTTCTTGGGTGTCCCAGGAGTTCTGGATCATCCTGAATTTGTTTTTACTCTTCATCCAGGTCTGCATGACCTTGTGAACGGATTGGATGGCTCATAAAATTATGGTGGGCCCCACGTGGGACCCACAGTAATGTTTGTGCTTTATTCACACCGGATGGTGGAACCCACTTGGTGTATATGTTCTCTCCACACCGTCCATGGCAGTGGACGGTGAACCACTCCATGATTTATGTGTTTTATCCACACTGTCCACACCTGGACGGTGGGACCCACTGTGATGCAGTCTTGCATCCAAACCATCCATTTAATTGGTGGGCCTTCATGGAACCCACCATGATGCTTTTGTTGCATCCAATCTGTCCACCCATTTTGAAAACTCATTTTATGATATGAGCTAAAGAATGAGTTAGATCTATAGTTCATGTGGACCCCCACCATGATGCATGTGTTGCATCCAAACCATCCAACCTTTTGGCAAACTCATTTTAAAGGCTTGGGTTCAAAAAAATAAGACAGATCTAGGATCACGTGGACACATCATAGGAAACAGTGTTGGATTGAATGTTCACCATTAAAACCTTTAGATTACGAGGTTGGGCAAATATGGTATTTTCTTTTCCTCTAAATTCAGGTCCTGGTGACCTTATGAATAGATTGGTGTTGAGGGTCAAATATTGCATATTAGACCTTAGTTATTATCTGAATTTACAAACATAATACCATGTAATGACCCACTTTAACCGTGTTTGTGATGCAGAGTGTAATTACAAGCTCGGACAGAAAAAAGATGCTTAAAGTTGAGATTTAGTGCTCAAAATTCACCAAAGCATGGGACACATTTCAGGGGACCAAGATCGATGGAATTACACGCCAGAGATTCGAGGAAATTGAGAAACTGAGGCTCAAGTGGCCCGAAATTGGCTCAGAATGCAAGATCACAAGGTTCTCACCATCCGATCAGCTTGAAACTTCATACATGGCCTGAGAACCATAAATGAACCGTACACGTCAAATTTCAGCTATTGACGATCTTTGGAAGTGGGCCAACGGAATGATCAGCCCCTTAATTCATTAAGTGGGGCCCACCTGATATCTGGAACTGCCTCAAAATTGTTCTCGATAGTTAAAATAATATGAGGAAGAGGATGGACGGTGTAGATTTCTCGTAAATATCACGGTGGGTCCTGTGTATAAGGTGTGTGCACACTGCACAATGCACGCACGCGTGCACCAGAGACAATGCACGCAGGTCAGCAGCGCTGACCCGCACCTTTCTAAAACAACAAGTGATGTTTCTGTTTTTGTTTACGCACGGACGGCCTACGTCCGTTTTGCGATCGACTGTGGGCCCCACCTATGGACCGTATGACTCATCTGATCCGACCATCTTGTAGAGAGCTGCAAACACTACAAAACCATGTTGACTCTTTTCATTCATGCATACACACGTGTACGTTACAGAGGCCACAAAAGGG
Source organism: Magnolia kwangsiensis (assembly GCA_037074715.1). Taxonomy (NCBI): domain Eukaryota; kingdom Viridiplantae; phylum Streptophyta; class Magnoliopsida; order Magnoliales; family Magnoliaceae; genus Magnolia; species Magnolia kwangsiensis. The sequence continues at coordinate 123,740,719 of CM073575.1, read as the reverse complement.
CTGCCCTGCAACGTTCAAAATTGATCCTTTTGTGATATCTTCTCTGGGCCGCGTCAATGGACCTTCAAAACGACTCATTCTTTACTGAAATTTCATCCTGAATCTAATGGATGGGGTGAATTTTTCAGAAAATGATTCTGTGGGGCCCACCGATCACAACAGCGAAATGGTGCGAAAGGTTTCGCACATCCACGAAAATTGACTTTTTCAGGCGGTTGTGGCCCACCATCTTTGATCATATGACAGATCTGAACCGTATATCATATAGAGGACCCAAGAAAGTCCTAAGGAATGATATTTCTTTAGAATTTGAGCGAGAAAAGTGGTGATTTTTGAGGTACTGAACTTGGCTGCGAAAAGGCTTTCGCTGCACATGCGATAGCTTTCCAAATCCGATTCAAGTCCGATTTTCACCACTCCAGCAGCTATATAAGGAGGTTTTGGATGTGGGGAGCATTCATTCAGACCTGGGGAGGAAGATCCAAGCTTGGACCGGAGGTGCAACAGAGAGAGAGAGAAGTTGAAGTTTTTTTTTATTCCTTATTTCTTTTCTTTTTCTATTTAATCCTGAGGATATTAGTCACATCATGTCTGGCTAAACCTCTTAGCTAGGGCTAAGAGGTGAAGCTTGTAGTGTGATGGGAGAGCTCCATGCTTGTGCCTTTTGTCTAGATTGACTGATGTTGATTATAGTTTAATTAAGAGAATATTTCTAGTATTTAATGGTCTATTGTGACTGAAATTATTTAATGGTTGGATGACGGTACCCTTCCTAACTTTCATACATGTGATTGGGTGGTAATTAGTTTAATTCTGTTGTTTGCCATAGTCTTTTGGGCATGGTTTGGTGATGGAATCCATTCTAATTCATATGCCTTTCATCTCTTGAAAACTAGATCAACGGCAGTTCAGTAAATTCCATAATTCTTGAAGCAGGTATAAGATCTCCATGATCTCTACAAGTGGATCCTCTGAATCCCTAGTTTCTTATCTCTGATTTTCTTAAGCTTTCGATAACTATTCTATCATTATTCCCCAAATCATAATTAGTTTAGAATTCGTCTTATTCTAGTTCAAATCCTACTTAATTTTAGATAACGTACAAGTTTTAGTCCCTTGGGATTCGACCTCGGTCTTACCGAGTTATTACTACATCACAACCCTGCACTTGGGGAGTGAATAAGTTTTTGGCGCCGTTGCCGGGGACTGTTGGTTACGTTTTTCTGAAATTAATTAGTTTTAGGATTAGTTTAAGATTAGATTTTCTTGTTAGAATTTTCTAATTATAGGTTTAGAAGCTTAGTTATTTTTCTTGTTAGAAATTTTTCCTAAACTTACTATTCTTTATTCTATCTGATTTTTAGAACTAATCCAATTTTTCTATTTTGTAGGAAACCTCTAATTTAGTAAGCTCTTTCTAATTTCTCTTTCTTTAGAATTTCTTCTTTTCTTGAGAAAGTAGTTTACTTTTAATTAGAACTTTCTATTCTTAGAAACTAACTTATTTTGTTTATTCTGCAGGATCTTAACCTAGGACTTCAAATTTGGTAATTTCTTTCCATCTCTCCCCTTTATTTTCTAGATTTCTACTTCTTCCTTTCTCTTAGGTTTAAGTTAGAATTTGAGGGTTGTGTGTGTTTTATGCCCCAGTGGGCACGCGACAACACTCGACGTCTCGTGATTGAAGGAGGATTAGTTGAGAGGTTGACTGTCCATCGCAGGACTAGACACCACTTGAATTCTCTTGAGTTAGAGGAGGTTATGGCTGAAAATCAACCTCAAGCACTACCCCAACCAAGGGTTGAGGAAGTACATGATGAGAATGAGGTGCATCAGGCACCCCCGCCTCGTACTTTATGAGATTATTTACAACCGGCGGAGGTGAGTACGCCCTCATGCATGATTTTTTCTCAGAATACAGGACATATGGACATTAAGCCAGGGGTTATCCAACTCCTTCCTAAGTTCCATGGGCTTGAGTCTGAAGAACCATACTTGCATCTGAAAGAGTTCGATGAAATCATAGGCACCTTATACTTACCTAATGTATCTGAGGATACTATTAGGCTGAAACTCTTTCCATTTTCCTTGAAAGAAAAAGCCACGACGTAGTTACATTCATTGCGTCCTAGATCCATTGGCACATGGAATGATATGCAGAGGGAATTTATAAAGAAATTTTTCCCACATCATAAGACAATTACCCTCAGGAGAGCAATTATGAACTTTGCCCAAAAGGAAGATGAAATATTCTTCCAATGTTGGGAAAGGTTCAAGGATCTGGTTAATGCATGCCCACAACATGGCTTTGAAATATGGCACATTACGAATTTTTTCTATGACGGGCTAACATCTTCCATGCGCCAAATGGTCGAGACAATGTGTAATGGAGAATTCATCAATAAAAATGTCGACGAGGTATGGGATTACCTCGATAGTCTCGCTGAAAAAATACAATCATGGGACTATTACTCAAGGACGAACACTACGTCTAGGCCGACTCATTTAAGGGAAAAAGGAGGAATATATCTCCTGAAAGAGGATAATGATCTTAACGCTAAGGTGGCCAATCTCACCAGAAAATTTAAGGCCATGGAAGGAAGGAAGGAAAAGGTTAATGAAAATGTTTGCGGCATCTGTGATTGCAACATTCATACTACTGAAAATTGTCCTTCAATACCTACCTTTCGAGAAGTATTGAATGAACAATCTAATGCCGTAAATAACTATCAAAGACCTTTCAATGGACCACCCTCTAATACGTACAATCCTGACTGGAAAAATCATCCAAATTTTAATTGGAAGAACGGACAAACTGCTACCCCTCAAGGTTTCTTCAATCAAAATCCAAATCAGGGGAGACCTCAAGAAGAACCGGCTCAAAATTCTATGCAAGAGCTGACGCAGATAATGCGAAAATTTATACAAAAGATAGATTTACGTATGACGGCTATAGAAAAGGGGATGCTTCCTACACAACCAATCCCCAATCCTAAACCGTAATACGAGGCAGGTAATCTCAGCTCTTCAAATCAAATGGGGCACGCTAAATCCATCACCACTCTTAGGAGTGAGAAGGTTATTGATAAAATCCTTCCGGTTAGGCCCGAAAAGCCTCAAGAACCAGAAGAGGACAACAATGATGGATCTAGTGGCGCCCTACAAAAATTTGAATCGGAACCTCTAGAAAAGCCAATTGCTCCGTTTCTCCCACGGTTGGTTGAACCAAAACGCTCTCTAACTCTCAGGATATCCTAGAGGTGTTGAAACAAGTGAAAGTCAACATTCCTCTGCTTGATGTTGTAAAACAGATTCCTTTATATGCTAAATTTCTAAAGGAATTATGCACTACCAAACGACGGAAAAGTGTTCAAAAGAAGATCTCCTTGACTGAGAAAGTGAGTGCCATCCTGAAACAAGATGTGCCGTAAAAATTCAAAGATCCCGGTTGCCCAACCATATCATGTGTAATCGGGAACTATCGAATTGATCACACACTTCTTGACTTAGGAGAAAGCGTCAATCTGATTCCCTACTCGGTATACCAACAGTTGGGTTTGGGTGAATTAAAACCCACTCGAACCATACTACAACTTGCTGATCGTTCTGTTTGTGTACCAAGAGGGATCATCGAGGATGTGTTGGTCCAGGTTGATGGATTTTACTACCCTGTTGATTTTATCATCTTGGACACCGAACCTATCAACGACACGAGCACTCAGATTCCTGTCATTCTTGGTCGCCCATTCCTGTCCGCTTCAAATGTAATTATCAATTGCAGGAATGGTGTCATGACTATGTCCTTTGAAAATTTGACATTAGAATCGAATATCTTTTTCAATAACGGCAGCAACTCAGAGGATGATGACGATTTCCACGTTGTTAACATGATTGATTCTTTTGTGGAAGATAGAACGCCTCTCACCTTATCCTCTGATCTTCTATAGATGTGCCTGGCCCACTCCCATTATCTTGATGATGATATAATTAGGGAGACGTGTGCCATGCTGGATACTGCACCGGTACTTGAAGTTACGCAGTGGAGGCCACAAATTGAAGAGTTGCCCCAAACCGATGTAGTGCCTCTACCGTCTAACCTTAAGCCACCGAAGCTTGACCTAAAACCTTTGCCCTCTGATTTAAAATATGTCTATTTAGGTCAAGATGAGATGTACCCAGTGGTGATCTCTTCCCACCTGGAGAAAGAACAGGAGAGTATGCTGATATCTACTCTCATTGAGCATAAGGGAGCTCTTGGATGGACGATAGCGAACCTCAAAGGAATTAACCCATCGATTTGTACTCACCACATATATCTTGAGGACAATGCAAAGGCTGTTCGACAATCACAACGTATACTGAATCCAAACATGAAGGAAGTGGTTAAGGCCGAGGTTCTCAAACTATTGGAAGTGGGGATCATATACCCCATATCCGATAGTCAATGGGTGAGTCCAACTCAGGTGGTTCCTAAGAAGTCTGGGATCACTATCGTAGCCAATGTCAATAATGAACTCGTGCCAACCAAAGTTACTACTGGTTGGAGAATGTGCATTGACTACAGAAAGCTGAATACCGTCACAAGGAAAGACCACTTTCCTTTGCCCTTCATTGATCAAATCCTGGAAAGGCTAGCTGGTCATTCCTATTATTGTTTCCTTGACGGGTATTCAGGTTATAATCAGATTGAAATTTCCTCTGAGGATCAGAAAAAGACCACATTTACATGTCCCTATGGCACCTTTGCTTATAGAAGGATGCCATTCGGGTTATATAATGCCCCTGCCACCTTTCAGCGATGCATGATGAGTATCTTTTCTGACATGGTGGGGAAATATCTAGAGGTTTTCATGGACGATTTCTCTGTTTTTGGTTCATCTTTCAGCGAATGCTTAGCAAGTCTTAAATGTGTGCTGAAAAGGGAATTGTCCTTGGGCATATCATCTCGTCCAAAGGAATCTAGGTAAATAAGGTAAAAATTGATCTTATCTCTAACCTACCTCCACCCAAGAATATTAGAGACGTGCGATCCTTCTTAGGACACGCAGGCTTTTACAGACGATTCATAAAGGACTTTAGTCTCCTCTCTCGTCCTTTATATAATCTTCTTCAAAAGGATATACCATACGAGTGGACTGAGTAGTGCCAAGAAGCTTTCACTAAGCTTAAGGGCATGTTAACCACTTCACCTATCATGCAGCCACCCGACTGGAGTCTTTCTTTTGAACTTATGTACGACGCCTCTGATTATGCTCTTGGAGCGGTTCTAGGCCAGAGAAAAGATAAGCAGCCTTACGTTATTTACTATGCAAGTAGGACTCTAAATCCTGCCCAAGTGAAGTACTCGACTACGGAAAAGGAACTCTTAGCCGTAGTGTTCGCTTTGGACAAATTTAGATCCTACCTGATTGGATCTAAGATCATCATTTACACAGATCACGCGACACTTAAGTATCTTCTTTCTAAGAATGATTCTAAGCCCCGACTGATACGATGGATCCTTCTACTGCAAGAATTTGATTTAGAAATTAAAGATAAAAAAGGAGTAGAGAACGTAGTGGCCGATCACCTTTCTCGCCTTAATACCTCTGATTCCCTTAAGGTGACTCATATTAATGATATGTTCCCTGATGAAGAACTGTTTAGAGTCTCCCATTCACCTTGGTTCGCTGATATTGCTAATTATCTTGCTACAGGTTCCATACCGACACATTGGACATCGCAAGATAAGAAGAAATTCTTTACCAAGGTACGTAACTTTTTCTGGGACGATCCATATTTGTTTAAATATTGTCCAGACCAAATGTTAAGGAGATGTGTGCCAGACAATGAGCATCAGAGTGTCATCTCCTTCTGTCACTCACAGGCCTGTGGTGGTCACTTTTCTGCTAAAAAGACCACGGCCAAGATTCTACAGTGTGGCTTTTACTGGCCCACTATGTTCAGGGACACTCATGAGTTTTGCAAGGCTTGTGAGCGTTGTCAGAAATTGGGAGCATTGTTCCGTCAAAATATGATGTCGTTGAATCCCATCCTTATCATTAAAGCATTTGATTGCTGAGACATCGATTTCATGGAACCATTCCCCCAATCCTTTAAAAATCTGTATATTTTGCTCGCTGTAGACTATGTCACTAAATGGGTTGAAGCGATTTCGTGCCGTAACAATGACCATCGAATGGTCATTAAATTCTTAAAAGAAAATATCCTGTCGCGGTTCGGAATTCCTCGAGCCATTATTAGTGACGGGGGCTCACACTTCTGCAATAGACCATTTGAGAGTTTAATGAAGAAATACGGTATCTCTCATAAGGTGAGCACCCCATACCATCCACAGACAAGTGGGCAAGCTGAGATTTTCAATAGGAAGATCAAACATATTTTAGAGAAAACAGTTAACCCTGATCGTAAGGATTGGTCAATCCGATTGACTGATGCCTTATGGGCGTACCGTACTGCTTTTAAAACCCCTATTGGAACATCTCCCTTTAGACTAGTCTATGGGAAGGCCTTTCACTTGCCTGTGGAATTGGAACATAAAGCATATTGGGCGATCAAAAATTTTAATTTCAATCTATACAGTGCTGGCTCGCTACGCAAACTTCAGTTAAATGAACTTGAAGAAATCCAGAACGATGCATACGAGAACTCGAGAATTTACAAGGACAGGATGAAGGCGTTTCATAATCAACATATTCTACGAAAATCATTCACGCCAGATCAGAAAGTCCTTTTGTACGATTCTCGACTACATCTCTTTTCGGGTAAGCTTCGATCTCGTTGGACCGGCCCTTACATTGTTGTCACTGCTTATCCTTATGGGGCCGTCGAGATAAGAGATCCCGACAATGGTAAAGAGTTTAAAGTAAATGGACATCGATTAAAACCATTTGTCGAGACATTTAATTCAGAGGACATGTTCATACCTCTGATTGCTCCTGTTTACCAGGATTGATCTCCTAGTCTGATGGAGGTATAGGTAGGTTTATCGCTTTCATAGGACTAGGATAGTTATTTTATCTGTCTGGCTGAAGACGGTAAATTTAGCGCTCCTGGGAGGCAACCTAGCTTTTCATTTCATTTTTCTAGTTAGTTCGTTCAATGTTTGTGGGTAACATTACTGTAAACCCTCACGAGACTACAACTCGTCCACTAGGGGTAACCTAGGGGTTTAAAGGCTTGTTGTATACGCTAAATGCAATCGAGAGCACCTGCGAAAGTGGTATAGGTAGGATTTTATTTTCATTATTTTTGTTCTGCTTTCTCTCTCATGCTGACAAGCTTCTATGCCGTGATCTATTAGAAACTCTCTTGATAGGTTATTCAAGTACTATCTTCCCATCACTTCTCATTTACTTTCGTTGTCCCATGTGCATTGCATGCTTATATCTTTTACATTGAGGACAATATAGATTTTAGGTTGGGGGTGGGGGATTAGGTAACCTAATCAGTATTTTCAGTATTTTCTTAGTCTTGAGCAAAAATTGTGAAAAAAAAAAGTCTTGAGCAAAAGTTGTGAAAAAAAAAATTGTGAAAATTTTTAAATTTTTCTGGGAATTCTTATGAATTCGAAGTGATTTTGATGGATATCCTGGATTTAGAAGTTCAAGCTACGTGATGTTGGTAATTTTACGACTCTTGAATTTAGTTATCTGTTAGATTTCACAATTAAGATTAAAACATTAATCCATGATTAGAAGTTATAAACATTGATTGAGTCATGCTTTCACATGTCACATCTCGCTTCCACATTAAGTTTCAGTCTGATATTGAAGGGTTAACTTGGTAATCACTAAGCATGTAAGGAAACCGCTTGAAAATTTGCCCGTCATGATCAAATATTTTTTTTTTTTTTTTTTTTAAATACCTTTGGAAAAGGTTTGGGTGAATAATTCTCACCATGAGTTTGCTCCCTATAGGTGAGGATTTGATTCTCCATGGATGATTTGGGAAAAGGTTGGCGAATAATTTTCACCATAGGTTTGCTCCCTATAGGTGAGGTTTTGATTCTCCTTCTTGATGTTACTTTCAAGAAAAAAAAATCAAAAGCTGAAAAACTGAAAAGATGATCTGTAAGACAAATTTTGGGTGTCCTGAACGCGCTACTGGTTACCAATGATATCATGGAATAACGAATTGAATCTTAATATGGATAAGTCGAGATTACACTATACACCCATGGAACTCAATGTTTAGATTTTTTTTCTAATTGTTAAATTAATATTTTACCCTTGATTATGAAGTTTACTGTGCGCTTGAGTCCAGGAGAAGTAATGCCAAACATTCATGAATCTTAAGATTTTAGGATTTGGATTGTCTTCCATAAATCACTCGAGTTTATCAAAATTATCTTGTAGTTCTCAACTTATTTTTCGCATACTTTGCTCGGGACTAGAAAAATGCTGGCTGGAGGTTGTGTTGACGGTCAAATATTACATATTAGACCCTAGTTATTATCTGGATTTACGAACATAATACCATGTAATGACCCACTTTAACCGTGTTTGTGATGCAGAGTGTAATTACAAGCTCGGACTGAAAAAAGATGCTTAAAGTTGAGATTTAGTGCTCAAAATTCACCAAAGCATGGGACACATTTCAGGGGACCAAGATCGATGGAATTACATGCCAGAGATTTGAGAAAATTGAGAAACTGAGGCTTAAGTGGCCCGAAATTGGCTCAGAATGCAAGATCACAAGGTTCTCACCATCCAATCAGCTTGAAACTTCATACATGGCCTGAGAACCATAAATGAACCGTACACGTCAAATTTTAGCTATTGACGATCTTTGGAAGTGGGCCAACGGAATGATCAGCCCCTTAATTCATTAAGTGGGGCCCACCTGATATCTGAAACTGCCTCAAAATTGTTCTTGACGGTTAAAATAATATGAGGAAGAGGATGGACGGTGTAGTTTTCTCGTAAGCATCACGGTGGGCCTTGTGTATAAGGTGTGTGCACACTGCATAATGCACGCACGCGTGCACCAGAGACAACGCTGCTGACCTGCACCTTTCTAAAACAGCAAGTGATGTTTTCGTTTTTGCTTACGCACGGACGGCCTGCGTCCGTTTTGCGCTCGACTATGGGCCCCACCTATGGACCGTATGACTCATCTGATCTGACCATCTTGTAGAGAGCTGCAAACACTACAAAACCATGTTGACTCTTTTCATTCATGCATACACACGTGTGCGTTACAGAGGCCATAAAAGGGCTGCCCTACAACGTTCAAAATTGATCCTTTTGTAATATCTTCTCTAGGCCGCGTCAATGAACCTTCAAAACCACTCATTCTTGACTGAAATTTCGTCCTGAATCCAATGGACGGGGTGAATTTTTCAGAAAATATTTCTGTGGGGCCCACCCATCACAACAACGAAATGGTGTGAAAGGTTTTGCATATCCGCGAAAACTGACTTTTCCAGACGGTTGTGGCCCACCATCTTTGATCAAATGACAGATCTGAACCTTCTATCATATAGAGGACCCTAGAAAGTTCTAAGGAATGGTATTTCTTTAGAATTTGAGTGAGAAAAGTGACAATTTTTGAGGTACTGAACTTGGCTGCGAAAAGGCTTTCGCTGCACATGCGATAGCTTTTCAAATCCGATTCAAGTCCGATTTTCACCACTCCAGCAGCTATATAAGGAGGTTTTGGATGTGGGGAGCATTCATTCAGACCTGGGGAGGAAGATCCAAGCTTGGACGGGAGGGCAACAGAGAGAGAGAGAGGAGAAGTTGAAGTTTTTTTCTATTCCTTATTTCTTTTCTTTTTCTGTTTATAAATCCTGAGGATATTAGTCACATCATGTCTGGCTAAACCTCTTAGTTAGGGCTAAGAGGTGAAGCTTGTAGTGTGATGGGAGAGCTCCATACTTGTGCCTTTTGTCTAGATTGACTGATGTTGATTATAGTTTAATTAAGAGAATATTTCTAGTCTTTAATGGTCTATTGTGATTGAAATTACAGTGGGTCTACGATGGCTTAAATATTTACTTTTCCTTTTATGTTTATGACGTCAGGAAGCCATGTTGTTGTTCACCATAGTCTCCTGGGCATGGTTGGATGACGGTACCCTTCCTAACTTTCATACATGTGATTGGGTGGTAATTAGTTTAATTCTGTTGTTTGCCATAGTCTTTTGGGCATGGTTTGGTGATGGAATCCATTCTAATTCATATACCTTTCATCTCTTGAAAACTAGATCAACGGCAGTTCAGTAAATTCCATAATTCTTGAAGCAGGCATAAGATCTCCCTGATCTCTACAAGTGGATCCTCTGAATCCCTAGTTTCCTATCTCTGATTTTCTTAAGCTTTCGATAACTATTCCATCATTATTCCCCAAATCATAATTAGTTTAGAATTCATCTTATTTTAGTTCAAATCCTACTTAATTTTAGATAACGTACAAGTTTCAGTCCCTTGGGATTCGACCTCGGTCTTACCGAGTTATTACTACATCATAACCCTGCACTTGGGGAGTGAACAATTGGGCAGGAAATAAATACTAGGGCGGGCCTTGAAAATTTTAATTATAGTGGAAGTCATCATCACCATTTATATTTGGGTGTGGCCCATTTGATATAAATGGGGCCAATTGGTGTGGCCCATTTGATACACATAAGGTCCATGGTGATGTATTTGGAGTTTATGGGTTAAGGCCCGTTGCGATGTATTAGGGCCCATGGGGTGAGGCCCATTGTGGTGTAGTAGGGCACATGGGTTGAGACCCATGGTGAGTCCATGGGTTAAGGCTTATTGCATTGTATTTGGAGCCCTGGGTTAAGGCCCATTGTGATATGTTTTCGGCCCATGTGATGAGGCTCATCTATGATGTATATTTGAGGCCCACTTGTAATTTATATTTGAAGCCACCTTGATATTTATAAGGCCAATTTGAGAAGGCCCACTTTGATGTATTTTGTGGCCCATTTGTCGGGCCCACTTTGATGTATTTGTGGCCCGTTGTGGAGGCCCACTTTGATATATATGAGGCTCAAGTGATTAAGCCCATCTTTATGTATTTGGGGCCCATTGTTGAGGCCCACTTTGATATATATATATATATATATATATATATGAGGCCCATGTTATGAGGCCCACCTTGGTATTTGAGGCTCATGGATCGGGGCCCAATGGGATGTACATAAGGCCCATTTCAATGTGTGATCCAACCATGATAAGTGTATTGTATATCCGCACCAGCTAGCCGCTGAATGGTGGAACTCACCCTGATGTATGCATTTTATATCTGCACTATCTACCCGTCTTGATGGCATAGGGCCCACTTCCTGCATGTGTTGGGCCTTCCTACACTATACAGGCCCACCATGCTGTGCGTGTTTCACCCATACCATCCACTTGTGCGGCCCACTCATTATATTTAAGAGGCCCAATAAGTTGTATTTGTGGCCTATGGGCAAGACCCATTATGATACGTACTAGGCCCATGATGTGTAACAACTTGACATATTCGAGGCCCAGGTACGTGACCCATTTGATGTATTCAAGACCCATGTGTAGGGCCCACATGCTGTATGTTTGAGGCCCATGTGCAGGGCCCACCTGACATGCATATGAGACCCATTAATGCAGTCCACTTGATGTATATTGAGGTCTATGGGTCGTAGCCCATTATGATGTATCGTAGGACCATGGGTCGTGGCTCATGGTCATGTATATTAGGCCTATGTATTCGGCCCATTGTGATGTATATCAAACCCTTGTATGAGGTCGTGGGCCCATTGTATGTTTGGTTTTATGTGGAACACTCCTTGGGAGCAATGTTGGTTGAATGTCCACATTGATGGGCAATGACAATTAGATGTCCTCATTGTGACCTTCCCTTAGGCCTTGTTAGGCCCATTCTCTTCGTGGGTTAACCCAAATAAGTGGGCCCCATTCGCCACAGATGGATGGCTCCGTGCTATCGGATTTGATATAACTACGGTGGAAAGCCGATCTTTATATTATGGTTGATTGGTTGTCCATTTATCGACCCCGCCTCATTTATATATGCTGATTGTCGTGGTCGATTATTGATGCTTATCGTCGGTGTTGATTACCGATGCTGATTATCGGTACCGATTATCTAGGCTATTTGCCGATTATCGATCGAGGCCGATTACCGATTCTGATTTATTGTGGCCAATTGCCGATTATCGAACGAGGTCGATTACCGATTCTGATTTGTCATGGCCAATTACCGATTTTCGATCGAGGTTGATTACCAATTCTAAATTGTCGTGGCCAATTGCCGATTATCTATCGAGGCCGCTTACCGATTCTGATTTGTCGTGGCCGATTGCCGATTATCGATCGAGGCTGATTACCGATCTGATTTGTCGTGGCCGATTCTCGATTTTGATTGTCGGGGGCCAATGTGATGTATATGCGGCTCGTATTTGAGGCCCGGTGTAATTTGTATTTAGCCCATGTTTAAGGCCTAATGTGATGTATATGAGGCCTATGTGATGAGGCCCATTATGATACATTAAGGGGCTAGGCGATGGAGCCCATTGTGATGTATGTTAGGCCCATGTAAAAGACCCATCGTAGTGTCTATTAAGCTCTTGAGTGGGGCCCATGGTGTCGTATACTTGGCCCTCGTGTGAGGCTATGGGTCCACTATATATTAGGCTCTATGTGGGCCATTCCTTGGGGACAATGCTGGTTAAATGTCCACATTGTTGAGGCCGATTGTCGACGTCAGTTATTGATACTGATTATGAGAATGTGACAACATAACATCATGATCCATGCCCATACGCATCATCTGCATGTTTGTTATGAGATGTGGTTGAACATTGCATATGTCATTAAGCATGTTTTTATGAGACTCCCTGATAGGCGGAGGTTATCTCACATGAGCGCACGGTATGTGCAAGATTGATGCATGACTGGATTGTATGACTCATGCATCCTGCATTATGATTACTGTACACCCTAGCGACCTCAGGGTTGTAGCCTCTACAGGCATATCGTGGATGACCAAATCAGATATCGAAAATGTTTGGTTCTAGCATACGGGTGCCATAGATGTCCCTGGGTAAAAATTCTTAAACCTCGGTGGCCAGAAGATGCTTCAACATCGAGACTGAGTGGATATATATGAGCGCATGAGGGCCGTATACCAGTAGGCCGCGTCTCCTACTGTGTCGTGGTCAGTTGGGAGGGGGTGTGACCTTACCCGCCTGAGTGAGGGGGCAATATCTAGGTTGAGTCTGACCAGCTTGAGGAATGGGTCCGCTATCGATAAGCCGGGCCCGATATTGGCAGGCAGATAGTGAGGTCTCTTCTACTTACGCAATTGTGCTCTCAGATAGGGGCCGCAAGCTGACGTATAATGTAATAGACCTTGGTGATGATCCCAGAGATGAATTATACTGATATGTGGATTTAGTGAGCAGGATTTACATACTCATTCATTCATTCATTCACCATCCACTCGGGTTGGTGGTGCGTAACTATTTGCTACGTGTACCTTTACAATGGCCAGGATTTCGGTTGGGGCGCACGACTAACCTGAGATCAGGAGTTTACCACATTGAGTCTGACTATCCAAATTTAGGTATGAGACTGGTTTGGATAGAAGTCCCTTGTGATGGACCTCATAGCCTGTGATACTACGTACTATCATCCTGACTTCACACTCCAGCATGGTCATTCCATCCGCACCGCATATTGCATGACGTTCGCGGCATACAAAATTTTGGGTTATTATGTTTCTGCATTTATATGGTCTAGGTACAGCTGACGCTATTTGTGATACTCATCAGGAATGTATATTACATTGCATCCTTTGCATCTGATATTTGGCTATCTATGATTCCTCATTTGCATAGTTGACTTGTCTTGCGTATTCTAATATTGTCTAAATCATGGACTTATCAGTATTTTCGCTTACTCTGTTATCGTATGATTTACGATCTTGTCAGTATTTCTGTTTACTCTGATAATTCTTGATCTTGCCAGTATTTCTACTTATTCCGATATTGCATGATTTATGGATTACCAGTACTTTCGGTATTGTATGATTATAACATTGTATTGAATACTTGACACTTACCTTGTGCACATACTTACACCACCCTCTAAGCTTTCTATAAGCTTATGCACGATAGATGCGTGCAGGTGATGTTAGGTTGCAGCAGTGTTGAGCTTGGAGCGTGCAGTGGTCTTCTGGAGCTTGATTTTCTATTTATGTATTTCCCTTTCAGTATTGTACTCAAATGATTATATTAGTGGATATATGATGACGATGTTACCTTTGTCAATTAGATAATCTTGTGGTTATACTTATTATGAATTAAATGCACGTTAGAAAAAAAATCCTCTTTGTAGGATCCCAGGATCGGAATTTAGCATATGAATACTAGGAGCCGAGAATGGGGTACTACGGAGGCTGTCGGCACCGGATTCGGTGATCAAAATTCCTGTGAATCCGATTTTCAGGTTTGGGGCGTGACAACATGCACCAACTAGAGGGGTTTGAAGTCAAGTGTAAAGAGTATATGGTGTGTAGGCTTAGGAAGAGCTTGTATGTGCTGAAACATGCTCCAAGGCAATGGTACAAGAAGTTCGACTCGTTTATGTTAAAGTATGAATATGACAGACTAGAATCGGACCACTATGTGTGTTCATGCGAAAGTTCTCAGGTGGTGATTTCTGAGTTCTGCTGTTATACGTTGATGACATGCTCATCATGGGTAAAAACATTAAGAAGATTGACAGGATAAAATAGGAGTTGGGCAAGTTGTTTGTGATGAAAGACTTAGGTCCGGCTAAACAAATTGTATGAATGGAAATAACCTGTGACAGAAGCAGAAGAAAGCTTTGCATGTCACAAGAGCGGTATATTGAGAAAGTCCTAAAGCAGTTCAATATGAAAGCATCGAGGCTGATCAGTACTCTACTGGATGGTCACTTCAAATTGAGCGACAAGTAGTTACAAAGATGAAGGCAGAGGTGGATGAGATGAGAAAAATATCCTACACGTCAGCGGTGGGAAGTTTGATGTATGCTATGGTTTATACGCGCCCAGATATATCATATGCGGTTGGTGTTATCAGCCGGTATCTTGTCAATCCTGGTAAAGAACATTGGGCAATTGTGAAGTAGATACCGTAGTATCTACAAGGCTCATTCAGGTTGAGCCTATGTGTAACAGCCCAAATTTTTCCGGCCAGAGTTTGTACTCGTGCCCGAGAAAATTGGGTGTTAATGATATATAATTTAGATGCTTTAGAAAAATCGTACCCTATTTTTTTCGTTGGTTTACATCTAAATACATTCATGAATGTAACATTCATAAGGATAAAATTAACTATAATGATTATTTACCATTGGAGTAAAATGAATAGTCAAAGCCTCATAATGGGAGGTTTATTACAACATCAGAGTTCACAACAGAAGTATACAATTAAATAGTAAAACTATCTTCTTAGTCTTTCAAGGTAATCTTCTATAGGAAAGTAGTCCTCTCAGTCTTTAATCTGTACGTCACCTGTATTATCTGTATGGTTGAGAGATGGTCAATGCCCTACTCATAGTGAAGGTTATCCTTTAAGATTAATAATAATTCAAGAGATGCATAACAAGTAAGGGTCTGTTATGTCCCGTGCTCTACTAACACAAGGGTATCAGCATACACAATCAATCTACATGAGATGTATGCCTAGCAAAGTATGTGCGGCTCATCATACATAGTGATCATCACAATGTGGAGTACGATTTATAGATAACTGTCTCGACCCGCATCCCATACTACTGATATTCTCCGGCATGACCAACGCTATTGTGGATTTATGAGGGGACCTCAGAGCACACAACAACATGAGCTAGGTGAATTATGTACAATGATTTATTCATGGAAAGACTATTTGCGACATCCAATCCCGAAGTGATGTGACACTACAGCAGAGAATTATACACATCGATTTGTGCACTATCCGAAGGCACAAGGACTTACGTGCCCCAAGAGGGTCTCTAGCCAGAGCGCATTACGTCCATGATAAAATATTTGATTCACTAGTTGTGATACATCTTGTACATCACTTTCACTTATAGAGAATACAAACTGAATCATAATAAATATAACATAATCCGAATAATAAAGAATATCAACTGAATTATGGAGGTTCTGGAATAGCAAGGCACGTGTCCATGCCTTTAAAGATAGATGGCACAAGGCCAATATAATAAGAAAAGAGTGTCAATGGTCAACTCAACAAAAGTGACAATGGCCAACATAATAAGAGAAGAGTGACAATGGTCAACTCAACAAGAGAAGAGTGGCAGAGCCAACTCAAATAAAAAGACGAGTGACATAGCCAACTCAAATATAATGACGAGTGGCAGAGCCAACTCAAATAAAAAGATGAGTGGCAGGGCCAACTCAATAATTGACGATGCAGGGCAAGGCTTGCATCCATGGCCTCACATAAATTCAGAGAGATCCCTTATATTTGACATCATGTCGTAATTCCACAAGGGCCAATAATGTAAAATAAATCAATTGATAGGTTAATTTCCAAGGAACATGTAACCAGGTGTAACATCCCGAAAATCGGGGGTCGAGTAAAAACTCCACTCCCGAGTTCCAGAACATCACTTATGCAACATAAATGTGTATGATTGAATGTTGTCTGTATTAATGTATTAAACATGAGTGGGATTAAGCCAGGACAACATATCATACTCCAGAGATAGTTAAATTAACAAGCGGAAGACTGTGATACATACATATAATATATAATTGATTGTAAGTCTCCAGAGTGTGAACATGTTACTAGGTTAAACATATGCATGTATACCTCAAAATAGAAAGAAAGAATATACATGAGTGCTCTGAAAATATAAAATGACAAGTGTCAAGGCATCTAATCAACCTCCCTATAATCCCGTCGATCAGAACACGCATAAAGGAGGCATTCTCCTCATCATTATCAAGTCTGGCTCCGCCTCGCAGGCCGCGCCATCATCTGCAATCACAATAGGGTCTGGTGGGTGTCCAGAAACACCGTCCCGTAACGTGGGAGTGAGTGATCGACTCAGTGGAATAATAGAGCAGAGATTAGAATGTTATCAAATCAATCATGCGATAATAGTAAAGCAATAAATCAAACATTCCTAAATACTGTTGTTAATGCAATATGACATGACATGATGGATGCTCTCACCGATGATCTCCCTCATACGGCACCATCTTACGCCCGCGGCATGCTTTCTTCTCACAATGCTTCACATCTTTCAGGCACATGCAATGTGATGGTGATATGATTACCAAGTTATTATTTGTCCTTTTCATACAGCAATATTGAAAAACTAAGGTACCTTCCTTATATCAATCCCAACACAGATCCTGTCTAGGGTCGTCACTCCTAGTAATCTCATACGATGTTATATTTATAGGTCGCTGTAAGGGCTGTCAGGGCTGTTGCTCGCACTCGTTGCACGGCTCCCCCATCACCTTATCAATACAGGCCTAATTATCCTTAAGACTGCATCAGGACTCGTCGTCCCCATGCGGTGTCAGGATAAACTCAAGGTCACTACAAAGGGCTCGTCACCTGATCAGTGTAGGCCGGCAGCAAGAATATAGTGTCCCATACCACCATAATCTGCTCAGAGTAGGGTGCTCACTGGTCACTACGGGGAGGTTTGTGGCCCCAGCGTAGGCCGACAGCACGACCACGGTGTCCCATACCACCATGCACGGCTCATGAGTCTTTATGGATTAAGGTACCATGGTTAACAAGGTTTCCAATGGTAAGTTCAGTACCCTAGGTTCAAACAGTTATGACTCATACATGGTGAACAATCAACGGCCAGTCGGGTTACTTGACGGGCTCGACTAGCACGAGCGCATCACAAGTCGAACGACATGAAGTGCGTGAAACACTTTGCGTGGCCTAACCACTGCCGCCAACTCCAAACACGACTCGCGTTCATCTACGCGTCCTTCATGGCAAAGATAAGCCAACCACCAATTTACTCGGTTACCGACTGCCTGGACTAAGTATAGTCCCAAACATTTATGAATCCACATCAGCAATCATATAAAGGTAATGAAAATGCATTACAATAATGTGAGCATCTTAACACATGTTATAACATACAACTTAAGTAAATCCTCTAGCACATGAATTTCTTACATATGATGAAATCATACATATAGCCAGCATGAAGGAAATCATTTACATCAGCATATTATTTGAGAATTCAATCTCAAAACTATTTCACAACACCATTTAATTCAATAAATACTAATACAAACATTTATACAAACACTTAGTCTACACACTTAAGTCTACATATTGTATGTCGACTCAAAGTGCGCATTTGGGCGAATCTCTTTGCCAAATTGATTATGCACGCATTCCTAATATCCTAATGCGACAAAAAGCCATGTCAATCATATCAGCAAAATATGGATGCAAACAGTATTTCCTACAAATGACTAAAATGCCCTAAATCTCATATTTTTCGTCTGCTTACGAAACAGGAAACGGACAGCATGTTGTACATGTCAAACGGCGTTGCCATCGATAATCTACTATTAAATGACATTGAAAGCGTTGGAAACAGCCAATCAAAGCGTCTAAAATCCGCACCTTTCACTTTAGATGTGTATCGTTTCGAACGGAGCGTATACGCTTCGTCTACGGCGAACAGGCGACCTAATACACCAGCTACATAAGCTACATCGCTAATGGAATCGACGGAACATCAAATCAGCAAGTAGTTAGGGTATGTTCTTACCTAGACATGCGGCAAAATCACTGGCAAAGTGATTGGATTGGTGGCTTAAACACGTGCAGCAGGTAGTGCAAGCAGCAGGAAAAGCTCTCCCACTCTCTCTCACAATCTCTCACTTTTTCTCTCACTCTGCTAGGGTTTCTAGTAAATTCGGATGGGTGAGAGAAGTGAGGGTTTAAACCCCTTTTATAAGCTTAAAACTTCCCAAATTAGGCTTGGGAACAATGTTTACTTGAGGTCTAACCAAATTAGGGCTGTTTCGATCTAAAAGAGCATTTCTGGAGGTCCCCTGGCCGAACGCGGTCGGACTTAAGCTCATGCATACTGGATCTAGCACACATCAAGTTTTCAGTCCGGCAAAGTTCGCAGATCGCACGTGGCGGTCCAATTTCAGTTCAGCGGTCACCACACCTAGATTAGGCCTACAAGTCTCATGATATGAAAGATAAATTTTTCCTGATCCGAGGGTGTAATTTGGCTGAATTCTGACGGTCAGAACGCTTAATAATAACGCGTCAAGTCACGTGCCAGATTTGAATTAAAATTTTTAAATCTAACCCTATTCTTACTCTCTTCACTCCAGGCTCAATGAAATAGCCTCTGAACGTCGGTTGGCCTTAATTTTCGAAGCGATTGTCAAGTCCAACAAGGTGGTCATAATTGTCTAAGATTGTAGGTATCAGACTTTCGACGTGCAGTCTAGATCCAATACAAAGTTTCAAAGAGTTCCTGAGAGCAAACGGGTTTAGAGTTTGATCCAAGGTTTTAGGATATTATAGCATCATTGGTTCTACAAGTTTTGGGTCTTGTAGAACGTATTTAAAGCGATCAGGGACAATTTCACAGCTACTCCAGCGTAGCGCTAGCTAACTTATGCTTAGTTTCTAAAGGAATCAGTCCTAAGTGATTTCTTTGGCTATGAAATTGGGTTCTGAGCGATTTTCCAGGTATTTTAATTGACCCATTGCCTAAGGACATCTAACCCCAGGTTGGAAAATATCCGGGGTGTTACAATCTACTCCCCTTAAAACACAATTTCGTCCCCGAAATTGGCAAAGGGTAAGGAGTCCCTAGCAAGACTTTAGTATTGACATTCTAAGGAAGGGTCAATCCTATTTAATGACGTAACCATACGTATAACCTAAATCAAATGTTTCGATCCTAGGCCAGTGGGGAAGAGGCCAACCACGCTTTCGCTGCGCCACTCTGATCGAACGGTTTCATTGGCTGACCTAACTGGATTAGACTCAATACGTTCTACCCCCTTAAAACTTGGTTCTACTTAAAATTCAAGAATCTATGCATCGCTCCGTATATCGGAACGAGGTGCAACTTAGGGGCTATGCTTGACATGAATTGGGAAACAACCTCTCATTACAGTAGTTTTCCTTTGCTAATGATGCGTTCT
Source organism: Magnolia kwangsiensis (assembly GCA_037074715.1). Lineage (NCBI taxonomy): Eukaryota > Viridiplantae > Streptophyta > Magnoliopsida > Magnoliales > Magnoliaceae > Magnolia > Magnolia kwangsiensis. The sequence continues at coordinate 123,720,545 of CM073575.1, read as the reverse complement.
ATGGCATTGGTATCTATGGTGATAGAGATGAGCCTAATCTCTATTATGGTTGAGTTCAGGGGCAGGTATGAGTTGGTGGCAAGATGTCTAATTCTCTACTGGCTTTAAGTCCTTGTCATTTCCTAAAGACAATGTGATTACGTTTGGTTGTAGGTGGTTGGGCCATCACAGAAGAAAGGTTGTGTAGTGGGTCTAAGCCGGATACATTGACCTTCTGTCTAATCAGGACAGAAAATGCGTTGTATCAGTTCTTAATCCGAGTCGATGCCGATCCTCTGCTTGATCAGAGCATTGGATTCATTGGTAACCACTAGGATTAAGAAGTCGACTCAAACTGCGAATACATCACTTACATATACAGTTCCTTTACTCCGCGTTCCCGAATGCAATAAGCCCTTGGGGAAGGCAATTCTAAGGGGTGTGTTGGTTTATTCTAAGTTCGACCTGAGGAATTTATAAATTTTTCCTGAGAGTGAATGGTTCTAAGTTAAAACCACTTTCCTATGGGTTACAACAGAAGTCTATAAGTAATAAGGGGATCTATTGAAGGAATAAGGTTATACTTCAACCAAATCTAACCTACAATTCCTTAGCATATACAAGCTTTACACTACTTAAGGTAACTAGTAGCCTAGTCTGTAACTCAGTAGCTATAATCCAAAGCCTAAGTTTATATGTTAAATGGTTCCATACCATTACTAATACAGGGAATTGCTCTATCGCTTAGGGTCAAGATTATCTAAATGGAATTGGATTTCCTATATCGTCAGATCCTTCAAATCCAGGAGTACTTAACTCAAGGTCCAAAACGCCAAGGGCTTATATGGTCAGTAGCATTAAGTTGCATTAAATGGAACTGTATTCCTAATCCCACGTCGGGATTGGGTGTGGCATGCTTGGTAGGAGGGTGGGGTGGGATAAAAAAAAATTTTGTAGGCTTAATCTCGGGATTTATAACATGGCAGTGGAAACCATAGGATACACCCAATCTAGGGATAATACCTTACAGCGAACGAAATGGCATGCACTCCATTCAACAAAATTTGTCACAATACATGAAATAAAGTTTCACATGGATTATGACAGGAACGCATTCGGGTATGCTAAGGCCAAACCACTAACACAAACACATTTTCTACCTCTGACTTCATTAAACCTAACAACAATAAAACATAGAAATCTCAAAACGGTAATCAGACAAGCGAAGAACGTGGAGAAATGGCATAGGTAAGCAAGTTTCCACAAGTCTGAGGAACAAATAAAAGGAACATGAGAGAGAGGACGATGGAAAGGGAGAAAAAAAGCTGAAACAGCCTTAACAATAGCCATGGAAAGCAGAGGAAATGCAGAGAAATAATTGCCCAAATGGACTGAGACAAATCTAGGCCCTGTAGAGGGATGCATCAAGCTCTCAAAGACTGGATTTTCAAAGGGAAAAGAGAACTATAAAGGGAAATGGAGCTCCACACGATTTCAGCCTTGCATGAAGGTTGTGGGAGCTTCAAACGATGAGATCGGAGAGGGAGAGGGTTGCTAATCATGTTGGAGGGATAAGATAGGATCGTTTTTAGCAATGGGAGGAATTGAGAGTGATTTGGGGTCGCGGTTTTGAGATGGGCAGCAAGAAAAACGAGCAAGGGAGCTTGGGAGGGGGCTATTTGTGAAGGAAGTACCCTTTTTAGGGATTTTCGATGGACGGGCACTATGTGCGAGGGGTGTACTAGCCACATAAGGGCGTGCGCCCGATTTTTACAGCAAGTGGGCCCCACTGTACGGCGATGCATCGCCAGATCGGCAATGGCATCGCCGGCCGGCCACCAATCCGCCAGGTGGGACCACATGGGTTAGGTCCCCCCTACCCTAAGGACCTCAAATATGTATGGGCCCCACCCTAGATCATTGTAGATTGGCCTAGGGAGGCCCAAAACTCCATTCGGGGTGTTCCAGGACCAGTCTGTAGACCAGAATACATTTACCCATCATATAACATATTATTTTAGGGTAGGAGGAGCTAATCCATCCATCTAGCCTATTAGTTGCTAAATATTTCAAATTTGGAATGGCCAAAAGGCCAATTTTCACATATTTTTACTATTCATTGTAAAATTTTGCCTAAGTATGATTTTATATCATTTTCACATTAGGAGCAATGCCTAACATGAAAATACTGAGAAAGAATTGAAGAATGGAGTGGTGAGAGGAAGAATTTTGAAGGAATTAGGTGAAACGGGGTTTTTAAGCTTTAGCGATTGAAAGTAAGGGTTTTGGTTGCCTCACGACCCAAAGACATGCATTTTTGGGTTTGAAACCTTTCAGATGACATCTCAAACCTGCCGACTGACGTCCTACTGGCTACTTAGGTCACTTCACGCGACCCTAGATGCGTTATGGACTCGATCGAAACGAACGAGTTGAGTAGACCTCGCCTATTGGCGAAACTGATGTCCTATGTATGTTTATAGATCCTACTCGCACCCACCTAAGTTAAAGGAGCGACAGCGTACGTCGCGTGTCCATAATCCAGGTCCGGTTTAATCCAAATCATGCTCTGATACCATCTGTAACATTCTGAAAATTGGGGGTCGAGTAAAAACTCCACTCCCGAGTTCTAGAACATCACTTATGCAACATAAATGTGTATGATTGAATGTTGTCTGTATTAATGTATTAAACATGAGTGGGATTAAGCCAGGACAACATATCATACTCTAGAGATAGTTAAATTAACAAGCGGAAGACTATGATACATACATATAATATATAATTGATTGTAAGTCTCCAGAGTGTGAACATGTTACCAGGTTAAACATATGCATGTATACCTCAAAATAGAAAGAAAGAATATACATGAGTGCTCTGAAAATATAAAATGACAAGTGTCAAGGCATCTAATCAACCTCCCTGTAATCCTGTCGATCAGAACACGCATAAAGGAGGGATCCTCCTCATCATTATCAAGTCCGGCTCTGCCTCACAGGCCGCGCCATCATCTGCAATCACAATAGGGTCTGGTGAGTGTCCAGAAACACCGTCCCGTAACGTGGGAGTGAGTGATCGACTCAGTGGAATAATAGAGCAAATATTAACATGTTATCAAATCAATCATGCGATAATAGTAAAGTAATAAATCAAACATTCTTAAATACTGTTGTTAATGCAATATGACATGACATGATGGATGCCCTCACCGACGATCTCCCTCATACGGCACCATCTTATGCCCAAGGCATGCTTTCTTCCCACAGTGCTTCACATCTTTCAGACACATGCAATGTGATGGTGATATGATTACCAAGTTATTATTAGTCCTTTTCATACAGCAATATTGGAAAACTAAGGTACCTTCCTTATATCAATCCCAACACAGATCCTGTCTAGGGTCGTCACTCCTAGTAATCTCATACGATGTTATATTTATAGGTCGCTGCAAGGGCTGTCAGGGCTGTTGCTCGCACTTGTTGCACTGCTCCCCCATCACCTTATCAATACAGGCCTAATTATCCTTAAGACTGCATCAGGACTCATCGCCCCCATGCGGTGTTAGGATAAACTCAAGGTCACTACAAAGGGCTCGTCACTTGATCAGTGTAGGCCAACAGCAAGAATATAGTATCCCATACCACCATAATCTGCTCAGAGTAGGGTGCTTACTGGTCACTACGGGGAGGTTTGTGGCCCCAGCGTATGCCGACAGCTCGACCACGGTGTCCCATACCACCATGCCCAGCTCATGAGTCTTTATGGATTAAGGTACCATAGTTAACAGGATTTTCAATGGTAAGTTCAGTACCCTAGGTTCAAACAGTTATGACTTATACATGGTGAACAATCAACAGCCAGTCGGGTTACTTGACGGGCTCGACTAGCACGAGCGCATCGCAAGTCGAACGACATGAAGTGCGTGAAACACTTCGCGTGGCCTAACCACTGCCGCCAACTCCAAACACGACTCTCGTTCATCTACGCGTCCTTCGTGACAAAAATAAGCCAACCACGAATTTACTTTTTTACCGACTGCCTGGACTAAGTATAGTCCTAAACATTTATGAATCCACATCAGCAATCATATAAAGGTAATGAAAATGCATTACAACAATGTGAGCATGTTAACACATGTTATAACATACAACTTAAGTAAATCCTCTAGCACATGCATTTCTTACATATGATGAAATCATACATATAGCCAGCATGAAGGAAATCATTTACATCAGCATATTATTTGAGAATTCAATCTCAAAACTATTTCACAACACCATTTAATTCAATAAATACTAATACAAACATTTATACAAACACTTAGTCTACACACTTAAGTCTACATATTGTATGTCGACTCAAAGTGTGCATTTGGGCGAATCTCTTCGCCAAACTGATTATGCACGCATTCCTAATATCCTAATGCGACAAAAAACCATGTCAATCATATCAGCAAAATATGGATGCAAACAGTATTTCCTATAAATGACTAAAATGCCCTAAATCTCATATTTTTCGTCTGCTTACGAAACAGGAAACGGACAACATGTTGTATATGTCAAACGGCGTTGCCGTCGATAATCTACTATTAAACGACATTGAAAGCATTGGAAACAGCCAATCAAAGCGTCTAAAATCCGCACCTTTCACTTTATATGTGTATCGTTTCGAACGGAGCGTATACGCTTCGTCTACGGCGAACAGGCGACTTAATACACCAGCTACATAAGCTACATCGCTAATGAAATCGACGGAACATCAAATCAGCAAGTAGTTAGGGTATGTTCTTACCTAGACATGCGGCGAAATCACCGGCAAAGTGATTGGATTGCGTGGCTTAAACATGTGCAGCAGCTAGTGCAAGCAGCAGGAAAAGCTCTCCCACTCTCTCTCACAATCTCTCACTTTTTCTCTCACTCTGCTAGGGTTTCTAGAAAATTCGGATGGGTGAGAGAAGTGAGGGGTTAAACCCCTTTTATAAGCTTAAAACTTTTCAAATTAGGCTTGGAAACAATGTTTACTTGAGGTCTAACCAAATCGGAGCTGTTTCGATCTAAAAGAGCATTTCTGGAGGTCCCCTGGCCGAACGCGGTCGGACTTAAGCTCATGCATACTGGATCTAGCACACAACAAGTTTTCAGTCCGGCAAAGTTCGCAGATCGCACGTGGCAGTCCAATTTCAGTTCAGCGGTCACCACACCTAGATCAGGTCTACAAGTCTCATGATATGAAAGAGAAATTTTTTCTAATCCGAGGGTGTAATTTGGCTGAATTCTGACGGTCAGAACGCTTAATAATAACGCGTCAATTCACGTGCCAGATTTGAATTAAAATTTCTAAATCTAACCCTATTCTTACTCTCTTCACTACAGGCTCAATGAAATAGCCTCTAAACATCAGTTGGCCTTGATTTTCGAAACGATTTTCAAGTCCAACAAGGCGGCCATAATTGTCTAAGATTGTAGGTATCGAACTTTCGACGCGTGGTCTAGATCCAATATAAAGTTTCAAAGAGTTCCTGAGAGCAAACGGGTTTAGAGTTTGATCCAAGGTTTTAGGATATTATAGCATCATTGGTTCTACAAGTTTTGGGTCTTGTAGAACGTATTTAAAGCGATCAGGGATAATTTCACAGCTACTCCAGCGTAGCGCTAGCTAACTTATGCTTAGTTTCTAAAGGAATCAGTCCTAAGTGATTTCTTTAGCTATGGAATTGGGTTCTGAGTGATTTTTCAGGTGTTTTAATTGACCCATTGCATAAGGACGTCTAACCCCAGGTTGGCAAATATCCGGGGTGTTACACCAGGAGATACAAGATAATTCATATCGCAAAAGGCACGAAAGAGGCCAATAATTGATGTGAAACATATAATAGCATGGAAGATTTAAAGTATTATGTAAAAGGCTAGATACATATAAAGGCAAGATCAAATTCATGAAGACATGAAAAGACATGATACAATTTTCAACTTAAATTATAGTAAGCCTAAAGGATAAAATCCTCACATGTTGTTTGAATATCTTCTAAGTTTAAATGTCTTGGTCAGTTTAGATTCACCTGTTTTAAATTTAACTAAAGTGGTTGTTAGGAGTTTTATACCATGCAAAACTCTGTATGTTTTTTTTTTTTTAACACTTGGCGAGCCCTTCTACTAAGTCAATCGGGTTTTTTCAGGAAAGGCTGAAAGAAGGTAGTGTGGGATTAAGGGATAAGGGAGAATTTGCTGACCTGAACCTACTTTAATGGCCTCGACTCGAACTCGGTGAGTCGACTCGGCTACCTTCTTTACTTCTTCTTCCTTTTCCCTTTCTTTTTCTTTTCTTTTCTTTCTTCCTCTCTTTCTTTTCTTTTCCTTGCTGATCGGACAGGGATCCGGAAGATGGCTATTGGATTTCTCTCCCTCTCTCGTGTTGCTTTCTCTCTCTTCCTTTCTCTCTCAGTTTTTCTTTCTATCCCCTTTCTTCCTTCTTCTCTTTCTCTTTTCTTTCTTTCTCTTTCTTTCCTTCTTTTCCTCCTCCCCTGCTGGACGGTGGTAAGCCTAGCTGACAGAACCCGCTACTCGGTAGCCATCTCCTCTCTCTCTCTCTCTCTCTCTCTCTCTCTCTCGTTTCTTTCTCCTTCTCGTTCTTGCTTTCTTCCTTGCGAAGGTAGAGCCTTTTATAGGCTGTCTGAATCCTTGAGCTCCCTTTGCTGAGGGTTAAATATTGCATATCAGACCCCATTTATTTTCTGGATTTACGAGCATGATACTGTTTAAAGGCCCGTTTTACCGTGTTATGTTGCAAGGTGATTTTATGAGCATGGATTGAAAAAGGTGCTAGAAGCATGGAATTAACGCTTTGAAGTCATCAAAGGAAGGGGACGGACTTCGGAGGACCAAGATTGACGGATTTACACGGTCAGAAATCTGAGAAAACTAAGAAACTGAAGCTCAGGTGGCCTGAAAGTCATCTAGAATGCAAGATCACGGGGTTCCAACCATCCGTTCGACTCAAAACTTCATACATGGTCTGAGGGCCATAAATTAACTGTTCACGTCAATTTTCACTCATTGGAACCCTGTAGAAGTGGCCAAACAGACAAATCAGCCCATGAATCTATGATATGCAGCCCACCTGATATCTGGAACTGCCTCAACAGCTAAAATGATTTGTCAAAATGGATGGATGGAGCGGATTCCAAATATACATCACGATAGACCCCACATGTATGTCGCATGTACATAGGGTACATGTGCACACGCCGTGCACCGTGCCAAGGAGCTCGGTCAGCAAGCACGCTGACCGACTCCCTTCTTCCAAAACAGAAACTCCGAGCAGTGTCTTCACGCAACCGTCCATTTTTTTACAGTGGGCCCCACGCATCATCCATTTTTATGATCCAGACCGTTGATTCACTTCAGAGGGGAGGTATTGATCTCGCTTAGGTGGCGGAATTGAAGAAGACAACGGAGATTGGTTTTTAACCGTCCAAACAGGAGACCGACGGTTCCATGAGAAATCCCGTGGGCCACACCGAATTCGATCTAAAAACCATCCATCTTGTTGAATTTTTGGGGGTAATCCAATGGACGGACTGGATTTCGCAGATAAGTATCAATCATAGCTCCACTGACGTCGAAAACAATCCAACTTTCACATTCATTACGCAGGAACAGCGGACGGATGCTGTTCGTCCATTTTTCAGTTGTGTGGCCCATCCATCATGAATTTTAAAGATCAGATCCGTCTATTCAATTTGTAAGATGACCAAGACCAGTGCCTAGGTGTCCTTTTGGGACCATGCAATGTATGAAAAAATTCCAGCCATTAAACGCAGGATGGACGATGGTGCAGAAGATCACTGGACCGCACCAAAATCTGACCAAATATACTCTTTCCCAACTAGTTTTTCATCCTGAATTCAATGTATGGTGTGGATTTTTAAAATTATGTTGATCAAGGGTCCCATAAACATCACAGCATAACGGCATTACGCACTCTGTTTTGCGTCCGGAGAAACTCTGATTTTTCGGGCGGTCGTGGCCCATTATCCTTCATCATATGGATGATCCAAACCATTCATTGTGTAGGGAGTTCAAAAAAAATCCCAGGGGACGTTCTCCTTTTCAACAGAAACCAGTGGAAGATGGTGGTATTTGCCTCCGTTTTCGGTGCGAAAACAGTTGCTGCGAAAACCGACTGATTGCTGCGAAACCGACTCCAACAACTATCCACCGACCTCTACTGCTATAAAAGAGGAAGTGAGAATGAGAGGGAAGGAAAAAAAAATGTGGAGGGAGAGCAAGGAGCTCTTGGCTTAGGTTTCAACGTGGGCAGAGGAGAGAGAGGAGCTTGGTTTTTCTTTCCCTTTTCTTTTCTTTTTCTTTTTCTCTTTATTTATTTGGATTGAGCCCATCCATGGAAGGCTAAATCCTCCTAGCTAGGGCTAGGAGGTGAAGCTTGTAGTGAGATGAGAGATTATATGCTTTTAATTTAATTTTAATTTTTGAATTGAAGTTGGTTTTAGTTTGATTTTAATGAAAATATTTTTGGTCTTTAATGGTCTGTTGTGACTGAAATTATAATGGGTCTGCAATGCTTTGAATATTTTCTTATCCCTTTTATGTTTATGACATCAGGAAGCCCTGTTGTTCACCATCGTCTCCTAGGCATGGTCGGATGACGGTACCCTTCCTAACCCTCATACATGTGATTGGTTGGTAATTAGTTTAATTCTGTTGTTTGCCATAGTCTCTTGGGCATGGTTTGGTGATGGAATCCATTCTAATTCATATACCTTTCATCTCTTTGAAAACTAGATCAACGACAGTTCAGTAAATTCCATGATTCTTGAAGCAGGCATAAGATCTCTCTGATCTCTACAAGTGGATCCTCTGAATCTCTAGTTTCTCACCTCTAATTTCTCCTAAGTTTTAGATTAATATTTCAGAATCATTCTTCAAATTACAACTCAATTTAGATTTCATCTCATTCTAGTTCTAGTTTTGGTTAGTTTTAGATAACGTACAGGTTTCAGTCCCTTGGGATTCGACCTCGGTCTTACCGAGTTATTACTACATCACAACCCTGCACTTGGGGAGTGAACACCCTTGCGAAAGTTGGTTTACGCAGCAAGGGATTTACAGGATCTCCTTACACAGCAATCACTTATGTAACCTGGAGAGAACGGGGCTGCGGTTTTACTTGCACATGCACACATGTACATCAACCAGTAAGGCTGACGTAGCTTGGGTCGGTTCTGGGTGGGAGACAAACTGAACAGTTTGGATCTCCACGCAGATTGATCGTGGTGGCCCACCATATCTCGTCGTGCGTTAGCTGCGAAAGGATCCGGTTCCGACTCCTTTGCTGATGTCGATGGGGCCCACTTACGATGCTCTTTTGGGAGATAAGATTCGTCCATATTCTTATTAAGGTCGAGTTAGGTCGTGAGACAAAATCTGAATTGAATCTGAGTTTTGGGGTGGGCCACAACGCTCATCAATGTGGCTTACCTTTACACGTCTCTGTGAGCTTGTACGTGTGCATGGATCCACATGATTAGCATGGTTTTGGTCTATTTCATCACCCGAAACCATTGGACGACGTAGATCTCCCTTTTGATCATGGTGGTGGCCCATCAATCGTCCCAGCAGACGATCGTCCGCACGGACGCAAGAGAGAGGAGAGAGAGTTCCTCTCAGGCTCGAAGTGTGTTGGGTCTACGTGCTTTAACCGGAACTTCTGGTCCAGTGCACGACGGTTGTGCACACTCAATTCAAAGGTGGGGTCCGCGGTGATGTATTTGAGAGATCTATTCCATCCATCCATTTTTCAATCTAATTTAATGGGTTGAGCCCAGAATTGAAGTGTATCTAAAGGTCAGGTGGCCCTAAAACCGACGTATAGTGATGGATCCATCCATTGGGTCAATTTTACGATGATCCAAGGGTTGTAATTTTTTGTGTACGGTTAATTTATGATATGAAGGCATGGTGTAAAGTTTTTCATTAAACGAACAATGAAAACCTCGTGCTCTAGAATCTAGTAGCCTAAGCTAATAGCATTTCTGTAATTATTGTAATTCTAGGAGTTTTGTAAAATCTAACAGTTTCAGGCAGTCACAGGCACGTTTCTAAGTATTTCTTATAAAAGGACCTATATCTAAATCCTTATGGATGAAGGATCACACATTGATTCAGCTTGAGGGGCGTACACGTATTGATACATGTGATCAACGGTCGAATGACCTGATTTATGAATGGGAGTCCTTTCTAATGGTTAGATTCACATCAAGGTATAAGTGTAAGGTAAGGATGGTGAGATTTTTATTGTACGCGTGCACAGATGATACTAACTTCTTAGTAACGCTCGAGGAGCGGCGTTACAATCTACCCCCTTAAACATAATTTCACCCCCAAAATTTAGTACTTTGTTTAACATCATTTTTTTCCATGCCTCTAAGGATCCCTATTCCTTGTGTTCTAGTAATATAAATAGATGGTTGTAGTGGGTTTGAGCCCGATACACAGATCTTTTGCCTGTGCAGTACAGAGGATTTACTAGTATCGATTCGTAACCCTATAAAATCTCAATCCTTTTGCTTGATCAGAGCATTAGGATCATTTGAGACTTTCTAGGAATAAGAATTTGAGTCAAACCATGCAACTTCACTTAAACATGTTTTCATCAATTCACAATCTCGATTGCTCTAAACTCATGGGAAGTGTCATGAACTCTTATCTTGAAATGGGTAATTCTATGTAGCCTGTTAAACTTTCGTTGCGTACTTAGTTATCTTGATACACTACCTAACCTTACTTTTATCATTCTCACTGATTCATTACATTTAGGTTTTCTTTATACTATTTGTAAGCTAGATAAGTATAGGTTTAGGTGCACGTATAGTTGGCTATCTGGATTTGGGGATGCTACAACCTACCTCCCTTAAACAAAATCTCGACCTCGAGATTTGGTAATTGGAGTCACACACTTACTCCTTTCCTGATTAGGATTCCGTTGTTAAGACTTGAAACCGAGTCGTCTGGGTGAAAGCCAGATATTGTAACCGGACTAGACGACAATGGATTTGAAATTTTTAGAGGAAAGGCTGATGGGGACCTAGACTCGTAGTTTCTAGATTCCATATCTAAATTACTATTTTCAATGGGGAAACTGAGTGTGGGTTTCTAATTCCTCAATTCCTTAGTTTATGTGAGAATTCAACTGAGCGTATGTATCTAGTTTCTCGTATGTCTTAATCGTGTAAAGTTTATGGCGGTCCACTCCCCTCAGGCCCAGTTAATCTCATTATTGGGCTCTGATACCAACTGTAACAACCCGAATTTTTCCGGCCAGAGTTTGTACTCGTGTCTGAGAAAATCGGGTGCTAATGATGTATAATTTGGATACTTTAGAAAAATTGCACCCTATTTTTTTTTCGTTAGTTTACATTCGAATACATTCATGAAGGTAATATTCATAAGGATAAAATTAACTATAATGATTATTTATCATTAGAGTAAAATGAATAGTTAAGGCCTCATAATGGGAGGTTTATTACAACATCAGAGTTCACAGCAAAAGTATACAACTAAATAGTAAAACTGTCTTCTTAGTCTTTCAAGGTAATCTTCTATAGGAAAGTAGTCCTCTCAGTCTTCAACCTGTACGTCACCTGCATTATCTGTATGGTTAGGAGAGGGTCAATACCCTACTCATAGTGAAGATTATCCTTTAAGATTTACAATAATTCAAGAGATGCATAACAAGTAAAGTAAGGGTCTGATATGTCCTGTGCTCCACTAATACGAGGGTATTAGCATGCACAAACAACCTACATGAGAAGCATACTTAGTAAAGTATGTGGGGCTCATCATACGTAGTGATCATCACAATGTGGAGTACGATTTATAGATAACTGGCTCGACCCGCATCTCATACTACGAATATTTGTCAGCATAACCAATGCTACTATGGATTTATTAGGGGACCTCAGAGCGCACAACAACATGAGTTGGGTGAATTACGTGCAACGATTTGTTCATGAAGCGACTATTTGCGACATCCAATCCCGAAGTGATGTGACACTATAGTAGAGAATTACACACATCGATTTGTGCACCACTACCCGAAGGCTCAAGAACTTACATGCCCTAAGAGGGTCTCTACCCAGAGCGCATTACGTCTATGATAGAATATTTGAATCATTAGTTGTGATACATCTTACACATCACTTGTACTTATAGAGAATATAAACCGAATCATAACAAAAATAATAGAATCCAAATAATAAAGAATATCAACTGAATTATGAAGGTTCTAGAATAGCAAGGCACATGCCCATGCCTTTAAAGATAGATGGTACAAGGCCAATATATTAAGAGAAGAGTGACAATGGTCAACTTAGCAAAAGTTGTAATGGCCAACATAATAAGAGAAGAGTGACAATGGTCAATTTAATAAGAGAATAGTGGCAGAGCCAACTCAAATAAAAAGACGAGTGACATAGCCAACTCAAATATAAAGACGAGTGGCAGAGCCAACTCAAATAAAAAGACGAGTGGCAGGGCCAACTCAATAATTGACGATGCAGGGCAAGGCTTGCATCCATGGCCTCACATAAATTCAGAGAGATCCCTTATATTTGACATCATGTCATAATTCCACAAGGGCCAATAATGTAAAATAAATCAATTGATAGGTTAATTCCCAGGGAACATGTAACCAGGAGATACAAGATAATTCATATCGCAAAAGGCACGAAAGAGGCTAATAATTGATGTGAAACATATAATAGCATGAAAGATTTAAAGTGATATGTAAAAGGTCAGATACATATAAAAGCAAGATCAAATTCATGAAGACATGAAAAGATATGATACAATTTTTAACTTAAATTATATTAAGCCTAAAGGATAAAATCCTCACTTGTTGTCTGAATATCTTCTAAGTTTAAATGTCTTGATCAGTTTAGATTCGCCTGTTTTAAATTCAACTAAAGTGGTTGTTAGGAGTTTTATACCATGCAAAACTCTGTATGTTTTTATTTTTTTTTAACACTTGGCGAGCCCTTCTACTGAGTCAACTGGGTTTTGTCAGGAAAGGCTGAAAGAAGGTAGTGTGGGATTAAGGGATAATGGAGATTTTGCTGACCTGAACCTACTTTAATGGCCTCGACTTGAACTCGGTGAGTCGACTCGGCTACCTTCTTTACTTCTTCTTCTTTTTCCCTTTCTTTCTCTTTTCTTTTCTTTTATTTTCTTTCTTCCTCTCTTTCTTTTCTTTTCCTTGCTGATCGGACAGGGATCCGGACGATGGCTACTGGATTTCTCTCCCTCTCTCGTGTTCCTTTCTCTCTCTTCCTTTCTCTCTCAGATTTTCTTTCTCTCTCCTTTCTTCCTTCTTCTCTTTCTTTTTTCTTTCTTTCTTTCTTTTCTTTCTTTCTCTTTCTTTCCTTCTTTTCCTCCTCCCCTTCTGGACGGCGGTAAGCCTAACTGACAGAACCTGCTGCTCTGTAGCCATCTCCTCTCTCTCTCTCTCTCTCTCTCTCTCTCTCTCTCTCTCTCTCTCTCGTTTCTTTCTTCTTCTCGTTCTTGCTTTCTTCCTTGTAACGGTAGAGCCTTTTATAGGCTGTCTGAATCCGCGAGCTCCCTTGCGAAAGTTGATTTGCGTAGTAAGGGATTCGCAGGATCTTCTTACGTAGCAATCATTTGCGTAACCGGGAGAGAACGGGGCTGCGGTTTTACTTGCACACGCACACATGTACGTCAACCCGTAAGGCTGACGTAACTTGGGTCGGTTCTGGGCGGGAGACAAACTGAACGGTTTCGATCTCCACGAAGATCGATCGTGGTGGCCCACCATATCTCGTCGTGCGTTAGCTGCAAAAGAATCCGGTTCCGGCTGCTTTGCTGATGTCGATGGGGCCCACTTACGATGCTCTTTCGGGAATCTTTACTCTTTCGGGAGATAAGATTCGTCCATATTCTTATTAGGGTCGAGTTAGGTCGTGAGACAAAATCCGAATTGAATCCGAGTTTTGGGGTGGGCCACAATGCTCATCAACGTGGCTTACCTTTACACGTCTCTGTGAGCTTGTACGTGTGCATGGATCCACATGATTAACATGGTTTTGGTCTATTTCATCACCTGAAACCATTGGATAGTGTAGATCTCCCTTTTGATCACGGTGGTGGCCCATCAATCGTCCCAACAGACGATCGTCCGCACGGACGCAAGAGAGAGGAGAGAGAGTTCCTCTCAGACTCGAAGGGCGTCGGGTCTACGCGCTTTGATCGGAACTTCCGGTCCAGTGCACGACGATTGTGCACAGTTCTCAATTCGGAGGTGGGGTCCGCGGTGATGTATTTGAGAGATCTATTCCGTCCATCCATTTTTCAATCTAATTTAATGAGTTGAGCATAGAATTTAAGTGTATCCAAAGGTCAGGTGGCCCTAAAATCGACGTATAGTGATGGATCCGTCCATTGGGTCAGTTTTACGATGATCCAAGGGTTGTAATTTTTCATGTATGGTTAATTTATGATATGAAGTGTAACATCCCGAAAATCGGGGGGTCGAGTAAAAACTCCACTCCCGAGTTCCAGAACATCACCTATGCAACATAAATGGGTATGATTGAATGTTGTCTGTGTTAATGTATTAAACATGAGTGGGATTAATCCAAAACATCATATCATACTCTAGAGACCGTTAAATTAGCAAGCGGAAGACTGTGATAGTATGTATAACATATATAAACTGTTGTATGTCTCCAAAGTGTGAACATGTTACTAGGTTATATACATACATGTATACTCCAAAAGTAAAAAAAAAGAATATACATGAGTGCTCTAAAAATATAAAATGACAAGTGTCAAGGCATCTAATCAACCTCCCTGTAATCCCGTCAATCAGAACACGCATAAAAGAGAGATCCTCCTCAGCATCATCAAGTTCAGCTCCACCTCGCAAGCCGCGCCATCATCTGTAATCATAATAGGGACTGGTGGGTGTCCGAAAATACCATCCCGTAACGTGGGAGTGAGTGATCAACTCAGTGGAATAATAGAGCAGAGATTAGCATGTTATCAAATCAATCATGCGATAATAGTAAAGCAATAAATCAAACATTCCTAATACTGTTGTTAATGCAATATGACATGACATGATGGATGCCCTCACCGATATTCTCCCTCATACGGCACCATCTGCGTCCGCAGCATGCTTGCGTACCGCTCAGTGCTCCACATCTTCCAGACACATGCAATGTGATGGTGATATGATTATTGAGTTATTATTAGTCCATTCAAACAGCAGGATTGGGAAACTAAGGTACTTCCCTTATATCAATCCCAACACAGATCTTGTCTAGGGTCGTCACTCCTAGTAATCTCATACGATGTATATTTTGTAGGTCGCTGCAAGGGCTGTCAGGGCTATTGCTCGCACTCGTTGTACCTCTCCCCTATCACCTTATCAATACAGGCCTACTGTACTCTCACTGATATGGAAGGGTCGTTGCCTCCCGTAGACTCAGAATACGCTCACGGTCACTACAAAGGACTCGTCGCCTGATCAGTGTAGGCCGACAACAAGAATATAGTGTCCCATACCACCATAATCTGCTCACGAGTCATAGGTGCTCACTGGTCACTACGGAAAGGTTTGTGGCCCCAGCGTAGGCCGACAGCTCGACCACGGTGTCCCATACCACCATGCCCAGCTCATGAGTCTTTATGGATCAAGGTACCATGGTTAACAGGGTTTACAATGGTAAGTTCAGTACCCTAGGTTCAAGCAGTTATGACTCATACAGGGTGAACATACAATGGCCAGTCGGGTTACTTGACGAGCTCGACTAGCACGAGTGCATCTCAAGTCGAACGACATGAAGTGCATAAAACACCTCGAGTAGCCTAACCACTGCCGCCAACTCCAAAACATGACTCGCGTTCATCGACGCGTCGCTCGTGGTAAAGATAAGCTAACCATGGATTTACTCGATTACCGACTGCCTGGACTAATTATAGTCCCAAACAATTATGAATCCACATCAGCAATCATGTAAGAGTAATAGAAATGAAATACAACAATGTGAGCATGTTAACACATGTTATAACATATAACTTAAGTAAATCTTCCAACACATGCATTTCATACATATAATGAAATCATGTATATAGCCAACATATAAAATCATGTACATCAGCATATTATTTGAGAATTCACTCTCAAACTAATTCATAACACCATTTAATTCAATACATACTAATACAAACATTTATACAAACACTTAGTCTACACATTTAAGTCTACATATAGTATGTCGACTCAAAGTGCGCATTTGGGCGAATCTCTTCGCCAAACAGATTATGCACGCATTCCTAGTATCCTAAGGTGACAAAAAGCCATGTCAATCGTTCTAGCAAAATATGGATGTTTACAGTATTTCCTACAAATGACTAAAATGCCTTAAATCTCATATTTTTCATCTGCTTACGAAATAGGAAATGGACAGCATGTTGTACATGTCAAACGGCGTTGCCGTCGATAATCTACTATTAAACGACATTGAAAGCGTTAAAAACAGCCAATCAAAGCGTCTAAAATCCGCACCTTTTACTTTAGATATATATCGTTCCGAACGGAGCGTATACGCTTCGTCTACGGCGATCAAGCGACCTAATACACAAGCCACATAAGCTACACCGCTAATGGAATTGATAGAATGCTAAATCAGTAAATGGTTAGGATTTTTCTTACCTAGAAATGCAGCGGAATCACCGGAAAAGTGATTGGAATACGCCGCTTAAGCACGTGCAGCAGCAGTAGCAGGTGGCAGGAAGATCTCTCCTACACTCTCTCACAATCTCTCACTTTTTCTCTCACTCTGCTAGGGTTTCTAGCAAATTCGGATGGGTGAGAGAAGTGAGGGTTTACACCCCTTTTATAACCTAATTTCATTCCAAATTAGGCTTGGAAACAATGTTTACTTGGGGTCTAACCAATTCGGGGCTGTTCTGGTCCAAAAGAGCATTTCTGGAGGTCCCCTGGCCAAACGCGGTCGGACTTAAGCTCATGCATTCTGGATCTAGCACATATCAAGTTTTCAGACCGAAAGAGTTCACAGATCGCACGTGGCGGTCCAATTTCAGTTCAGCGGTCATCGCACCTAAATCAGGTCTACAAGTCTCAAGATATGAAATAGAACTTTTTCCTGATTCGAGGGTGTAATTTGGCTGAATTCTGACTGTCAGAACGCTTAATACTAACGCGTCAAGTCACGTGCCAGATTTGAATTAAAATTTTCAAATCTAACCCTATTCTCACTCTCTTCACTCCAGGCTCAATGAAATAGCCTCTGAACGTCGGTTGGCCTTGATTTTCGAAACGGTTGTCAAGTCCATCCAAGCGGTTATAATGGTCTAAGCTTGTAGGTATCAGACTTTCGAAGTGCGGTCTAGATCCAATACAAAGTTTCAAAGAGCTCCAGAGAGCAAACGGGTTTAGAGTTTGATCCAAGGTTTTAGGATATTATAGTATCATTGGTTCTACAAGTTTTGGGTCTTGTAGAACGTATTTAAAGTGATCAGGGACAATTTCACAGCTACTCCAGCATAGAGCTAGCTAACTTATGCTTAGTTTCTAAAGGAATTAATCCTAAGTGATTTCTTTGGTTATGGAATTGGGTTCTGATCGGTTACCAATGTGTTTTGGTTGAAGCATTGCCTAAGGACGTCTAACCCCATGTTGACAAAAATCCAGGGTGTTACATGAAGGCATGGTGTAAAGTTTCGCATTAAACGGACAATGAAAACCTCATGCTCTAGAATCTAGTAGCCTAAGCGAATGGCATTTCCGTAATTATTATAATTCTAGGAGTTTTGTAAAATCTAACAGTTCCAGGCAGTCACAGGCATGTTTCTAAGTATTTCTTATGAAAGGACTTATATCTAAATCCTTATAGATGAAGGATCACACATTGATTCAGCTTGAAGGGCGTACACATACTGATACATGTGATCAACGGTCGGATGACCTGATTTATGAATGGGAGTCCTTTCTAATGGTTAGATTCACATTAGGGTATAAGTGTAAGGTATGGATGGTGAGATTTTTATTGTACACGTGCACGGATGATACTAACTTCTTAGTAACGCTCGAGGACTTTCGATGTTCGAGTATCAAAAAATTCAGGGCGTTACACTATGCTATGATGACGGAAAACTTGTGTTAGAAGGCTACACAAATGTAGATATGGCAGGTGGCATAGATTCCAGGAAGTTTACATCAGGGTTTATGTTCACATTTACAGGGAGAGCGGTCTCTTGGTAGAGCAAGCTACAAAAGGTTGTAGCATTGTCGACAACAGAGACCGAGTAAATTACGTTCTCCAAGGTATGTAAAGAAATGCTTGGGATGAAGAGATTCCTATAGGAACTTAGTCTGAAGCAGGAGCAACACGTGGTCTATTACGATAGTCAAAGTGATATACACTTAAGCAAGAATCCAAGTTGAAGCACATAGAGATTCGGTATCACTGGATCAGGGATACTTTGGAACAGAAGGTGTTACAGCTTGAGAAGGTCCACACAAATGATAATGAGTCAGACATGATGACCAAGGCATTGCTCAAGGAAAAGTTTGAGATTTGTAGAAACCTGACTGGTTTGAAGAAGGTGAATTCCTCCTGAGTCGGAAAGAGAGAGATTTGATGGGGTTTTCATCCTCAGTTCAGAGGAGAGGTAGTACATCCGTTTGTAAAATAGATGTCTTTCACCGCGTTGCTCAACCAATCGAGTGGGCTGCTCGACCAGTCGAGGCTCGCTTGACTCAAAGTCCAGCAAACAGTATTTTTTGGGCTCGACCAGCCGAGGACCCAGCTCAAATAGTCGAGGGTCACGAAAATTCTGCGCGGATTTTGTGCGGACTGCATAAATTTGAGGCGGTTTCGCAAAGGTGCGGAAATGGAGTTGCCCAAACTATAAATAGGAGTCCCTAGGGCTATTCTAGGGTATGTTAAGAAATTTTCACGATCAAGATGAGAGAGAAAAGAGAGAGGAAGATTGTGGAAGGGAGGATTCTGCTCGTAGACGTGATCTACTGCGCAAATGACGTCTCAACGCTTCTACGTCCTCATGTTCGGTGAGATCTCTCCATTTTTATTTTTCTCTTATTGTTCATCCACTCCTACGTGAGTGAAGAAGGTTTGATTCAAGCGGTGTGTGCTTGTGATCGGTTGTAATGTTCTACTTCATAGTGAATTGTTGATCTGGACTAAGTCCCATGGTTTTTACCTATTCGAGGGTTTTCCACTTAAAATCTCTTATGTCGTGTGGTTTGTGCTTTGATTTATTTCATTGCTTTATTATATCTCATAATTCCAGTATTTTTGGGAGGCGAGATCCTAAGGTTTTTGTGCAACGCTCCCAACACCGCCACCAAATTGGCTTCTATTGGGGCATGCACAATAGAGACTTGGGCTAATCTCTGAAGTGATTCATAGTGGGATTTCCAATAACATAGGTCCACGGGGTTAGGCCCCTGATGGAGAATAAATCCACCACTACTTTATCATCATGCACCTATTTATATGAGACTCACAGGCTACTATGTAAACTTTTGACATGATCTTAGCTGCTTCTACTTCATTCACATATCGCGATAAGGTTTGATTAAAAGACTACTTGTATAGGATGCCATTGATTAATGAACTATGCAGTTAAATGTAAGATAACATGATCAAATTGTAAATCTGTAATTTAAATTTCAATATTTGCAATTAACAATTAGAATTTGTTAATTAAATCATATACACTTAATTTTATATTATAAATCTTCTAATTATAGTTTGCATTTCCTCTATTGGAGGATTTCTACTCCAATGAAACATAAAGAATTTCTCCACTTTACATGAACAATCAGTAGGTGCAACATCTCCAGAATAAGTCGTCTTTTGGTTATTGCTTGATGTTGGTATAGCACTGGAAATCATTTAAATGGGACTCAACCCCATTAATATAGATTCATGAGTTTGGATCTTTCTGAAATTCAATGGTAACATGTCACCGTAATGATTCATTCAGAATTTTTAACATAGATACGAAAGTTGCGAGTGTGTTTGGGAATCGATTCTTCAAGAGAGGTATGTACTGTCAAAATTTTCGTTTAAATTTTGAGATCAATTTCTCATCCTTCGTCTTCTAATCACCATTTGTCTAATTAATAATCCGCATTCAATTTATAAAAATCCATAGCTTATTTACAAAAATACATAACTCTTATTCAACCACATTGGAAATTGTCTTCGTATTGGAATTGGTATATCATTAGAGAAGTATAATTTCAGTTATTGGCAATTTAGCAAATATGCAAGCTGCAAGATGGACCATACATGAGTTTAATTAAAGAAGTCAATTACACATTAGAATTATTTATTATACCAACTTTAGTGTATGCTGTGTACGGTTGATGGACGTGGCTTTATCATCAATGGTAACTTTAGGATCAACGCATAATAAAAGGAATATGAGGCACTCGTGGTAACAAATCCCTCAGCTTCGCCCTCTGTGTGTAAAAGCCATGTCATCTTCACACCACTCTATGTGCCAGCGTGGCAAGTGCATCATCCAATCCATCCACTTTTGTCCATCCACCAGGTGGGTCAGAAATTTTACAAACGGGTGGGTGGCTTTGAAAACTTTGAAATTTTTTGCCACCGTCCACTTATTATGTAGATTGTGGCCCACTTGAAGAGTGGATTAACCTATAACTTTTGGGTCCGAACGGCAACATAATCGGACCCACGATGGATGGATTAGATCAACTCCATGTAGGCTTACCAAACCTCCTTCAACGCATCCACAGCCAGTAATTTGGTTAATGAACGTGCGCGGTTAGGTGAGTCCGGAGGATTAGCTCAGTCAGTGAGTCTCTGACCAAGGTGCCCACCTTGATATATGAGCTGTATATCCACTCCGTCCATCAGTTATTCCTTCTCATTTTAGTTCATAGTTCTAAAAAATTTGAAGCAATTGAAATCCAAAGTGGACCACACCACAGGAAACAATCATCATTGAAAGACCACCATTAAAAAAATTCCCAGGGCCCATCGCAATGTTTACTTGCCATCAAACCTGTTGATAAGACCACACAGACCTGGATGAAGGGAAAATACAAATATTAGCTTGATCCAAAACTTCTGTGGCCCACAAGAACTTTTTAATAGTCAATCTCCAAGGTTTCCTCTAGTATGGTCTACTTTAAATATGGATCTATTTCATTTTTGGGACCATGCCCTAAAATGAGTTGAAAAACTGAAAGAGGGAGTGAATATACAAAAACATACATACATCGAGGTGGGCCCCACAGTCAGGGCTCTAATCCGCGCTCTTAACGAACATGCCACCGATGGAAAGGAGCTATAGCGTTCCTACCTTGACTGGGGCAATTAAGCAGACCATTTGATTGATCTAGACTGCCCATTGTGTCTAATGCATATATCATGGGTTACCATGTAAATATCATACTGATCTAATGATCTTAACCATCCGACCAGTGGCCTATAATATGGACGGTCAAGATCACTTGCACACAATAGGTCTAGCCAACAATTCGATCTATCTATCTGATAGTTCACACCATGGATTGCTTATAATTTTAAATAATCATTTCTATTAAGCAATTCCAACCATCTCATCCATGGGTTAGAAAAGGGACGGCTACAAACAATAATGCTGAATCCAAGATGGATTTGATCAATTGATCAGTCTTATCGTATAGCCCTTGGAAGGATGGTTTAAACTGAGATTTTGGACTGTACAAGAGCACTGTATACCTAATAGTGCCGCGTGAGAGAAATGGAAATGCGTGGGGTCCACTGATGTATGGGTTTTATCCACGCCGTTCATCCATTTTTTCATATAATTTTAGGTTATGGATCAGAAAATGAGGCAGATAAAAAGCTAAGGTGGACCACACCACGAGCAGCAGAATTGGCAATGACATTCACCGTTGAAACTGTCCTAAGGACCAATGTAATTTTTATTTACGATCTAACCTCTTCATAAGGTCACGTAGACCTGGATGAACAATAAAAATAAATTTCAGCTTAATCCAGAACTTTTGTGGCCCCTCAAAGATGTTTTTAAAGGTGACCGTTCAATCTCCACTGTATGGTCCACTTGACCCTTGGATCTGCTTTTTTTTTTTTTTTCTCATGTCTTGCAATGATCTGGAATAGTGGATGAAAGGGTTTGGATAGCGTCCATACATCACGGTGGGCCCACAGAGCCCCTGTCTGGACTCATTCTGTCCATACCGGGGTAGGACGGAATCCGTTTCCTGTGAGAGCATTGGATCATTTAGTTTTAGTCAGCCGATCAGGCTGGTCAAACATACACGAGAAAAATGAGCGGTTAGAAAAAAAATAAGAAATTTTAAATCCAAGGGTCCAAATTCAATTTGCTTGCGTGCTCACTTTATGAGCGTACAACCCTGACTGTTCGCAAGGACATGTTTGGAGGACGCAGATTGCCTGCAGCCGGTGTACGAAGAGAAGCGGATTGCCCGTGACCTGGGCAATGAGATATTCATGTGCCTTGGGGCTTGTGGGTCCACAGATATGTCCGTGAAAAATCGACTCCGTCCTTCTGTTTTGAAATACCACGATGGGATAGGATTCTAAAAATCAGGCAGATCCAAAACTTACGTAGGCTATATCATATGAAACAGTGGGGATTGCACCTCAAGGGGTGATAAAAGTTTTGTACCAGGATGATATTTGTTCTTACAGTTTATCTGAATGGTAATAACCTTATAAACGGTTCGAATGGCATGTAAACCTCCTCGTCAGCTCCAGGAAAGTTTCAATGGTGGATGCTTTTGTTTTTACTGTTGCATTGGTGTGTCCCACCTGATTTTGGATCTGCCTGATTTTTAGATTCGTATCGTAATGTGCTCTTGTAAAATAGATGAATGGAGTGGATTTATCACTGAAATTTTCATAGGCCATACAACCCCTGACATAGGAAATCTCTGCGCCAATGTCATTGGCTATCCCCTTCTGGTGAAAGGTAGATGGTCGCTCTTATTGGATGTCGAT
The DNA here is from genome assembly GCA_037074715.1 of Magnolia kwangsiensis. NCBI lineage: Eukaryota > Viridiplantae > Streptophyta > Magnoliopsida > Magnoliales > Magnoliaceae > Magnolia > Magnolia kwangsiensis. The sequence continues at coordinate 123,697,477 of CM073575.1, read as the reverse complement.
TAGGTGGTGTTGCTGGCACAAACTAAGGTAAACGAGATATAGAATTAGAGGTAAATTGTTATGGTTGCGACGGTGTTGCTGGCACAAAGTATGGCAAACGAGACAATGAAATAGAGGTAAATTGTTACGGTTGAGGCGAAAAAATTGAAAAAGAATCACTTATAGATAAGTTTAAGAAGTATTATGATGTCACTATCTTTAAAGCGATATTCACACTTTATTAATGATTAAACCAATTTATAAGAGAGTTATAGTAAATCTGCCTACAGGATACAATAAACCTCAACTTCAAGACTGGAGAAATATGGATTTCGACCTGTAAAACTACAAAACCGCACCTCAAATACACTTTTACAGCGTCTAATCCTAATTTCTGTTCTAGTACAATTTATCTCCTAAAATTTTTTTATAATTTACTGCTTGAAAAACTATTTGCAGTTTAGCACTTGAAAGCTATATTTTTTTAAAAAATATTCAAAAACAAAAATGAAGAAGAAGAAGATGAAGAAAAGATTGTTGGAAATTGTGAATTCATATTGACCCAAAGATGGATTTATATAGAATCACAAGAGATGCTTAATACCCTTTTCATGAAGAGACATCTTCTTCCATGATGTCTTTTTATCAATAGTGGTGTCTTTCAACAATGACATCCTCCCTTTACCAAGAGGCATCACTATTCACACCAACAATCACTAAAGCCACAACCATTCTTTTTCCAAAATAAAATTTTTTTTCTTCTTATTTTGAAAAAACCCAACTGTATTTGGATGAAAGCATGGGAGTAAATGAAATGCATTTGAAATTTAAATATTATGTTTAGATGAGAGTAAATAGGAGGAATTGGAATGCATCCGAATTGTTTAATATTTCACACAAACATATTTGATATTGATATTTAACTGTGATTGTAATAAGCTCATTGAAGTATATAATTTACATAAAAATGAAAAAAAAAAAAAAAAAGAGTTTCAGGCAAGCTACATATGCAAGAATCACAAACAAATAACTTGTCAACGCTTTTTAACAATCCATTTATTCCATTTTGATGGCCAACCTTTTGATTGTTTGGATTATTCTATTGGTATGATTTTAGTGGTGTAGACAGTAATTGAATTGTTTCGGAGCATCATTAGCATGCCATGTGTATGGTGGACATGTGCGTATGTACCACCTTTGTTTACTCCTACAACTCTCAAAGGAAGCTCATAAAGGCATTTCACCCCCATTTACTCATGAGAGATGATTTCTTTTACATGCCCATTTACTCTCATTTCATTTTAAGGGTCATTTGGCACTAATGAAATGGTGAGAATTAGTGGTAAATGCATAAATTAGGTACGTTTGGAGAGTGGTATGGATGTGGTAAATGGATTCCATTTATCACTCTATTGGTTGTTTTGAATTCTTTGCTAAGAGCTATGTTTTCAAATTCAATTACCACCATTTACCATGAATGATGCCAGCATCAAAATCAACACTATACTTGTTTCAAAAATTGGTGATCCCACTGTCATGTTTACTTGAAATCTACCTCAATCAATAAGTGTTTCCCATTAATTTAACCATGGAGTCCAAAAATCAGTGTGTTTACCATTAATTTAACTATAGAGCCCAAAAATCAGTGTGCTTCCCATTAATTTAACCAAGAGCCCAAAAATCACTTCAGTGTATGATTCAAGTGGGTCATATATACCAATGAAAAGTCAGGAGAATTACTCACCCTTGATTTTTTCAGGGCCCATCATGATGATTATATGAAATCCACTCCAACGGTTGGATACAAAGCTAAAATATAGGCGCATAGATAAAAAAATCATGCCCATTCTCGATTCATATGAGCCACACAAAAGGAAACAATTTTGAGGGTGAGAGTTATTGTTTCCCTTCGTATTGCCTACTTGAATTACAAAGTAATATGATATTTGGGCTCTACGGCTTAAATTAAGGAACATAGTGATTGAGGTGGATTTTATACAAATATCATGATGGTCATGTCCCATGATGTTTTTAAGTACTGGATGAGTTTGTGCCAACACTTTTATGCATTAAAATGACTTTGTTGGCTTCAAGAATTGGTATACTCTGCCTTAATATTTAAGTAAAATTTATACCAATCATTAGGTATGTCACTTTATTTTAGCTGTATGTCCTAAAAATCAGTCTGATTAATGATTCAGGTGGGCCATGCCAAGGGAAACAATTGGGAGAGGTATCCCTTGTATATTATTTCCAATTGTATGGTCCACCTGAATCATGAATTGAATTAAGTTTTGGGTCCTGCGGCTAATATGGAGTGACACACTTGGTGATCGGGGTGGATTTCGCATAAACCTTATGGTGGGCCACTATTAAGAATATAGTGAAATGTATGTCATCGAGGGAGAAATGTGCCTAGCAAAAAATTTTAATTCATATGGAATCCTTATGCATAGTTGCAAACACCATCCAAGATTCTAATTCACATGGATTCCACAATAATTAGGATTTGGATTCCAAATCACATGAAATCCATGCAGCCTAATAACCCGTTATTTATATGCATTTACTGTTACAGATGTCTTAATTTGAACATTCACGACTGGTCATGGGTCATGTTCGACCGGTCGTAGGAGCGGCTCGACTAGTCATAGCCCGCTCGACTCAAAGTCCAGTAAGCATAAAATTTTGGGTTCCGAGATGCTCGACGGGTCGTGGGCCATGCTCGACCGGTCGTGGGTGGTGCTCGACCAGTCGTGCAATCTGCTCGACCGGTCGTGGTTATGCAGATTTGTTTCGCGATTTTGTGCGGATTGCGGATTTTGAGTCCTTGCGCAACTGAGATGCAGAAGGGAAGTTACTTAAACTATAAGTAAGTGTTCCTAGGGCTTTTCTAGTACATGGGAAATAATTCTAATGCTTTCTAAAGGGATTCTAGGGAAATTAAAGGGTGTAGCAAGGGTAAGATTCGAGGTTGTTCGAATCAGGTAAGTCCTCTCTCTTTGTAATTTCTATTTTCATAGTGGAGATCTGTCCATTTGTGGTGTGGTTTTTTCCCGCAAGGGTTTTTCACGTTAAATTTATGTGTTCTCTTGTATGTGCTTGGTGCCATTAAATTGCTATCCTATATCTAGATCTGTGTGATTTCGCAGGTAAAATCTCCCAACAACTGGTATCAAAGCTATCGTTGGGGCACAAATCTGAATATGAGGGATTAGTAATAATGGCGAGCACTAGGTATGAGATTGAGAAGTACTCAGGGAAAAATAATTTTGAGTTATGGAAAATCAAGATGATGAGTTCCTTAATCAAGTAAGGCGAAGATGGTGCTCTTGAGGAGTGGAAGTCTACTATGACTGATGATAAGTGGAATGCTCTTGATAAGAATGCCTTATCATCGATCAGTTTATGTCTCACGGATGAGGGTCTCTATAATGTCATGAAAGAGAAAATTGTAGATAAGTTATGGGCGAAGTTAGAGGATGTTTATGTGAAAAAATTCTCTGAAAATCGCCTGCACTTGAAGCAACAGTGGTATAACTTCAAGATGACAGAGGGTGGAGATCTGGAGGCTCACATCAGCAACTTTAATAAATTAATTTTCAAATTGCTAGATATGGAGGAAGTAATGAAAGATGAAGAATAAGCATGTATGTTGCTGAATTCTCTTTCGGCGTCTTATAAGTCATTTAAGGACACTATTTGCAGCATGAATAAAACCTTGAGTGTCGACACCGTTATCTCAGCCCTTAAAGGGAAGGCTATGAGACAACTAAACAGCGACATGGGGATATCTTCTGATGCACTGTTTACAATGGGTAGAAATTCTGGACAAGGTACAGGTTCTTCAGGTTTTAGATCCAAATCTAAGGGCAATGACAAAGGAAAGGTAAAGTGCTGGAACTGTGGGAAGGAAGGACATGCGAAGAAAGATTATGAAAATTCTAAATCGAAGAAGGAAGATTCTGAGGCTTCATGCAGGGAGGCCAACGCTGCCACGTCAGATGGATGTGATGGTGATGTTTTATTTGTGTCTTCACTCACACGACCATATAATGATCGTAAGGATGAGTGGATGCTAGACACAGGGACATCTTTTCACATGACTCCTTATCGGAGTTGGTTCACCAGCTACAGGGAGTGTAATGGTGGACAGGTATTTATAGACAATGACATTGCCTGTAATGTTGTGGCCGTTGGTTCGGTGCACATCAGGATGTTTGATGGGGTGGAGCGTATCTTGACAGATGTAAGACACGTTCCTGATTTGAAGCAGAATCTAATTTCTCTTGGTGTGCTTGAGGTAAAAGGATATAAGTACATAGGTATTAATGGTGCTCTTAAGGTATCTAAGGGGACAAGGGTAATCATGAAAGCACAGCGACTCGGTAACATGTACAAGTTTATAGGGAGTACTTCAAAAGGTGGAGCTGCAGTGGATGTAGCGGATTCCACCTCTGCACGTGTGTGGCATGTTGGGCATGACCACATGAGCCAGCGGGGCAAGAAGGCTAAGATGCGCGAACAGAGATATAGAGCAGGTGGAGTAGTCACCTGTGAGAAGAATCATACGGCATGATCGTAGGATATCGGCGAGGTACATGGACGACTCCAATATCGCAGGGGATTCATCTTCTATTCAGATGGATTTAAGTAAGCCTGATGCTGAGAAGTGAAAGGTGACTATGAGCGATGTTATGGATTCGTTGTACCAGACTGACATATGAGAGCGGATGGAGCTTCCAGTGGACCGAAAAGTGGTTGGATGCATGTGGATCTTCAGGAGAATACAACATAGATACAAGGCGAGATTGGTAGCGAAGGGTTATGCTCAGAGAGAAGGGATTGACTTCTCAGAAATATTCATACTGACGGTATAACAGGTATCTATTAGATCCATGATTGGTGCTGATTAGCTAATGTGATCTTGAGCTGAAAAGATGGATGTGGAGTCTGCACTTCTGTAAGGAAAAGTGAAGAGCAGATCTACATGAAGCAACCAGAACGGTTCGAAGTTAAAGGGGCTAAGAAAAGACTTTGCACGAGGTTGTGGTTCGACCTGTATCCTAGGCAGTGGTTTGATTCTTTCATGGATGAAGGATCGGGGGCTGCAAAGATGGTTCTTGGCATTGACACTGAAGGAGGAGTAGGCTTTGGTAATCATAGGATGAATACCTTATTTGTAGGTACTAATCAAGAATGTGATGGGCCAGGTAAAGCCAGAGAGAGTTCCCTACGCGTCTCTCCTCAAGTTTTCCTCAGGATATGTCCCAAAACAGATGAGAAAAAGTAGAATATCTCATGAGCCTTATTCGAATGCGGTTGACAGTGTATGTCATGGTCTGGATTAGACCGGTTATTTCACAGGCTATCAGTGTTGTGAGCAAGTACCCTGGGAAGCAATATTGGGTAGTGGTGAGATGGTAAGAAGACTACATCTTTCCTTTTGAGAAGACATGAGCAAAGGTGGTTGAGCATGTGGATTTTGATCTGGGAGACATGCTCACCTAGATCATTCCTACAGAGAAGTTCATGTTATGTGTAACTTCTCTAGGCTTGGCGATAGTACAAAAGAAGGATGGAGTGTGCACAAGAAGCTATAATGTGATACAGAAATAAGAGAAGAGGTCAAGAAGCTATACAATTCAAGATTAAAGACATGGTGAAGATTGTTACAGATGTCTTAAATTTAAACGTTCACGACCTGTCGTGGGTCATGTTCGACCAGTCATGGGAGCAGCTCGACTAGTCATAACCCACTTAACTCAAAGTCCAGCGAGTATAAAATTTTGAGGTCCAAGGTGCTTGACCGGTCGTGGGCTATGCTCGACTGGTCGTGGTTACGCAGATTCGTTCCGCGATTTTGTGTGGATTGCTGATTTTGAGTCCTTTTGCAACTGGGATGCGGAAGGGAAGTTGCCTAAACTATAAGTAGGTGTTCTTAGGGCTTTTCTAGTACATGAGAAATAATTTTAAGGCTTTCTAAAAGGGTTCTAGGAAAATTAAAAGGTGTAGCAAGGTTAAGATTCGAGGTTATTCGAATCAGGTAAGTCCTCTCTCTTTGTAATTTTTATTTTCATAGTGGAGATCTGTCGCTTTATGCCGTGGTTTTTTCCCTCAAGGGGTTTTCCACGTTAAATCTGTGTGTTCTCTTGTATGTGCTTGGTGCCATTGAATTGCTATCCTAGATCTAGATCTGTGTGATTTCGGAGGTAAAATCTCCCAACATTTACTTCCATTCAAACGTACCTCAAATATCATTTACCTCCATTTACTCCCAATTCCCCTCGTCTCTATTTACTCCCATCCAAACAATTAAGAGGTTTTGGTTGCCCTTTATGTTTAAAACAAAAGAGTCAAATATTAAAAAGGTTGAAATAATTCAATTTAGAGCTTTTATTTATAATCTTTTCACCATACAAAGTGAGTCTTTTAATAAAAATGGTTTAGATGGAAGATGGCAGGAATTAAATTTTAAAGTCCCAACATATCCTATTTGAACATGTCAGGTGTATTATAGCAAACCTCTTTTCTTTTTCTTTTTCTTTTTTTCTTTTTTAAGTCACAACGTATCATATTGAAACATGTCGGTTGTATTCTAGCAAACTTCCTTTTTTAGGAAGTCTTTAATTTGTATGGAACACTTTGATTTTTGGGATTTCGATGAAACAATATTCATTTGTTTTTGGCACACTTAATAGTTGTATAGACCTGACGTTTGTGCCATCTGATGGGGCTTAGGTATTGAAGGTTGGATGGCACATAAATAACATGGAAGCCCCTCCACAAAAAATAATAGACAACCATCCAAAAATCTCTAAATTCACTTGGCGGCCCACATGATGGTTGGATGGCTTGAATATTTGGCCATTGTGGGCAACCGTGATGGAACTAGTGGACCACACTTGTAGCTTGTAAAATGAGCTTATTGCATGAGGACCTTTATAAGAATAGTCCTCTTAAAAGCATTTTCAAATTTAAGGGAGGTTCTTCCTTATCATAGAACTTTCTTCCTACAATTAGTATGGTGGAAAATTAAATTGACTAAAAAATCTTTATAATTTTTATTTTCTATTTTTTGGCAATTGAACTTCTAAGATAGTCCGATTTTTGTTTTGATCAACCTCCATTTCTCTATGATGTATGACGAATCCAAAGAAATTTTTGACGGACATGCCAAAAACATACTTAAGCGGATTTATTTTTAACTAATATATTATCATACACTTAAATGGTTTTCTTATATGTACATGGGGATCAACTATATTAACCAATTTTACAACTACGTCATCAATATATACGTCCATAAAATGGCTAACCATATAATGGAAGATAACATTCATATCACGCTAGTAAGTAGCACTAGTATTTTTTAGACTGAAAGGCATAATAACCCAACATGTCCCTATTGCTCTAAGACATCCGAAAGTTTTCTTTAGGATGTCATCATCCATAATATAAATTTGGTTATGTCCTAAGTGATCATCTATGAAAGAAATTACTTCATGTCTGGCCACTCGATTTACTCACTGGTTTGTGACTAGCATCAAATATTCATCTTTCGGAGTTGTTTGGTTAAGGTTTCTAAAGTCGATGTATATCCTCAACTTATTATTTTTCTTGATAACTAACATTATATTAGAGATCTATTCTACGTATCTAATTAGTCAAATAAAATTGGCATTCAATACTCGTTTGACCTCTTTTTTAATCTTTAAAGTTACTTCGACCATCATACGTCGTGCTGGTTGCTTAAAGGGTTGGTAACCTTCTTTAATTGGAAGATGTTGTTTGATTAACTTCCTATTGAGTCCTATCATCTCATGATAATCCCAAGCAAAACAACCAGGATACTCTTTTAAAAGAGTAGTAATCTTTGTTTGGACTTGCGGCTCAACAACCCAATAATGTACATAGGCCGTGGGTTATGTTCGGTTCATATGTTTACCTCTATTAGGGGATCTTGGACGTCAACCTGAACATTATCTAACTTAGCGTGTGCTACTTCAGGATCTTGGAAACAAAGCAACCGTTATGCAATCCTTCGTATCAAAGATGCTTATTTATTCTTTCCAAATGATCATGAGCTTAGCCGACGCTCTAACCGATGATGATTTGTTCATCATAAAATCTCCTCAACGATGAATTTACTCAATAACAACCAATAGAGAATGATCGCATTTAGCCGATTCGATCTGAGTGCCTCATCGATATCAAAATTGCATGGATTGTCTACCATGCCACGCGGAAGCTTATCGGAGCTTAAAATTACGGCCAAGTCAAGAGATGGGGGTTGAATAGGACCAACTAAAAAAATTGACAAATTAAAAGCAATAAACACTTATGCTTCTAAGCCAAGCGGGTCCAATTGCATAAACTACAAATGATATAACATTATAAGCAATTACTGTATATGGTGAGATGTGAAAATACTAATTGTGTGCACTTTAAGTCAAGTGCCTAGCATACAATCTATTCCATATATTCATATACTCAAATCATCCACAAGCATAAATAGAATTGCAACCACATAAACAATTACAAACATAATGATGTATAATGATTCAACTCCTGCCTACTCCACTCCCGACGAATGTACTGTCTTTGAGTATACCGGATTTCAGTATCTCGGAGGTTTCCAATAAGTTTACATCTAACATTTACGATGGTTTTTAATAGGTTCACTACAAAACTACAGTCTTATACAACAACTTGTACCTATGCTCCCATGTTGGTGGAACATGTACACACCCATGTTGTTGGAACATGTACACACTCGTGCCGGTAACTCATGTGGAGATTTAGTTGGTTTTCTATTGGCTAACCAACAACCATTATGGTCCTAATCAAAGGACATACATATACTCCCGTCGGATGCTACCATGGAGACTAACACGTACGCACTTGTGCCCAGTGGCGGTCCTACACAAGAACCTACATACACTCCCACCGGAGACGGTCCTATACAAGGACCCATATGAGTTTGGATCTCAAACTCAATGGACTCTAAAATGACAACCTTACTTATCGAATTGAGCCCAATTGATGTGCCTTCTTAAAATGCTTGATCAATGCTCCTCCGCATTTGAATCAACTTCTCATTTGTTTCCTCGAACTTTAATGTCAATATCCTTCGACTTCAATCGATCAGCTACCTTGATGATGTACCTATAAAGTACTAAGGTAATGAGAGAGATGTTATAGAAGTGAATCTCCTACAGCTAAGGTTTAGTTGTTTACAAGAAGGGGATTCATCTAATCGGAGATTCTATGCTGTTTAGATAAGATATACTTATGAGATTAGTGTTTAAGCTCTAGGAAATCTAAGAGATCATGTCTACCATCAACTAGAGCTTGGAATGCTCATACCAAGTAAAGAATCACTAGGTGGATGCATGAACTCAATTGATTAGATGCTATGATTAGGTTTTAAGAGTGGAAAAACACTTAGGCTCTAAGTCTTAAAAAAACCTCCCAAAAATGTCCAAAGAATGAATGCCCTTTATATAGAAACATATTTATAATCGAAAAAGAGAGCAATTAATGACTCTATTGATAAGATTGAAGGTCCCTTCGATAGGATCGAGAAATTCATGATTTAGGCAGTTTTGTCGTTGAACAGTTCTGTTGATAGTATCAAGATCCACTTGAAACTGCTGATTTGGGCTATTTGTTTATCAATATCTTTGGACCTCTTTAAAGCCTAACTTAACATGTTCATTAAGAGTCTAATACTTGAATAGATGAGTCTAAATATTTTCATATTAAGAGAATGATCTAGAGGTAGGTTGTTTTGGAATTTAAGGGGTCTAAGTGCTAGGATTACCAAGACACCTCATGATTTATCTATTGTCTTCAACATTGATGCTTCAAGTCTTCGAGTCTTCAGTCTTCAATGTCTTCCTATAGAGGCTTAACTGATTCAAGATACCCTAGCTCACGTCATTGACAAAACCGAGGCACTAATAGATATTTGCTGCCAGAGTCAAAGAGTCAATGAAGGCTGTGATACTTGTTGGTCGATCATTCTTATCCTGACATGTAAAATAAATGGGTCATATTTCATCACCGTACAAATAAGCCTCGTTGGATTCGAGTCGACCACAAATGGACGACTATCAACCCATAACATCTCGACCTTATCTCTATTCTAAAAGATTAGGAACTAATGCAAGGATGAAGGTATACAATTGTTCAAGTGAACGAAACCGCTTCCGAGTATAACATTATAATTCAAGGAAGATTCTATCACAAAAAGTGCTAACAAACCTTTGATGTTGCCAACTAAAAGTTCAACAAGTAAAACCCCCCCACATATCAGTGAAACCACCGACAAAATTGTTGACTGTAACTTTAGTCATTGTAACGCCTTGGAAAAGTCTGTACTGAGACCCAAGTTTCAACCACAGATAGGACCACCCGAGGGCCATACTCGACTAGCTAGCTACGACTAGGTGTACGCTAATACATAGCATTAGAGAAATTAAGTTCGGGCCACGATTCCTGCAAATAAATATAGCTCAGGATCACAAGTGCACTAGCGCACCACCATCCGAAAACTCGAGGGAAATCTCGAGGGCCCGCCCCTCTCAAGAATACCCTGAATCTTCAAAAAGGACCTAGACTGCACATTGGGGGTCCGCTAGCCTTGAAATTATAGAATAAAGTTCGTCTTACTAGGCTCGACAACCATCGCAAAAGTCAAACCTAGATAGTGTCCAGAATCGTTCAACTTGAACCGATGGACAAGTGCATGAGAAGTGCATTGGGTCGTCCACTCCTACACAAAATTGAGAATTTCGGACTGTTGGTTTATGACCAAACTTCATACATAAGAAAAATTCTTCACACACATCCATATAACCGTGGCCCTGATTGAACATTACTAACCGTCGGTCTAACACAGGCTTCCCACAACCAATCTGTTTATTTGATCGCACCAAAACTATGTCTTAGCGTTGATCCATTGATAGGGAACCTACCACATGGTATAGATAAGCCCGCGGGCCCTCCAAAGGTTCTCATTAGTCAAAAATAGATGCACATTAGGTATAAGTATCAAATAAAGTGGCCCTAGGGCCATTTACACACTATCTGGAGCTATATATAGCTCCCAATTTACCCCATCTCCCTCAAAAACGAATTTAGAAACCCTTAGGTGAGAGAGAAGAGAAAAGAGAAAGATAGAGAAGAGAGAGATTGGAGTAGTGCTTGCTACGAAGGGAGATTCTTCTCCATTTGACTCGCAAGCCTAACTACTGCCACTCCCGTTGTCGAAACCTCTCTGACCACAACCTAAGGTAAAGACTACAAACTTTCTTATAAATGTAGGTCTTCAAATGAGTTTTTCTCCAACCCTAACTAACCTATGTTCTCATTTAGGTGACCAATGATTCTTCCTTGGAAACATATTCCTAAGAGCGAGTCTAAGTCGGGCGTGCTGTCGAAAGGTGCGGACTATAAATGCTTAGGTTGCAATTTATCAATACTTTCTTTATAGTTAATGATTTATGATTGCTAATTTAGATTTTCTTGTTGTCTTAAGTATACTTATATCTCTATCTAATGAATTAATGAATTGCAAGTTGTTATGTGACATCGTCTATGTGTTCGATGAAATGTCTAAATGAGTAGTTTATCAAAATTTGATTTTTAAACGTTAACCCATGTGTTGTGAATGTTTGTTAATATGATTTGAATAGGAATACGACTACGAGAATAGTCCAGGTAATTGATAATTTTTCACATTTGGATGGTCGAATTAAGTTGGCCACCCTGGGTAAATTCGAACGACACGTGGACATTTACTATCAATAATGGTTATGTTAGTGTGTGCCCATGCCAACCGAGAATGCCAAAAGAACTGGTTGACCTATTGTATGTTCACCTTGTATGAATACAATTGCTTGAATCTAAGGTACCCCCCTCACTATTGTAAAGATCCATCATGAACCATTATATTATAATCATCAAGACTCGTGAGTCGGGCATGGTGGTATGGGATACCATTTTCGTGCTGTCAGCCTACGCTGGGGTGACGAGCCTCCCCATAGTAACCACGAGCCTCACTTCTTACAACTTGTCTATCGTATGTATTTATCTAAGAGTGATGAACTTAGACGGTTCAAGAACACAGTCATAAGAACATTGTGGTCGTCCCATGCCTAATGATTAGGTTGGGATCGACGTTTCAAAGGGAAGTATCCTAGTTTTTCCAAATTACTGGATGAATAGGCATAATTAACCACTCGGCTAGCATGTTCATGACCGTTTGCATTAGTTTAGAATGTGGTGAAACAGGCGTAAGAGTTGGCATTTGTAAAATAAGTGGTCAAAGTCACATGTTGAGGGAGTGTTGATGAGTGAGGGCATGCATCATTTCATAAAACTCATTCTCGCATTAAGAAGAGCAGTTAGGATGTAATTGTTTTACATTGCCTTATCATTACTGCATTGATTGACTTGATAACATGTGTAACCTTTACTTTATGGAACCACTGAGTTGATCACTCACTCTCACTCTATAACTGTGTTTTAAAACACCAACTAGACACTAGTGTAGATGTAGGTACCGTTGATGCCGATACACTGGAGCAGGCATTCCTGGATGAGGAGGAGAAATTCTCCTACTTCCAACTCTTAGATGGGCCGATGTAGGCCATGTTTCTCTAGATAAAGAGCGCTGGGCATATGGGCTTAGCTGGATATTACATTATTGCATTTTGTTTATTTTTAAAATTGTATGTATATACATTAAACCCAACCGTAGACCCATACTCTGAAAGGAACTTCATGATATATGTATGCTTTGGTTTACACATCTGCTTTAATCACATTAAACTAGAGTATGGTACGTCGTTTAGTATGATTTTATGCATGCTCAAATGCCTAATGTGAAAGAAATCATAATATTAATTTTCATAAACTATAAGTGATGTCCGAAATCTCAGGAGTCGAGATTCAGGGCGTTACAGTCACAATAAAATCATTTTTTATTTTGCCGAACTTCTTTAGTATAGAACTGGTAGTATATTAATATCTACACCATTGTTAACCAGAATTTTGATCATAAGGCATCCGTCGAAGTGTGCATATGTAATGACTTCAAGTGTTGGGTCATTATATGAGTGAGTTTGGTTAAAACCACTCTTTTTAAACCTTTACATGGCTCCATTGTGACAAGAGGGGACCTATGCATGTCTTTAAACTACTAGTTGGGGACTTTGTGCAGTACTTCCCTAGTTGTTTTAATTGGCTCACTTAATGGCTGATTAAGGTGAATGAAATCTTGTACCTTGGGAAAGCCACTTAGTGGTTAGATGTAAATAAAGTTTAACCTCCCAATGCCTGGTCAAGTTTTTCTTGGAAGAATAAAGAAGTGTAAAGACCATGTTACAATCAATCATAATTGGTGGCAAAGTACCAAAAGTTATGGTGGCCTTCTCTAAATTAGTAATTGCTAGTCCTTCAATGCTTTCTTTCTCATTTATGATAGAACTAATGGGTTGAGCCCCTTTGTCCTCCATTCACTGGGGATCGATGTCATCGACAAAGAGTATATTATTAGCCATTAGTTCCTCATTCAAGAGCACCTGGTCTTCTAAGAGCTCTTCATTGCTTAGAAAATCATCAAATGTAGCATCATCCTTAATCTTCTCCATGAGGTCTTTTAAACTTACCCAGACGCTTGAAGCTTGTTCATGACCTCAATCAAGTGATTGGTCCAGCCTTGGATTAGACTGAACCTGCCTCAATGTATTTTGTTGTTCCTTTCGAGATTTTCTAGTGGAAATCATCGCAAGAAATCCCTTCATTTTTTTTTTATTTTTTACACACGCACACACACTCCACACACTCACACTGGTGGAATTTCACCACCTATGGGTACTCGAACCCTTGACTGGGAGAGTCTACCACCCGGGCAAGAGCAATGACCCTGACCAGAAAACCCTTCATTTATCAATCTCTAGCTAAGAAGAATATTATTGCTCCTCTTGACCAAAATATGAGGAAAAATGTATTCAAAGTTGGAAAACAATATTCTCTAAACATAACTTATGCCAATGAGATCTTCAATTATTTGCTGGAAGGGAATTTTATTAAGGTTCTCATGAATTAAAGAATTCCCTTGGCCGAAGAATTTAAAAAGATCAAATACTATAAATGGCATGACATGCATTCTCACTCTGCGGTTAACTGTATGGTTTCCAGGAATGTTATCCAAGCCAATATCGACAGAGGATTGCTCAAATTCCTTGAAAATGATACAAAAACTATGGTCGTTAATATCTCCCTGTTTTCGCATGTGGTCAAAGTTAACGTTATTACGCCTAACCTTTGGAAGCTCAATGCCCCAAGATTGAAGTTCGATCTCTTGACGGACCTGAGTCAATAGTTTGTAGGTTGAGTCACGGCTACCAAGTGACAAGGTGAAAGCCAAAACCCGGCTACCATTAATGTATCAAAGCCACCTGTGACACATGGGTGGCAAACTAAAGAGGCTTCACGGTCTTCAGCCAGGAGACTGCACCAAGTTCTATACGACCGATTTAACTGCATGGTTAAACTAAATCATCAATATCATAAATCAATCTTAATAGCTAAATATCAGATGCCGCACAGACCGGATCAATTGTCGCACCAACGATTCTATCAGTCACCAATTACAATGATGCAAGTTTAATAACTCGACAATTACAAAGTTAGGGAAAAAGTCCTGAGGGATCGGTCTTGTGATCATTTTAAGATGGTCAAACTAGTTGACACAGGAGAAACCAGATAGACTAGAATGGTTCACCCAAAGTTTTCCATATAGCCTTCTTGCATGACCCACTTTCAAAAGCGTCATTGATAATAACATTAAGCGGTGTTGGAGTTAGTGCCCTATAAAATCATCTATTTCCTTATCCACTACCCACGTGAATGTGATTAGGTAGATCTCAACTATTGATCGTGGTGTCCATGGGTCTTAGATTACACATGTGATATGCCGTAGACAAATTTAGTGTTGCTCTCATCTTATATTTATTAGGTTTATTGAGGAGTGATTCTTCTAGTAGTCCTTGAGAACTTGAGATTAGACATGACAACCATTAACTTGAAACAGTCGTGGTCCATGGATCTCAGTACCCTGTTAGACTATGATTGTCACAGGTGAGTGCGATACACCTATAAACATCATTTCATGAAATGTACAATAATCTTGTGCGAGGGAACTAACTCAGGTCAGGATGGACAATCTCCACCATCGGGAGTCGACTTAGTGTTGATTTATGCCTTGTCTTTACCCTGCACAAGAGTGTGTGTGCCATATACAAAGTATTAAGGTTTAGACTTTTGGTCACTCACATTGGTAGATTGATATCAAGTCAGCAATCTAGGGACCCATTAGTTTAGACTATGATTATGAGATCATGACTTGATAATGTATGAAAAAATGTTTGATCCTTAGATTTAAGGACGTGTAAGGTTTACGATCTTAACTAATCAGCTTTAACTCTTTCTACGAAGTTCATGCAAGGGCCAATAAAGTGACATAGTTGGGTACTTCCATTAAGAGTCGTTAATTCTTACACACCGGTTTGACTAGGAACATATTTGTGGCTTTGATTTGGATAGATTAGGGATTCATCAAATAGTTTTTCATTGAGCCCAACACTCTAAAAGTTTTAATAAGTTTTCAAAAATTCTTAACTATTGAAGTTTTATTTTAATCATTAAAAATGTTTTGATCGCACTTGATGATAACCTGATGGCCCATAACTGATAGTTCACTTCTGGTTGGCATGGGACATGATCATTAGTGGATACGCCATGGTAGTGGATGGATTGAATCATGAGTATATACATGGATAATGCAGATTGACGGGCTTCCTTCAAAGTAGGTTACACCAAAGTCTGTAGGGTGGTGGAGTAACATATTGGATGCACTCTTGAAACTCTAACCCCTTCTTATTTATATAATCTAATCCTAAAGAAAAGGTAGAGTTAGCCTTAGATGTCCCCACCTCATGGGACATGTGAGCAAAAAGAGAAAGTCTGCAAGAGGGTAGAGATCCACTTCATCCTCTTCTATTATTCTCACGTGTGCTTCACTTATATGGATGGTATATGTCTTCCTCGACACCTACTAGAGGATTAGACATTCCGCTATCTTGATTCTCCGGTACTAGGATAGATCAGGGAGAGACTTATTAGTTTAGGAGATCGGTATTGACAGATCAACATTACAAACATCTCTTTCGTGCATATCACGTGCAAGTATGATCTCCACCATTTATATTTTTTTATATTCTAAAAATTTAATGTTATTGCAAATAGGGATTCTTGGGATAGGTCCCATGATCAAATTGTATTCTACTATATTCCACTGTGTTTGTATGCTAGGGATCCAACAATCGACGTTAAGAATTGTGAAATCGAGTCAAGCACTACATACAGGTCCCATTGAGCGTGCCAAAGATGTTTGGCTTGAAATTTGTCAATCAATACATGTATATGGTGTTAGGCGTGTTAAAGCCTTTTATAACTTGATTTGAATTGAACGCTTATGACCCCAAATGCCGAGATAGACAATTCCTGATAATAGTTTCTCAATGAGGAAATTTATACTGAATTTCCTCTCGTAGGAGTCATTCATAACAGGTGACTCAAGCGAATAGATCAAATAGGTCTTCAAATTCTATGCCCTCAAATTTCTTCCATAACTCAACATATAGGCAGTCTTGGGCCAATTTAACAAATTCAGCCTCTAGCATGGTGACTAAGCACCTATTTCTTACCTTTTTGAAGTAAGTAATATATTTATTGGCCATTTCTGCCAATAAAAAAATTGGCTATAGACACCTTTAGCTTAATTCAGAAGAACTGCACATGGAATTTCTTTTCCATTTTCAGCCATATATTGATAGAATTGGGTAGCAAATTAATGTACTATGTAAAAGCCCATTCCAGTGATAGGAGAATGATAGCCTGGATAAGGCTTTCTATAAGTCAATCTGTTTACATGATGGCTTTACTGATGGCTAGCGATCTTTTAAATCAAATTAATTAAATCTTCTCGGCCCATTTGAGGGATATGAGTAGTGTCCAATGTTCCCAAGTGACTAGGTTAACTACTGGAAGGATCGGGTTAATCGTAGGAGGATTTGAAGGCGTAAGAGGCTGCCCCTAGGCTATTCGGTTTGTGGGACGTATTTTCCCTAAAGGGCTCCATGATTTAGCGCCTCTTGGTCAAACTAGCCATATGGTTGACCATTTTAGCCGTTGCTTCTAATGCCAACCTATCATTGGTCATACAAATTAATCATTGTCTTAGGAGAGACCAACCGATCCTGAAGAAGAATTGGTGGATAAGGATTCACATTAATAGGTCAGTCTGTAGAGACCTCTCAAACGAAAGGCCTATAAGCCTATTAAGGTTTTTGGTTTGAAGTTGTGCTTGCTCAATTTGGATCCATTCTTGTTTAGAGAATTGTCACAGGCTAGCTTGTATGTTGTACAAAACACCTATAACGCTCTCAAACAAGTTATTGAATGGTGATGAACCAACTTCTAAAGGAGCCAACTCTAATAGACCAGGGAGTTGAGGTCCAAGTTTTGCAGGAGTTTTTTCTTATAGATTTGACATCTCATGGTTTTTAGGATTAGCAGAAAGTCTTGTGGACCTTTTACTCATCATATCTACTTCTCCTGTTTGCTTATGTGAAAATAAGAGTTTGTGCCCAAAGATAATTGTGGCCAATTAAATGATGCCACATAAGCCAGTTGTTTATTATGGATTGGTCATTAGTTGTGTACATGTTTTGCTCCTGTTAAGTGAACAAGAGTCTCTCTTGAGCTGCCATGTGTTAGTGATAGCTATCCCTTTCTCTGCACGAAGTAAATAATGTGCCGTGAAACTTGACCACCTTAGCATACTTGTTGTTCCACTTCTCAAACATTTATGGCTATAAAGATCCTATGTGATGCCATGGTGCATTAGCTGAATTCGTCATCTACCATGACCATGTTTTGGTCAAAACCCATCTTTGGTGATGAGGTTATGGCGATTAGATAGCTAGGCCACACTGGTGGGATATGTGATGCGTGTTTCATCATTGTAGCCAGCTGGACTTATCATTTCTGGACTGCTCATGACTTTACAAATTCTAATCTTCCTCGGCTGTCAAGGTTACCGAAGAAATCTTCTGTCAGTCTCTTATTGAAATTTCATTGTCATGTGGTATCATCTAGGTCACTAAATCTAATGCAGTCAAATCAAGCATAAACACACTCATCTCCTAAATTATGCAAGTACATGGTGTGTTTGTCAATTCCGGGCTTGTTTGGATTCGCGTATAAGGGTGTATTGTATTGTATTCAGCTACTGTTCATGTATACGTTCGATCAATTTCAGAATACATCCAAATCAACATGTACAAACTCAATGTTTG
Organism: Magnolia kwangsiensis; assembly: GCA_037074715.1. Classification (NCBI taxonomy): domain Eukaryota; kingdom Viridiplantae; phylum Streptophyta; class Magnoliopsida; order Magnoliales; family Magnoliaceae; genus Magnolia; species Magnolia kwangsiensis. The sequence goes on along the minus strand of CM073575.1, from coordinate 123,679,064 downwards.
GATAGGAGGTATTGTTCGGACAAGTATACAGATTCTTGCTCCGATCAATGTCTGGATACGACGTATTAGGGCCCGTATTGTATATACATATAATATTGAGTAGTAGTTGTACAACGATGGCTGGTTAAACTTGGACCGGTCTTCCTCGTCTTCGCACTTATCCTCTCACTTCCTTTGTCTTCTTTGTAGCGGAACAAATAACAGATATTTATAGTAGGTTTTCCTGCATAACTCGGTCTATGAAGAGGTTTTGTAACCGGATCAAAATCGGAGGACTTTGAATGTGTCATCTTCAGTTCCGTTTTTCCTTGATCTGCATCCCTACATCTGAATCATCTGGGCCACTAGGCGCCTACTAAAACATTGACATGTTAGCTTTGGGGCCTTGATCGAACGATCTTGATGGGTTCCTCGAAATGTCATAAGGTGCTTTCATGGTGGATTCATCCCACCTCATTCTTCCTTCTTGCGAACACCTACAAATGGGTCGAATTACCTGTCCATTGTCCCAAGCCCACTAAATCTGTGGCCGGGGTGCAATCTTCACGACACTACGAAGAGGTTCTTTCTGCAACTCCATGTGAAACCTGGAGAAAGTGGCCATGTAATCCGAACAAGATTGGGTTCCTTCCCTGTTTCGGTCGGAGATGATCTACTGCGCTGTTGAAGTAAAAATATCTCGTCCTCCTCAAGTAGAAGACCCTCTGCAACTGACTCTGCCTCTATCGCACTCGAATACAACATCTTGAATAAGTTGTACTCAAGCAAGCAGAAGCATCTAGCAATACACTACCGTCGTTTGAATTTTTTGGTGAATAGATGTATTCGCGCACGTGGTATTCCATGGATCTCAACTCCAAACCAAACACTGTATAATGTAGTTCAAGCCCTTTAATACAATACAATACACCCTTATATGCGAATCCAAACAGGCCCTTAAAGAACTCCTTTCTTTTCTACACATGTTGACAACTAACTGAGAAGATGAGCTCAATTTTCCACCCATGAGACCTATATTGTGTGGTCCACCTAGTGAGTTGCTTAGGTCTTGCATGTTGATGTGTGGTGTGGTTGCATGAGCAAATGCATGTCTCAGAATCCCTTAAAGAGAGAGGGAGATGAAGAGACTTTAGTTGTAGGGATGGTTAAAGATGGATTTCCTAAGGGGGTTTGCAGGAATATAAATACAAAGATATATTTGAAGGGGGGCTTCAAGCATTAGGAGAGGGAATTACTAATTTTCCCATTTATAAATTTGGTTCAAGGAGCCAGGAGCTTCTACTGCATGTAGAACTTCATAGGATCTGCAAGAATTTTCCTTTTTCATTTGACAAGGTGGAAATCTTATTCAAGAACCCGAAACGGAAACAAAACTGATATAAAACATTCATTGATAATGTCAGATCATCTATTCATAAGAATTTCTGTAGAACACGTTCTGTTATTTCGTTCCTTCCAAATGGACTGAACCCAGCAAGTAGTGAAGGGCGCGAGAATGTACTCCTTTCCAACCCAAGCTTCAGGAGTCCAAGATTAGCACTTGAAAATTGAAAATTTTGGCAAAGGGATCACGAGTCCGTGAAGGGTTGAAATCATTTGAAGTATGCATTTCCAATTATTCGCACTTGTTCTTCCAAAGGTTGCACTTGGTTGTGCTCCAAATGGTGTTATTGTGGGGGGGGGGGAGATTGAGGCCCACCAAATGGATCTCTGTAAAATTGTGTATTCAACATTCAAGAACAAGGACATCAAAAATCAGTTGATGTGCGGTCAGGATTACATGAGGGAGAGTTTTGGGGCGTGATTCATTTTGGGATGAGTTCTGCTATATGAACGGCTTGGATCGTAAAAGATGGGCCATCTAGGTAGCACTGTTTGGCTGGGTGTCGCATTGTATACTTCCTCCATGGGGGAGACCGAGGCCCACCAAATGGAGCTCTGTAAAATTGTCTATTTAACATTGATGTAGAGTTAGTTGTAGACACTTTCATGGCCAAGATGGACCAAAGAAGGCCCAATCGGAGGTGGAAGTGATTAGGACCGCTAGAACCACAAAACAGTTGTATCTCGCAAATCAGAATGAGTTTTTCAGTGTATTCTATGTGATTTTGGGCTAGGAGACGCTACTTTAGCCAACCAACCCTGCTATGCCAGGTTGCCCATGCCGGATTTGTGAGATTCCATCAGATTGATAGTCGAAAGTCCTTTTTATTTCCGTTTTTATTATAAATAGTCAGTTTTAATTCGATCATGACTCTTGATCATAGGAGCCGTGCCCAACATGAAAAGAGCTTAGAAAAATTACGAGAATAATGTGGTTAGGCCAAATTGAACACTTATTATTTTTGGCCGAAAACCATGATGTCTAGTAGGAATCATGATAGTCTATAAATAGTAAATTTATTATTTAAAACTTTGTCTTAGGTTTGAGTTTCACTATTTAAAGGATTGTAATTTATTTATTTATTTATTTTATCATCAATCAATTTATTTCGAATTATTAAAAATTATTTCTGTTTTCAACCCTCGTGGATTCAAGGAATCTCTGTAAGAAGTCCAGAGAAGCTCTATGGATTCGAGTAGTTATCCCTGAGGAAGACGGTGAACTACTCCCGAGGAAGATAGTGATCGACCTCATCATGTCCTTCCCTTATCCCTAAGGAAGACGGTGAACTACTCCTGAGGAGATAGTGATCGACCTCATCACATCCTTTCCTGCGTCAAACATACACTCAACAAGGAAATCCGTCAATTTGTGGGTAGGATTATGCAAGGAAGAATTTTGTAGCATGACTTTATTCAGAGTCCTGCTATATGAACGGTCTGGATAGTAAAAGGCGGGCCACCTAGCTGGAGGAACTAGAGCACTACTAAGTTGAGTGTTGCATCGTATACTTCAGTTAAAAGCACTTCTGAGTTTCTAAACCTTGGCTGGAGGCAGAAGCAAGAATGAGTACAGGAGCTGATTAGAAGTAGCAAAGGCCTTTTTTATGTCCAAACAAACTGGGATCGGTCCCACTTCTTCCACCCGAAAATGGTGTACCGAGGAATTTGGATGAACCCAACCCATCCATTGCAAAAAGACAGAATCCTTCAAATGCAACCAGAGTAATTTTTTTGAGTCCAAAGACATGAGATTCCATGGCAAGCTCACAATCCTTTGCATGACATTCCAACTTCAAATCACCTCACTCAAGCTTAATCCTTGAAATTAATTCCACAAATGGCTCATGGCTCAAACCAGACCACACAACACCATTCTCAAAGATCCATTTGGATGCACCCTCCGAAGGGGCGTTTGAAGTATAGACCCATTTTGATCCAAACCAGGGTTTTCTTATGTGCATGTGGATGAACTTTGCAAACACCCTGTTTCAACAAATACCAGCCAGATTGGTTTTTGTCGAGTCGACAGAAAAAGCAGGCTTGAAAAAGCCATATTTGTGGAACCCCATTGCGCAAGTGCATCCAAACAGGCCCCAAATGTCAAATCTAGAGCATTGTGGCTTCCTAAGGTTGAGGAAAATAAATTGTGATTTTTGGGATATCTAATCTTAGCATCAACTCCCAAAAACCATGAAGGATACTTGCATGGATATAGATGAGTTCTTCCTTCCAATACAACACGAGATGCCATTTCACAAAATTTGGAAATTCTACTACAGAGTTCAAATTCCAAAACCAAAATCATTTTCCTCTGCTGCTGAAATGGCCTTGAGGTTAGAGATCCAATGAAGCATCTTCACTGTAAACATGAATATTCTTCCCAACCCCCAAGCCATAAACTCTCATTGTTACTAGGCAAGACCTAAACTGCTATCCACACAGTATCTGCAATAAACCCAGTAGCAAAGAGCTTCATAAATGCTCGCCAATCAACTTCCATGAGGTAAGCACAGCTTAGTAGTAGTAGTAGTAGTAATAATAATAATAATAACAACAACAATAATAATAATAATATCTTAGTGGTAGTAATAAATATCTACATTCTACAGTGTAGTGAAATAAATAAAACAGAAGAAGTACACAGCGACATGATGTTTAGTGCACAGTGGAGGTCTTGGTTCTCTCAGGAGAGTTGAGGTTCAAATCTCACCCACGGCCTTCTTGAGTTTTGTCAAATAAAAAAGGTTTGACAGGGTGAGTGACTCAGCTCAAATTACATCTCTGAAACTTAACCGAGTCGCACTCAAAAGTGACTTTCTCACCAACTCGCGTGAAATCTCGCCAAGTTTGGAACAATGTTCTTTAGTAGTTTATTGTATTTAAAGGATTCATGTAGTTTTCTCTGCTGTATTTTCTCAATGGAACTAAGAGTATTAGATCAATCTATCAAGCTAGCTCTACATTGAGGAAGTCTCCAAGCATCCTTGGAGGTGCATCACAAAAGTAATCATCCAGGTATCATTTGAATTGACGTCAATCAAAGAAAATAAAATTATGATTTTTTTGGGCAAAAAATCCACGAAAATTGGTGTTTGTGGGAATCCTTGAGCTGAAAATAGAAAAGGTGTGGTTCGACTACCAAATAGAGAATTTTCGAATTCCCAAATTCATGATTTGTTTACTACTTTTTTGTGTGCCCAAACAGCAACTTAATCTTTGAAGACTTGCTCACTAAAAGGTAGCATCTAAACCTTCTGTTTGCAATCACTACAAGCTATTTATCTCATAGACGGAAGTTGTGCAGCAACAAGAGTTTCACTATTAGATGGATATTTTAGGGTGGTGAAGCAGAATGCTGTATGGTGCTAAGTTAAACACGGGACCCGCTCAGGGCAGCAAACCTGGGCTACGGTTCACAATGTCAAGAGAGAAATGTCTAATAAGGTTTCTTTTCATGGGTTGTGTATGATTTATGTGTGCCGCATTAACCAAATTCGTATTTCAGCCCATCCTGCTAAATAGGTCATCTAAATAATTTAGTTGCTATTGTGATCAAGATGACATATTGCACCAACCACTGAATAGATGTTGCAATGAAACAGTCAGCCAACTTCGAGGCATTGCAAGCAATGATAGTTGGTGCCATTGTTTCTTCAGTTGTTAATAATATGGTTTCAAGAAGATAAAGGGTGTGTTTGGTTGCACCGAATTTCATTAAATATCATGGAACTTTGTACCAGATTAGAAAACGCGCCCAAAAGCAAATTTTCTCTCAGGGGTGAAGAGAATTTTTTTATTTATTATTATTTTTTTTGGGGTGGGTGGGTGGGTTTGGGATCCGACAGTTGGTGACCCATGCCCATGTTTTCTGCTGCGGTACCCCACTCGAGCTTTAGGTCTGCCTTGTTTTTGTGAAGATGTACTAATACAAGCCGGTGCAAGTGCAATAGATGTACGGTGTCAATATTACAGTCATCATGATTACCCCCACAGAGCCTTTGTCGCATGGGCCCCTCATACCACAGGCATGCGTGCGGGCTGCATGCAAAGAGGAGTTGGGATTGGGGTACTCTGCTCAATGAATCAGAAAGATCAAAATACCCCTCACCCAAAATCTATTCATTAACACACCTCCCTACGACTAATTGGAGGGGGCACAAATCTAGGCCGTTGAAGCCCTTATGCGGATAAATTTTATACCGTATGATGGATGCTAGATGCAATTTAGTAATGACGAGAATACCCTCTACTGTTTTTAAATTCTTTCCTGTGTCCTTCACAAATCAACCCCTCGGGCAACAAATCGAGGGGGGCAAAAATGTCCAAAAGCTACCCACATTATATATTGTAGAGATTTGTCTCGTAAGTAAATGGAATATATAAAACAATCAACATATTGTCCTTAACTTGTATAACAAAATTAAAAAAAAATGTCATCATGGGCATAACACGTAGTGCAATTCAAGATGGTAAAATCCTAGTCCGAAACATAATGCACAAATGCATGACATGAGGAATTTTTCATTTTCTAAATACACATAATACAAATAGCATATACAAAGGGCTTGTCTTATCTATGATACTTGACACTACTTTAGAAAATTAAGTTTTCATATTTTCATACATGTTTGGATTGCTCCCACAAGTAAAAGACTACCCTGTAGATTGTAGAAGTAAAATACATTTGTAATGAAAGACAAAATGCATGTTTACTACAAGTGCAGCCGAAAACCACATGCATTTGTAGGAATCAACTGACCTGTGAGAAAAATGTTACTCAAACTGAAAAAAACTAGTGAGGCGAACCGCTCGCATTATTGTCTATGCTGTTCGACTTCTCCATCTGCCGCCTCTTTGATTTGCTCTTCACTGTCTCTTCCTTCTCATCAACGAAAGATAGGAAGGTCTGGAGACGCTTGGACCGAGAGCTGCCTTCAGTTGAAGATTCAATGTCGTCAGCATAGTGCCGGCTGAACTGCCGGACCATCAGAATGAAGTATATGGAAAGGGCGAGAAAGCATGCGATCCCGCATATGAGAAACAGGCCCCAGAAGCTCTTCAGGTGGAGCCGATTCGATTCGAGCTCAGTGCTCTGTGAGCTGCAGCCACTTCTTATCAGCCACTTGTCATGGATCCTCTGTAGATCACCATTCTCTGACAGTGTCAGAATGGCAGTAGACATGTCCACAGCCAAGGGGGAGTCCCGTGGGAATGCCTGAGTGGAAAAAAGGAGGAAGTTAGAAATGAAGGGACAGACTTGCTAATGGGACTCGTACCAGTGCACTCATGGCTCACACGTGCCAATCAAAGTCCTAAAACTTGGTAACTTGACTCAAACTCAGCTGAGTCGAGTCAACCCTGCAAGTTTTCAAGCCAAGTCATCATGAAACTTGGTTAACTTGTAAGCTGACTCGGCCTTAACCCGCGACTTGATTCTCTGACTCGTTCAACTCAACCCAACATGAATCGAAGCAAGTCACTCACTTGGGAAGCTTTTCTAACAAAAAAGGAGAGTTAAGAACTAAGCAGGAGGAATGCTCTAACCAGCAAACGAGACATCATTTCCTTGCTTATCCTTCTATTATTTTCATATATGACTCCATTTAAAACATTATAAATAATATTAATTTAATTATTAAATGCCAAGTTGAGTCAAGTACAGACTTGTTAACCCGTCTCAGCTGGACATCGAGTCAAGTTGAGTTTTGAAACTATGGTGTCAATGTGGCGCACACATGCGAGAGATCCAAGCCACTCATCATGCCAGCCCTGCCATGTAGATGCCCTGATTAAAAAAAAAAAAATAGGCGAAATCACTCCTCAGGTAGGCTACTAGCGTACAAAAGAAGTGGACTGGTGGTACAGATTGACAAGCAGTCCACCCATATCAGCAGACCGACCTATTCTTTTATCCACGACATCAATGCAGCAGTTCACAGATGATGAGCAGCTTGGATCTCACACACGTGCCATGTGACATGTGAGATGCTGTTTCATGCCCATTCACAGCTGTCATATATTCTAACAAGCATACAAACGCCCTTAGGGCCTGTTTGGCTGGGCAGATGGGATGGAATTGGAAGATAGATCCCGGGATTGGCCAGGCATGCCAAACAGACAAGGGATCCTGGTCCTGGGATATAGCAATCCCATAGATCTTAAGATAATCTACTAACATCACCATCATTACCTTTAAATCCCATCAAATCCACCCTAATCCCTTCAAAATTGTCTGGGACGTGTTTGGTTCGAGGGATTGAAAGGGATTGGAAGGTTTAATCTCGGGATTGGCCGGGCGTGCCAAACAGACCGGATATAGCAATCCCGGAATATAGCAATCCCATAGATCTTGCACTAATCTACTGACACAGCTAACATTACCTTGAAATCCGTGCAATCCATTCTAATACTATCCAATCCCATCCAATCTGCCCGGCCAAACAGGCCCTTAATATCCAGACTCCAAGTAACATAGACCAAATGTGTTTTAGCCATTTCATTGTTGGAATATACTTACGAATCCCCACCCGCTTTTTGTGAACTCCTGGCCTATGATTTTGAACTTGCACTGGGTCGAGAGAAACAGTTGCACATACGGAGACTCGTCTACCACAGCAGCAACGGTCCCATTTGTGAGGGCCCGGGCATACTCTTCTGGCGTTCCGAGAGCAATGAGTCGGGACTTGGCGATGCCGAGTTCTTGGATCATGTAATTTTCAGCGAAGGAACCCACTTGAAATCCAATAGGCTTGTCACTCGTTATCAAGCTGTCAATTCCTTTGATGGGCGACGATAGCTGTTGGACCGTGAGGATTGAGGTTAGGCTAGCAGTGTAGCTCGACTGAACGATCAAAACCACAAATAGCCATATCAGCAGCACCAAGCGGCCAAGTGTGCTCACGGTGTTTTCTTCTGCAAAAAAAAAGAAAAAGAAAAAGGATACCCATCATTATCGCATCGTTAAGGGAAGATATTGTAAGCTGCATTGCTTCACTTACTATGGGCGAAAAACAACGTTGAGAAGCTAAACCTGCGAGTTAAAACATGAAGAGGAGATAAGACACGGGAGAGTTTCAGAATAAGAAAATTCAATTCCTATGTGAAGGATGAGTAATTTGGTAACTGTGCATCACAACTAAATAAACGAAGGGGAATGTACCCCTTTACACAGAATTGTAGTTCCATGATTAGCAGAGGACTTTATAGTATGCACGCTGTATATACTAGATAGAATTGGTCACAAGGTTATAGGTCGGGTTTACGATGGCCATAGCAGTACATGTTCATTAGCACGCCATACCACATTGTAACTACAGATTTTTCTTTTAAAGTTAGCTATGTATTCTTTGTATAACATTTAGGGGCCCGATCTGGGTAGTGGATCCTGCAGAATTGGTAATAAGCATTAATCCTGATTTCAGTGGGCCCTTTGCATCCCATTTCAGATTCATACAAGTGAGAAGATGCTTTCCCCCTGTTCTTTTCATTTTTTTGAAAGGGTTTTGCTAACGTCCCCACCTCCATTATGGGGAAGTTAGCAACATCCACAAACCTTTTGAACGACACATGGGATGCCCAATCATCAATTGGGACGGTTCATTCAATAGTCCCATGAGGGGCAAGCCATGCTGCAAGAATCACAACGATTGGATTATCCTAACCCTTTCAATGGGGCCGATTTGTTACAACCATCCTTCGTTTATGAACCGTAGATCACATGGTTAGAATAATCAGCGCAAAATGATACTTAGGAATCATAAGTATTACAGAGTGCTTTTTTTTTTTTGAAAGATAACGCAGCATAAGTATTACAGTGTTATCTATCAAATAGATGTTTCAAGATGATGAGTAGACCTATTTTGATTCTCTGGTCAATCCTGACTATCCATTTATATGCTATCGATCGGATGTTTAAGATCATCCCATTGGAGTGATTTTTGCATCATGGGTTGCTCCTAGTTTGTTTGAATGAATGAATGGTTTAAATCAATGATAGGTCATCCTGTGTGTCAATCTTAAAGCTCTATCCCCAGTAAGGTGGGGATTCCAGCAAAACCCTTTTTAAAGTCTAACTAGTTATGCTTAAGTAGGAAAAGATCCAATTTCACACAATGGAATTTCATATGGAGGGTATTGGGACCCACTAAAACTGGGATTACCGCATAATCCTGATTTCACAGGATCCTTATCCAAATGAACCTGCAACTAATAAATAAATAAATAAAAATTAAAAAACAAAAACAAAAACAAAACAAGTAGAGAAGTTGCTACTCATTTCTTTGTTTCTTAATAGTTATTTAAATAACGAGCTTTAAAAAAGTCATATAGGATTTTAAACGCCATACTCCATTATAATGTATGAAACAAATGTTGCTGACACCAGCAAGGGGGCGGTTATAGCAATATAAAATCATCAAAATGGAAGATGTTATATGTTTTAAACAGTAATGAACTTGCCCAGATCTCGTGGAAGCATGCTACATTGGTATCTGTAGAGAGTCGGAATGAGAATATTACTCCACTCTACCATGATTAGCCTTAACAATCAACAGGGCTCACGATTTATGTGCAACTGTTAGACTAATTAACATTCATTAGCCTACAAGTTACAAAGCTGAATCAAAAGCATTACTATTTTGGGTGCATTTGGTTGCAACGAATGTCATGAAAATTCATGATATTTGTTGCAACCAAACACACCCTTAACCTAGTACAAAGATAAACAGCTGAACATGGTCATGTCAATAAGATCCTAGCAAAGCTTGGTGCATATGCCTTCTTTTTTTAAGTACTTACCATAAAATAGTAACAAATTGTTTTTTAGGCGGGCCGCGGAAGTCATCATTCATCCGATGCTCCAGGATCCACACAACTGCTCCAATAACAAGGAAGAACACTGCCGTGACACACCACATCTCTACAGTAAATGGCTGAAGGAAAGCCCAAGCACTTGAGTTCAACTTCCTAACAGGTGCCACTATAACGAGCCCAGACTCGATGAATGGCTGTGTAAAATCCACAATCTTTGTTCGGTTCGTGACAATTGCAATGTCACCTACCACAGCATCAAAATTCTACAGAAGCCAAAAAAAATAAAAATCAGCAAAAGAATGCAGAACTACTCTTATAAAATGCTATTATTATTTACACTTCACAGAAGTTCTATGAAGTGCCATCTGCACCCTACACATGTAAAATGTGCAGGTGAAACAGGACAGTTAATCTAGTTAGTTAATCTAGTTAGCCACCATGTTGATGCGCCACGGGACAAAAATCATAGAGATTAAACAACTCTCACCATTCAACTGTTTTGCATTTTTTGCTATGGCCCATCCACATGGTGGTTCACCAACTCAACGGTCATGATCACCACGCAGAAGTGAGGCATGTATATTGGAGAATTGCTAGTGTGCACTTCAAGGAACTCCATGATGCAGGCACATCATAGTAGATTCCTCATGCCACAAATGCTTTATGCTGCACACTCACATCGGTTGTAATCTGACGCACAAGCTCGGAGAAGTCTGGATTCTCTCGGCCATTTCCAAAAGGGATGAACCTATATGGAACAGCATACGGCAACAAGTTTATTGCAGCAGTGAATACATCTATACAGAACCCCTTCACCATATCAGTGCCTGGCACTTGCGAGACGAATTCCCGATAGCTAACTCTTTTCGGGATGCCGATTCTCAACTCCTTCCCGTTGTTAGGGAAGACCCACCCACGGGGTATCTTGGTCGTCTCCCCAGGCCATATGACATTCAACAGTTGTTGGTTCGCACTGGAACGGTTAGGCGGTTTCTCGTAGAGAGTTTCAGGAGGCACGACTGACAATCCCGAATAGTTACACCAGTAACCAATTCTCCTATACCCAGTTCCGGCTACATTCATGATGTCGTACGCAGGATGGCTGAGGACTCCACCAGGCTCGAAATGAAGCAGGCCGGTTACTCCTGTTAGATTAGTCTGGTGTATGTAGTTCAACAAGTGGTCCCCTCCGTCAAAGATGTTCATGGCTTCAAGGTTAAGGGTCCCACCCTGAGAATCATGCAACCTTGAATCATTAGAAAATGATACAGTTCCACCATTTTTAAAGAAGTTGTCGATTGCATGAGCAATTATCCAAATGGTATCATAAGCATACAGGCCGAACGAATTCAACCCTGAAGATGTTGCTTTCCTCTCACTAGTCAACTTGCTCCACCGAGAAACAAGAGCTCTTTTCCTTTCTGAATCCGCTGTATGCATACGCAAGGTAAGTACTCCTTGCATTGTCTGCATGGTCTCTTCAGATAGCGGATCCCAAGAATCTAAAACAGAAGAGAGCCAATCAGTTGCTATCCACACATACCCATTACCGATCATGCCAAGATAATGTGCCACGGAGAGGACCGTAAGACCCGAAACCGGATTCGCATGTAGAACAATAACGCGGGATTCCATCAGTGCCACCTGAATCAGTACATCCGTAACTTCACTCTTGCTTAATCCAGACCCAGGGCGAATGGGGGCTTTATAAGAAATCTTGCAGCGTCTCTCTGCGAGCTTATCACCTAACGCAGCTATCCCATTTCGCCCATAATCGTCATCAATGAAGATTGTGATCACCTGTCTCCAACGAAAATAATCGACAATTTCAGCAATTGCACCCATCTGAAACAGATCACTGTGTGTCGTCCTAACGAAGAACGGGTACTGAAGAGAACTCAGAGTCGGGTCTGTAGCTGCAAACGACACTAGGGGAACTTTAAGCTCATTCGCGACGTGCGAAATCACATGTGCAATCACGGAAGACTGGGGGCCGACAATGGCCAGAATATCAGTCTCCATGAACTGGAAAGCTGTTGTGAATTAAAGAACCAAAGCATGAGAATCAGACTATCTAATCAAGATTGGCAGACTAAGTAAATTTAAAACTATAAATAAAATAAAGGAAAGCATCGATTGATCAGTGAACAAACAAAAGATATGAGGCTGGATGACATTCAGATCAACGTTTGTCTATAAGATTAGCAAATGTGCTGATCAATCCAAACCAACCAACTAATGGCCACCTCATGATGGCCAATGGTCAAAAGTTCCAGTGATTGGATATTTTCAGCCATTGGATCTATAGACCAGTTTTGTAGACGGTTTCTCAAAACTTTTCTCAACATTTCAAAACAGGCGATGGACAGATGGTTATGAGCTTCTAATCAGCGAAATTTTTGGGCCAGATATCATTCAAGAGGTGGGCCACTAATTAGCATGGATCCATTACCAAAATGAACCAATTCAAGGATTTATATTAGTATCTTAAACCAAGATGCAAGAAAGCAAGTACCTTCAACAATTCCAAGAAACCCGCTGCAATTAGAGTCCTGCATCCTAACTTTCAGCTCTTTCCCACCAAGAATGCTGGGATCTGCATTTACATCTTCCACGGCAGTCTCAATGGCAATCTTGGCAGCTCTCCCAATGGTAGAGTTAATAGTGAAAATAGCTCCAATGTTCACAAAAGGGGGCCTTGAAGTAACACTTCCTTTCAACCCATTTGAAAATGCTCCCAACCAGAAGAAAACCAACAACCCAACAAACCAAAGGAGTTTCATGGCGGGAATTAAACGGAAAAATTCCAAATTATAACCCCATGTTCCTGAAATTAAACAGGACCCGAATCCTCAAAACAAGAGAAATCGACAGAAGACTAGAAAAATCAAAACCCAGTCTCATTTTCTGAGACACTACCCACTGAAGCACTACAGCGATATGGATAGGTGGAGAAAATTAAAATAAAGACTCCAAAAGAAGAGGAAACATCAAGAACCCGTAAACCAGAAACCCGGAAAACAATCTGGTACCGAGAAATCTGGTGGGAAACCAAGAAATACCCATCAAAGTTCAAAGCAGGAGAAATCAAAATTAGGTGTCTTAGATGACAGCTATCAATAGACAGGTGAACATGGCAACTCTCACTCCAAAAACCCAAAATCCGAAAAGAAATATTGCTAAGAAATCAAAAACCCAAAACCTTAAAACAAGAACTACCCTCAAAATTAAAGGAGAAAAACAGAAAAAAATAAAGATAAATCAGGTATTTGCAATGATTAGAAAAGTGAAGAAGCTAACAACCACAAAACCGCAAAGACAGGTCTCAAAAACACAATCCCACGAGATAACAAGAAATATCCATCAAAGCTCTATGCAATAGAGATCGAAATCAAGGTTCTTTAAAGGCAGAGATATCAAAAGATTGGAACCCACGACAGATCAAATTCCCTGACAGCAAAGTGCAAAACCAGGTTGCTTAGGAGACAGGAGGAATCCTTCAGAAGTAGTAAATTTTTTTATTTTTTATTTTAAAGAATCATACAGAGGAATAAAAACCCACAGCCCTTCCTTTTCAAGCATTCATACAAAAAGGTAATCAAGAAGGAAAAAAGAAAAGAAGAAACAGAAAGAATGAGAAGCTGAAAGTGCAATAGTGCATTAATGGAAAGTAATGAGGAAAAGGAATTCACATGGAAGGGAGAACTAGTCTTTTACCCACCTTAAGACTTTTCACAATTTCATCTGAAGAAGAGAGTTTGGTGAGTTGGGCTGCTATGAGAAATCAATGAAAAATTGGTTTTGGGTCAGCCACATGAATTGAATGGTTGAATGTAAAGTAATGGAATGGAATGAAGGATGGTGGGAAGGGTGTTTTTGTTGTTTGTGGGGGGAGTAAGAGGTGAGGGAGCATTGAGATGTTGATGTTGTTTCATAGGGGCATGAGGCGTGACATGGATGGTGATGGGTTCATACCAAGAACGTGGTTGATGATGTATGATGATGATTATTCACGATGGTGACATGGATGGTGGTGAACAGATGGGGTCATCGAGTGGTGGTGGAAATTGGGCAATTGATTGGGTGCAGAAAGGCTCGAAAGAGATTGGACTTCTCGGGACTGTCTTTTTGTTATTTATTTGTTTTGTCAGACGAAAATAAAAAGAAAAATCGAAGATGAGAGAGAGAGAAAAAAGTCTTCAAACAGTGATTCATGAATTGAAATACCAAGACTGAGATTTTTTTTACGAGAAATTACATTATTGACTTCTTTATTTTTTTCTTTACAGCAGAGTAGCCGGTCGAGGGAAACGGATTGGCAACTCCCGCTGCCACCGGCTCCGTGGCTGATGGTCGGTGCTCTGTGGGCCCCACCATGATGCATGTCTTTCATCCATTCCGTTCATCCATTTTTACATATCATTTTATAGCCTGATGCAAAAAATGAGAGGAATATAAACCTCAGGTGGACCCTACCACATGAAAACATTAGTGATTGGATATCCACCATTAAAATCCTCCTAAGGTCCCTATACTGTTTATTTGACATCTAATCTGTTGATTAGGTCATACAGGCCTATATGAAGATAAAAAGCAAAGATCAGCTTGATTCAAAACTTTTATGGCCCTAAAATGTTTTTAATGGTCAACCCTCATTCAACACTGTTTTCTATAATGTGGTCCAATTGAGATTTGGATATATCTCATTTTTAAATTCATATCGTAGAATTATCCGTAAAAATAGATGGACGGCATGGATGAAACACATTAGTTATATTGGGGTCACATAGCAGCCACCACCATCCATTGGCTGGCGTCGGGGAGCAGCCAAGCCGTTCCCCGATCGAGAACTGTAGAGCTCCTGTGGTCGTAAGGTGGCCAGTCTTATCAGGGGCTACGTGGGCCCACCGCTATATATATATATATATTGTTGTATTTGTTTTAAAATAATATTAAAAATTTGAATTTTCAAATTTCGGTGTTTTCCCTCCACATTTAAATTTTGGTGTTTTTGAGGTGTTGGTTTTGTCCCACATCGAATTTGACAAGAGAAATTCTCTTGTTTATATGATAGACTTTTTGCCTAGGGCTTGAGCCCCTTTCAAGGGGCATGTGAATTTGGTCCTGTGGGGGGGCTATGCCAATAGCTCTAATCTATGCCATTAACCACACACGCGCGCGCGCGCGCGCCGAGCCGAGCCGTGCCGTGCCGAGCCGAGCCGAGCCGAGTCCGAGTCCGTGTCCGCGTGCGCGACGCGACGGGACGGGACGGGACGGGACGGGCTGGGCTGGGCTGGGCGCGGGTGCGGGTGCGGGTGCGGGTGCGGTGTAAGTGTACTCGCGTGGGTGTGTGTGTATGGGTACTCGCAGGATTGTATGTGCGAGAGTGTACTCGCACTTGCGCCTTTTCGTTTTTAAACCAGAGAGATGCTTCCCTTCCGGTTGGTCGCCCCTGTTGGGTTTAAACCCAACGGACCTAACCTTTTGTAAAGGGTGCTTATGCACCATTTCGAAGTCTATATAAAGACTTCCGATTCCAGTTTCAACATACGAATACGAAAAATTCTCTGCCTTATAAAACTCTCTCTGATACGGTTTTGTTACTGAGTTCATTGCTGAGTCAACTCAGCACTTTCGGATTAAACTGCAAGTGGTTCGAGCCCGTGTACAGTGAGTGCACCGCTGGGACCGGGTCATAGTCGTTGTATCCTGGAGGTCGATTGCTCTGGAAACCTGTTGCACTTGGGACGCTGTCCAAGGGGAGCAAATTCGATTTCAAGCCGAGTGACTCAGTCACGCCTCGACTCAATTCAATAAGTTTTTCTTTCTCTAAATTTATTTTCCTTTTTTGGTTCTCGATTTTTATAGTCTATTTAATTCAACATTTTATCCAACAATCTTGAAATCGAATTTTGTGTTGAATTACATAGACTATGGCTACAGTAACAGTAAATGCTTCTACTGAGTTAGCCAAAATCGAACCGTTCGCTGGACAATCTTTTAAACGGTGGAAACAGAAATTGATGTTCGCTCTTACCACCCTGAAAGTTTCATACATTTTATCTGAATCATTTACTATAGATCCAGCAAATCAAAATGAAGTAACAGATGAAAATAATTGTAAAAATTATATTCTAAACTCTTTATCCAACGAATTATATGATGTGTATGCTTCTTACGCCTCTGCTAAAGATATATGGATTGCTTTAGAAAAGAAATACATATTAGAAGATGCAGGCGCTAAGAAACATGCAATTGCTAATTTCCTTCACTATGAAATGACAGACGATAAATCTGTCACAAATCAGATTCACGACTTTCAAAGTCTAATTCACGAACTATCGACAGAAGGAATTAAGTTGGATGAGGTGTTTCTGTCAGGAGCGTTAATAGAAAAGTTACCGCCCTCCTGGAAAGAATATAAAAATAGAATGAAACATAAGAAGAACGGTGTTTCTTTGGAAACCACTATCATACACATACGAATAGAGGAGGCCAATAGAATCAGGGACCAAAAAGGAAATAAAAATGAGATAGATTCAAAAGCGAATCTTGTGGAATCAAGTCGGACAAATAATAAGAAAAAGGGCAACTGTCATAACTGTGGCAAACCTGGACATTATGCAAATGAATGCAGGCTCAAAAAGAAGAATGCAAACAATCAATTCAAGAAAAAGGGAAACTGCTACAACTGTGGAAAGCCTGGGCATCATGTTAAAACCTGCAGGCTTAAGAAAAATAAAGATAAGCCGCAAGCTAATCTTACAGAAACAGGCAATGAGTCTGACATAGTAGTGGCTGTGGTGTCAGAAGTCTTCCTTGTAAACAACTTGGAATGGGTGCTAGATACTGGTGCAACTAGACACGTGTGCAAGGATCGTAGCATGTTTACCTCCTACCAAGTGTCAGGAGATGATGAACAGGTGTTCATGGGAAATGCTAGAACGTCTCCAGTTGTAGGGAAAGGGAAAGTACTTCTGAAACTCACTTCTGGAAAGACTCTAATGTTAAATGATGTCCTCCATGTGCCTGACATTAGAAGAAACTTGGTCTCTGGTTCGCTCCTCAATAAGGCTGGTGTCAAATTAGTATTTGATTCAGATAAGCTTGTAATGACTAAAAATGGAACCTTTGTTGGTAAGGGGTACTGTAGCGATGGTTTATTCATTGTAAATGTATCCAATGATAATAAGAAAACATCTAGTTCTGTTTATATCGTTGAACCTTTTTATCTATGGCATAATAGATTAGGTCATGTGAATGTGGCATCTTTAAAGAAAATGAAAAGATTAGGTTTATTACCTAATATATCTAATGAAGAGTTTGAAAAATGTGAAACATGTGTAGAATCAAAATTTATTAGAAAACCCTTTAAACAAATAGAAAGATCATCTGTTCTATTAGAGTTGATACATAGTGATTTAGGTGATTTTAGAAATCACATGTCTAGAGGAGGAAAAAGATATTATATAACTTTTGTAGATGACTACTCTAGGTTCACTAGAGTATATCTATTAAGGAACAAAGATGAAGCTTTAGATGCTTTTTCTAAATACAAAATTGAAGTTGAAAATCAATTAAATATAAAAATTAAAAGACTTAGAACAGATAGAGGAGGTGAATATGAATCTTCTCAATTTAGAGAATTATGTGAAAAGAATGGAATAATTCACGAAACTACAGCTCCTTATACACCAGAACAAAATGGAATAGCAGAACGTAAGAACAGAACTCTAAAAGAAATGATGAATGCCATGTTAAATAGTTCAGGCTTACCCTCAAATATGTGGGGAGAAGCAATTCTGTCTGCTTGTTATATCCTAAACAGGATTCCATCTAAATCTTCTGAACAAACACCATATGAACTTTGGAAGAATCATATTCCTAGTTATAAATATATTAAAGTGTGGGGGTGTCTTGCTAAAGTAGGATTGCCTGAAACTAAGAAAAGAAAATTAGGTCATAAAACGACCGATTGTGTATTTATAGGGTATGCACAAAACAGTGCGGCCTATAGGTTTCTAGTTTTAAAAACTAAGGATAATATTCTAGATCCCAATACAATTATAGAAGCTAGGGATGCAGAGTTCTTTGAGAACGTATTCCCTATGAAATCTAAATCTATAGGAATAGAAAAAGTTAATGAATCAGATATTGCGTCTACTAGTAAAAATGCTTACGAGAAAGTAGTAGAAGAGATACAACCAAGAAAAAGTATTAGAGTTAGAAAAGAAACTAACCTAGGAGATGGTTTTTTCACATTCTTAGTAGAAGATGATCCTACAACTTATATAGAAGCTATTAACTCTCCAGATGCAACCTTTTGGAAGGAAGCAATAAATGATGAGTTAGAATCTATTATATCAAATAATACTTGGGAACTTGTAGACCTACCACCTGGTAACAAACCAATAGGCTGCAAATGGGTGTTTAGAAAGAAACTAAAACCAGATGGAACTATCGATAAGTTTAAGGCTAGGTTGGTAGCGAAAGGCTTTAAACAAAAGGAAGGAATAGATTATTTTGATACATATTCCCCTGTAACTAGGATTACAACTATTAGAGTCTTAATAGCGATAGCCTCCATATATAAACTAGTGGTACACCAGATGGATGTTAAGACTGCTTTCCTAAATGGAGACTTAGAAGAAGAAATATATATGGAGCAACCTGAGGGTTATAAGATATTAGGTAAAGAAAATAAAGTATGTAGACTAATTAAATCACTATATGGTTTAAAACAGGCTCCTAAACAATGGCATGAAAAATTTGATGGTGTTTTAAAATCAAATGGTTATCATATAAATGATGTAGATAGATGTGTATATAGTAAAATTTCTGGAAATGATTATGTTATCATATGTCTTTATGTTGATGACATGCTTATTTTTGGAACTAATATTAAATTAGTTAATGCAACTAAGAAATTCTTGTCATCTAAGTTTGACATGAAAGACTTAGGAGAGGCAAGTATAATATTGGGTATTGAAGTAACCAGGAAAAATGGTGTTATTATATTATCACAATCTCATTACATTGAGAAGATATTGAGAAAGTTTAACCATTTTGACTGTTTACCTGTCAGTACTCCTTATGATTATAGTGTGACTCTCATGAAGAATACAGAAAATAGTGTGTCTCAATTAGAATATTCCAGAATAATTGGTAGTCTCATGTATCTAACAAACTGCACTAGACCTGACATAGCTTTTGCAGTAGGAAGGCTAAGTAGATATACACATAACCCTGGAAAAGAACATTGGAATGCATTGTCTAGAATTTTGCGATACCTAAAAGGTAATATGACATATGGTTTACATTATAATGGTTATCCTACTGTATTAGAAGGATATAGTGATGCTAACTGGATCAGTGATTCAGATGAGACAAAATCCACTAGTGGATATGTCTTCACTTTGGGTGGAGGAGCAGTCTCTTGGAAGTCCACCAAGCAGACATGTATTGCTCGGTCGACTATGGAATCCGAGTTTATTGCTTTAGAAAAGGCTGGATCAGAAGCTGAATGGCTTAGAAATCTCTTAGCTGATATACCATTGTGGCCAAAGCCTGTATCGGCCGTATCTATTCATTGTGACTGTCAAGCAGCTATAGCGAAAGCAAAAAGTAAAATATATAATGGAAAAAGCAGGCATATTAGACTCAGACACAACATAGTGAAACATATGTTACGTGATGGAGTCATATCTATTGACTTTGTGAGGTCAGAAAAGAATCTAGCAGATCCTCTGACTAAAGGACTATCCAAAAAGTTAGTCAATGATACATCGAAGGGAATGGGGCTGAGCCTAATATATGAGCTGCCAGTGTCGGTAACCCAACCTATACAAGTGGAGATCCCATGAGATAGGTTCAATGGGTAAACAACAAGACACGAGGTAGACGATTGCACTGAGTTATATGAGCCCCTTCTATGGTGTACAGTGCGAGCAGCAACGCAGAAGGATGAGTTTTTAGAACTCTTAATGGATCCATAGCCATATATTTGGTGGTGTATACAGTTGCTGCATACACTTGATGGAATTCACCTATATGGGTGTGGAGGTGGAGGCCGCTTCCTATGAGAATCTAGGCGAATTCTCTAGAGCACTCATGAAATCCAGGTAATGGTGTATGGCCGAAACGCACCGAACCACAGAATCACTTGCAGAGGAAGAGTTGTGTGAGTGGCATGTACTTGCGATCTACATTAAAAGGATTCAGGTTCAAGACTATGGTGTCACCTGATTCCTGTAGACCTGTCTTGCTTACTCTAATGTCGGTTCAAGTCTATGGTGACACCGGCACCATTGCACAACTATTTCGCTTTAATCCGAAAGCATTTTATTTTAAAACATGTGGGGGATTGTTGTATTTGTTTTAAAATAATATTAAAAATTTGAATTTTCAAATTTCGGTGTTTTCCCTCCACATTTAAATTTTGGTGTTTTTGAGGTGTTGGTTTTGTCCCACATCGGATTTGACAAGAGAAATTCTCTTGTTTATATGATAGACTTTTTGCCTAGGGCTTGAGCCCCTTTCAAGGGGCATGTGAATTTGGTCCTGTGGGGGGGCTATGCCAATAGCTCTAATCTATGCCATTAACCACACACGCGCGCGCGCGCGCGCCGAGCCGAGCCGTGCCGTGCCGAGCCGAGCCGAGCCGAGTCCGAGTCCGTGTCCGCGTGCGCGACGCGACGGGACGGGACGGGACGGGACGGGCTGGGCTGGGCTGGGCGCGGGTGCGGGTGCGGGTGCGGGTGCGGTGTAAGTGTACTCGCGTGGGTGTGTGTGTATGGGTACTCGCAGGATTGTATGTGCGAGAGTGTACTCGCACTTGCGCCTTTTCGTTTTTAAACCAGAGAGATGCTTCCCTTCCGGTTGGTCGCCCCTGTTGGGTTTAAACCCAACGGACCTAACCTTTTGTAAAGGGTGCTTATGCACCATTTCGAAGTCTATATAAAGACTTCCGATTCCAGTTTCAACATACGAATACGAAAAATTCTCTGCCTTATAAAACTCTCTCTGATACGGTTTTGTTACTGAGTTCATTGCTGAGTCAACTCAGCACTTTCGGATTAAACTGCAAGTGGTTCGAGCCCGTGTACAGTGAGTGCACCGCTGGGACCGGGTCATAGTCGTTGTATCCTGGAGGTCGATTGCTCTGGAAACCTGTTGCACTTGGGACGCTGTCCAAGGGGAGCAAATTCGATTTCAAGCCGAGTGACTCAGTCACGCCTCGACTCAATTCAATAAGTTTTTCTTTCTCTAAATTTATTTTCCTTTTTTGGTTCTCGATTTTTATAGTCTATTTAATTCAACATTTTATCCAACATATATATATATATATATATATATATATATATATATATATATATATATATATATATATATATATGCCCCACGGCCAGTTCACACTCGGCTATTAGCGACCCCGCCCAGCGGATCGATGCATGACCTCTGTGTTGGAAACCGCGATACGACAGTTGTCCATCTATTTCTAAAAATATCATTTTAATGCATGGGCTTAAAAGGGAAGAGACAGAGGCCTAAAAGGGAAGAGACAGAGGGCTAAGTGGATCACATCAAAGGTAGCAGCGGTAACAGTGACCTACCTTCCAAACCTTGGTGTGCTCATTGTGTTGTTTGTTTATCAACTAAATCTGTCCACAAGGTCATATAGTGGGATGAAGGGAATATATAAATATTAACTTAATTTAAAACTTTTGTGACTCCCACGTGGTTTCTAATGTATTGGTAAGATCTCCATTGTTTCCTATGATGCAGGACACTTGAGCTTTTAATCTACCTCATTTTAAAACTTGGAACTAAAAAAATTTGTTAAAATGGATGGATAGTGTAGATAAAACATATACATCATAGTGTCCACCACAAAGACCTAACATGGCCCATGTGTCTTTAGCGAGGTATTGGTGGGGATAGCACCAATCCCAGTCTCTTACATCCAATCCATTCAACAGATGCACACCTATGCTATTATTAGACAAACCAAAATAATGGCTCATCTATAATATAGTAGGCAAATCTATAAAAATTAATATACAACATGCAAGATATCTCAATACAAGTGTAGCTCATCTGATAATTTAATTGGTGTTTTGTTCCTGTTATCACTATGGTGGGGCATACCTTTTGAAAAGTTTTGCATGTCATGGGCATGTCGCATGTCACAAATCGTTTTGCCCATAACTAATTTTTTTTATAAAGAAAACTAAATAAATAAATATAGGCATTTTTATAATTTTCCTTTTCAAACTAGAGCTTTAAATGGGTCAAACGAGCCAATGACGTACTCAGGTACAAGTCTGGATCCAAGAACAGACTCAATTCCTAAATGAATTTAGATTTAATTTTATTTATATTAAGCTCGACATGAACCCATTTAGTAACTGAGTGGGTCTTGTCTACGTTGTAAGCAACTTATCCAAGCCTGGCCTGTCTAAACTCAATTTTAAACCCAGTAAAAATACTTGCATGTCCTGAGAAGTAATATGAGAAAATGAGAAATTCACCCCCATGTATGGCTGAGAATATGGGGCACCATGGAATTCAAATTGACGCACGGAAGATGGTGGGATTAGTAAATTAAGATATAGGTTAATTACATGTGAAGGAAAGTTCATAGAGACTATGTACCATGGCCAAAGTGAAGTAACTAACCTAGTAAAGATGGTCATCTCTATAATTCTAATATTTACCTGTGTCATTATTTATAATTTTTTATTATTATGAAAAGTTTAATTTAATTTTTATTATTAATTGAAATTGATTAATTTTAATATAAAATCAAGCTTACCCAGATCCGTTAAACTCAACCAAACCCGTTAGACCTATTTATAAGTGGGTCTAGTTCAGGGTTGGATATCCCTTAACTAAACTCGTTAGACCTAATCCACTTATAAATGGGCCTAGGTAGATCTACCTCTATAAATGGGTCAAATCGAATTAACTCAAGCTTGCTCACATACTAAAAGGATATTTTAGATCTATACCCATTCAGTACTTGGGGTACTTGCCCTGAAACCTAACCATTTACTATTAGTGCATTGATTTGATTTGTGCACTTCTTTGTGTCAGTGAGTTAGTTGATCCCTTAGAAGCTGAAGACTGAAGATACGTGAAGATTTGAAGCATAGAATATAAACAACATATAAATTGAGGTGCTTTGATGTCCATAACCTTAGATCCAAAACAACATTTTCCTTTAGATGATCCTAACTTTTACAGGAAACCATTAATTGATTATCATATAACCTTAGGAAAATTGATGAAACATGTTATGTTAGGTTGAAAAAGGTGTAAAGCTGTTGTAAACATAACAGCCCAAAATATCAATTTTCGAGGGATCTTCGATCCCATCAACGGGCCCTCTATAGGTCTCAATTGGACCCTTCGATTGATTGAAGTTCATGGCTTGATCAATCAAGGGTGGCTAGAAACATCCATTAATTAACCAACTGCTCATGTTCTAGAGTTTCTCGATCTCATCAAAGGAGAGTTCAATTAATCGAATAAATCGCTTAATCAATTGAAGGTGGCAAAAAGCGTCCAACAACAAATTGTCTGAAAAATTGAAGTTTATCAATCCCATCAAAGGATTACTCGATCGATCAAAGCCATCACACGATCGATCAAGCAATGAAGGTGTCATTTTATGCCCTCTTTTTTATCATTGGAACTTGGTTCCTTTATAACGGGCATACAACATTTGAGTATTTATATGGATTTTTGATGTAATAGAAGCCTATGTGATTCTTCACTCATATCCCTTATCGTAAGCCTCTAAACTTATAAGAGTTAATTCATCTTCTTGAGTTTTTCCACTCTGATGAGGATTTCAACTTCCATATTGAAGATGAACTCAATCTCCATCTTGTTTTAGATCTTATATCAAAACTTATTAGTAAATCCTTATATAAACTCTCTAAAACACTCATATATGTGAATCTCCTAGGAAATCAATTATCCGTTAGTTATATGAGATTCCGCCATCTTCCACCACTTTAGTCACATCATCAAGACATCATATGCAAGGCATTTAATCGTAGGAGTTGAAGCATCGACATTAATAATTGGGGGAGCACAATGGGAACTGATTAAAGTATGAGAGAGCATTAATCAAGCAAACCCAAATAAGGCGTTACAAATGGGCTCAATCTGATAAGTAAGTGTTACTTGTAGAATCCATTCACACTCTTTACTTGTGTAAGATTGAGTTAGAGTTTGTGACCCAAATTCGAATAGATTTTTGTGTAGGACCTAGGCTCTTATATAAGGGCGAATTCATGGGACACGGGTGTGTATGTGTTAGTCTCCATAGGGAATCTCTAGTGAGAGTATATGTAGGGCCTTATATTAGGAACGTAATCATTGAAGACGGGTATGTACATGCTAGTCTCCGTAAGAGCTTCCGACGAGAGTAAAACATAGGGCTTTAGATTATGACCGCCAATGATTATTGATTAGTAAATAGAAAATCAACTAAAGTCTCCTGTGAGAGTTATTGGCACGAGCGAAAACGTGTTCCTCCAATACGGGAGAATATATGTGCTAAGTACTTGTGTAGGGCTTTAAAGTTTAGATGTTAACCTATTGAAAACTCCTAAAATACCGAATACTGGTACACTTGAGGAAAGTATATCTGCCGATAGTAGAGTAGGAAAATTGAATCACTCTACATGCTTATGCTTGTGATTGTCAATTGAGCACAATTCTACTCATGCTTATGTGATTATTTTAGTTATACTATATAGATGCTTGAATTAGATTGTATGTTAGGCACTTGATTTACAAAGTACATACAAGTTCACTATCTCTTATAAACTAGTTAATTGATTGGTAGATCATTTGTAATATATATGATTGGACTCACTTTGGCTTGAAAGCCTTGGTGTTATTCACTTATTAGTTTTAATTGATAAATTGTATTAATTAGGTAAAAAATTTTAAAGTGGTCATGATCACCCTCCTCTATGACCTAGCCGTAATTATAAACTTTGCAAAACTTTTTCACTCTCTATGGTAAGCAATCTACACAATTTCATTTACAACTCTACCTCAAATACCACCTCCATGTCATTTCTAATTATTTAGGCATTATTTCGTAACATATAAATTCTTGCAATTCTTATCCTACTTTTTTTTTTCTTGGTTACGTTGAATATCATCACGACTTTCATGATTAATTAGTGTAATTTAGTTCAAAATATTGATATATTTCATCATATTTAGTGCAAGCAAAAACTCCCTTTTTTTATTACTTTCTTTTTTATTTTTTCTATTAAAATTTTATCTAACAACATATCTTTTTGAGATTATGAGAGAAATATTTGGCATTTAAAAAAAAAATACTCTCTCATTCTTTTGCTTCTTTTTTTTTTTTTTTTTCAAAAATGGTATCTGGAGGTTGACTTCACGGAAGCTTCGCGGAGGTCAATCTCTGGGGCCCCACCCTGATGTGTGAGACATCCATGCTATGAATTTGGTAGGTCCCCTCTAGGTTGTGAGGCATGCCAAAAATCAGCTACATCTAAAACTCAAGTGAGTTATACCTTCTGAAATCATGAGAAATCAGACTTGAAACATTCAAAAGCACTTAGTAGGGCCCACTTAAGTTTTGCAATAGCCTAAAATTTGGTGTAACCCCTCATATAAGTGGGACACACACAATAGATGGGTTGGATGTGTAAACCACATTTCACTAGACCCTATATACAATCAAGAAAGAGTATTAATATGTGAGCATCCACTCTCAACCGTTGTCTGTGGTGTGGCCCACCTAAGTCATAGATTGGCTTGGTTTTCAGAACCATGGCTCCCCATGGAAGTGCACCAAATACACAGCGTGGATGTCCCTCACACATCATGGTGGGGACCTTATAGGAAACTTCCCATGAGGTTGGCCTTATAATACCTTTTGGCATATATACTGCCATTTGTTTTCTAAATCTAACCCGTTTACAAGGTTCACCTCACCAAGAAAGTGGGATGCCCAAAAAATTATGCCAAGCCACCCATTATGTGGGTAGATGTCCATAGTTTCAACTGTATGGCCCACCTAATGATTGAATGAGTTGAATTTTAAGGGAATCCAATCCATAGTTATAGTCACCTTTGAAATATGCATTTTAAAATGACATAATAATGAATTTAAAATAAAGGATTAGTAGGTCTATTTAGAGGTGTGGTTAATTGGTAATGTACTAAAATTTTTCCTATAAAAAACCCCTCAACAGTTTAGATTTTTCCATGTCCATGCACACTACCCTTGGGCTTTCAGCTTCAGTGGTAGATAGACTTTGTTCCAATACCGAGATCATGGCATCAAGTGCTCATGTGATGTGTGTGTAAAAACAAGAAAAATAAAAAGCGTTTGTATAATTGGGGCCATGGCTTATTAATCTGGGCCATGTTTTCGTCGGGATCCTCTTTATATTCTCCATGCCCTTCCCAACTTTTCTGTTTGTGGCCTAAAACTAGTGGCTAAGAAGACGACTTAAATCCAACTAAGGGCTAGGATTTCCACATTTGGAAAACTATTGGGATGGCCCATCCATTGTGGACCCTACTGGACTAATGGTCTACTTTGGTGTGATGACTCATCAGTTTAGTATTTTATGGTTTTAAAACAAATCAAGTAGCTTCTTAGCTGTTGTATGCTTTGAAGAGAAATCTGTCTATCTAAATTAGGAAATTAGAGAGAGACTTTCCATTCATTTATGGGTAAAGGTGCTTCTTTAAAGGCTACAGCTTCTCTTGGGGAGTATGCAGCATGGGAGGTGGTGTGATGTCTACCATTTCTTCATACACATGCTGATAAGCCATGCTGAGCGGGTGTGGATGTCGGTGTGGTCTTTTTAATAGAAGTCATTTTTAAAAAATTATTCTTAATTACATGGGCTTATTGGTGAAAGTCATTTATTATGTTTTATGAATTCGCCCTTGTTTGATTAACCATTTATTTCAATAAATGTTGGTAAATGGATAATAATTATTTATTATTTTAAAATTATATATATAATTAGCTACTAGATGACATTGGCAAGTGCACTAAAATTGAGGAGGTGATAAATGAGATACTTAAAATTTGTGGGGCCCACTTTAATATATGTGTTTGATCCGTGCTATTCATTTGTTTTATTAGCTCATTTTAGAGTGTGAGCACATAAATGAGGCAAATCCTAAAAAACACATGTGGACCACATCCTCTAGAGGGAACACCTATTATTCGACTGCACAATGGGATTAAACACCTACCATTAAAAATTCTTGGGAGTCGTAGGAGTTTTGGATCAAGCTTATATTTGTGTTTTTCCTTCAGCTAGGCCCACGTGACCTGATGAACAGGTTGGATGGAAAATAAAAATGATGGTGGACTGTAGGAAAGTTTCAATTGTAGGCATCCTTGTAACCCCTGCTTCCTTTGGTGTGGTCCATTTGAGGCTTTTATCTGCTAAATTTTGGTATCATACCGTAAAATTATATGAAAAAAATGGATGGACGGTGTGGATAAACCCATACATATCGGTTCACCGCTCAGAGATCCTGCTTGAGCCTGAACTTGCAACACGTCACTGTCTGTTTGGGAGGCGGATTAGGCACTACCCCGCCTGTTCGTAGCTAGGGACAGGCGGAGGATCTGAGAGCCACTGAAGAGCCATTGTAATGTATGAAATTTATCCACACCGTCTATTAATTTTTTCATTTCATTTTATTATACTAGATCAAAAATAAGTTATTTAAAATCCTTAATTGGACCACACCACAGGAAGCAGCGTGTCTAAGGACGTTCACCGTTGAAACTTTCTTAGGGTCAACCGTGTCGTTTATTTTCCATCCAAACGGTGGAAATGGTCATATGCATCAATATGAATTGAAAAAAAATAAAATACTTCTTGATCCAAAACTTCTGTGGTCCTTAAAAATTTTCAACGCTATTAATTTAATCCCCACCGTGTGGTCCATATGAGATTTGGATCTTCTATATTTTAAGTATAAAAATCTAAAATGATATGAGAAAATGTATGGACGGTGTGGATAACCCATACATAATGGTGAACCCCTCATAGATCCTGCTTGTGCCTGAACTTGTAACATGTCAGTATGTTTTGAGGAAAACGCTTGCTGGCTTGCCTTTCCTGGGTACCACCTACCGCGTTCCCTTTTTCTCACGTGAGGAAAACGAATTTATTCGAATAAAATACGGTTCGTGATTTGATGCAGGACACCTCGTCTGATCACATCCCAAAAATCTGATTGATTCAGTCCTAAGTTAGGCACCCAATAAAATTAATAAGTAGATTGTGTCATGTACCCACTCTGTGGGGCCCACTATAATGTGTGGGTTAAATCCATGCCATTCATAAGTTTTTTGAGATCATTTTAGGCTATTAACTCAAAAATTAGGCAATCCCAACTCTCAAATGGACCATACACTGGGAATTGAATACACACCATTTAAAACATTTTGGGAGCTGTAGAAGTTTTTGATTAAGTTGATATTTGTGTTGTCCCTTTATCCAGGTATACATGACCATATGAACAGGTTCAATAACAAATAAACATGAGGGTGACCCTTAGGAAGGTTTCAAATGTAGGTGTCATTATCACCGTTGCTTCTTGTGTTGTGGTCCATTTTAGATTTTGAGATTTCTATATGCCTAATTTTAGATATCATTTTAGTTTAACATGATATAATAAAATGAATGGATGGTGTGGATAAAACCCATACATCATAATAGCCCCACATAGCCTCTATCTATACTATATACTATTATTGTACAACGGGGCAGGACGTGATCCGTTTGGGTGCTCCGGTGGTAGACTCAGTAGAGTTTAACATCGGTGAAATTCCACTACGCGTGAGTGTGTGGGGGGTGTTTGTGCGTGCGTGGCGATCCGTTTTCCATAAAATTATACCTCAAATGTTTAAATGTATAGTACTTGACCAATGGAATATTCTGTTTTTTTTAAATAATTAAAATTAAAATTTTAAATTCTTTTACCCTAACGAGGCACATCACGTGAATGGATTGGACGGAGCAGATTACATGTTACCCATACCATGTGGGGCCCACCTTGATGAATTTGTTGCATATCCACACCACTCATCCGTTTTTGCAACTCATTTTAATACGTCATCCTAAAAATTAAGTATATTCAAATTTTTGGTAGACCACACCACTGTAAAAAGTAGTGAATGACCGTTAAAAACATTTTACAAACGTTTCGGATCAAAAAATCTTTTCACTGTACTTTCATTTAGGAGTCGCTCCCCTTATCAGCACGTTGAATGGCAAATAAACATGATGTATTTACCTATAGTGGGTCCTAAGAAGTTTTTAAGGGGGGTTCAATCACCACTATTTCCTGTGGTGTGGTCCACTTGAGATTTAAACCTGTTTAATGTTTGGGACCATGTTCTAAGCTTTTAATGGGGCATTCAATCACTACTTTTTCTTTTGGTGTCGTCCACGTGAGATTTGGATCTCTTAAAGTTTGATGCCATATCCTAAGATGAGTAAGCCGGTGTGGCCAGGCACATAGATATACCTGTGCCCGGAGCAGTGGGGTCCACAAAAATATCCACGAAAACTTCACTAGGTCCATCTGTTTTGAAAGAGTACGATGGAATAGTATTTTAAAAAATCATGTAAATCCAAATCCCAAAACTCAGGTGGCTGAAAAACGAAATAGAAACAGTGGGAAAAGAAATGTCCACCATTAAAACTTTAATCCAAACCGTGTATGTGTTTATTGCCGCTTAGATAAATTGTAGAAATAAATATCATCATAATACAAAACTTATGTAATCCCAGGCGTTCAATACCCTATGGCCCACATGAGTTTTGGATCTACCTGAATACTGATCTACAGTGGTCTGTCATAACAGATGAAAGAAGTGGATTGGTAATGGACATCTATGCAGGTCCTATACAGCCCAGGTCGTAGGAATACCCAAGCTCCCCCGCAAAATTAATGTGCATGTCATACACTAATTATTTATTTATTTATTATTATTATTATTTTTAACGTGTGGCCTACTTGAGCTCTGGATGGTCCTGATTTTTAAATTCCTTAGTGAAAATGAGGCACCGTACCTGATGGACGGTTTGGATCTAATGAAAGTTCCACCGTGGTTCTCACTAGGCGAGCTACCCAGCATGAGGTAAGCAACTTTCTTGGTCCCATTGTAGTTGGATCACAGCGATATGTAAGACGAGTAATCTGACATTGCTTGTTAAATTGGGACCACTATTTTTTTCTTCTTTGAACCGTCCATTCAAGTCCCATCAATTGGATGGTCAGAATGATCACATCAATGGGTTTCCTGGCGTATGCTCCACACGTGATATGCATGCCAGAAATGACTTACAGTGGACTACTATGGATCCGAAGCTCAAGTGACCACAATGGGAAGGACATTTAAATAGTTAACATTTAATCTCCCGTATTTGATGCAGGGTGGTCCACTTCATCTTTAATTCTGCGTCAATTTTGGGCCATGCCCTAAAATAATCTTTGCTAACGAATAAATGAAGTGGATATAACACATATATCATGGTAGGGTTTATCAAGCTTTGGTTCGAATTATGAAGATATCTAATCAGGGTGACTCCTCTTTCAAGCCGTTTGATGCATGCATTTAATGTTGTTGTGAGAGATATTATATAAAAATCAAGCCCTAGGTGTTGCCGTATTAAGCGCCATACGGAGCACCATCCGTGATAAAAACGTGGGCCGCTATTGAAAACGACTTCGCTGTTGGAAGGTCGTCGGCATTTTCTTGGCTCACGAATTATTGGAGAGATTTTCATATTTTCAGTTTTTTCTATTATTATATTATATGGAGTCGGTGCTTTTTCAAGAGAAGAAATTACAGAAATAATCTTATTTATTTTTATCCTTCTTTCATGGGTAGAGCAAGACGAAACTTGTGGTGGGCGCACATGGTTTGTGTGAAACATTCAACCGATGCAAGCCTTTTGCATAAACTTGATGTGATGGGGAAGCTAGGAAGTGGATTGGCTACTTTGTAGGCCCCACCATGATGTATGTGTTTCATCTATGCTGTCCATCTATATTTCTAAATCATTTTATGGTATGAGACAAAAAGCGAGGTATATTCCAATCTCAAGTGGGCCACATTATAGGAAACATTGTTGATTGAACATCGACCGTTAAAAATTTTTTGAGGGTCATAAAAGTTTGGATCAAGCTGATCCTTTTTTCCCCTTCATCCCATCTACGTCTGTATGACTTAATCAACAGATTGGATGCATGTCAAATAAACAGTACAGTGGGGCTTAGGAAGATTTTAATAGTGGATATCCAATCACTATTGTTTTCCTGTGATGTGATCCACTTGAGATTTATATCCCTTCTCGTTTTTGAGATCAAATCCTAAAATGATTTGTAAAAATGGATGAACAACATTGATGAAACACATACATCATGGTGGGGCCCACAAAGTACCGACCACTAGCCACCCGGCTAGTGGTAGGGGGAGTAGCCAATTCGTTCAGGGAAGCTAGGTGGGACCCATCGTGATGCCTCCATCCATCCATTCTTCCATATCATCGTAGGACATGGGCCTAAAAATTAGGCAAATCTAAAACTCAAGTGAGCCACACATAGAGGATTGAATATCCGCAATTGAAACATTAGTAGGACTACTAAGGTTTCCCATTAGGCTAACTTTTTGTGTTTTCAGTTCAACCCAGTAGGGTTGACCTTATGAACGGTATTGCAGATAGGCATTATGGTTGACCCTGGGGAGTTTCAAATGTAAGCATTTACCTAACCACATTTCCCTGTTACGTAGTTTAGTTGTGTATTGGATTTGCATCATGTTTAGCCCATGTCCTAACATTATATGAAAAAAAGGGATGAACAAGCCTAGATATTTCTCACAAACATCATAGTGGGTCCCACCTAGCTTACCGCTGGGTTCGCACGGAATTTACATCCGAGCAATATATGGACCCCTCCATGGTGGTCACACAACCAATAATCACGCCAATCAAATCATCTAATAGGCTGCAATTGGATTGGCCCACTTTATGATCTTTCATAATTTTAGTTGTAATTCTAATATTGGTTTGCATATGAAGATGGGTTGGATGTTGGACACATGGAAAGTAGGCCCCATGATTCTCAATCCCTGAATAAAAATAAACAAGAGTAGCAACTCCTTGTGAATTTCGCAGTAAAAAATTCATTAATAAACAATTTTGAACCTTTTTATTAAATGAATTATTTCAACTACTTCTAAATAAATTTCTATTAAAATGACAATAATTTCACTGTAAAATCACGGAAATAAAAAAGGACAAGGTTTTACAAGTCTCATTATATTAACACAACAGCATCACAAAATTAATTTTCAGTGGGATTAGTAGGAGATTTTCAAATCTCAGCAATATTTGTGTTAATATAATGAAACTTTCACTAGCTAGGGAAATGATGAGACCCAAATCCGACAGTTTGTCAAAGTGGGTTTGGCAAGGATGTTAGGGGACCCCAACAAGGCATAGCTAGGTGGGGTCGGAAAGGCAGCTGTGACCATATTCAACCTCACGACTTTCGGACATGCTTTATATGTAGCTGCATATGGGAAGACAACGTTTGTTTTGTTGTCTATCAAAACAATCTCTCTCAATCTATGTCACAACACTATCAAGCCACCTGCACGTGGATTGTCTAGTGAGGAGTTCACCATGCTGAACCATGTCACAACACTATCAAGCCACCTGCATGTGGATTGTCTAGTGAGGAGTTCACCATGCTCAACCGTGGTGTGGATTATCTGTGGCTGTACGTACGTGTTTTATCCGCTCTGTTCATCCACTTTTACAACTCATTTTAAAGTGTGAGCACAAAATTGAAAGCAGATTGCACATTGAGTAAACTTTATGGGGCTACCATGAATGCGTGTTTTATCCATATTATCCATCCTTTTTTTCGTATCATTTCAGGGCATGAGTGGAAAGTGAAGCTTATCCGAAGCTCATGCGGACCACTCCACACAAAACGGTGGTAATAAAGATGTCAACGGTTGAAACATTTTTCTGGGCATATAGTGATTTGTATTTGTCATCCAACTTGATCATAAGATCACATGGACATAAATGAGGCGAAAATATAAATTTCAACTTATCCAGAACTTTTGTGGCCTGTAAGAGGCATTCAATTCACACTTTCCTATGGTGTGGTGTGGTCAACTTGAGCTTTGGATATACTTCAATTTTGGGGACATGCCCTAAAATGATATGATAAAATGGATGGATGGCATGGATCAATGACATAAATTATGGTTAGCCCCACATATTTTACTTATAGTGAATTGAGTTACCCGCATGATGCTTCCCAGAAAATTTAAGTATGTCCAAAGCTCAAGTGAAGCACATCACATGGAAATTATATATGTCCATTGTTAAAAGGTCACACAATATATATATATATATATATATATATATATATATATATATATATATATATATATATATATATATATATATATATATATATATGAAGAAAAAACACAAATATCTGCTTAATCTAAAACTTCTTCGTGCCTAGGAAAGTTGGTTTATGGTACTATTTCTTGTGGTGCTTGTGGATCACTTGAGCTTTGGATACGCTTTAATTTTGGTATACTTGAGCTTAGGATATGTTTCGATTTTAGCCTCACGCTCTAAAATGAGATGAGAAAAATGGATGAATGACATGGATAAAACACCTACATCACACAATGGGCTGCACAGAGAATCCATGGCAGGCTGGTGAGCTCCTCACCACACAATCCCAATTCAAGCTGCCTAGTGTTGGGTCGTCCTATCTATACATGTTGTTGGGGTCAGGAAATCCCAGTCCG
The DNA here is from genome assembly GCA_037074715.1 of Magnolia kwangsiensis. Classification (NCBI taxonomy): domain Eukaryota; kingdom Viridiplantae; phylum Streptophyta; class Magnoliopsida; order Magnoliales; family Magnoliaceae; genus Magnolia; species Magnolia kwangsiensis. Next base: position 123,644,974 of record CM073575.1, on the reverse strand, counting down.
CAAGGAAATGGGTTGCATGTAACAACCTGTTACAAGGGAAGTGGATTGTCTGCAGCCCTAAGCTTTGTGGGGCCCACTGTGATGTATATATTACATCTGCTCAGAATATCCATTTTGTCAGCTTATTTTAAGGCATGAGCTCAAACACATGGCGGATCCAAAGCTCAAGTGGACCATACTACCCGAAAAGGCGGGGAATGAACACCAATATTTAAAACGCCACAAGGGTACATAAGTTTTAGATAAGCTGGTATTTGTATTTTCCCTTCAACGGAGGAAAACATTTTCCCCACAATTTTTTGTGGTGTGGTCCACTTGAAATTATTTGGATATGCCTCATGTTTAGCTTCATGACCTAAAATTAATGAGCTGGCAAAACATATGGACACTAAATATAATGGATACATCACAGTGGGTCCCATGGAGCTTAGGGTTGCATGAATATTTTTTGAGCTGACGCTCTAGGCAATCCATGTAACACAAAATATTAACTCGGTCCATGAGTTTCTTTAGGTTATGTTTGGATGTGATCCCAAAATACGAAGATGATCCAAAACTCAAAGAGGACCGCACCACAAGAAACAATGGGGTTTGAACAATGGGGGTCTATAGAAGTTCACGATCATGCTGATATTTGTGTTTGCCCTTCGTCCTTAATTGGGAATCACCTTATGAGTGAGCCCCATTAATAATACTTCAATGGTGCGCATTCAAACCCTACTGTATCTTGTATTGTGGTTTACCTGTGTTTTGGATCTGCCTCATTTTTTAGATCACATCCTAAAATGAGCTGAGAAACTGATGGACATAATGGATGTCACATGGAGCGGTAGGCCCCGCAAAGTTGTACTACACATATCCATGTAACAACTTGCATCTAGTTGGCAATAGGCCGGGCTTAGGTTGTGTTTTGGTGCACCCATGTCCACATCTAAGGAAATTAGATTCGGGTCTTTATGGGTTCAAGGGTTCAGGCATCGGTACCATTTGTAAGGTATTGAATCTAAATATGATAAGACTTGTTGAGGTTAAAATCTGGACCACCATCTACTCAATGCGATGAACCTTTGACGGGCCTTGGTCTTGCACAAAAGAGTGAGCAAAGGAGACCCTGGCCTAGCCGGGGGACCCTCCGATGCCTAAGTCAGGCTAGAGAAATCTGGAGCTAAGTTGTATGTAGAGCGAGGGTACTAGATCTTGCGTACCTGTAGCAATGGGGTCCCTTGGTATTTATACCTGTGGGTTGGATGATCCACGTCTGTTAATCTTGGCATAATTCACTCAATCAACGAGATATTATGATCGTTGAGATATTATCTGCAATCTTAGGATCATGCGGCGTATTGTGTCTTAACGGTGCGTATCCTTGGGCAAGATCGTCGGTCATGTCCGCATCTAGGTCAATCCCCAGATTCGGCATATGAAGTACCATTGCTTAGGCTCGGCTTCACCCTCGGTATGCTACACATCCATACCTGGACTTGGCCTCGGCTTTGGTGTATGGCATATCCATGCCTGGACTCGGCCTTAGCCTCGGCACACGGAGTATTCGCATTCTAACTCGGCCTCGGCACACAAAGTATTCGCATTCTAACTCGGCCTCGGCACACAAAGTATTCGCATTCTAACTCGGCCTCGGATCATGCAGTCATGAGGCCGAGTTCTAGTGGTCAGAGTTTGTTGATTAAGGCTGAGTATGGAGATTAGGACTCGCCTCAACCATTCTCTTTTATACGAAGATGGGGGTTCGAGTCGGCCAATTGTAGTTCTGAGTCGCGACTTGGGAGTCGCCCCTAACGTTGTATCCTCCTTCCAAGGCCTTGCTATCTAGTTCGTATAACTCAGGCTGGCCTCGATTCTCCTTGTACAGATTTTCCCATAACAGAAGCCCTCTACTTTCTTGGTCCGAATCCGAACTTGGAGAGTAAACACTTGGGGAAATGAAACAGCGTCACCCCTTCCTTGCTTATGATGGTGATTGGGATGATGGGGGCATAATTAATCCGATTTGTACACCTTAGATCCCGCGTGCTGTCCAGCAGTTGCAACCCTTTAGTTTCTGTCCTATTGGCGAAGGACACATGGCGACGGTTATAATTCACAGACGGAGGAGTGAGGGAAATAGTGCCACATGTTTGCGGCAGGGGGGCGAGGAGGCGTTGTATTATTAATGACATTAAATGCTGAGAAGACCTCGACCTCGAAGTGTGGGTTCAGACGTATAGCGCTCTTCCATGTGTCCCCTGACATGAGTGCCGAGTCGCATCGGCTTCAGGACGATTGCTTGCAATGGTGGTGTCGAGTGATGAGGCGGTTATATGAACCCCTCCCATCCTCGCTCTCACACTTCTTGCATTCTCATTTTCTCCATTCCTTCCTTTCGAATCGTCTTCTGTCGAAAATTGCTCTTCGTCGGAAATCGCCTTTTGCCGGAAAAGGTATTTTTATCGTAGGATAAATGATTCCTGACCATCGGAGAGGAGACTCAGCTTAGCGGAAGCCATTGGAGTTAGAAAAACTTTTGCCAGAGGAAATCGCCTGCAACGCTGTGAGTCCTCCAACACTTAAACACATTTTTCCTTCACGTCGAGCAACTCTGGCGATGAGGTCCGAGGAACTGATTCAGAGTCCGAACTGGAGACTATGGCCTCAGGATCAGGAGAGTCTGAAGGCCCCCTCGAGGCCGTACCTCTTTACACTCTGGCCTTGGCCCAAGGAATCGCAAGTCAGAGGGCCATGAGTCGAGGCAAGGGACCGAAGAGGGCTCTCAGAGACCCTGCGGGGCAGTCGAAGGCGGGCCCCAAGGGAGGTAGGTTGAAACCATTAGTCCCTAGGGGATCGATTCTGGTCTAGTCCCAGATGGTCCAACTCCGCGAAGACTATCAGATCCCTGACTTGGTTTATATTCGAGCCCCGACCTCTACAGATCAAGTAGGATCTCTGGCTGAGGGGGAGATTGCCATCTTTATCTGTGCCCTCTAGTGCGGGCTCCAATTCTCCATCCATCCTTCTTGCATGAACTGACAGTACAGCTGAAAATCGCGCTGGGGCACCTAGTCCCGAACTCGTAGAGGATCCTCGCCTCTACTTTTGTCCTCTAGCATCGGGTCTGTAGGCCTGGTGGTACTTCTCTGCTAGGCCTCCATGCCTCTCGGGTCTAGTAACTCAACTTCCTTCTTCCAATAAGGATTGAAAGGGGAAATGGTTTTGGGCCTCAGGAGAATGAGAAGCCCCTGCCTCTAAATTGGACATGTTGCGGGTCCGAGTCTTGACCAGATTTGCCAATCCAGGTCGGGCATTTTTTTAGTTGCATCGCATGCTCAATCTATCCTCTTTACGCTTAAACTCATTCTTCGCTTCTGTTTGCAGTCCAACCGAAGGGGGCCCCTGACCTCTCTGTCCTCCAAAAGCAGCAAGTTGATTGAGTCCGAGTGCTTTCCTTGGACCAGCGGGCCTGGTTTGATCTCATCAGATAGGAGAATTTGGTATCTTCTGACTTTTGTACAATTCAGCCCACCCTCTTTGCTCTAAGTAAGTAGGGTGTGAACCTTGAAAAGTTAACTTGCAGATGTATAGCTATCCGGTAACTCTTTATTGAGTTAATTCCTTGTTTTGAGCAGGAATGAACACTGACGGTTCGAAGAGGAAGAGGGTACCGCGCCCTCCGATGGACGTCGTCCTCTCATTTGAGCCGAGCACGAAGGTGACGCCGAAGAAGAGGAAGACTTCTGAGGTGGAAGCGTTTTTGGCTGTTGCTAAGACCTCAGCTGAAGCCACGCCCGTCGTGGCCTCGGCGAAAGCTATGCCTGCCGTAGTCCCCTCTGAGGCTGTCCCTACCATTATACCCACTCCTGCTACTGAAGTGCGAGCTCCCGAGGCCCTTACCAGAGTCGAGCCTATCACGATCTCATCGCCTTCTGCAGAGGAGCAAGCCCCCAAGACTATGCCTCCTGGGGTTGCAGATCCTTCCGGGGCAGGGAGAGAGGTAGTGGGAAGACCCCTAGTACGGTCGCCCCTACACGACCTACGGCCCCCAGTGCTACCGCTAGGGTTAATCTCTTAGTCATCCAAACAGACGCTCTTGCTCTTGTCGGGGATACCACTACACCCGAGGCCGCTGCCCAAACTTCTGTTGCCAGTGGGGTTGGAGGAACTTTTGAGCCCGCTCCCGGAATCCTGCTGTCACGCCCCAAACTCGAAAACTGGGCTCATAAAATTCTCGATCGCCGAATCCGGAGTCGACAGCCTCCGTAGAACCCCATTCTCGGCTCCTAGTACCTATTCGCCAGGTTCCGATCCTGGGATGCTATGAGGAGGATTTTCAACGTCAGTTTGATTCGTAATAAGCATAACCAAAGACATAACCCACAAACAACAACCAAAAACTCCATTACATTTCCACTATGATAAAAAACTTTACAAGTACAATGAGCATAAAGGAAAATACAATGATGAAGAATAAAAACTCCAAAATGATCAGCAAAGCGCTCCTGCCTCAGCGCTGCTGCGCCCCAATGTCACCTACACGCAACGGTCGTGCATAAGCTTATAGAAAGCTTAGAGGGTGGTGAAAGTGTGTACGCAAGCAATAATATGACTATGCAATATGCAATAATATGACTATGCAATATCAGAGTAATGCAGAATATGCAGATGTATCCATAAATATCATGAGCCGTACCAAGGCTATGCGATGCAAGATGCAAGTCAAGCATACAATCCTCATATAAGTCCACATGTCAATATAACTCAACTCTGAAATATCACTGGGGTCTAGTATACTCTAAACCAGATTGCCGCCTCATCGCGCGCAATAAGGTAAGTGGAAGAGACCTTACTATCCGTCTGCCAATATCGAGCTCGACTCGTTGATAGCAGACCCATCCCTCGAGCTGGTCAGACTCAGCCTAATATTTTTTCCTACTCTTGGGCTGGTAAGGCCGCACCCCCTTCCAACCAACCACGACACAGTGGAGAGTGTAGTCATCTGGTAATCGGCACTCAACGCTCATCTACCCACTCGGTCTAAACGTTAGAGCAACCTCTTGGTACCATAAGGGTTTAGAAACTTTCACCTAGGGATATCTATAGCACCCCATGTAGAATAAAATTTTCGGTATCCAATCCTGCCAACCACGATACGTCTGTGGAGGCTATGGCCCCGATGTCGCTGGGGCGTACAGTAACCATATCACACAATGCAAAATGCATGAATCACACTATCCAATCATGCAGCAAAATCCTTCATGTATCGTGCGCTCATGTAGGGTAACACCGCCTAATCGGGGTCCCATAAACAATCTGCCCGAAGGCATATGCTATGATCAGTCACTTCTCATATCAAGCATACATATGATGCGTATGATCATGAGTCATGGAACTATACTAAACATGTTATAATGAAATGAACTATCCTTACAATGCAGATGGGCTTAGACGGCCTATACACAATAAGTACGGGACTAATAATGCGCCCTAAGGAGAGTCGTAATGTGGACATCCAACCAACATTATACTCGCAATGTAGACGTCAAACCAACATTGCTCCCAAGGTGTAGCCTGTAGAGAATATCATTATGTAAACCAGGTTGGGATCACACATTGCGATGGACCTTAGGTGCACCCCATTGGGCCTTAATACATCAGATGACCATGTCATATGGGCCTTTTTCTCATCAACTAGGCCACATCAATGGGCCGCACCAATGGGCCTTATATGCATTGCAATGGGTCAAAACCCGTGGGCCTTATATTGCATCAAATGGGCCTAGTCTCATGTGTCTTATACGTAACGAATGAGCCACACCAATTGGGCCCCATATGTACATCAAATAGTCCTTAACCCATAGGCCCTAGTATGTCTCAATGGGCCTAATCCCATGGGCCTTACATATGTATTAGAGTGGGTCTCAACCATAGGCCGTAAATATGTCGAATGATCCCATGACATGGGCCTTACATCCACATCAAAGTGGGCCCCAATGAACTACCACAAATTCATTAAGATGGTCCTCATAATATGCCAAGGTGGGGTCCACTTAGACTATAGATTTGACTCATTCTTTATGCCCATGCCATAAAATGGGATTTCCAAAAGGATGGATGGATTGGATGCAACCCATACATCATGGTGGGGGCCCACAAGAATTCTATATAATATAATGTATATATATATATATATATATATATATATATATATATATATATATAATATAATGAATATTATATATAATATAATATACTTATAACCATGTCCAGGCCCTGGACGGCCTGGACGATGGTATAACATATATATATATATATATATATATATATATATATATATATATATATATATATATATATATATATATAAAATACAAGATCGTCCAGGCCCTGTACGGCTTGGACCGTACACACTACAAATGTGGCCCCACATGGGATCCACCGAATGTTTATTTGCCGTCCAACCTTTGGACAAGATCACACAGACCCTAGTGAAGGGAAAACACAAATTTCATCTTAATCCAAAGCTCCCGTGGCCCATGAAAGGGTTCTAATGGCAGAAATATAACCCCACTATTTCCTGCAGAGTGGGCCACCTGAGCATTGGATGGAGCTTATTTTTGGAGGGGGCCCACCTCAAGGGGTGGCCCACCATATGAACGGGTTGGATGACGAGTATACATCATGGTGGGGCCCACAAGTGGAGCCGTGGGTCTCTGCCCGCGAATGTCCTGGACGTCCAGCGTCTAGGACGTGGGATCGTCCAGCGCCAGCAGCAGCTAACACTGCTTATTTATTATTATTATTTTTTGTTTCTTAAAAAAGGCATTTATCTGAAGTTTTTTACGCGTGGGGCCTGCACCAGGCGAATCTGACCCAACCGTTGAGTCCCATGGCTTAGTACAAGGCCAACAAGCCCAATATTGTATATATTTTGGTGATTAGAAGAAAAAGGGTGATCTTTCAACGGTAACCACCGTAGTTCCTAAGCTATGGCCCACCAGATGCCTAGTTAGACTTCATCCTTTGACTCAACGGTTAAAATGACCCGGAGAATAGAATGAATGGTGTGGATTAACAACATGCATCAAGGTGGGGCCTGCATGAGCAGCCCACCCAAATAGCCTTGAATCAAGGCTGATATTTGTATTTTCCTTTCAACGTCCTGGACGGCTGCGTATTTCAGGTGGTCTGCACACGTGGCCCACCAAATGATGGGTGGTGTGAATATAACTCTTATAACGTGGGCCCCACTTGAAGGTAGCTTGGATAAAATATGTACTTCATGGTGGGGTCCATCCGAGTGGGCCACACAAGTACATCATCATCCCATAAAAAAATATGAAAAAGAGAGGGGGAGAGAGGGAAAGAGAGTGGGACACACGTGTGATAGAGGGCTTCGCCACTATGAGCCCTCCCTTGTAAGAGATCATACAATAAAATGGGTCCCTTTACACATGAAACTAACAAAAATTGAATTCAACGGTAGAGATCCTTTCTCCACCAATATGGACGGTCTAGATGGCCTTTAAATGTAATGAAATAAACATCATGATGGGGTCCATGGAGAATGGCCCCACCATGGATAATCATGGTGATCAAAGTGGGCCATCGACCACACCTTAGGGTCCCAAGTGAGATCCAAACCATTGATCGGTTGGCCTCACTTAGCTCACCTTAAAAATATGAAAAACTGCTAACATCAAACACCCACCGTTCGATCTTCTTGCTCCTAGGGGTTCCTTAGCACCTTAGCTTTGATTCTAATGGAGGAGATGAGAAACGGATGACTAGGATGGGAGATTTAGGGATAGAGAGGTGGGCCACACTTGGAGTTTTGGTAAGCTTGGAGAATTTCATACGTATGGGGGTGTTTCTTGCTTGGAATTGGATTTGAAAATGAGAAAGAGAGAAAGAGTTGGAGAGAAAGAGAGAGAGAGAGAGAGGGATGGGTGATGAAGTGATGGATGTGGTGGTGATGGGTGTAAGAACTTTTTTACTTTGGTGGCCTTTTGTGTAAGAAAGGCAAGGGAGGTGTAAGAGATTCTTGACTTTTGAGGCATTTTGTGTAAGAAAATCTTGACTTTTGTGGTTACTTGGGTATGGGTGAAAGGTGATGTGTACTTGACATGTATTTAACATGTGATGTGATGAGATTGATTGATTGATGGGATTGATGTGACATCTCGTAGAGAATCTCTTGGGTTTCACAATGCGCGGCATTTTTCTCGCACCGAACGTTGGCCCACATCTCTTGACCAGGGTATCGCCTTGGCGCGCAAGTCGCGGCATTGGAACCGCAGCGATGGCACGGTCGCTATGGTAATGGTATTGGGTTGAGTCGATACAGGTTGATGGCATATGAATCAGGGTCGCGCGTAAATATCGGTTAAGGGTCGAAGGTTGCCGAAATTCGACCGGTAAGACCGCGGAAGTCTACGGAATGGTACAGACTAAAATATGGGTCTTACACTTGCCTCCTAGTTATCAGATGGCGTTGCTGAACTCATGAGCGGCTAAGCATGTCCCTGAGTCGAAGATAGCCAAAACGCTCTCCCGACGCCACGTCAGCTTCGTAAATGATTACGCAACAGTCTGTTATCAGTCGTTGCTGATGATTGTGGAGGTGAAGGAGAGGTTGAAGGAGATGAAAAGACTCGAAGCAGAGCAGGCCAAGTTTGTAGTTGAGAAGGCAGAACAAGATGCGGAGCGGGCTAAATTTGTGGTGGAGAAGGCAGAACAAGAGGCACAGCGGGTCGAGCTCGAGAAAAAGTTGGAGGCTTAAGCTTTGAAATAAGAGGAGGTGAGGAAGGTTACTGCGGAGGGTCGGGTAAGGGAGCTTGCGCTCCAAGGCGAGGTCAATCAACTCCAAGCTCGCTTGGACATTGCCGACCCTGAAATCAGGCGTTTGTGCTAGGCTAAGTCAGACCTTAAGTTCAGGGTCGCGGAAGCTGAGTTGAGGCTCGAGGATGCGAAGGACAAGCTTAAAACGGAGCAACGGATGGCTGCGGACCAACTGACCTAGTAATGGATTGTCCTTGAGGCTGCGACATCTGCAGACCGGATGACAATACTGGATGAGCTCGAGGCTCGAACGGCCTCGCAGGCTGCCGCAGCCATGGTCGAATACAAGGATTCGACTGAAATGGCCAAGGAGCTGGATAAATTGTACTATTTTGGCTATGATATTGGCTTCGATGCTTGCTTGGCCGAGGTCCGAAAGCTTCATCCGACCCTCGACCTTGATGCTCTCGCGATAGACAATGCAGATGATGACGAACTGACTGCGGCAAGTGAGCCTGGAAATGCCCCTCCCATCGCTGGACCCCCCCTCGATGCTTAGCCCCCTAGCTCAGTAGCTGGTCCCTCTACTCAGAGGAAATGAAATTTGTGTTCTCTCTCTTTTTTTTTTTTTTTTTTTAAATGTAGATGGATGATTTTTTGTGACAATCTTTGGAATGAATGATGTGTTCACATTCGTTGATTGTTATGATGGTTATTTAAAGTTAGTATTTAAGGAACCCCCCCCCCCCCCCCCCCCGAATGGCGTGCTCCTTGGTCGTTTTTGTAGATTTGTTATTGCGTGACGAGCCGACTCCTTTCTCAGGGAATCGGGATGTCTCTGGGCTTTTTCCTTGCGTACGAGGGGATCCCTTTGTATATTTTATGGGTTTAACATTTCAACCCCTTCTTTAAGGGATCGGTCTGTTAAGTTAACCTCTACTTTGAGAGATCACTTTTTCTGTTTGTAGATTATACAACTAGACGGTGTAGAAAAAGAGAAACTTTTATTAGAGGCCTTGAGAGGCTAGTAGCTTTGAGCAGTACATTTATTAAGGGCCTTCGATGGCCAATAGATCCTCACGGATAGTAGATCTTCAGATGCTCGAAATTTCAGGGGTGAGGGAGTTGGCGCCCTTTGAGATCCTCCAAGTGGTAGGAGCCTGGTTGGGTCAATCTGACCATACGGTAAGGCCCCTCCCAATTAGGCTCGAGTGTCTTAGCCCCCGGTTCTGCCGTAATTTGGAAGACGAGGCAGAGGACCAAGTCCCTTGGCTGGAACCGCTTTGTCTTGACCCTTGAGTTGTAGAATTGGGCCACTTGATGATGCCTAACAGCAATTCGGAGTCAGGCAATATATCTAGCTTCTTCGAGCAAGTCGAGGCTTGCTGCAACCTGCTCTGTATTTTGATCTTCCTGGTAGTTTTTGACCCAAGCTGTTGGGAGACCGATCTCAACTGGGACGATCGCCTCTGAGCCATAAGATAACGAAAAGGGGATCTCCCCAGTAGAGGAATGGGCCGTGGTCCAATAGGCCCAGAGGACAAATGAGAGCTCCTCAGCCCATTTGCCTTTCGCTTTCTCCAATTTCGTGTTGAGATGGTGCTTGATTACTTTGTTCATGGCCTCCACCTGTCCATTGGATTGAGGATGTCGAGGCGAGGAATAGGCGTTCGAGATGTCGAGCCCCCTGCATATGCTCTGAAACTTGTCATTATCGAATTGCTTGCCGTTATCAGAAACGATGGTGCGCGGGATTCCGAACCGTCAGATGACATTCTTCCAGAAGAAGTCGATCTCCTTCTATTCGGTGATCTTAGCCACGTGCTCAGCCTTGGCTCATTTAGTGAAGTAATCGACCTCGACGATAGCAAACTTCACCTGTCCTTTCCCTATGGGCAGAGGTCCGATGATGTCAATCCCTCATTGAGCGAATGACCATGACCCACTCATGGGGGTCATTTCTTCTGCAGGTTGCCTGAGTATTGTCACGAACCTCCGGCATTTGTCACACCTTCAGGTATAATCTTTCGAGTTCTCTCAGATGGTCGGCCAAAAGTACCCCTAGCGGAGTATTTTCAAAGTTAAGGCTCGACTACCGAAATGATTACCACAGATGCCCTCGTGGACTTCTCGTCTCAGGTAGACTGCTTTCTCGGGTCGAAGGCTTCTGAGGTAGGGCTATGAGTGGCTCTTCTTGTATAAGACCTCGTCCATGATAATATATTGGGTGGCTCTGATCTTTAGGTGTCAAGCCTCCAGTTTGTCCTGGGGGACCTCACTAGATGCAAGGTAGCCGTAAATTGAGTCCATCCAACTTGGGGTAGTTTCGACCAGGTTGACTACTTCCTGGTCTGTTCGGTCGATGCTCAGGCTATCCATGAATTCCACAGAAATAATCCGAGGAATATTTCCTTCTATGGCCAAGGCTAACCTTGCGAGGGGGTCAGCCTAAGAATTTTCTGCCCTTAGGATCTGGTTGATAGTGCAGCTTCAAAACCTTTCTATCAATTTCTTGGCCTCGGCCAGGTACGTCACTATCCTTGTTTCCTTGGCTTCATACTCGGTGGAGATATGGTTTACCACAAGTTGGGAATCACATCGCACTTCAAGGGACTGAACCCTTGGACTGGCTGCTAGTCTGAGTCTTGCAGCTGGGCCTCGTACTCTGCCTCATTATTGGAGGCTTTGAAACCGAGCCTGATGGCGTACTGTACAGTCGTAGAATCTGGTGCGACCAAGACAATTCCTGCCTCGAATCGCTTGACATTAGAAGACCCATCAACATAAATGACCCACCTCTACTCTGAGTTCGCATCCTTGGTAGGCGAGGGAACAGGCAGGGTTGCAACGATTACTTCTGTTTCAATATCGGGACTCAGGATGGTGAACTCGACCATGAAGTCGGCCACTGCTTGGCCCTTGATTGTAGTCCTCAGACGATATTGAATATTGAACTCCCCAACTTCTATCGCCCATTTCGTCAGTCGTCCAGAGACATTTGGCTTCTAGAGGACTTGCTTGAGGGGGGAGTCGGTCAGGACGATGATGGTATTGTTCACACCCTAAGTATAGGGTTGTGATGTAGTAATAATCTCGGTAAGACCGAGGTCGAATCCACAGGGACTGAACCTTATACATAATTTAAAAGTAACCAGAACTAGAACTAGAATAAGATGAAATCTAAATCAGGTGAATATGAGGGAATAATGGTGAAATATTACGCTAAACTTGTAGAGTTCAAAAGTGGGAAACTAGGGATTCAAAGGATCCACTTGTAGAGATCAGGAAGATCTACGCTTGATTTATGAACTCAACTAGACTTCGAGTCCCATCTTCATCTAGTTGGAAGATATATCACTAAGGCTTGATATGAACTTCCTTTGATCTAGTTTTCAAAGAGATGAAAGGTGTGGGAATTAGAGTCGATTCCATCATAAAACCATGCCCATGCGACAAAGTAAACAATAGAACTAAACTAATCCACAACCAACCAGAAGATATATGTATGTTAGGAAGAATTCCATCATCCAACCATGTCCAAGGAGTGATGGTGAACAACAGGGTTTCCTAATTTCATAATCAAAATAAGGGAAAAGAAATACTCAAAACCATCACAGATCTATTGTAATCTCAGTCACAACAAACCATTAAAAACTAAAAGCATTCTTATAATCAAACCAGAATCAAAATCTATTCAGTCTAATATGAATCAGAGTGGTAGGATCATTCCCATCATGCCACAAGCTTCACCTCTTAGCCCTAGCTAAGAGTTTTAGCCCAATATGATTGGACCAAATCTCAGAAAAATCATAACAAAAAGACTGTAAATAAAACAAATAAACAACTCTAAAACTACTCTCTCTCTCTCTTACTAACGTTCCTAGTAACTGATTGAATGCCCCACTCTCTCTATTCTCAGTTCTTTTATAGGTAGGGAGGTCGGTCTGCAGCTTGAGGCGGTGCAGAGCCTTCTTTACGCAGAAAATGAGTTGGGCCCCCTGTTTTACGCAGTAAAGAACGGATCAAATCTGCTCCACTTTCCTTCCTTTCTTTCTAAAGAAATAACGTCCCCTAGGATGGTTTTCGACGACCTACATGATGAATGGATCAGATTTTCCATCTGATCAACGACCATGATCATGCAACGATAAAAAATCATCGGTTTCTGACGTTGAAATAGGGCCTACGTAATAGGACTTACACTGTTCTGATGATGGGGCCCACTTCGCTTTTGTTTTGAGAAATCCACGCCGTCCAGTAAATTCTACTCAAAATTTTAGTTTCTGATGTTGAATCTGTAAAGCCACCGCCTGTCTTTTGTTTGGACGATCGAAAACTGATATTCAATGTTTGGTGAAATTTTGCCACCCTGGCTTAAGTGATAGGGGCCATGTGAATCTCATGGATTGTCACGCCCTAAACCCAAAAATCTGATTCACAGGAATCCCGATCATCGAATCCGGTGTCGACAGCCTCCGTAGTACCCCATTCTCGGCTCCTAGTGTCCATACGCCAGATTCCGATCCTGGGATCCTACAAGGAGGATTTTTTTTTTTGTATACATTTAACTCGCAATAAGCATAACCACAAGATTATCCAATTCACAAAGACAACATCATCATCACATATCCACTAATAGAATCAGTTGAGTACAATGCTAGAAGGAAATACATAAATAAAAATCAAACTCCAGAAGACTGCTGTACGTTCCATGCTCAACACCGCTGCAACCTAACATCACCTGCACGCATCTATCATACATAAGCTTATAGAAAGCTTAGAGGGTGGTGTAAGTATATGTACAAGGTAAGTGCCAAGTATTCAATACAATGCCCAAATCATACAATACCGAAAATACTGATAATCCATAAATTGTATAATGTTTGAATAAGCAGAAATACTGATAAGATCATGAATTATCAGAGTAAACAGAAATACTGACAAGTGCATGAATCATACAATATTAGAATACGCAATAAAAATCAACTATGCAAATGAGGAGTCATAGAGAGCCAAATATTAGATGCAGAGGATACAATCCAATATACATTCTTGATGAGTAACACAAACAACGTCAATCGTATCATATGTCGCGGATGTAATGCAACGTGCAGTGCAAATGAAATGACCATGCTGGAGTGTGAAGTTGGGATGATAGTACGTAGTATCGCAGGCTATGAGCTCCGTCACAAGGGACTTCTATCCAAATCAGTCCCATACCTAAATTTGGATAGTCAGACTCAATGTGGTAAACTCCTGATCTCAGGTTAGTCGCGCGCCCCAACCAAAATCATGGCCATTGCGAAAGCACACATGACAAATGTTGCACACCACCAGCCCAAGTGGATAGTGAATGAATGAATGAATGAATATGCAACTCCTGCTCACTAAATCCATATATTAGTACAGTTCATCTCTGGGATCATCATCGGGGTTTAGTACACTCCAAATGGCACTGTCTCTCTCCCAGCAGCACAGTCCAAGTAAGCGTAAGAAACCTCATTATCCGCCTGGCCAATAGTCTACCAATACCTATCCGTCACCTCGATAGCGGACCCATTCACGAGCTGGTCAAACTCAGCCTAGTATTGCCCCCTACCCTAGGGCGAGCAAGGCCACACCCCTTTCCAACCGACCATAACACAGTGGGAGACGCGGTCTCCTGGTATTCGGCCCTCATGTGCTCATATATCCACTCGGTCTCGATGTTGGAGTCATCTCCTGGCCAGGGAGGTTTAGAAATTTTTACCCAGGGACATTCATGACGCCCGTATGCTAGAACCAAACATTTTTGATGTCCCTTCTGGCCATCCATAATATGCCTGTGGAGGCTACGACCCTGATGTCGCTAGGGTGTATAACACACAATACAAGATGCATGAGTCACACAACCCAGTCATGCATCAATCCTGCGCATGCCGTACGCTTATGTGAGATAACCTTCGCCTATCAGGGAGTCTCATATCAACATGCTCAATGACATATGCAATGATCAACCACATCTCATAACAAACATGCAGATGATGCGTATGGGCATGTATCATGATGCCATGTTGTTACATATTCATAATCGGTGCTAATAACTGACATCGACAATCGATGACCAACATACATCACAATGGGCTCCATCTCCTGGCCCTTGAATGCATCACAATGGGTCTCATCACATAGGCCTTAGACACGGGCTGAATACACATTATAACGGGCCGTAAATACAGGCTACATATACATCACATTGGACCCCAACAATTGGAATCGGCAATCGGCCACGATAATCAGAATTGACCACGACAAATCAGAATCGGTAATCGATAATCGATGCAAGACGGGGTCCATAGATGGACAGCCGATGATGGTACAAGCATTATCAATGCGCCCATTTGTTTAGGTTAACCCACTAGAGAATGATGAGAATGGGCTTAACCAGGCTTAAGGGAAGGTCACAATGTGGACATCCAACTATCATTACCCACCAATGTGGACATTTAACCAACATTGCCACCAAGGAGTAGTCCACATAGAACCAAACCCATAGTGGGCCCATGGCCTCGCACAAGAGCCTAATATACATCAAATGGGCCACACCAACGGGTCGCATCACATGGACTTCGAACACATCACAATGGTCTCACTTATGGTCCTCATATACACCACAGGTGGACCCTACACATGAGTCTCAAATACATAACATGTGGGCCCCACACGTGGGTTCATTATGCATCCAATGGGCCACGCATCTGGGCCTTGAATACATCAAGTGTGTTGCATCATATGGACCTAGAATACAACTCAATGGGCCACGCCAAAAAGGGCCATAAATACATAATAGGCGGGCCCTACACATGGGCCCAATATACATAACAGGTGGGCTTTGCACATGGGCCTCGTCATATTAAGTTGGGCCGTGTTAATGGGCCACACCAATGGGCCTCATGTACAACCACTGGGCCGCACTATTGGGCCGTACTAATGAGCCCCATAAATATATCAAGGTAGGCCTCATAGATAGGTCATAAGTATATCAAGGTGGGCACCTCGAATGGACCACGAAATACATTAAAGTGGGCTTGACAAATGGCCTTATGCATATATGAATCGTATCAAAGGGTCAACTGGACCATATCACAAATAATAGTGGAGATAATGATTTTCACTATTAGATTAATCACAGGGCCCACCATTAAGTTTATTCTCCATCCAATCTGATCACAAGGTCACAAAGACTCGGATCAAGAGGGTAAACAAATATCATATAGATCCAAAGCCCCTGTGACCTAAGAAGGGTTCCAATTGTGGGCGTTCAATCTTCATTGTTTTATTTATTTATTTATTTGGGAGTGTGGTCCACTGATAAACAGATCTGCCTTATTTTTTGTCTCAAGCCCTTAGAGAAGCTTTCCAAAATGATGGACGGTTTGGATATAACACATACCTTTAATCTGACCCACATATCCTACTATTGTCCACACAGCAGCTAGGTGGGGTCCCTACCGTCTAGATGAATGGTTGGGATTAAAATACATATAACAAGGTGGGGCCCACGGTACAGGAGGGACCTACAAAACTTACTAACACATACAACGATGGTTCCCACTATCTAGATGGACGGTGGACAATGTGGATCATCAACGTGGGAACCACGTCCGACTGGACTGAATGACGTGGATGTATATCACATACATCACATGTGGGCTCCACAGGTAGACGGTGCTGATAAGTACATGCATCTCGTTGCACCCCATCGTCCAGTGATTTGGATGGTGGAAATAAAACACATATATCATGGTATGACCCACACATCACATCATCTAGATGGATGGTGTGTATATCATACACAGTGCACGGTCAGACTCACCGTCCTAGCTCATGGACGGTGGGGATAAGCAACGCAGTAATCAAGGTGAGTCCCATGCTGGTGAGATAGGTGAACGGCTAGGAGAATCCATGCATCATGGTGGACCCTCACACATATGGACGGGCTGGATTAACAAATACAGCATGATGGCCCACTATACTTGCTGACGTGAATACAGGTGGGACCCACTGAACTCGCAGACATCCCAATAGATGGACGGTCTGATAAAACCCACAGGGCCCCACCGTCCAACAATGGACGGTGAGAATATAGAATGTGTACATCAAAGTGGGTCCCACCCCACACGTGTGGGTGGGTCCCACACTTGGACAGATGGATGAAATAAAATAAGATAAAATAAAATTTATCACGGTGGGCTGCACCTAACGCCGTTCAAACATGGACCGTGTGGATACAAAATAACTATATCAAGGTGGGTCACACCCCCACACACATGTCACACGTGTAGGAGGGCCATGCTCAACAGGTGGACAGCGTGGAGAAACACATACCTCGAGGTAGCCCACATAACTAGCTGACGTCAGTCGGCAGGTAAGTGGCTGGTGCCCACCGTCCAGTTAGCTGGACGTTGAAGATAAAAGCATGTACATCTGGCGGTGTCCACCGTCCAGAAAATGGATGGTGGAGATATCACATATATCATGGTGGTCCCTACACACGTGGCAGGTGCATGCCATAGATACATCTCAGCAGGCCTCACCGTCCATCTTATCTGTATGGTAAGGGTAAAACACATACCTTATGTCTGGCCCACAGTCCTGCTGACGTCAATACAGCAGTGGGCATCACCGTTTGGACGGTAAGATGAACCATTTGAACACATACTTCAAGGTGTGCTCCACACACGTGGCAGGTGAGCTCCACACGTTCATTGTAGCTGGCCTCACATGAATGCATGTCTGGACATATCCATCTAAGGTGGGTCCCCTACTACTGTGACCCAAAAAGGGTTTCAATGGCAGACATTCAATCCACTGTTTCTTGTGATGTGGGTCACCTGAGCTTAGGATAGGGCTGATTTTTGGGGGGCCCACTTTACCGAAGGGGACCCATCAAATGCACGGTGTTGATGTTCTAACGCATCATGGTGGAGTCCACAGCTGGGACCCGTGGCCCAGCCCAAACCGGCCGCCCGTCTGCAGTAACAGCAGCGTCAGCGCTGCCTTCTTCGTTTCTCTCTTTTTTTTTTTGGGAATTTTTTTTACAGATTTTCACCGGTGGGGCCCACATAAACAAAATCCACACCGTCCACTCTCTCCCACGGCTCAAAAAAAACCAAACAAGTCTAATATCTGAAGTATTTTGGCATATAGGATCATCTAGTGAATTTTTTAACGGTAAAGGCCACCATTTTCCAAGATACGGCCCATAAGACACTCGGATTCACATCATTTTTTGGCTCAACGTATAAAATGATTTAAGGAAGAGGATGGACGGCTTGGATTAAGTACATGCATCAAGGTGGGGCTTACATGAGTGGCCCACCAAAAAGTGCAATACAATTATTATATTATTTCTTTTTAATTAGCTTCGTATTACTTGCCCATGTCAGTACACACACTCCATGTTGGCTACACCTGGACGCTGGACGGCTGGGATAAACACATCACGGTGGGTCCCACATGCACGTGCATAGCCCACTTGCACATATATATAATATATTATATTCCATGTATATAATATATACTATATTATATATCATATAGATATATTATATAAAAAGAAGGGGGTATTGGATCCATCTAAACAGTGGATGGTGTGGATCATCACCTACAATAGGGTGGGCCACACCGTCTGATGTTGATGGATGGAGTAGATATAACACATGTTGGTGAGATTCACACCATCACAATAGAAAGAGAGAGAGAGTGAATGAGAGAGAGAGACACCCACATCTTTTGCTTCTTCTTAGGCTCCTCCTCATCTTAGCTCCAATGGGTCATGATTCAACGGTCGAGATCGGTTTTGAAAGGTGGGGATGGGAGATAAGAAGGTGGGCCACACTAGCTCTCTCATGGGGAGCTTGAACGTGAGTTGCTTGGGAGGAAAAATGAGAGAGATGAGAGAGATGAGAGAGATGAGAGATGTGATGTAAAGAGAGAGAGAGGGATGGGTGAGAGAGTGATGGGTGATGGGAAGAATTGACTTTGGGGAGGGTAGTTGTACTTGAGGATGGGTGTAAATGATGGAATTGATGGGGTATGTACTTGATATTTAATGGGACATGTTCTTGTGGTTTGCAACATGCGGCGTTTTTCTCGAACTGAACGTGGGCCCCCATCTCCTGGCCTGGGTATCGCCTCGGCGCGTAATACACGGCGTCGGAACCGTGGTGATGGCGCGGTCGCTACAGTACAAGTCTCGGGTCGAGCCGACTTTGACATACGAAACATGACTCAGGATCGCGTGCAAACACTGACAATAGATAGCTGGTTGCCGAAATTCGACCGGAAGAACCGCGGAGGCCTACGGAACGGTACGGGATAGGATGCGGGTCTTACATGGATGGTCCGGATCAGACCGTTGATGTACGGTGGTGGCCCACTGACGTTTAACCCCAACTCTCTATTCAAGCCTTCGCAGCAGAGGAAATGGGTTTGGGAAGAAACATCGGTCAGCACATGCTGACCGATTTTTGTGATGTTCGGTGCACAGCGAACGTGCACACTCCATGTGTAGGCTCGCGCTAGTGTAGGCCCCATGGTGATGTTATGTTAAATCCACACCATCCATTTGCTTTACCACCTCATTTTAAGAGTTGAGACCAATCTTGAAGCATATCCATACATCAGGTTGGTCCCAGTTTGATAATTCATGGGCTGATCTGACCGTTGGGCTACTTCCACAGGGATTCAAGGGCTGAAATTCAACGTGTACGGTTAATTTATGCTCCTTAGGTCAGATATAAAGTTTCGAGCCAAACAAATGGTGAGAACCCTCTGATCTTACATTCTAGATGAATTTCAAGCCTGTTTAGCGTGACACACGTGATTTCTTGAATCTTGGCTATGTAAAATCATCAATCTAGGTCCCCTGGAGTCTGTCCCTTGCCTTGGTGATTTATGAGCATCAAATCTACGCTTTTAGTATTTTTTCAGTCCAGGTTCCTAAACACCCTACATCATAAACATGATTAAATTAGAGCATTAAACAGTATCATGATGGAAAAATTGAGTAATAATTGAGGTCTAATATATAATATTTGACCCTTAACAGGTGTGTGCTTAGAAGTACGGGCGCAACCTCCGTGCCGAGAAGACCAAATTGAGTGCCAATTTCTCCATGCATAGGTATCCGGTCTTGATGAGTACCATTGCTTTGCTTACATAGTAAATGAGATACTGCTTATGTAACACCCTGAAAATCGGGGGTCGTGTATAAACTCAACTCCCGAGTTTCAGACCGTCACTTATGCAACAAAAATGGTTATGATTTGATGTTGTCTGATTTAAAGCATCCACATGAGTAAAAGTATACCAAAACTGCAATTCATACTTCAGATCCAGTGATAAAAGCAAGCGGAAGACTAAACAATGTATATATCACTGTATGGAAAAGCAAAGTAATCTCATCTGTCTCCAAAGTATGACTACATCACTGAGTCTCATGTACATATACATAACAAAAGAATAATGTTCAAAAAGAAAAGTCCCACTGATGTCCCCTCGATCCAGGTCGCCTACGGGAAGCCGTCATGATACTGCATATACGAAAACTCATCCTGGTCCTCGTCATCATCTAGCTCCACCTCCTGGATCTCGTCCTCACCTGCAACTACAACAGGGTCTGGTGGGTGTTGCAAACACCATCCCGTAACGTGGGAATGAGTGATCAACTCAGTGGAATCATAGAGCAAAGATTAGCATGTTCACAATTCAATCACGCGATAATAGTAAAGCAGTAAATCAGACAATCCTAATACTGTTGTTAATGCAAGATGATATGACGTGATGTATGCCCTCACCGACGATCACCCTCATGCGGCAACATCTTACGACCGCGGCATGCCACACTCCCTAGAGTGCTCCACATCTTCCAGGCACATGCGATGCTATGGTGATATGATTACCAAGTTGTTATTAGTCCATTCAAACAGCAGGATTGGGAAACTAAGGTACTTCCCTTGTATCAATCCCAACACGGATCCTGTCTAGGGTCGTCACTCCTAGTAATCTCATACGATGTATATTTCATAGGTCACTGCAAGGGCTGCCAGGGCTGTTGCTCGCACTCGTTGCACCGCTCCCCCATCACCTTATCAATACAGGCCTACCGTACTCTACTGCAACGGAAGGGTCGTCGCCTCCCGTGGACTCAGAATACGCTCGCGGTCACTACAAAAGGCTCGTCGCCTGATCAGTGTAGGCCGACAGCTAGAATATAGTGTCCCATACCACCATAATCTGCTCACGAGTCAAGGTGCTCACTGGTCACTACGGGGAGGTTTGTGGCCCCAGCGTAGGCCGACAGCTCGACCACGGTGTCCCATACCACCATGCCCGGCTCATGAGTCTTCGTGGATCAAGGTACCACGGTTAATAGGGTTTACAATGGTAAGTTCAGTACCCTAGGTTCAAGCAGTTATGATACATACAAGGTGAACAAACATCGGCCAGTCGGGTTACTTGACGGGCTCGACTAGCGCGATCGCATCTCAAGCTGAACGACATGAAGTGCGTAAAACACTTCGCGTGGCCTAACCACTGCCGCCAACTCTCAACACGAATCACGTTCATCGACGCGTCGTTCGTGGCTATGACCAGTCAGCCACGAATTCGCTCGGTTACCGACTGCCTGGACTAAGTCTAGTCCCACACTTATGGAATCACATCAACAAGTTATGTAAGAGCATTGGAATTGAAATACAATCATGTGAGCATGTTAACACATGTTATATCATTCAACTTAAGCAAATCCTCAAGCACATAAATTCCATACATGTAATGAAATCATGCATTTAGTCAACATGTAGAAAATCATTTAGGTCAGCATAATAATTGAAAAATCAATCACAAAATATCAAATAACATCATTTAATTCAATACATACTAATACAAGCATTTATACAAACACATACACTACACACTTAAGTCTACATATGGTATGTCGACCCAAAGTGCGCAACTAGGCGAATCTCTTCGCCAAACTAATTATGCACGCATTCCTAACTTCCTAATGCGACAACAAACCATGTCAATCACATCAGCAAAATATGAATGTAAACAGTACTTCCTACAAATGACTAAAATGCCCTAAATCTCATATTCTTCGTTAGCTTACGAAACGGGAAACGGAGAGCATTTTGTACATGTCAAACGGCGATGCCGTCAAGAATCTACTATTAAACGACATTGAAAGCGTTGGGAACCGTCAATCAAAGCGTCTAAAATCCTCACCTTATGTCTTGTAGACTCGGGAATTGAAACGGAGCGTATACGCTTCGTCTACGGCGAGTAAGGAGCCTAATACACAAGATCCATAAGCTACATCGCTATGGAAACAAGGGAAACTCAAATCAACAATTATTTAGGGTTTTTACTTACCTAGGATCACGGTGGAATCGCCGGGAAAGCGGTGGAGGTGTGTTGCTTAAGCACGTGAAATGCGTAGTACAAGTGGCAGGAAGAACTCTCCCACACTCTCACAATCTCCCACCTTTTTCTCTCTCCCAAGCTAGGGCTTCTCTCAAATTCGGATGGGAGAGAGGAGTGAGGGTTTCAACCCCTTTTATAGCCTACAACATGCCCAAAATAGGCTTGGGAACAATGTTTACTTGGTGCCTAACCAAATCGGGGCCATTTCGGTCCAAAAGGGCATTTCTGGAGGTCCCCAGGCCAAATGCGGTCGGACTTAAGCTCATGCATACTGGATCTAGCACACATCCAGTTTTCAGACCGGTTGGGTTCCCAGATCGCACGTGGCGGCCCAGTTTCAGTTTAACGGTCACCGCACCAAGATCAGGCCTATAAGTCTCGTGATATATAATAGATATTTTTTCTGATCCAAGGGTGTAATTTGGCTGTATTCTGACGGTCAGAACGCTCAATACTGATGCGTCAAATTGTGTGTCAGATTTGAATTTCAAATTCCAATTCTAACCCTATTCTCACTCTCTTCGGTCCGGGCTCAATGAAATAGCCTGTGATTATCGGTTTGACTTGATTTTTGGAATGAGTGTCAAGTCCAGCTAGACGGTTCTAACGGTCTAAGATAGGAGGTATCGGACTTTCGACGTGCGGTCTAGATCCAATACAAAGATTCAAAGTGGTCCAGAGAACAAACCGGTTTAGAGTTTGATCCGAGGCTTTAGAGCATTATAGCACCCTTGGTTCCACTCGCTTCGGGCCTTGTAGAACGTATTTAAAGTGATCAGGGACCATTTCCCAGCTATTCTAACGTTGCACTAGCTAACCTAGTCATATTTTCTAAAGGAATGAATTCTACGCAATTTCGGGTCGAGTTGGTACTCGAGCCCAAGTATGGATTTTTCACGGGCGTTACAGCTTACCACCTACTTCCCTGCTGAGTGTAGAACTGACGACCGAGGCGGAGATCGCTAGGTACAAGAATAGGGGCTCGCCCTCTTTCGATTTCGCCAACAAGGGAGGCAAACCCAGGTATTGCTTCAGCTGTTGGAATGCTTGCTCACATTCGGAGGTCCACTTGGTTAGTTGCTGAAAAAAAGGAAGACATTTGTCTGTTGCTTTAGAGATAAACCGACCAAGTGCCGCAACTCGGCTAGTCAGACACCGGATCTCCTTCGTTGTCCGAGGCGAGCTCATGTCGAACAACGCTTTTATCTTCTCGGGATTTGCCTCAATACCTCTTAGGTTGACTTGAAATCTGAGGAACTTGTCGGAGCTGACTCCAAAGATATACTTGGCTGGGTTCAACTTTATACGGTACTCTCGGAGGATCGAAAATGTCACTCTGAGGTCTGTGAGGTGGTCAGATGCTCTAACGCTCTTAACAAGCATATCATTAACGTAAACTTCCATCGTTTGACTGATCTGTTTGGAAAACATCTGGTTCACCAACCTTCGGTATGTCGCCCCAGCGTTCTTCGGGTCAAAAAGCATGACCCGGTAACAGTAGAGCCCTTTGTCAATGACAAAGGCAGTCTTTTGCCTGTCTAAGGGATGCATCGGGATCTGATTATACTCGGAATATGCATCTAGGAAGGAGAGTCATTCGTGCCCAGCAGTGCTGTCTAGTAGCTAATCGATCCGAGGTAAGGGAAAGCTATCCTTAGGACGTGCCTTATTCAGGTTCGAGTAATCGACACATACCCGCCTCATCCCGCTTAATTTCTTCACAAGGACCACGTTGGTGATCCAGTCTGGGTAATGTATTTCTTCAATTAAGCCGACGCTGAGGAGCTTAGAGACTTCATTGGCTATGGATGCGTACCTCTCGGCATGGAATGATCTCCTCTTTTGTTTCATTGGTTTGTGATCCGGATCCACATTCAGTCGGTGGACCATGACATTGAGAGAGATTCCCGGCATATCCTCGTGCGACCACGCGAAGACATCCTTGTGTAGTTGTAGAAAAGTTAGCATCTGAGATCTCTGATCGAAATTTAGTAATGACCTGGGCTGAACAGTTTTACTCAGGTCGGCTTCCTTAAGAGGGACGGTCTCCAAGTCCTCAGGGGGATCTTCTGTGGTATCAAGGGCATTGATAGTGAGGGCCTACTTCACTGATCCCTTTCTCATAGCTATCGCATAACATCTCCAAGTTTCACGCTGGTCCCCACGGAGGTATCTGACCCCACCCTCGGCGGAAAACTTCATCATCAGATGATACGTGGACACGACCGCTCTCATTGCATTAAGGGAATGCCTACCCAGATTGACGTTGTACATTGATGGCACGTTGACAACAAGAAAGTCCACGAGAAGTGTGACTTGATGCTGTCCTTCTCCTACCGTCACGGGGAGGGTGATGACTCCCTCAAAAATCACTCTATCTCCGGCAAAGTCGTGCAGAGGGGTTTCCATAGATCGGAGGCATGACCTTTCAATCCTGGTCTTCTTGAATGCTTTAGAATAGATGACATCGATCGAGCTTTCAGTGTCCATTAAAATGTGGTAGACCTTGTGGTTGGCTATGGTCATAGTCACCATAAGGGCATTGTTGTGCGGGTGTTGTATTCCACATGTGCGTCATCCTTTATGAAAGTTAGACTGCAAGGGCTGACTCGGAGTTCTTTCTTTGGCCTTTCGGCCAAATGGATGTAGTGCTTGGGGTCTAAACTCCGAGTGTGGGCCTTGCAGGCCCTGTTCGTGTCGTCTTCACCGGATGAGCCACCATAAATAGTGCGGATCCTAGCAGGTTCTTCCGCAGCCTTGCTCGGTCGTTCTTCTTTCTGAGCAGTCTTCTCTTCCTTGGTGTATCGTCGCAGATGACCCCTATGGATGAAGGCCTCGATCTCGTCCTTGAGATCCACACAGTCGCTCGTATTGTGATTGTGGTCATGATGAAATCGGAAGTACTTACATTTATCTTGATTCTTTGAGTCGGTCTTCATGCAAACCGGCCAGTTCATGAGTTTTTGGGCCTTGATGTCCAGTAGGATCTACTCGGGAGATGTATTGAGGAGAGTATAAGAGTAAAATTTGCTCTCAGGCTTCCTACTGGGTCGGCGATTGCGAGTAGCGCGATTGTCAGGCCTCTTGCTAGATGATTGATTCTCCTCGTTCCTCGGTCGCTTTTCCTTAGAGATTGCTCAATAGCTTGTATGCTCCTACGGGAGTTGGAGAATTCCTTAGCATTGGTGTATTTCTGAGCTTTACTAATGAGCTCAGCCAAGGTGGTCGGCGGATTCTTCCCGATTGAGAAGGTGAACTTCCCCTGTCTGAGTCCACTGAACATGGTCGAGAGTGCTATCTTGTCATCATAATCCTCCACCAACAATGCTTCCTCATTGAAGCGGGCAATGTAGTCCTTCAGTGGCTCCTTGTTCCCTTGTTCGACATCTTGAGTGGGTTATGGGATTCAGGCAAATCGATCCTGGGGCACGACATTGTGCGTAGGGTCAAGAGCTCGTGCGGACTATGCTTGGGAGCCCTGGCCCGAGAGCTGACTTGCTGCGGTCGTCCCTCGGGCGTTGGGGTGGCTTCCACCAAGTTTAGTGGTGGCTGCTGATTCTGCTGCGCCTTCATTCGGTTGATTTCGTCTTTCAACATCTGAACTTCATTTTGCAGCGCCTTGTATTTCCCTCCTCGGTCCGAGTCTGTTGGGACGGCCCTATCGGAGCCGACTCGGTATGCAACAGCGAAGAAGATTGGTGTTTCCCTCTATGTTCGGGCTCCACTGCTATCGTATTTTTCTTTCCTCTAACCATTTCTGATGAAATTCTCTAGCTTTTTGTTTGCGTTTGCCACTGATGGCACAAAAAAAATGTTGAGGTTAAAATCTAAATTACCCTCCACTCAATACAGTGAACCTTCGATGGGCCCTAGTCCTGCACAAAAGAGTGAGCAAAGGAGACCCTAGCCTAGCTAGGGGACCCTCCGATGCCTAAGTCAGGCCAGGGAATCTGGGTCTAAGTTGTATGTAGAGAGAGAGAGAGAGTGCTTGATCTTGCGTACCTATAGCAATGAGTTCCCCTGGTATTTACACCTGTGGGTTGGACGATCCACGTCCGTTAATCTTGGCATGATTTACTCAATCAACGAGATATTATGAGCGTGGAGATATTATCCGCAATCTTAGGATCGTGCCGCGTATCGTGTCTTAATGGCCCGTATCCTTGGGCGATATCGCCGGTCACGTCTGCATTTAGGTTGATCCCCGGATTCGGCATATGAAGTACCATCACTCGGGCTCGGCTTTACCCTCGGTATGCGGCATATCCATACCTGGACTTGGCCTCGGCCTTGGTGTATGGCATATCCATGCCCAGATTAGGCCTCGGCCTCGGCACACGGAGTATTCATATTTTAACTCGGCCTTGGATCATGCAATCATGAGGCTGGGTTCTAGTGGTCGGAGTTTGCTGATTAAGGTTGAGTACGGAGATTAGGACTCGGCTCAACCATTCTCCTTCAGACGAAGATGGGGGTTCAAGTCGGTCAATTGTAGTTCTGAGTCGCGACTTGGGAGTCGGCCCCTAACATTGTATCCTCCTTTTGAGATTTTGTTATCCGGTTCTTATAACTCAGGCTGGCCTCGATTATCCTTGTACAAATTTCCCCACAACAAGATTGATTTTCGCAAGATGAAATATCATAGCTTCCAGCGTGAAATAATTACAAGGTGGCATTTGGACTTCGAATCGGAATCGGGTATAGAATAGCATCCCATCTGCTGCTAGGCCCTAGAGTAGAGTACTATATATCTACTATCCTTCCTTTTCTTTCTTTCTTTTCTTTTTTTTTTTTCAAAGCCCACACACGTGTACAAGTCACCTAATGCCAACATCTCATCAAGCCTGCCGCATAAAAAACGTGTATGCATTACAATTGCATACATGGAATAGAGAAATGCTCACCCACTACTTGTTCGGTCCAATTAATTGGCGTAGGGTCACCGTAGTATTTGTATTACTTTTCATCTATGCATCTAGGTTGTTCCATCATAAAAGTTAGATGCCTCAAAAGTCAAGTCAATCCCGCTATTGTGCAAATGGTCCAATCAATGAAACCCCAATAGTCAAGTTGATCCAACTGTTGTGTAGGTTACACCATGGAAAACCATAACAATCACCCCCAAAAACTCCACATTTACATAAGGTATCCTATTTTCATGATGGGATGGACCTGATTCTTAGGGAATCCCATTTTCATGATGGGTCAAGTTTACGTATGTAAACACCATTGTAGGATTCACCAATGAATTAATTGGACTTACAATTAGTTGTGTGTGAGCATTTCTCTATATAAAAAATTCCATTTATTTAAACACATAAATCAGATAATCAACTCAATAATCCATTGAATCGAACATGCGTATGATCTATAATAGAAAAATAGGCCGCACATAATCCAACCATCTATAATGCCTCACTATTGCCGATGGACTTAGAGATAATCTCACCCACCGGAGACCCCAAAACCATCGGAAGAGAGTTAGAAATAATGGCTTAAAAAGGCAGTTTTTAAATCATCTTCTTATGAACAATTACGATCCTTTGATAAGGGTATGGGCACATCATCTATGTACATTCCCTTTAAATGAATTGAACATTAGAATTTTTTGAGATCTAAACCATCAAACTATAAGAATATAGGACAGATTTGATGAAAGGCCAGAATAATGGCTTTGATTGTATTGATCTCTATATAAAGAACTTTTACAGATAATGTTTGTTACAAGAGTTATCTATTTGCACGATAAGCTATATGAGTAGGATAAACACAATTCTACGATCTGTTACCTAAGAACAAACTGTTAGGATAAAGATAACAATTCAAGACTGAAGTTAATCATAATCTGGAAGAGTCCTATAATGAACTGGATTCTTCCAGACCTACGATGACCTGAATTTTGAAGTTATCTTAACAGCCCCTCTCAAACTCATGGGAAGTGGAGTGATCATGAGTTTGTCTCTAAGAAATAGGAATCTAGCAGATGCTAGTCCCTTAGTGAAGATGTCTGCACATTGATCAGCTGTGGAGATGTACTGAGGCTCAATATCCTTATGCAAAATTTTCTCTCTAATAAAATGATAGTCAATTTTTATATGTTTTGTCCTGGCATGAAAGATGGGATTGGAAGCAAGTGTAATAGCTCCTAAGTTATCACACCAGAGCACTGGTGGAGAAGAAAGTGGTAGCTGGAGCTCTTTGAACAACATTCTTAACCAATATAATTCTGCCTTGGCTATAGCCATTGAACGATATTCGGACTCAGTACTTGAACTCCACTTGTAGACTTTTGGTCAATAGGATCCCCAGCCCAATCTAAATCACAATAGGCTTGGAGAGTCAAAGAACCAGGAGTAAACCATAGACCATGATCTACTGTCTCTTTCAAGTAGCGAAGAACCTTTTTTGCTGCAGTAAAATGATCTGTTGTGGGACAGTGCAGAAATTGGCAGAGTTGATTCACAGTAAAGGCAATGTCAGGACTAGTGAGGGTGCAATATTGCAATGACCCTACAATATGTCTATAAAGAGAGATATCCTCAAGAGGATCACCATCAAACTTTGTCAAACGCTTGCCTGAGGTGCAAGGTGCTGAATAAGGTTTGGCTCCAACCATGCCAACCCGATGAAGAAGTTCTACAATGTGCTTGGATTGATTGAGGTGAAGACCTTGATCAGTCCTATGTACATGTATACCTAAGAAGTATGAGAGGTTCCCAAGATCTTTCAACTTGAATTCAATCTGCAACTGCTGAATAAGCTGATTAATATGAGTCAAATGAGTGCCTGTGACAATAATGTCATCAACATAAACCAGGACAAATAAATGGACTGATGGTTTGTGCAACATGAAGAAAGAGGTGTCCACCAGAGAAGCTGTGAATCCGAGAGCCAACAAGGCTTGAGATAACCTGTGAAACCAGGCTCTTGGAGCCTGTTTGAGGCCATAGAGAGCCTTGTGAAGTCTGCACACATGATGTGGATAAATAGAGTCGACAAAACCTTTTGGTTGTTCCATGTATACTTCCTCAGCAAGTTGCCCATGCAAGAAGGCATTTGAAACATCCAGTTGTTCATAACTGAGAAATTCTGATTGAAATTCCTCAATAGATAAAGATCTATCTCGTGTGGCAAATGAGATAGTAGTTATAAGAGGAGTGTATTGTGGGTTAAGGCCTCCCACAATATAAGAGATGAGATCATCATCTCCTACTGGCTTTCCAACTAGAGCCAGTTGATCAGCAAGGGTCTTGGCAGCATGAAGAAAGTCAGAGCAGCTCTTGTTACCTTGCCGTAGATTTTGCAGCTGGCGACGTAGGTGATTAATCCGAGACCTTGAGGGTGAAGCAAACCTGTTGGCCAGTGCAGTCCACACCTGATGTGAGGTGTTGAGACCATAGATAGTAGATATCACTTTCTCAAAAAGTGTTGAGATAATCCAGCTCAATATGTATTGATCCTTTCTTTCCCAGCTGATATATGCAGGATTAACAGTTGGATCCTCTTTATCTGGGGTTGATAGGTATTTTGGGGGACAAGTTTCTGAGCCATCTACAATGCTCAAGAAACCATTGGTGCACAAGATGGGAAGAAACTAACTGACCCATATCGGGTAGTTATTTTCATCAAGTTTGGTGGAAACAAGATGAGCAATATTTGGAATTGAAAGGGAGTTTGCGGAAGTAGTTGAAGATTCGGCCATGGATGGGTGGTGTGAACCTAGGGGCTCTGATACCATATAAGAATATATAACAGATTTGATGAAAGGCCAGAATAATGGCTTTGATTGTATTGATCTCTATATAAAGAACTTTTACAGATAATGTTTGTTACAAGAGTTATCTATTTGCACGATAAGCTATATGAGTAGGATAAACACAATTCTACAATCTGTTACATGAAAACAACCTGTTAGGATAAAGATAACAATTCAAAACTGAAGTTAATCATAATCTGGAAGAGTCCTATAATGAACTGAATTCTTCCAGACCTATGATGATCTAGATTCTGAAGTTATCTTAACACAAACATGACATAGGGAAGAGCTTGGAAAAGTGAAGGGAAAGATCATCGTATTTCTTAAGTGATTAAAACCTTGAATCCACAAGGTAGTGTTTTAAATATATAAGAAAAAAAAGAGAAATAAAACTTGAATATTTTTTATTGATTAATGTTTGATATGTATTATTTTTCTATTACACCATTAATAAAGTAAAAAATTAAACTCTAATTTGAAATTATTCAAAATCAAATATTCTAATATTAATAAAAATTATCCAAAATAGTAAAACCCATCTAAAGCTTAATTTGTCAAAAATAAAAAGTCAAGATAAACCTTACTGGAGTAGTCTTAATTACAAGTAATTTCTAAAAATGATGGAAATCTAAAATTATAAAAATAAAGAAATATGATAAAAATCAGAATTACTAAAAATAGAAAAAAAAAATTTCTTTAAAATTCCATTTTTTAAATGAAAGTGTGATTTTTCTCAAGAAATGGACAAACACGACCTGCTTTGTTGATTTATCTCAGATAGCCTGTCATGTTAAAGATTAATAGGTCATGTGACCCATAATGATACCCAGATCAAAAGTTATGGCGATACTTCAAACAACAATTTCTTCCTATCAGGTTTGAATTTATTTGAATTGGACGCACATTTGGCCCAATTAACGTAGGACTTGGCCCAAATCTGATGGACTACTTCTGATTCCATTTGGCCTTCTTTCAATTCAGCCATGCTCAAAATGTATTTTTGTCATATCATACATTAGAATATCTCCAATTAAGAGGGGAAGAGCCTAGTGAGGTTTTATTTTTATTTTTAACACACCCACACACACCCCACACACTCACGCTAGTGGAATTTCAGCACCTATGGATACTCGAGCCCTTGAGGTGCTGAAACTCCTAAGAGTCTACCGACCGAGCAAGAGTAAGGATCCAGCCTAGTGAGGTTGGGAATCACTTGGAGGTTTGCTCTTCTTGATGGTATAGATTTATTGTTTTTTGCTTGTTTATCTTGCAATGGAGTTGCTATTCCTTTACTCTATTCCACCGTCTTAGCGGTTAGATATTCAATACCTTCAAAGATAAACATTCCTCATGCTCTCGAAACGCCAATCACTTTGCAATCTTTAGTTTAAACAGATGAAAACGGACTTTACAAAATAAATAGCATTTTATATTTTTAATAGTAATAAAAGCTGTTTAGAACTTGATTAGCAAACCATTATGTGAATTACCCATGTCTCTATCACAAATGATCTGGATCAAGAGGGCCTCATGACCATTGATCTAACCATCATCATATCTTTGGATCGAGATCATCGCATGGACGTGACTCTGGTGAATGAGGCTCCTGTGATCTTCAATAAGGTTTCTCCATAAAGCTACTTTTAAAGCGAAGCGTCCATGACCTTAGAACCATTCAAATTTTATGTGGTTCATTCAAATTTTTATGTGGTTCGAACTCGCACTTCATCACTCATGGAAAGTGGCCTTGATTAATTCTCCTTTAAAAATCAATAAATTCAAGAAATGTAGAGTCCACGTGGCCTATGTACGACATCCAACCAACCTAACATATGCACCTAAACATGAGATTAGGTAAACAAAAAATTGGGTCTATTAAATCTTTGGATGGGTTACGAGTGAATTTGAATATTTTTGAGTGGTGTATATCATTTTTTATGGTGTGACCCACACAATGATTTAATCCACTATATTTTCCATTTATCTGATTATCAAGGTGGTATGCATCTGTTGGACGCTTTGGATGTTTATCATACACGTGCCAATTGGGACTAACCTTTCTTAACTTCAACACATTCTAAGGAAAGAAAATGAATGAGTCATTTTGGTAATTTCAAACCTTCAAGAGCACGTTCCTTAATTTCCAATCGTGGAGGCATTAATTAGTAAAATCTAAATTAACTAGATTTTGCAATAAAAAACCCAATATTCTTTGTTTTCTTTATTTTCATTCAATATTTTAGGTAATGTTTGTTTTGGTCAACAACATGGCAATTTGATAATCATTACTTTGCACATGTAGAAACGGCTGCATTAACTGCAAGTCAGCCGGAATGAAGGGTGCTTGGCCATTATACTAATTTACTAGAAATTTTAGAGAATGAAAATTTTCAGTATCGAATTATTATACGAAATTCAGGGATCACCGTTTGGTGCACCATTTGCACATGGATGCACATCCGAAAGTATGTTGTGACTTTTTACATCTATTTTCGGCACACATGATGTGGACCAATAAGAAGCCTTGTGACGTGTTGGTACCACGTACGGGTTCAATGATGATAGAATCATACTCGCATCTGAAAATAGCTTTCAACGCATTTTCTTCAATGATACACGTACTGTTATTTATGCGGTGGCATAGAACGGTACACATGCCTTTAGTAGATCGAAATATCGAATGATATGTGGCCTTCGTGTGGCACATAAATGAGATAGTATACCCATCACATCTAAAAAAAAAATCTACTAATGCAAGGATCCTATCATAGATTTGGTTATGATAAGTTTGGTAAGACCATCTTTCACATTCCTTCTAAAATAGGAGATCTTCTCAAAGATATTAAGAGCTCTCACAGTAATTACAAAGATTCAGAATATCCGAATATCGGTATGGTATCTGAACGGAAGAGTATCAATGGATCAGACCCATATTGGAGCGAATCAAAATCAAAAGAATGGGAGAGTAGGATCTGGTGGATCCTATAACATCCTGAAAAATTCCGTACTGAAACTTAGTACATCCACGAGCAAAGCCGTTAGGGGACCATACTAGTCAAACTTAAATGACAAACCATGCTAGGATCAACAAATTTAGGATATTTAGGGTCAAGTAATTGTTTCCACAAATTGTAAGTGGTAAACATCATAAACTTAACTAGTCCCAGCGTTAACTGAGGCTCATGACTAATACCGGGGATTTACTTCTCCCGAAATTGCCCCAATTCACCGTATTAGATCTAGACCATACGATGGTGGTCCACCAAACCTACAAATATAGAATAGTCTCCATGTTATTGGGCTTGATGTCCATCGCGAATGTTGAGTCAGGATAGTGCCTAGGATCACTCAACTTGGGCTACAAGTCAGGTGCATGCGATGCGCAAATGTCCTCGGTGATGACCTGAAATTTGAGTAAAGTGAGCATCCCTCATTCGACCGTGAAGTTGTAGCGTTCGGACCATTGGGTGATAACCAAAATTATGGCAGTAGTCAAGATTGCCCAAATCCGTATAGTTAGGGACCAGATCGACACTTAGTCGCCGTCGATCTGAGTCAGGAGCCTCCCGGTTGATCGGCGCACCTAATCATTGGATGGTTGTCTGATGATAGATCCCTTAGTGAGATACCTATCCTAGGGTGTAGATCGCCCCGCATACCTTCGGTGGGACCCCATTAGTGTGAAATGATCTCCCCTAGGGTTGGTATGATGGACAAAGTACCACTGGGGCCATTTGGGTACAAACTAGCACTATAAATACCATCTTTCCTCACACCAACCTCCTCTCCTTACACGAATTTGGTGCCATAGTCTTGAAATTGAGAGAGAGGAAGAGAAGAAATAAGAGAAGAAAGGGGTGTGTGAGAGAAGGATCAATTAAGACAGACTGTTCTTTCGTCTTTGGGTCATTGTTCAGGATACAACCAGAACCCTCTTTGGATCCTCCTGGTATCGATAAGGTAAAATTTGACCATTACTTCCAAACCCTGGAGTAATTATAGGTTTTTTCCCCAAAATCTTTATAAGCACCTTTATATTGCATAGGTCTCGACAATTTCCTCCAAAACACTAACCCTAAGAACACCAAGCCGGGCGACTCGTCGTAAAGGTGCGAACCATTATCCCTAAGTTACTTTTTATCGACCCTTGAGGGTCCTAGTTAATGATCTCTTGTGGTG
The DNA here is from genome assembly GCA_037074715.1 of Magnolia kwangsiensis. Lineage (NCBI taxonomy): Eukaryota > Viridiplantae > Streptophyta > Magnoliopsida > Magnoliales > Magnoliaceae > Magnolia > Magnolia kwangsiensis. Next base: position 123,610,800 of record CM073575.1, on the reverse strand, counting down.
AATATTTTATCGATTGCTAACATGTTCATATTTCGAGTTTGATTGCAACATGTGTCATTAGTTGTTTATTGATGCTTACATGTTTGATAAAATGCCTAAGTAGATGTGTGGTTCTATTGATGCTCACATGTTTCATAAAATGCCTAAGTGATTGAACGTGTTGTTCTATTGATGCGTACATGCTTGATGGAATGCCTTGGTAGATGTGTAGTTCTATTGATATTCACACGTTTGATAAAATGCCTAAGTAGATGTGTGGTTTTATTAATGATCACATGTTTGATAAAATGCCTAAGTAGGTGTGTTGTTCTATTGATGCTCACATGTTTGATGAAGTGCCTAAGTAGTTATGTTGTTAAATCTATGTTATGACGACATAACGAATTGTTAGGCCGTAGTGATGCTTAGGTTGTTTACAACATTGGAAAAGTTGACTAACTGCCCGAACTAAAGGGTGGCCCAAGTTAGGTCGTCTACCCCAGGTTTGTTCGATTGATCTCGGGTTGAACATGTACGAACAATAGTAGTTGGACTACACGGGATGCTCACACCGAATGTCAGTTGCGCCGGAGTTCTCTAAATCAATCGAATTAGTTCAATAACAACTGATCATATGTGTTCACAATGTATGACAATGACAAATAAAATCTAGGATACCCCATTCCTATTGAATGAGTCTAATTATAACCATTAGCGGTACGATCTATTAGTCTCATAAGTCGAATATGGTGGTATGAGACACTGTGTCCTAGCTGTCGGCTTAAACTGGGGTGATGAGCCTCCCTATAGTGACCAATGGGTAATCAAGAAGGCTATGAGGCCATTACATCAAACTGGAATGATGTCACAACCGCCGACAATTACGTTTGGGTGAAGACTCTTGCATAAATTGTGGACGTCCTCCACATGTCGATGAGGTACTTAACCCTGTGCGTCTGGGCTGTGTCATTTGGGTTCTTTGTGATTGGTCGAGCCAGTTGGTCAAGCCAGTGTTAGTCCCTCATTGGCTGGGGAGTTGTCGCTTGAGTGATATGAGCCCAGAAATGGATCAAGGGATACATGTAAGGAGTCGCTTTGGTCGTCTTGAGCCTCGTGATCGGGTTGAGACCACGATAAAATGAAACTACCTTGGCTTCCCTAATATGCTGAATGAATGAAACTTAATAATTACTTAACTAACATATGCATTCATCGCATTGCATTATGTATGATTTTACAATTTAGTGTTGGGTCGCTTGTGAGGAAGTGTTGTCATATGCTTAATAGGTGTCAAAATCGCTGTTTGAAAAAAGTATGCATCATGTCATACCTTCATATACATATTTAATAAGAGTATTTAGAAATTATTTGATTTCTTGATTATCATTACCTGCACTGATTAAGTTGATAATATGCTTAACTTAGAACTAATGGAATCACTGAGTTGATCCCTCAATTCGTCCTGGGATGATATTTTAAAATACCAACCAGACACTTTTATAGATGTATGGGTCACCGATGCAGACGCATTAGAGGATGCGTACCTAGATCAGGAGTTCTCATACTTCCAGCTATTGGATGGGCCGTTGTAGCAGACTCGTTGTGGCCGACACCTTTCGGGCATTGGGATGTCTTCCCCATGACACATTTACTTATTTTTTGAGTTGCATATTGGGACCCATCTTTGGACCAGTGCTCTGGATAAGCATACTTTGCATGCATAGTTAATTTATTCATTTTGTATATGTTTATTCCAGAGTATGTTGCATTGCTTAGCATAGCTATATGATTACTCGGATATAATGCTAAACATACTGAAGGGTTATGCTTCTGCAAAACATAACTGACGCCTAGAATATCTGGGATCGAGTACGTGATCAACTCCTGAAATTTGGGGTGTTACAGATCCGGTCCCACCAATTCTACAACCAGAAGGACATGATGAGACAAATGGTGGAGATGGCTTTCATTGATCTCAAATCGAGATGCAGTAGTGTCATGAAGATCCTATAGGAGAGCATCTTCCTAAAAGTGGAGATATAAAAATGTCACGCCCCAAACTCGGAAATCGGGCTCACAAAATTCTCGATCGCCGAATCCGGCGCCGACAGCCTCCGTAGAACCCCATTCTAAGCTCCTAGCTCCCATTCACCAGGTTCCGATCCTGAGATGCTACGAGGAGGATTTTTTAAATACCAGTTTGATTCGTAATAAGCATAACCAAAGGCATAACCCACAAACAACAACCAAGAACTCCATTACATTTTCACTATGATTAAAAACTTTACAAGTACAATGAGCATAAAGAGAAATACAATGGTAAAGACCAAAAACTCCAAAATACTCAGCAACGTGCTCCTGCCTCAGCGCTGCTGCGAACCAACGTCACCTGCACGCAACGGTCGTGCATAAGCTTATAGAAAGCTTAGAGGGTGGTGAAAGTGTGTGCACAAAGTAGTAATATGAACATGCAATGTCAGAGTAAAGCGGAATATGCAGATGGATCTATAATATCATGAGCCGTACCAAGGCTTATGCGATGTAAGACATGAATGGTATCGGCCATCCCAAGGCCATGCGATGTACAATGCAACTCAAGCATACAGATCCTCATCTATGTCCACACATCAATACAACTCAAAATATGGAATATCACCGGGGTCTAGTACACTCTAAACCAGATTGCCGCCACATCGCGCGCAATCAGGTAAGTGGAAAAGACCACACTATCCGTCTGCCAATATCGGGCGTGACTCGTCGATAGCGGACCCATTCCTCGAGCTGGTCAAACTCAGCCTAGCATTGCCCCCTACACTCGGGCGGGTAAGGCCGCACCCCCTTCCAACCGACCACGACATAGTGGAGAGCGTATCCGTCTGGTAGTCAGCACTCAACGCTCATTTACCCACTCGGTCTAGACGTTGGAGCAACCTCTTGGTACCATAAGGGTTTAGGGACTTTTATCCAGGGATATCTATAGTACCCCATGTAGAACAAGATTTTCGATATCCAATCCTGCCAACCACGATGTGTCTGTGGAGGCTACGGCCCTGATGTCGCTAGGGCGTACAATAACCATGTCACACAAATGCGGAATGCATGAATCACGCTATCCAGTCATGCAACCAATCCTGCGCATATCGTGCGCTCATGTAGGGCAACACTGCCTAATCAGGAGCCCATAAACAACCTGCCCGAAGGCGTATGCTATGATCAGTCAATCCTCATATCAAGCATACATATGATGCGTATGATCATGGGTCATGAAACTATACTAAACATGTAAATGAGTTATGAACCATTCTTACAATGCAGATGGGCCTGGTAATGGACCCTAAGGAGAGTCGTAATGTGGACATCCAACCAGCATTACGCTCGCAATGTGGACGTCAAACCAACATTGCTTCCCAGGTATGATCTCCTTAAACATCGCTACATAATCGGTATTGGGATTACACATTGCAATGGACCTTAGGTTTTTCCCATTGGGCTTTTCATATATATGTCAAATGGGCCATATCCTATGGGCCTTTTTAATCATCAGATGGGCCACATAAATGGGCCACAACAATGGGTCTCATGTGCATTGCAATGGGTCAAAACCCATGGGCCTTGGATTGCATCAATTGGACCTAGTCACATGAGTCTAATATGTATCAAATGGGCCACACCAATTGGGCCCCCAAATGTATATCAAATGGGCCTCAACCCAGAGGCCTTCAATAAATTAAATGGGTCTAACCCATAGGCCTCGTATGCATATCAAAGTGGGCCTAAACCCCTAGGCCTTACTTATATCGAATGGGCCTACATCCATGGGCTTAAGAATGCAACAAATGGGTCCAATTTCATGGGCCTTGAGGTACATCAAATGGGCCTAGTCCCATGGACTTGCAACACATCAAATGGGCCCAAATTCTTAGGCCTTAAATGAATCAAATGGGCCCAGCCCATAACCTTTTCATAAATTAAATGGGCCTAGCTCAGAAGCCTATTGCAAACCAAATGGGCCTAACCCATATGATATAAAATGTAATATTATATTATATATATTAATATAACAATATATACTATATTAATATAATTTAATTTAAAGAAAATGAAACGTCCAGGCCCTGGACGGCTTGGACATACACCTACATCAAGGGAGGCCCCACACGTGCACACACCCACATGCATACACACGTACACACACCCAGCTGTGCACACACACGCATGCACACTCACACGCATGCACACTCACACGCACGCCCGCCCGCCCGCCCAAAGGGGCCCCACAAACATTTTACTAGACTCCACCGTCCGCTGGATGGTGGAGATAAAACGCATACACTAATGTGGGTCCCAGGTGGGGCCCACTGAAATGTTTATTAAGCCATCCAGACCGCTCGTAAGGTCACACGGTCCTGGGAGAGAGGGAAAAACAAATTTCAGCTTGATCAGGAACTTCTGTGGGCCCTAGGAAAATTTCCAATGGTAAACAATCAATTCTACTGTTTCACGTGGTGTGGGCCACCTGAGTTTTGGATCTGTCCCATTCTTGGAAGGGGGCCACTTTAGAGGGTGGCCCATCTGGTGAACGGTTTGAATGGCATATAAACATCAAGGTGGGGCCCACGGCTGGAGCCGTGGGTCCCTTGTTGGACGCCACTGCCCGCACGCTCCACGGCTGCACGCAGCAGCGTGCAGCGTTGCTCACCTCACCGTCAGAGGCAGAGGCTTGCCTCTGCCATTGAGTTTTAGAAAAAGGGAAGAAAACTCTTTTTCCGGGGTTTTTTGCACGTGGGGCCCGCTTCGCCAAAATCTGTCCCGACCATAGCGTTCAGCGGCTCGAGACCGCCCAAATGAGTCTAGAATTTAAATTTTTTTGATGAAAGGAAATGAAATAAAATGAGAAATTAGTGTTTGAATGGTGATGATGCAATATTTGACACTATGGCCCACCAGGTGATTGGATCAGCTCCAAACTTCTACCCAATGGCTAAAATACCGTGGGTAAGAGGATGGACGGCTTGTATCGAACATAAACATCAGGGTGGGGCCTATGCAAGGGGGCCACCAAAGCTTCTCTTTCACTTCTTCATTTTTCTTCTTTTCTTTAAAAACGTCCAGCGTCCCAGACGCTAGACGGTTACATTGCTATTTTTTTTGAATGGTGGGCCCTGATGAAGTGGGCCACCATTGATGAGTGACATGGATTCAACGTCTAAGGTGGGCCCCACTTGAATAAAAATAATTGCATCAAGGTGGGATCCATTCAAGTGGGCCACAATCCTATATCATAAAAAATAAAATAAAATAAAATAAAAGCAATAAAAGAGAGAGGGAGAGACATGGAGAGTGCGACACGGCTTGTGATGGAGGGACCCCGTCATTATGGGCCCTCCCATACATGAAATTATACATCAAATGGGTCATTTTGCATATGTGACCATCAAAACTAAAGATCAATGATGGGGATCCTTTCCCCACCAATATGGATGGTCTAGACGACCTTTCTAAATGAAAATAAACATCATGATGGGGTCCATGGAGAATGGCCCCATCATGAAATGATCATGATGATCCAAGTGGTCCATTGGCCACAAATAAGGGTCCCAAGTGAGATCCACACCATTGATCGGTGGGCCTCACTTGGTCCACCATAAAAACAAGTAATTCTATCCTATAGAGGCACCCACCGTCTGATCTTCTCGCTCCTAGGGGTTCCTTGGCAACTTGGCTTCAACTTCAATGGTTAAGATGAAGAATGGAGGGTTGAGATGGGAGATTTTGGGGTAGAAAGGTGGGTCACACTTGGAGTTTAGGGAGCTTAAAAAATTCCATACGTATGGAGTCTCTTAGAGCTCATTTGTTGCTTGGAAATTTGAAATGAGAAAGAGAGAAGGAGAGAGAGTGATGTAAGGGAGAGAGAGAGTGATGGATGGATGGGTGAGTGATGGTTGTGTAAGAAAAACTTGACTTTTGTGGCTTTTGTGTAAGAGAGGTATGGGTGGTGAAGACTTTTGTGGCTTTTTGTGTAAGAGAGGTATGGGTGGTGAAGACTTTTGTGGTTGCTTGGGAAAAGGGATGTAAGTGATGTGTACTTGACATGTGATGGATTGATGGGTGATTGATTGATGGGATTGATGTGATTGATGTGACACATCGTAGAGATTCCCTTGGTTTTCGCAACGCGCGGCGTTTCTCGCACCGAACGTTGGCCCATATCTCTTGACCAGGGTATCGTCTTGGCGCGCGAGTCGCGGTATCGGAACCGCAGCGACGGCGCGGTCGCTATGGTATTGGTCACAGGTTGAGTCGACTCGGGTTGATTCGACCGGTAAGACCGCGGAAGTTTACGGACCAAGATACGGGTCTTACAAAAAACCAACAGTTTCAGATTTATGGAGATCTCCCTATGGGAAGATAATAAGCCTTAGATACAAAGGATCTTGAACCATCAAGGAAACCTAGCGAGGGTTTTACTGCCTCGCCAACTTATAAAACGAGAATGCGATAAAGTGCTCGAGGCCCACGACAAACACATTCTATCTTATTTACATTTACCTTTATGTTTATCGTAGCATAATCTAGTCTTAACATAGACCGCTACTGTTTAGTGTTATAACTACAGTACCGTAGGATTATATTAAATACCCATAACCTTATACTACTGGATCCCAATCAACTAAGTTCTTACTTAGGTGATCAATCATTCTGGTCACATCCTACTAACTATTCATCCAGATCGTTTGTATATATAAACAAATTAAGTATTTATCTTTTTATTTTCTCTAACTATTTTTACTTTGTTAATTATAATGAACCACATTTACATATTTATAAAGTTGGCATTGTTTTAGCATTTTTAGTATATATATGTTCATTTTCGTTCTCTTGAGAAATACATTAGTTGCAAGTACCGGTAAAAGAAAAAATTCTTAATGTAAGGAAAAAATAATCTCTCAAGAAACACTAAACTCTTACTATTTTACAAATCACCTAATTGTTGTTTCAATCGGTGGTTAAGACTATAGTTGAATTTTCAAATTCAGTCTAACTCAGTCATCTCAGCTCAAGGTCACTAATGTTCAATCAAACATTAAATCGAGTGCAACTCTAGCATGCCCGCACTTTCTAATCACACATGCAAACCTAATACAGGCACTCAATAACACGTGTGGTTTTTGTGTTTGATTGAATTGTGCAAACAATGACCACATGTTGCTTTGATCATTTCGTGGCAAAGGGAGATTGCACATTATTTCCTTGGAAAGGGCTTATTTACAATGGTAATAAATATAAATAAATTAGCTGGTTTGAAATTTCCAATATCCGTGGGCAAACATTCGTGGCCAAACATGTGGGTCCTTACTCTTGCCCAGGTGGTATACTCTCAGGATTTTCAACTCCTGGTCAAGGGTTCGAGTACCCATAGGTTGTGAAATTCCACCAGCGTCTGCGTGTGGGGTGTGTGTGCGTGTGTAAAAAAAATAATATAAAATGTGGTGTTCTTAATAATTGCAACCACTTCGGAAAATTCGCAGGATGTGGAGCAAAACAAACATGGCGTTAGCGTGTTCGAGGGTATCAAGCAATTGTTCAAAAATAATGATATTTGAGTATGTACCAAATAACTCTTGTAGACATTAGTAGAAATACACATTATTCGGAATAAAAGGTTATGACTTTTGTATTCGTGGTTTTAATACTATTGCCCAAGTCTGCGACAACTCATCCAGTCGACCCGACTCAGCTCCAGTCAACTTGCAGTAATTGATACAGATAAGTCATATCGAACTGCTTTGGATGAGAGAGAGGCGTTTACATGCAATGCTCACGGCACGTTGACAGCATACTGACGCGCATGGTGCGCATCCACGATGCAGAGAGAACCACCTAGTGCATGTGCTAATGATGAGTCACATGCTATAGTGTGCAGTGTCGACCGAGGAGAGAGAAAACGACATGCATGGACGTGGATTGGGTTACCCCTCCAGGACCTCCTCGAGATACTGCAGGAGCTCTGTGGAGCTCACTGTAATGTATATGTTTAATCCACCAGGTCCTGGTTGGGTATTACCCCACCAAATACCCCACCAGGACCTCCTCGAGATACTGTCAGGAGCTCTGTGAAGCTAACTGTAATGTATATGTTTAATCCATGCCGTCCATTCATTTTTACAGATCGTGTTGTCCACATCATAGGAAGTAATAGGGATTGAAAGTCTATTGTTGAAAACTTAATGAGGGCCATCGAAGTTTTGTATCAAGCTAATATTTATGTTTTTCCTTTGTACATGCCTGTGTGACCTTATGAACAGGTTGGATGAAAAATAAATATCACAATGGGCCTTAAAAAGTTTTCAATAGGAGTTCAATCTCCAGTTTCCTATGGTGTGATCTATGCTTATGTCCAAACGTGATATGTCAAAGTAAATGAACATCATATATATATATATATATATATATATATATATATATATATATATATATATATATATACATACACACACACGGAAACGCTCACGTAGGAAACCGAAACGCTCACCTGTGAACTAGTTCATACTTACTACATATGAACTTTTTTAAGAATTCATCATATTTGATGAGTCTCGAAAATCTGAACGGTCCACGTGAAGCAAAACCTCATGAAAGCCCCTGATATGAATTTTTACTTTGATCCGAAACTTCAGTGGGCCATGAATAATGCAAACAGTTTCTTCACTTGATTTGAATTTCTCTTTGCTATGGCCCACCAGAATCTTAAATCAGGGTGAAAATTGACCTCCTAAAGTTTCATGGGATTCCGCATCTTATGGACCGTTCGGATTCGACACCCATGACACGTGCGTAGGTGAGCATGCCTCTCTCTCTCTCTCTCTCTCTCTATATATATATATATCACGTTGATGTCTCCCCTCTTCCTAAAGAGCCCCCAATAGGACTGTATGTCTTTTTCAGTGGGGTAGTACCCAATCCGCGACCCACATACATGAGCAGAAGGGATGCTTTGGCTGGTTAACCCAAGTCGTTTTAGTCCATGAGCCAAAAACAAGACTAATTCAAAGCTTAAGGGAACTACATGAGTCAAAAACAAGACTAATTCAAAGCTTAAGTGAACCACATGGCAGGAAAAAATAAGGATTAAATACTTACTGCTGAAAACTTTTTAGAGCTATAGAAGTTTTGGATTAAGCTGATATTGATATTTTCCCTTCATGCATGACTGCGTGACCTTATGAATAGACTAGACAACAAATAAACATTACTGTAGCCCTAGGTAGGTTTTAACATAGATATCAACCTTATGAATAGATTGGACGGCAAATAAACATTATTGCAGCCCTAGGAAGGTTTCTACCATAGACACCACTATTTATACAGTTTTTTATGATTTGGTCCACTTTGGGCTTTGGAAATGCTTCAATTTTGAGATCATGCCCAAAAATGAGCAGGAAAAATGGTTTGGCATACGGACAAAACACATACATCATGATAGCTCCACAGAACTTTGACACTAGCTAGATGGTGTTGGTGTCGGGTCCCCAGCTATAAAGAGAGTCCAAGGAAAAGTCACCAGCAACCACTTTTTGCTGCTTGGAAATGCTCTTCAGCTCCACCACGATGAATGTGTTTTATCCATGCTGTCTATCCATTTTTCAGCTCAATTTAGTACACGAGCGAAAAAAGTGATACACATCCAAATTTCAAGTGGACCACACCATAACAAACTGCGGTGATTGAATATCTACCAATGAAAACTTCCTACGGCCCACTGCAACGTTTATTTGCCATCCAACCTATTGATAGGTCACATAGACCTGAGTGAAAGGAAAATACAAATATCAGCTCGATCCAAAACTTTTACATCCTCCAAAGAAGTTTTCAACTGTGGGTGTTCAATCACCATTGTTTCCTATGGTGTGGTCCACCTGAGATTTGAATCTGGTTCGTTTTTGAGCTCACGGCCTAAAATGAGATGGCAAAAATGGGTCGACAGCATGAATAAAACAGTTAGATTATGGTGGGTCTGCAGAGCTTTTCCAGCCGCACAATACAAATTCAGCACTGAGGTTTCTTTCAAGCTCAGGAATTATTCCTTCCTCATAAAGTGAAGTACCAGGGCATCAACCAGTAGTGCGCAGTAGCTCTCGCACCCATCTCAGCCACTGTAGAGAATTATTCCATGTGCCTGGTCGGTTGTTTTCGGCCATTCAAACAGCTCTCCCTCCACAGCGGACGCGGATTGCGTACTACCCCCGCCCGTCCCTAGCTCCGAACGGCCAGGTCTGTGGGCGGGCCTACCGTGATGTATCTTTACATCCAAGCCGTCTATCCCTTTTCTCAGATTAATTTAAGGCAACAAAACAAAAATGAGGTAGATCCAACAATCAAATGGACCACACCACAGATGACTTGCATTTAATGCAACTGACATTTAATGCTTTGTGCATTTTAATGCAACCCAGCTTATTATTTAGTATGGTCCACTTGATCGTTGGATCTGCCTCATTTTTGTTTTAATACCTTAAAATAATCTGAGAAAAAAGATTGATGGCTTGGATGTACAGATACATCACGGTGAGCCTGCCCACAGACCTGCCCGTTCGGAGCTAGGGACGGGCGGGGGTACTGCACAATCCGCGTCCCTCCACAACACGGTTGCAGGAAAAGTTCTTTCTTGTTTTCGCATGCACCCACATGCACTTTGTAGTTGCTTTCTTACCGTTACCTTGGTGCATTGCCTCCATTCTTTTTTTGTACCTACAATCTCATCTACCACGGTAGGGTCCATCAGATCCATCGTACGAATGAACCGATTTGTTCGTATGTAGAATCTGAAATTAGTAAGAGGATGTTATGCCGGTTGACGACCATGTGCGTCGTGGTACATAAACAAAGAGAAAATCTTTGATACTCTCGCAGAGTTTGATGGATGGTACACCGCACTTTCTAATTACTTAAAATATGCATAAAAGTTGTTGCTGTTCAACTGAATATGAGGCTACATGTGTTAACAAAGGGCCTTATGTAGTCAAACATGTGCAATTAGAAAAGTGTTAATCATGTAGTCATACTGACTTGAATCGATTAATTGCTTACAATTGCCAAATCAGCTGTATGGTTAGACATATGAAGGTCCAGCCACCAATATTGCAAGAGAAATTTTCAACTGTACGACCAGTATATGGCCCACAACCTTTTTAAACCCACTTGCCTTTTACCTTCCACGAATACTCCCCAGCTATACGGCCCCATTTCTCAGGTCGAAAATGCCCCTGCTTTCCTTTCAGAGACGGATCACCTGGTGCTCGAAGACGAGCGCTTACGCTCCTCGAACTCCCAGTTGTACGAATGGTTCAAAAGATATCAACGTTGCATGGGCTCTATAGTTATGTATTTATTATATCCACAACGTTCATCCGTATTTCGAGATCATTTCAGAGTATTATCAAAAACAAAAAATTATACCCAAAGATCAACTGGACCACACCACAACGAGCAGCGGGAAAATATATTTTCACCGTTAAAAATTTTGTAGGGCCCACCATAACATATATTTTCCATCCAATCTATTCATAAGGACACAAAGACCTGGATGAAGAGGAAAAATAAATTTCATAATGATCAAAAACTTCTGTGACCAATGAAAGGATTTCAATGGTAGACGTTCAATCCTCCACTGCCTTTTACGGTGTGGTCCACTTGATAGCTAGATCTGACTTATTTTTCGTCTCAAGCCTTAATAAGAGTTCGTCAAATAGATGGACGGTTTGGATATAACACATACATTATAATGGGACCCATAAACAACAATAAAATTACAACAGGAAAAAAAAAAAAAATCAGCTTGGCCCGGTCGACCGGGTCGTCGACCCCGACTCGCTGTCCCACTCACCCAGTCGACTGGGTCCAAACCCGATCGACTCCAAATCGCTGTTCCATCTTTGTATTTTTATTTTTTTTTTAAATTTTTTTCTGGGGAGAACTTTTTCTCCCTTAAATTTTTTTCAAATACATAATTATGTAAATATGTATATATAAGTATATAAATTTTTTTTCTATCTCTTAATTCATTTCTTTGTCTATTAATTTAATAAGCATATCTCCTAAACTATAATGAGTTACTTAACGTACCATATATGATTTTGGGGTAGGAGAAGCTAATTTAGCCAACCAATATAGTAATTTTCCAAGATTCCATTGGGTCGATGGTTAAAAATCCACTTCATAGTTAATTCACTTCACTTCACGGCGATTTCCACGCACTTCGCGATTATTTCACTTCACTTCACTGTCATTTCCATGCATTTCACGGTCATTTCTGGTGATTCTGTGTTGATTCACGGTCAATTCGACGCACTTCACGGTCAATTCACTTCACTTCATGGCCATTTCCACGCACTTCGCGGTCAATTCACTTCACTTCACCATCATTTTCATGCATTTCACGGTCATTCTCAGTGATCCGTGTTGATTCACGGTCAATTCGATGCACTTCACGGTCAATTCACTTCACTACACGGCCATTTTCACGCACTTCCCGGTCATTTCACTTAACTTCACCGTCATTTCCATGCATTTCACGGTCATTCCTGGCGATTCCATGTTGATTCACGGTCAATTCGACACACTTCACAGTCAATTCACTTCACTTCACGACCATTTTCACGCACTTCGCGGTCATTTCACTTCACTTCACCATCATTTCCATGCATTTCACGGTCATTCCCGGCGATTCCGTGTTGATTCACGGTCAAATCGACGCACTTCACGGTCATTTCACTTCACTTCACGGCCATTTCCACGCGCTTCGCGGTCATTTCACTTCACTTCACTGTCATTTCCATGCATTTCAAGGTCATTTCCGGCGATTCCGTGTTGATTCAAGGTCAATTCAACGCACTTCACGGTCAATTCACTTCACTTCACGGCCATTTCCATGCACTTTGTGGTCAATTCACTTAACTTCACCGTCATTTCCATGCATTTCACGGTCATTCCCGGTGATTCCGTGTTGATTCACGGTCAATTCAACGCACTTCACGGTCAATTCACTTCACTTCACGGCCATTTCCACGCACTTCGCAGTCATTTCACTTCACTTCACTGTCATTTCCATGCATTTCATGATCATTCCCGGCGATTCCGTGTTGATTCACGGTCAATTCGACGCACTTCATGGTCAATTCACTTCACTTCACGGCCATTTTCATGCACTTCGGGGTCAATTCACTTCACTTCACCGTCATTTTCATGCATTTCACGATCATTCTCGGCGATTCCATGTTGATTCACGGTCAATTCGACGCACTTCACGGTCAATTCACTTCACTTCACGGCCATTTCCATGCACTTCGGGTCATTTCACTTCACCGTCATTTCCATGCATTTCACGGTCATTCCCGGCGATTCCGTGTTGATTCACGGTCAATTCGACGCACTTCACGGTCAATTCACTTCACTTCACGGCCATTTCCACGCACTTTGCGGTCATTTCACTTCACTTCACCGTCATTCCATGCATTTCACGGTCATTCCTGGCGATTCCATGTTGATTTACAGTCAATTCGACACACTTCACGGTCAATTCACTTCACTTCCCAGCCATTTCCACGCACTTAGCGGTCATTTCACTTCACTTCACTTCACGGCCATTTCCACGCACCGTGAAAGTGAAGGGAATTGACCGTGAAATGTATGGAATTGGCCGTGAAATGAAATGAATGAAATTGACCACGAACTGATTGAAATTAGCCACGAAGTGAATGAAATGAATTTTCGACCATCAACCTGATGGAATCTTGGAAAATAAGTAGGTTGTTTAGCTAAAGTAGCATCTCCTACCCCCAAATCCTGGTACGTCAAGTAGCTCAATGTGGTTTAAGAGATATATTTATTAAATGAATAAAGAACGAAATGAATAAAAAAAGAGAATTTTCTTTTTATATGCTTATATATACATATTTATATATGTATTAGAGAAAATTGTAGGGGAGAAAAAGTTCTCCTTGTCAAAAACAAAAAGAAAAAAGAAAAAAAAGTACAAAGGTGAAAAAAAAGTACAGAGGTTTGCATGAATACATCCCAACATACTGCAATGTGATAAGTCAGGTCTTTTTTCCTTTAAATCTGGATTGTCTTCCAGTTGATCCAAACCATATATATGATGAGTCCGGACTTAAGTTGCGGATAAGCTATAAATAAAATATCGTAAATTTAATCATTTCAACCATTTGAAATTTTGTTCTTTTGCTTTGAAAATGGACGGTCACCATCCTTTGTGTAATCAAAGGGTCGAAAACATTCAATATAGAATTCCGTTTACGTTCACGGTCATTTTGATGCACTTCACGGTCAATGCACTTCACTTCACGGCTATTTCGATGCACTTCACGATCAATTCTCTTCACTTCACGGCCATTTCCATGCATTTCACGATCATATCCGGCAATTTCGTTTACGTTCACGGTCATTTCGATGCACTTTACGGTCAATGCACTTCACTTCAAGGCCATTTCGATGCACTTCACGATCAATTCTCTTCACTTCACGGAAATTTCCATGCATTTCACGATCATATCCGGCAATTTCGTTTATATTCACGGTCATTTCGATGCACTTCACGGTCAATGCACTTCACTTCACGGCCATTTTGATGCACTTCACAATCAATTCTCTTCACTTCACGGCCATTTCCATGCATTTTACGATCATATCTGGCAATTTCGTTTATGTTCACGGTCATTTCGATGCACTTCACGGTCAATGCACTTCACTTCACGGCCATTTCGATGCACTTCACGGTCAATTCTCTTCACTTCACAGCCATTTCCATGCATTTCACGATCATATCCAGCAATTCCGTTTACGTTCACGGTCATTTCGATGCACTTCATGGTCAATGTACATCACTTCACGGCCATTTCGATGCACTTCACCATCAATTCTCTTCACTTCACAGCCATTTCCATGCATTTTACGATCATATCCGGCAATTCCGTTTACGTTCACGGTCATTTCGATGCACTTCACGGTCAATGCACTTCACTTCACAGCCATTTCGATGCACTTCACAATCAATTCTCTTCACTTCTCGGCCATTTTCATGCATTTCACGATCATATCCGGCAATTCCGTTTACGTTCACAGTCATTTCGATGCACTGCACGGTCAATGCACTTCACTTCACGGCCATTTCGATGCACTTCACCATCAATTCTCTTCACTTCATGTTAACTCCCCAAGTGCAGGGTTGTGATGTAGTAATAAACTCGGTAAGACCGAGGTCGAATCCCAAGGGACTGAAACTTGTACGTAATTTAAAATTAAGTAGAATTAGAACTAGACCAAGATGAAATCTAACTGAATGTAATTTGAGGAATAATGGTGAAAATATTAATCTAAAACTTATAAGAGAAATCAGAGGTAAGAAAACTAGGGATTCAGAGGATCCACTTGTAGAGATCAGGGAGGTCTTATGCCTGTTTTATAGAAATTAATTGAACTGTCATTGATATAGTTTTCAAGAGATGAAAGGTATATGAATTAGAATGGATTCCATCACCAAACCATGTCCAAGAGACTATGGCAAACAACAGAATTAAACTAATTACCAACCAATCACATGTATGAAGATTAGAAAGGGTTCCGACATCCGACCATGCCCAGGAGACTATGGTGAACAACAGGGCTTCCTGACGTCATAAACATAAAGGAAAGGGACATGCTCAAAGCCATTGCAGACCCATTGTAATTTCAGTCACAACAGACCATTAAAGACTAAAAACATTTCATTAATAATCAACTAAAATCAAACTCGGTTCTCAAATTAAATCAAAGGCATAAGTAAAATCCCCCATTACGCTACAAGCTTCACCTCTTAGCCCTATCTAAGAGGTTTAACAACACATGATTGGGCTAATTTCTAAATAAATAAATAAAATAAAAATAAATGAAACAAAGGAGAGAAAAAACTTCTGCTAGAGACAGCTCCACGTCCAGGCCCAGATCTCCTCTTCCTCTTTGTGATGCCCCCCAGCCAAGCTCCATCCAATCTCCTTTTAAAGCTCCAAGAAGTCGGTCGGTTTGCTGGAGTGCCAAATTCCTGGAGTCGGTGCGGAAAGAAATCTTCTTTACGCAGCACCGCTGTGTGCATAGGAAACCACAAGCCAACTTGCGTTTTAGTCTGGCGAGGCCCATTAAGCTGACGTCTGACGAATCCAATCCATTCATTGTATTTGCCTCGAAAAACCCATTAAGAACATGTATTTTTGCTCGAGTTTGGTGCAACCAATCAGGATTTTGACTGTACCGTCCATTCGTGCGTTTACATGAGATTTGCCCGTGTGGGCATGTATTGGAGCAAAAGGGAATCTTGTCTGGGGTCATCCCCATCCCGTGGAGCCTATGAACGGTCCAGATGGACCATCAGATCAACGGTGGTGGGCCACGAAGCTTTGTCCGTAAGTTCTGTGCGAAACAGAGCTTCCGCAAACGTCTCTGACGGTTTCACTGGCTCTCCTATTGAAGCCAGATGAACAATCCACTCCGTCCATTGGTTCTGGGATGAGAAACCGTCCAGAGATGTGCAATTTTGGATCGTTTTAAGTGTGGCCCATTGTATATTTTCCTTTGCCGTTCATCATACATTTAACGGTTAAGGTTTGGCAAAAGCTTGCATGGTATCAAAAAGACACCTAGGTGAGGGTTACACCCCCCCTATGGATGCAATAGACGGTCCCGATTTCTGAACTTCGAGATGTGTGGGCCCCACTACATGAAAACGGCGGACGCTGGTGCGTCCGCTGTTTGAAACAGAGATGGAGAGTGACATCGTCGGTCAGCTCAACGCTGACCGACTGAAGCTTTTGCAGTGCACGGCTGGCGTGCGTGCACTTTGTGCATGCACAGCCCCATATGGGGTCCATCATGATATATGTATGCAATTTGCTCCGTCCATCCTGTTTGTCATATTATGTTGACCGTTGATAAGAATTTTGAGGCAGTTCCAGATATCAGGTGGGCCCAAAATCAACATATTCGGGGCTGATCTGTATGTTGAGCCACTTTTAGAGAGATCCATCAGCTGAAATTTGACTTGTACGGTTAATTTCTTGTCCTCAGGCCACGTATGAAGTTTCGAACCGAATGGATGGTGGGAAACATGTGATCTTTCATTCTGGATGAGTTTTAGGCCATTTGAGCTTCAGTTCTTTGATTTTTTTCTGATCCCTGGCGTTGATCTTGGTCCCCTGGAGTCCGTATCTTGCCTTGGTGTCATCAGGGTGTTAAATTCATGCTTTAAACATCCTTTTTCAGTCCCCGCTTGTAAATCCACCTTGCAGCACAAACATGATTAAACCAGGCCGTTAAACAGTATCATATGTGTAAAATCAGGTAATTACTAGGGTCTGATATGCAATATTTGACCCTCAACACAACCCCCAACCAGCATTTTGCTAGTTCCGAGCAAAATATGTGAAAAATAAGTTGAGAATTACAGGATAATTTTCTATGAAATCGGGTGATATTTTGAAAAAAAATGACTTAGATACGAGAAATCTAAGATTCATGAATGTTGAAAATTACTTTCTCCCGGACTCAAACACACAGAAAACTTCATAGTCAAGTTCAAGGTATTAATCCATAAATTAGAAAAGATTCTAAACATTGAGTTCATGGGTGTATAGTGTAATCTCAGCTTATCAATATTAAGATTCAATTCGTTCTTCCATGATATCATTGGTAGCCAACAAGAGAATTCATGATAACTAAAACAAGTACACCAAAACTTGCCTCATAAATCATCTTTTCATTCTTTCAGTTTTTTGATTTTTTTCATTAAAATTAACGTCAAGAAGGGGAATCAAATCCTCACCTATAGGGAGCAAACCTACGGCAAAGGTTGTACACCCAACCCTTTTCACATATCATTCATGGGGAATCAAATCCTCACCTGTAGGGAGCAAACCTATGGTATAGATTATTCACCCAACCCTTTCTAGAGGTATCTATAATAATTATTATTTTTCATATCAATCTTGTTAGGCAAATGTATCAGGCTAGTTCCTTTCATACTTTAATGATTACCAAATTAACCCTTCAATATCAGACTGAAACCTTAATGTGAAAGCGAGATGTGACACGTGAACTCATGACTCAATCAATGTTTACAACATCTAAACTTGGATTAATAATTCGATCTTAATTGTGAAATTTAATAGATATTGAATCCTAGAGTCCGAAATTATCAACATCACTTATCTTGAACTTCTAAATCCAGGATATCTATCAAAATCACTTTGAATTCATAAAAATTTTCAGTTTTTTTTTTCAAGACCAAGAAAACACTAATTAGGTTACCTAATCTCTCACCCCCAACCAAAAATCTAGATTGTCCTCAATGTAAAAGAAATAAGCATGCAAAGCACAGGGGACAACGAAAGTAAAAGAGAAGTGATGGGAGGATAGTACCTGAATAACGAATCGAGATAGATTTTTCAAGAGATCGCTGGGAGCTTGTCAGCTAAGAGAGAAAAAAAAACAAAAATAACAACGAATAAAATTCTACCTATACCACTTTCGTAGGTGCTCTCGATTTCATTTAGCGTATGCAACAAGCCTTTAAACCCCTAGGTTACCTCTAGTGGACGAGTTGTAGTCTCGTGAGGGTTTGCAGTAATGTTACCCACAAACATTGAACTAACTAACTAAAAATCTGGGTTGCCTTCCAGGAGCGCTAAGTTTACCGTCTTCAGCCAGACAATTAAAGCAACAATCCTAGTCCTATGAAAGCGATAAACCTACCTATACCTCCATCAGATTAGGAGATCAGTCCTGGTAAACAGGAGCAATCAGAGGCAGGGACATGTCCTCTGAATCAAATGTCTCGACAAATGGCTTTAATCGATGTCCATTTACTTTAAACTCCTTGCCATTGTCGGGATCTCTTACTCGACGGCCCCATGAGGATAAGCAGTAACAATAATGTAAGAACCGGTCCAATGAGATCGAAGCTTACCCGAAAAAGATGTAGTCAAGAATTGTATAAAAGGACTTTCTGACCTGGCGTGAATGATTTTCGTAGAATATGTTGATCATGAAATGCCTTCATCCTGTCCTTGTAAATTCTCGAGTTATCGTACGCATCGTTCCGGATTTCTTCAAGTTCATTTAACTGAAGTTTGCGTAGTGAGCCAGCGCTGTCTAGATTGAAATTTAGATTTTTAATCGCCCAATATGCTTTATGTTCCAATTCCACAGGCAAGTGACAGGCCTTCCCATAGACAAGTCTAAAGGGAGATGTTCCAATAGGGGTTTTAAAAGTAGTACGGTACGCCCATAAGGCATCAGTCAATCGGATTGACCAATCCTTACGATCAGGGTTAACCGTTTTCTCTAAGATATGTTTGATCTTCCTATTGGAAATCTCAGCTTGTCCACTTGTCTGTGGATGGTATGGGGTGCTCACCTTATGAGAAATACCGTATTTCTTCATTAAGCTCTTAAATGGTCTATTACAAAAGTGTGAGCCCTTGTCACTAATGATGGCTCGAGGCGTCTCGAACAGCGACATGATATTTTCTTTTAAGAACTTAATGACCATGCGATAGTCATTTTTGCAGCACAGAATTGCTTAGACCCATTTAGTGACATAGTCTACGGCGAGAAAAATATATAGATTTCCAAATGATTGGGGGAATGGTCCCATGAAATCAATGCCCCAGCAATCAAATGCTTCAATGATAAGGATGAGATTCAAAGGCATCATATTTCGACGGGACAATGCTCCTAATTTTTGGCAATGCTCACAAGCTTTGCAAAACTCATGAGTGTCCCTGAACATAGTGGGCCAGTAAAAGCCACACTGTAAAATCTTAGTCGTTGTCTTTTTAGCAGAAAAGTGACCACCACAGGCCTGTGAGTGATAGAAGGAGATGACACTCTGATGCTCATCGTCTGGCACACATCTCCTTAAGATTTGGTCTGGGCAATATTTAAACATATATGGATCGTCTCAGAAAAAGTTACGCACCTTGGTAAAGAATTTCTTCTTATCTTACGATGTCCAATGTGTCGGTATTGAACTTGTAGCAAGATAATTAGCAATATCAGCGAACCAAGGTGAATGGGAGACTCTAAACAGTTGTTCATCAGGGAACATATCATTAATATGAGTCGCCTCAAGGGAATCAGAGGTATTAAGGCGAGAAAGGTGATCGGCCATTACGTTCTCTACTCCCTTTTTGTCTTTAATTTCCAAATCAAATTCTTGGAGTAGAAAGATCCATCGTATCAGGCGGGGCTTAGAATCATTCTTAGAAAGAAGATACTTAAGTGTCGCATGATCTGTGTAGATGATGATCTTAGATCCGATTAGGTAAGATCTAAATTTGTCCAAAGCGAACACTACGACTAAGAGTTCCTTTTCCGTAGTCGAGTAGTTCACTTGGGCAGGATTTAGAGTCCTACTTGCGTAGTGAATAACGTAAGGCCACTTATCTTTTCTCTGGCCTAGAACCGCTCCAAGAGCATAATCAGAGGCGTCGCACATAAGTTCAAAAGGAAGACTCCATTCGGATGGCTGCATGATAGGTGCAGTGGTTAACATGCCCTTAAGCTTAGTGAAAGCTTCTTGGCACTTCTCAGTCCACTCGTATGGTGTATCCTTTTGAAAAAGATTACATAAAGGACGAGAGAGGAGACTAAAGTCCTTTATGAATCGTCTGTAGAATCCTGCATGTCCTAAGAAGGATCGCACGTCTCTGATGTTCTTGGGTGGAGGTAGGTTAGAGATAAGATCAATTTTTACCTTATCTACCTCGATTCCTTTGGACGAGATGATGTATCTAAGGACAATTCCCTTCTGAACCATGAAATGACACTTCTCCCAATTAAGTACCAGATTCTTTTCTTCACATCTTTTCAGCACACATTTAAGACTTGCTAAGCACTCGCTGAAAGATGAACTGAAAATAGAGAAATCGTCCATGAAGACCTCTAAATATTTTCCCACCATGTCAGAAAAGATACTCATCATACATCGCTGAAAGGTGGCAGGGGCATTACATAGCCCGAATGACATCCTTCTGTAAGTAAAGGTGTCATAGGGACATGTAAATGTGGTCTTTTCCTGGTCCTTAAGGGTGATTTCAATCTGATTATAACCTAAATACCTGTTAAGGAAACAGTAATAGGAATGACCAGCTAGCCTTTCTAAGATTTGATCAATGAAGGGCAAAGGAAAGTGGTCTTTCCTCGTGACGGTATTCAGCTTTCTGTAGTCAATGCACATTCTCCAACCAGTAGTAACTTTGGTTGACACAAGTTCGTTATTGGCATTGGCTACGATGGTGATCCCGGACTTCTTAGGAACCACCTGAGTTGGACTCACCCATTGACTATCGGATATGGGGTATATGATGCCCACTTCCAATAGTTTGAGAACTTCGGCCTTAACCACTTCCTTCATGTTTGGATTTAATCAACGTTGTGATTGCCGAACAGCCTTTGTATTATCCTCAAGATATATGCGGTGAGTACAAATCGATGGGTTAATTCCCTTGAGGTCCGCTATCGTCCATCCAAGAGCTCCCTTATGCTCAATGAGAGTAGATATCAGCATACTCTCCTGTTCTTTCTCCAGGTGGGCAGAGATCACCACCAGATATGTCTCATCTTGACCTAAATAGACATATTTCAAATCAGAGGGCAAAGATTTTATGTCAAGCTTCGGTGGCTTGAGGTTAGACGGTAGAGGCACTACATCAGTTTAGGACAATTCTTCAATTTGTGGCCTCCATCGGTTAACCTCAAGTACCGGTGCAGTATCAAACATGACACACGTCTCCCTAATTATATCATCATCAAGATCATGGGAGTGGGCCAGGCACGTCTCTAGAGGATCAGAGGATAAGGTGAGAGGTGTTCTATCTTCTACAAAAGAATCAATCATGTTAACATCGTGGAAATCGTCATCATCCTCTGAGTTGCTGCCGTTATTGAAAAAGATATTCGATTTCAATGTCAAATTTTTAAAAGACATAATCATAACACCATTCCTGCAATTGATAATTGCATTTGAAGTGGACAGGAATGGACGACCAAGGATGACGGGAATCTTAGTGCTCGTGTCATTGATGGGTTCGGTGTCCAAGATGATAAAATCAACAGGGTAGTAGAATCTATCAACCTGGACCAACACATCCTTGATGATCCCTCTTGGTACACGAACAGAATGATCAACAAGTTGTAGTGTGGTTCGAGTGAGTTTTAATTCACCCAAGCCTAACTGTTGGTATACCGAGTAGGGAATTAGATTGACGCTCGCTCCTAAGTTAAGAAGTGCGTGATCAATTCGATAGTTCCCAATTACACATGATATGGTTGGGCAATCGGGATCTTTGAATTTTTACGGCATGTCTTGTTTCAGGATGACACTCACTTTCTCAGTTAAGGAAATTTTCTTTTGAACACTTTTTTATCGTTTGGTCGTGCATAAGTCTTTTAGGAATTTAACATATAAAGGTATCTGTTTTACTACATTAAGCAGAGGAATATTGACTTTCACTTGTTTCAACACCTCTAGGATATCCTGAGAGTTAGATAGACTTTTTGGTTCAACCAACCGTTGGGGAAACGGAGCAATGGCTTCTCTAGAGGTTTCGATTCAAATTTTTATGGGGCGTCACTAGATCCATCATTGTTGTCCTCTTCTGGTTCTTGAGGCTTTTCGGGCCTAACCGGAAGGGTTTTATCAATAACCTTCCCACTCCTAAGAGTGGTGATGGATTTAGCGTGCCCCATTTGATTTGAAGAGCTGGGATCACTAACTCCATAATGCGGTTTAGGATTGGGAAGAGGTTGAGCTGGGAAGCTCCCCTTGTTTCCAATCATATTTTCAGCCTTAAGTTCATGTATTGCTTTTGTAAGGTCTTGAAAGGCTTGCATCATACCCTGATTGAAAAGCTCTTGCTTTTGAAAATGTTTTAGGACTAAATCCTCTTGAGGTTGCTCTTGAGTTGGATTTTGGTTTAGGAAACCTTGAGGTGTAGCCGTTGGTCCATTCCTCCAACTGAAATTTGGATGATTTTTCCAACCAGGATTGTATGTATTAGAGGGTGGTCCATTGAAAGGTCTTTGATAGTTATTTACGGCATTAGATTGTTCATTCAATACTTCTCGAAAGACAGGTATTGAAGGACAATTTTCAGTAGTATGAATGTTGCAATCACAGATACCGCAAACACTTTTATTAACCTTTTCCTTCTTTCCTTCCATGGCTTCAAATTTTCTGATGAAATTAGCCACCTTAGCGTTAAGATCATCATCCTCTTTAAGGAGATATATTCCTCTTTTTTTCCTTGAATGAGTTGGCCTAAACGTAGCGTTCGCCCTTAGGTAATAGTCCCATGATTGTGTTTTTTCAACGAGACTATCGAGGTAATCCCATACCTCGTCGACATTTTTATTGATGAAATCTCCGTTACACATTGTCTCGACCATTTGACGCATGAAAGATGTTAGCCCATCATAGAAAAAATTCGTAATGCGCCATATTTCAAAGCCATGTTGTGGGCATGTATTAACCAGATCCTTGAACCTTTCCCAACATTGGAAGAATGTTTCATCTTCCTTTTGGACAAAGTTCATGATTGCTCTCCTGAGGGTAATTGTCTTATGATGTGGGAAAAATTTCTTTATAAATTCCCTCTGCATATCATTCCATGTGCCAATGAACCTAGGACGCAGTGAATGTAACCACGTCTTGGCTTTTTCTTTCAAGGAAAATGGGAAGAGTTTCAGCCTAATTGTATCTTCAGATACATTAGGGAAATATAAGGTGCCTATGATTTCGTCGAACTCTTTTAGATGCAAGTATGGTTCTTCAGATTCAAACCCATGGAACTTGGGAAGGAGTTGGATAACCCTTGGCTTGATATCCATATGTTCTGTATTCGCAGAAAAAATCATACATGAGGGCGTACTCACCCCCACCGGTTGTAAATAATCTCGTAAAGTACGAGGCGGGGGTGCGTGGTGCACCTCATTCTCATTATGTACTTCTTAAACCCTAGGTTGGGGTAGTGCTTGAGGTTGATTTTCAGCCATAACCTCCTCTGTCTCAGGAGAATTCAAGTGGTGTCTAGTCCTGCGATGGACAGTCAACCCCTCAACTAATCCTCCTTCAGTCACGAGACGTCGAGTGTTGTCACGTGCCCACTGGGGCATAAAATACACTCAGCCCTCGATTTAAATTCTACCTAGACCTAAGAGAAAAGAAGTAGAAATATAGAAAATAAAAGGAAAAGATGGAAAGAAGTTACCAAATTTGGAGTCCTAGGTTAAGAATCTGCAAAACAAAACAAAATAAGTTAGTTTCTAAGAATAGAAAGTCCTAATTAAAAGTAAATTAATTTCTAGAGAAAAGAAGAAATTCTAAAGAAAGAAGAATTAGAAAGAGCTTACTAAATTAGAAGCTTCCTACAAAACAGAAAAATTGAGTTAGTTCTAAAAATCAGATAGAATGAAAAATAGCAAGTTTCTAAAGTTAGGAAAAATTTCTAACAAGGAAAATAACCAAGCTTCTAAACCTAGAATTAGAAAATTCTAAAAAGAAAATCTAATCTTAAACTAATCCTAAAACTAATTAATTTCAGAAAAACGTAGCCGACAATCCCCGGCAACGGCACCAAAAACTTATTCACTCCCCAAGTGCAGGGTTGTGATGTAGTAATAAACTCGGTAAGACCGAGGTCGAATCCCAAGGGACTGAAACTTGTATGTAATTTAAAATTAAGTAGAATAGAACTAGACCAAGATGAAATCTAACTGAATGTAATTTGCGGAATAATGGTGAAAATATTAATCTAAAACTTATAAGAGAAATCAGAGGTAAGGAAACTAGGGATTCAGAGGATCCACTTGTAGAGATCAGGGAGGTCTTATGCCTGTTTTATAGAAATTAACTGAACTGTCATTGATATAGTTTTCAAGAGATGAAAGGTATATGAATTAGAATGGATTCCATTACCAAACCATGTCCAAGAGACTATGGCAAACAACAGAATTAAACTAATTACCAACCAATCACATGTATGAAGATTAGAAAGGGTTCCGACATCCGACCATGCCCAGGAGACTATGGTGAACAACAGGGCTTCCTGACGTCATAAACATAAAGGAAAGGGACATGCTCAAAGCCATTGCAGACCCATTGTAATTTCAGTCACAACAGACCATTAAAGACTAAAAACATTTCATTAATAATCAACTAAAATCAAACTCAGTTCTCAAATTAAATCAAAGGCATAAGTAAAATCCCCCATTACGCTACAAGCTTCATCTCTTAGCCCTATCTAAGAGGTTTAGCAACACATGATTGGGCTAATTTCTAAATAAATAAATAAAATAAAAATAAATGAAACAAAGGAGAGAAAAAACTTCTGCTAGAGACAGCTCCACGCCCAGGCCCAGATCTCCTCCTCCCTCCTTGTGATGCCCCCCAGCCAAGCTGCTTCCAATCTCCTTTTATAGCTCCAAGAAGTCGGTCGGTTTGCTGGAGTGCCAAATTCCTGGAGTCGGTGCGGAAAGAAATCTTCTTTACGCAGCACCGTTGCGTGCATAGGAAACCACAAGCCAACTTACGTTTTGGTCTGGCGAGGCCCATTAAGCTGATGTCTGACGAATCCAATCCGTTCATTGTATTTGCCTCGAAAAACCCATTAAGAACATGTATTTTTGCTCGAGTTTGGTGCAACCAATCAGGATTTTGACTGTACCGTCCATTCGTGCGTTTACATGAGATTTGCCCGTGTGGGCATGTATTGGAGCAAAAGGGAATCTTGTCTGGGGTCATCCCCATCCCGTGGAGCCTATGAACGGTCCAGATGGACCATCAGATCAACGGTGGTGGGCCACGGAGCTTTGTCCACAAGTTCTGTGCGAAACAGAGCTTCCGCAAACGTCTCTGACGGTTTCACTGGCTCTCCTATTGAAGCCAGATGAACAATCCACTCCGTCCATTGGTTCTGGGATGAGAAACCGTCCAGAGATGTGCAATTTTAGATCGTTTTAAGTGTGGCCCATTGTATATTTTCCTTTGCCGTTCATCATACATTTAACAGTTAAGGTTTGGAAAAAGCTTGCATGGTATCAAAAAGACACCTAGGTGAGGGTTACACCCCCCCTATGGATGCAATAGACGGTCCCGATTTCTGAACTTCGAGATGTGTGGGCCCCACTACATGAAAACGGCGGACGCTGGTGCATCCGCTGTTTGAAACAGAGATGGAAAGTGACATCGTCGGTCAGCTCAACGCTGACCGACTAAAGCTTTTGCAGTGCATGGCTGGCGTGCGTGCACTTTGTGCACGCACAGCCCCATATGGGGTCCATCATGATATATGTATGCAATCTGCTCCGTCCATCCTGTTTGTCATATTATATTGACCGTTGATAAGAATTTTGAGGCAATTCTAGATATCAAGTGGGCCCAAAATCAAAATTTTCGGGGCTGATCTGTATGTTGAGCCACTTTTAGAGAGATCCATCGGCTAAAATTTGACTTGTACGATTAAAATCTTTTTCCTCAGGCCACGTATGAAGTTTCGAACCGAATGGATGATGGGAAACATGTGATCTTTCCTTCTGGATGAGTTTTAGGCCATTTGAGCTTCAGTTCTTTGATTTTTTTCTGATCCCTGGCGTTGATCTTGGTCCCCTGGAGTCCGTATCTTGCCTTGGTGTCATCAGGGTGTTAGGTTCATGCTTTAAACATCCCTTTCAGTCCCCGCTTGTAAATCCACCTTGCAGCACAAACATGATTAAACCAGGCCGTTAAACAGTATCATATACGTAAAATCAAGTAATTACTAGGGTCTGATATGCAATATTTGACCCTCAACACTTCACGGCTATTTCCATGCATTTCACGATCATATCCGGCAATTCCATTTACGTTCACAGTCATTTCGATCCACTTCACAGTCAATGCACTTCACTTCACGGCCATTTCGATGCACTTCACGATCAATTCTCTTCACTTCACGGCCATTTCCATGCATTTCACGATCATATCCGGCAATTCCATTTACGTTCACGGTCATTTCGATGCACTTCACGGTCAATGCACTTCACTTCACGGTCATTTCGATGCACTTCACGATCAATTCTCTTCACTTCACGGCCATTTCCATGCATTTCACGATTATATCCGATAATTCTGTTTACGTTCACGGTCATTTCGATGCACTTCACGGTCAATGCACTTTACTTCACGGCCATTTCGATGCACTTCACGATCAATTCTCTTCACTTCACGGCTATTTCCATGCATTTCACGATCATATCCGGCAATTTCGTTTACGTTCACGGTCATTTCGATGCACTTCACGGTCAATGCACTTCACTTCACGGTCATTTCCAAGCACTTCACGATCAATTCTCTGCATATAACGCAATGACAATTTGAAACATGCATGAACAAAATGATGGTGATAAATTTATGAACTCAAACCTGCTCCTGTAGTGCTTCTTTCAATTGGGAAACCAGAGTGACCCTGGATTCTTCAATTGACTTTAGTGCTTCTTTCAACTGAAAAACCTGCTCTTGTAGTGCTTCTTTACCCACTGCATTTGCAGGGATTGCAATCTTAAGGGTGGAGGGCAATCTGCAAAATGCACAACATAGAAGCAAATAAATAAGCTGAAAAAGAGAACAGGAACATAAACAAAGACTATGATAGGAGATACTGACCCTGAATATGACTTTGATGAATCTGGGAAAATCAATCCATATCCATTCTCTCCACCCTTCATATAGTTCAAATTCCAGAAAAAGAAAAGGAAAGTAAGCTCATCAAGGGATTAGAATATTTTATTGGAAAATATATATAAATGTAGCATTTCACATGCAGAAATAAAACCAGCCATAGTAGTTCTACTATTTATGACCACACTGAGTAGTCGTGTTTAAAGAAAATGTTGGAAATAGGCCTATCAATTTTTGAGCATGAATCAATTACTAAAATTTACCAATTTTTGGAGAAAAAAGTACAATGAATCCCCTTTTCTTCTTTTAAGAAAAAATTGGTGGTGTGTGTGTGTCATGTGTGTAAGTGATCCAGATTCCAGGGTTCAATCCCTGGTAGTGTTGCCTTTCCCAGAAAAAATAAAAAAAACATTGGTTGAGGAATGCTAGGCAGAACTGATGGTGCAGAGAGATTGCCTGAGTACAAGGAATCAGCACCAGGAGCACTGCGAGCACCTTCCTTGTCTTTTAAAACATAATCTCTAAGCCTCAAAACAATCTGAACAAGTGTAACTCTCATACAACCAACCTCTCCAATCACCTGAATGGGCAAGATCAAAAGCAAATTAAGTAATCATTAAATGCATGGAAATGGCCGTGAAGTGGAAATAGACCTCCACTAGTTCACCACCCTCTTCAGCACATCTTAGTTTTTCATATTTTGAGATGAGAACATCAGCTTTTGTACTCTTGCACATCTCATTTATAATAGCACCGTTCTTGCCAATGAGACAGCCAATAGTCTTAGATGGAACAAGAATGCGAATGTTGATAGTGTCATCATCATCATTGTCATTGATCTTTCCTTGCAGCAGTAGAACAGCTTTAACAGCAGTAGATAAGTAACGTGATCAGCACAAATAATTTTTTTAAAAAAAAACTATGGAAAATAAATTTTTTTCTTAAAAAAAAAACTATGAAAGTTTAAGTGGATAAGCTATTCACTTTTTAGAATCTGATGATAACTTTGCAAATACTCAAGGCCTCAAGAAACCAAGTAAGCTATTCACCCAACTCAAAACTTATTGGATCAAGCACTTCATCCCAGATAGCCCACATACCTTCTAACATAGTTGTGTAACTCATTGACTCAACTCAAAACTTGTATGAGTTGAGTACAAGTGAACTTGACTTGGCAAAATTTCAAGCTGAGTCATTAGAAAACTCAATCATTAGAAAACAGTGGATTCATGAATGCCTACACAAGTGGGCCGCATGACAAAAAATAGTGGATATTGAATGCTTAAACAAAGGTAAACAGTCGGGGTTGACCCCGACTCTCTGGACAGTTACCCAGTTGACCCCAATTTTTTAAATTTTAGTGAAATGGGGTCGACTGGGTCCAAACCCGGTCGACCGTGTAACTGTCCAGAGAGTTGGGGTCGACCGGGAATGACCCGGTCGACCCCGACTGTTTACCTTGGCACCACATCAGATGTGGACTGTGGGTTGTAATTCCCCACAATTATCAATTGATAGTATCATCCAATTGGGAGTTTTTGAGGCATGCCCATCAGATGATTGGACCCAACAGATGAATGGATTAGGTTGCTAAAGACAGCCCCAGCCTGTACAATTGCTAGGTCAAAAAAAAAAAAAAAACCATTTCTTTCAATCAAGCATCATCTGATACTTCATTCAATTAAACATGGTGAAATACAAAGAAGTGAAAGTTTTTTTTTTAAGAGTACCTTGGTGTGAAACACGTTCTTTGGAGACAAGTCTTCAAGATCTCAAATTTATCAATGCATCCACGTCCTCTTAGAAAAAGAAAACCGCTCACCTTGAGTAATGGATGATAGAAGATGTAATGTGATGGTCGGATGGGGATTCTACGGAGATTTTATGGAGATTTCACGAAGAAAATGGGTGAAAATAGGGATTAGGGATGGCAGGGAGAGTTCAGACGTGTATTTGCGTGTAAGGGAGTACATGCAGTCATATTTTTAGAGTAAGGGCATTTTCGTCATGTACAGAGGCGTCCGTACAGCAGAGACTTATTTTTGGAAGCTTAAAAAGCAGTGGACTTCAAAAGGTTGGTGGGCCATATATGGGTCGTACAGTTGGAAATTTCTCATATTGCAATGATAGTTGATAGTTGATTTGGAAGGGGAGGGTTAGTCTTTTAATGAGATTTGTTTTTTGGTCTTGAGCTAATGACTTTTCTTTCAACGATGATCGCGATTTCCAAGTTTCTCAATAATGCAATAATAGACAAATAAAATTAAAAATAAATGCTATATCGTTGATTTTATTGATTTGCAAGCTTGTGATTACAATTAGCAAAAATATAAAGTGGAGAAAAGAAAATATAAATTATTATCGACCGTCAATATGTACAAACAGTTGAGGTGTGTGGTCAGCAGGATGTGACCTGTGTGATCTTCCAATTATAGACTTAGTTGATTGGGGGATCCGACGATGGTGGTCATAGATATTTATACTACTCCTAAGGCGTATTGCAGCAATGACACTAGATAGTAGCGGATTTAAGATAATCTAAACTCACAGTAGGGCTGGACAAATGTGGAGAAACTAAGGCTAAAATTAAAATAAACAACGTTACGCTGTTTAAAGAGATTGTGTGTGTGTGTGTGTGTGTGTGTGTGTGTGTGTGTGTGTGTGTGTGTGTGTGGGTGGGTGAGGGCCTAGAGCTCTTCATTGAATGTTACTTTTATAGGCTTCTGAGAGGCAGTGGTCATGCGTAAGTTTTGTATGAATCATTGATTTCACATCGGAAGTGCAAATCTCCTTGATTTTCCACATAAGCGCAGCGAATCATATTGTAGTGGCACGTGTATAAGAGATCACATATACCCTTGCTATTCTAGTGCGTAGGAAGGTTTACTAGAGTCTCGTAGTAGGACGCTTGCATCTACAGATGATCCTTTTGATGGGACTCTATTAATTAATGCTTGTAGGGAACTTGCTATGATAGAACTATTACTTTGAAGATAATTACTTTTGGTAGAACTCAAGCACCCCCCACGTGCATTTCTCTAATGCCTCTTTTTTGTTGTTCTACACTATATGTGGCACAACTGCCATGCAGTGCGTTCTGAACCATTTGATTCAACCATGATCGATTGGGTGTAAACAAAAGTAATTAAAATTAAACTATCCAAATTACTGGTTGTATTTTGAATGTATAATGAACAAAAAATTACATTTATTTGATTAACGGACTATCAGATCAGTGTACATTTATTAGACAATTGAAAATGGAGAATACCAAATGATCTTATTTCATTAAAAAGTATCTATCAATAGGAGGCTAGGATTATTAAACTAATCTTATTTAGAATTTGTGCCTTAGCGATGAGGGTAACCACAATTTAGTCATTTTATCGAGGTAATGCATATCTCGGGTAAACTTTGACACTGCTTGCTGAAGCATTAAACTCTACTCAGAGTATCAAATAATCTGTCATAAGCTGAAGTTGAATAGGTGTCACATGACTATAATGACGGCTGGGATTGAAAGAATTTGGCTGGGAGGCTCAAATTAGGGCACAAATGGCCTAATCTAGCATTATATCTTCTAATAGTCATAATTTTGCTACAAGTTATTCATTTCGAGCATATAATATATGGTTGAGAAGCTATGGACGAGTTTTATACCATGGCCAATTATTCGAGGTTTATTGGCCCCTGATGACTTTGCAAAATTCAATTATTTAAGGGGCATTAGGATTTTTAAGTTAAAACTTTCCATTCTTAGTAAGTTACATTTTTGTTATTTTTAAAGTTTTATGAGTCCAATTATGGTTTAGAGTACTTGTTTTAGTTATCTAAGGATTATTTATGAATTTTGGCATGAGTAAGCATTTTATTACTATTTTTCATAATTTTCACTACTTTAGAAAATGACCTATTTTAAGTTAGATTAGAAGTTTAGGGCCTCTTTTGCTTATATAAGGCCATTGAATACATTATAAGCAACACTTCCATTAATAATATCAATTTTATTTTTTTTATTTCTAGACTTTTTCTTTTTCATTTTCCTTATGGATTCAAGGGTTACAGTTTTGAAGAAGATGGTAATCTCTTCTCTTTTTCAGCTAAGAATTCGAACTACATTCCCCTCAATTACCCTCGAATCCACTCCAATAACTCAAACATAGACTATTGCAAGTCCTTTTTAAAATTACCGTATATGCTTCTCTCTCTCTCTCTCTCTCTCTCTCTCTCTCTCTCTCTCTCTCCCTCCCTCCCTCCACCCAATCGAATTTCTAGCAATCTAATTCCAACATCAATTAGGTCAGAAAGCTTGGTCTAGACTTTGGTGATGGTAAGAAAGAAAAAAAAACCATCCTCGGCTGCTGTTTCTTTCAATTGCAACTCCTCTCTACATGGGTCAACCAGATCATTGATTCTAATAACATCATTGATTACGGGGATGGACACCAGTAAGAAAGTACATGTAGTTAATGTGCCACTATTAATTTTGAGGAGAAAGAAACACATCACCCAAAATCAACGCACCTAATTGTCGCCAACCTCTTACCAATAGTCATCTTCGACGATTGAAAGTTGTGTAGCCATTGAACCTCCAATTTTCCTCTCACCATCCTATTGTGCGTAGCCGCCACATGTTAGGCACATAAGCAACCATAAAATGAATTAAGCATGTGATATAGAAATGAAAATTTTGAGCAATCACAGAGAACACAAATATTTTACATCGAAATACCCTCATGAGAAAAAAACCACAGCACCAAGCAGCAATGAATCCACTATGAGCATAAAGTTACAAGAGATGGACAACTTACATATTTGCAACCCTCGTTATTATAAGTGAAATTCCTTTCAAAACTCTACCTTTCTCTTTAGCACAACATGATTAACCCTAATATTGTATTAAGAAGCATACTAAAATAGTCTCGTACAAGAATTAGAAATAAAACCATGCACATACGCAAAACCGATATGAACCGTCTATTGAACCATCGATCGATCAACTTTGATCGATAATCTTTGATTGATCGGCACCACATGTTCAATTTAATCAAACACGCCTAAAAGTCTCTAGAGATAAAACTAATTATATGGGATTTTCTTTATCAATCAATGCTGATGTCGGTTGATCAAAAAATCTGTATCTGCATCAGATTGAAGGAACTTAATAAACAATCTCCAGCGTAGTTTTAATCTTGCATCTTCACTATTCCGAGCTGTTACCACCATCTTTAGTATCCTTCATAGTAGCACCATCTTCACTTCTCGTACACACTCTATTTTGATTCATTCTTCATCAAGCCTATATAAATTGAGCAAAACTTGAACTTCTCTATAGGAACCATCTTCGTAAGCGTGCCCGCCGGAGTCTCACTGGTGTGAATCTTCTCAAGATTAACAACAACAACTCTAGCATTTGCTGGATAAAATGATGATGCATATTAATGTGTTTAGTATACGAGTGATATACTGAGTTCTTTACCAAATTGATTGTACTTTCACTGTCACAAAGTATAGGCACAATTTCTTGCCGAAGCCTCAACTCATTCATCATACCTCTTAACCAAACCATTTTCTTGAATGCTTCCATCACCGCCATAAAATCAACTTTGGTTGTGGAAAGAGAAACCACTGTATGGAGAAACCACTGATTGAAGCTTTGACATCTAACTGATCGCTCCATCCGCTAACATAAATGAGTAACCAGAAGCTGACCTTTTGTTGTCCATGTTTCCAGCAAATGTGAATTCATATAACTTACAACTTTCTCCTTAGATTTATCGAATGACAAGACGTAGTCAATTGTACCTCGTATGTAATGAAGTACCCATTTAACTGCATCCTAGTGTTACTTGACGGGGTTTAACATGTATTTCCTCACAACACCTAATGCATGTGAAATATCTAGTCTAGTACAAACCACGTACATAAGATTGCCAACTGCACTCGAGTAGGGCACATGAGATACATACTGCTTTTCTTCTTTTGATGCAGGACATTTTTCTAAAGAAAGCCAAAAGTGAACAGCGTGGGGTGTGTTAATTAGTTTAACCTTATCAAGTTTGAACTTGAATAAGTCCTTCCCAAGATGTTTCTCCTGAGACAGCCATAGCCTACTCCTTTCCCCGACTCTGTGTCAGTAAATGCTGAGAATCAATCTTTTTGTTGCCCCCAGATCTTTCATCTAGAATGTCCTGCACTCGAGTAGGGCACATGGGATACATACTACTTTTCTTCTGTTGACGTAAGACATAATTCTAAAGAAAGCCAAAAATGAATAGTGTGGGGTGTGTTAACTAGTTTAACCTTATCAAGTTTGAACTTGAATAAGTCCTTCCCAAGATGTTTCTCCTGAGACAACTATAGCCTACTCCTTTCCCCGACTTTGTGTTAGTTAATGCCGAGAATCGATCTTTTTGTTACCCCTAGATCTTTCATCTTGAATGTCCTGGATAACTGAATCTTCAGTATGTTGATTTAAGATATGTTATAGATGAAAATATGCATATCATTAACATACAATACCAGAATTATGAATTCCACATTACTTAGTGATCTGAAGTAGATACAATGA
The DNA here is from genome assembly GCA_037074715.1 of Magnolia kwangsiensis. NCBI lineage: Eukaryota > Viridiplantae > Streptophyta > Magnoliopsida > Magnoliales > Magnoliaceae > Magnolia > Magnolia kwangsiensis. The sequence goes on along the minus strand of CM073575.1, from coordinate 123,576,490 downwards.
TCAAACTCACATTTGATAAACCACTGGCTCAACACGAAAGAATTAAACTTTTTGTACCACTACCTAGGTGATTATTTCAGGTCGTATAACGACCTCTTTAACCTGTAAACCTTATTCTCTAGTCCTTGCATCTCAAACTTTCAGGTTACTTCATGTAGATCTGTACTTGTAGTTCCCCATTTAGAAAAGTAGTCTCCACATCCAATTGTTTTAATTCTAGATTGTATTAGGCAACCAAAGCGAATACGAATCTAATAGATATTTGCTTGACCATAGGCATGAATGTCTCATCGAAGTCGACGCTTTCTTTTTTAGCATAGCTTTTTATAACTAATTAGCCTAGTACCTTTTTAGTTTTTTTTTTATATACAGAAAATTCACTTACACCTAATCGCTTTCCTTCCAATGGGTAGCTCCACTAGCTGCCACGTTTTGTTATTTAATAGAGAATCCATCTCATCATGCATCATTATTATCCACTTCTCAGCATCCGTATTATTTATTATTTAATGTTTCCTGAAAGGTAAACCGATCCATCTCATCCATTATGAGGGTAAATGCAACATTTGAGTCATCCCCTTATCTCAACGGTACTCTACGATTCCTTAGTGGATTTCTCCTGACAAGTGGTGTCACCACATCTTCATGTACATCTTCCTGCAGTTTGACCTCTATCTGTTTCAACATCAATAACTAATTTTTCAATTTCCTTATGCTCATCCTTCCGATACAAGGAACCTTCAGCAAATTTGATTTCACGGCTAAATATAATTCTCGGTGAAACTCGATCGTATAGTCTATAACCTTTCACTTCATCATCATTGTCGACAAAAGTATACTTTTTTGTCATTTGATCTAGCTTATTTCTCTAAGGTAACGGTACATGAGAGTGAGCATCACAATAAAAAAATTACATAGCCTCGAGTAGTCAACTTCCTGACCACTTTATACCTCTTTTGGAATTTTACAATCAATCAGCATAGACAAGAAATGATTCACTAAATAGAAAGCCGTATTAACGACTTCAGCCCATATCTCCTTGCCTAATCTTAAATTACTTAGCATGCTTCAGTCTATTTTTAAAAGAGCTGATTCATACTCTCTGCCACACCATTATGCTATGGTGTATGCCTTACTATGTTATGTCTCATGATCCCCTCATTCTTACAAAATTAATTAAAATTTTTAGTAAAGTCTCCCCCATTATTGGTCCTTAGAACTTTGAGTTTTCGCCATAACTGTTTTTCAACCATAACCTTCCGTAACTTGAAAGTGACAAACACATCGAATTTATTTAATTTTTAATAAATAACATCAAACTTTTCTACAGAAGTCATCAATGAATGTTATAAAGAATAATGATCCTTCTTTGGAAACAATGGGCGATGACCCTGACATGTTAGAATGCACATAATTAAGATGTCCTTTACTAATATGCCTTTTAGTTTTAAATGACGATCTTAATTATTTACCATATATACAATACTCACAAATATCTAAATTAAAATTTTTAAAATCAGGAATTAAATGATAATTGAGTAATACCTTCATACCGCGCTTGCTCATGTGGCCTAGGCAGGCATGCCACACACGCGCAGAAATGAATTTCGCTACATACGATGCATCTCCACTCGATACTGTGCTCCGGATCAACTTGTAAAGGTTTTCGCTTCTATGTGCCTTCATAATACTGAGTGCGCTTTTCGAGACTTTCAAGACACCTTCATACCCTATGAATTTCCATTCGGGTGCCTCAAGAGCTGTAAGAGAAATCAAAATTTTCTTTAGGTCAGGAACATAACTCATATATGTAAAAGTATGGTCTACAGATTAAACATTCTTATACAAACCGATCCAATTCTAATAATCTTACGGGCATAATAATTTCCTGTAAGAACTAAGCTACCATCATACTCATTATATGTGGTGAACAAATTCTGATGAGGACATATGTGATACGATGACTTCGTGTCTAAAATTCACTTATTATACAAGTGTCCGACCTTAGACGCAAACAATACGTCACAGCCATTCATTTTCTTGCTAAATTTTCCTGAATTAGCCACCTTTGACGAAGTATCTGAATTATTATCTTTCTTGGTTTTGGAATTTGTGTAGTCCTTCATATGTCATGTCCTACCATAATTTTAATACTTTAACTTTTCTTTATCCTTTGACTTAGACCTCGATTGCGACTTACCCTTCTCTCGTTCAAACAATCTCTCCCTTGCAACCAGTGCCCTTGCAGAAGTACCTCCCCCACTATTATTTCTTCTTTGTTGCTTCGAATGAAGGGTATAGATAAGGGTTTTAAGTTCCCAGGTATCCCTATCATGATACAAAATATCCACCAGATTCTCATAAAAATCTAGAAGGGGAGTCAACAAGATCAAGGCTTTGTCTTCTTCATCGATTTTCACCTCCACACTTGTCTATTTGTAAGCTAAATTATTGAATACATTAATGTGTTAAAAAAGATCCGACCCTTCCTCCATATTTAAAGTTTACAACTATATCTTTAGATATAGACAATTAGAGAGTGACTTCGTCATGTAGATGCTTTCTAACTTCGCCTATAGGCATGCGATAGTCGTCTAATTGATGACATTATAGAGGACTTTGTTAGCTAAACACAATTGAAATGCGCTAATTGCCCTATGATCAAGTGTATCCCAATCCTCTTCTTTCATCAATTTGTAATGTTTTGATTTACTAAGGAGTGCCTGCGACACCCCTTAATGAATTAGGAGGTCTTTTATCTTCAACTTCCATAAAATTTTTCTTTTACCTGTAAACTTCTCTATCTTAAACTTCACATTCGATCCCATGTCTCATATTTAATCTAAACAACCTAATGTAAAGCCTACGCTCTGATACCACTTTTTGTTCACAATTGCCACATGTTAGGGTAGAAGCAACCATAGAATGAATCAAACACGTGATAGAGAAATGAAAAATTTGAGCAATCATATAGAACATAAAGATTTTACATGGAAAACCCTTGGGGGGAAAAACCACGTCATCAAGCAACAACGAATCCACTATGAACAAAAAGTTACAAAAGATGGACAACTGATGGATTTGAAACCCTCACTTTTACGATCAAATTCCCTTTCAAAACCCTGGCTCTCTCTTTAGCACAAGATTAAACCTAATCACGTATTAATAAGCATACTTAAATAACTATGTACAAGAATTAGAAACAAAACCACACACTTACGTAAAACCGACATGAACTGTCAATTGAACCATTGATCGATTGACTTTAATGCATGATCTTTGATTAATTGACACCACATGTTTGATTCAATTGAACATGCCTAAAAGTGTCTAGAGATCAAATTTATTAATTTGGGATTTTCTCGATCGATCGATGCTGTTATCGATTGATCAAAAACTCTATATTTGCCTTAAATTGAAGGCACTCAATCAGCACATCCCACCTCTCTCTCTCTCTCTCATGTTATGCTTTTACATCTTCCCTTTTGATAAATTGAGAGTTATTTAATACTTTGGCTGCATATGAGTTTACTACATAGGCACATAGAAATGCTACACGTGGCATATATTTAACCTGAATAGGTTGTGGAACCCACTATCACTCATGGATCCCTATTTGGTTTCTTTTGGCTCATCATGGGCTTACTTGATTCAAATTGGTTGGATAATATTAACCACTAATTTGTGGATCCCAGGCTTCATTCATTTGACTCATCATAGGCCCACTTGGGTATTGAAGGCTTTTTTTAAGCATGAGCAATTGATGGTGGGTCACCATATCTTGTATATTCGATCCAATCTATTCAAATGATGTGCCCCGTCAAGAAGAATAGAACCCCCAAAAATAAGGTATTTTAAAACTCAAGTGGGTCACACTATGATGCTAAATGAGTATGATTGTACATGTTATAACCCATGTGACTTATCAATTCTTGTGGTTTTTGGGTGTCAAGGAGAGAATGAGGATTCTCATATGATGGATGAGTTTGATTTATTGCCTATTTTAGGGTGGGCTCGACTTGAGTGACTGGTGTGACCTTAGTAGTTAAGTTGATTAGTGCATCTACTGACCTAGTTGAGCTCTTGCTAATGGGTTGGGCCTCAACCCACCTTACTAAATTCATGGGCCATGGTTGAGCCTACTTGTTGAGCCTTTATGCAAATGGAATCCAAGGTCTAGCCCAATTGATTGTTGTACTTGGGCCTTTAAGTTGGACTTGGGCCCAAGTCCAACTTAAAGGCTCCGAGGCTAATGTGGCAAGGCTTGGACAATATCATATGTTTATTGGATTGTGCTATTGACCAAGCTTAGGCATGGTCCATGTAATGTTGGATTGGGCTGACCTTGCCCTCGGCCACAAGCCCACAAAAGCTATATATCTTGTTTTGGTATTCTCCAGTATGTATTTTTTTATCCAAACATTAGGAATCCCATTACTGCAATTTACCACATAAGCTATAGATGGTACACACAATGAACGCTTCTATGGTAATAGAAAACAATGAATGCTTATTTCTATATTTTAAATATTGCATTAGAGCTATAGATGGTATATACATCTAACAAGGGTCCCAATGAAAGAGTAGGGTTTATGACATTATAGAAAGGGATATATCACAAAATATTTTAGCAGTTTTCTCTTTAAATTTAAGATTTTTATACATCTTTGTTAGCTGGAAAGGATCTACTTTGGATTCACACGTATTAGTATTTGCACGCACATAAGAAGGAAAATTACATGTACCTAAGGGTAAATACTACTTATTTGATGTGCTTTTTTCTAGAACTTTGGCATCCTATTGAGATGATGTTATCATCTCAAGGAATTTAAGCAGGATTGTATTTCGAGAGATAAAAAAGAGTTGTTCAGCATTTGTTATTCATCGTTAAGAAATGTCATTGGATGAGTATTGGGTGTTTTGAGTCACAATTCCCTATATGCACAATATATTTGATAGATACATGAGTGAAGATTACAATAGCCTCTTGCATCATAATTACATGCAAACTAGAGAAATGATGCACTTCTCAATGAAGCTGCAATCTAGGTGATAATAAAGATACAAATGATGAAGACCATCTATGCACCAATGAAAATGTCAATGGAATAGTTGGAATGGAGGAAAGCAAAAGTGACGGATCAGATGAAGAGATGGAATTGGAGAACCAAGTAGAAGGGGGAGATGTTTGGAATCAGTTTCATGATAGAATGGTAGAAGCTATGTAAGAGAAGTTAAATCCTAATGTCGGGATAAATATTTTCTAACTGGTAATGTTTCTTATGTAACTATGTAGTAGTAGGTAATGAAGCATACTTTTTTTTTTCGTGCATTATTTTGCACATTTAATTTCAATTTATCAGGAATGTTAACATCAAATAAAGTTGCATCATCCCATAAGAGAACAATAAAATGAAATTTAGCAATGGATAATTAGATGGTTGAGGTTTTGTTAGAGCAATCTCCTTTAGATATCATTGTGGTAATAACCAATTTAAATCTATAACATACACTATAGTAATTAATTTGATTTATGAGAAATTGGCATTGAGTTGACTGAAAATCACTATAAAAATCAAATCAGGCCATGAAAGAAAAATTATTATATTATGAAAGTCCTAATCGAATAGAGTGGATTTGGATGGGATGAGAACCACAAATACATTATTGCAGAACCAAAAGTATGAGATGCCTATATTGACGTAAATTATGGCAATCGATTTCATATGAAACCTTGATAATTATAGCTTACAAATATAAAATAATTAATATAATTTTCTATTTTAATGTCCACAAAAACATAGTGAAGCAAATGAGTTATAAAACAATCAATTTCCTTACTATGAAAGTATGGTAAAAAAATGCTTGTATGGACTATGCTTATGGTTATAAATTACAAGCGTAGGCCGAATCACTTCATAACCTCGAGAATTTCATTTTGAGATTATTCAACTTAGACCCATATGAATATAATCCTTATGGGAGAGCTACATCCGATTTCTCCAATAAGGGTACACAATTTGCTTCATCACTAAGTGTATCGCCCACGTTTAAAATGACTAAAACTTAATAAGTTGAGCCTACCTCATCCCAATTGTAGAAAAGAAGAAGACATTTTTCTTATAAGAAATGTTAGACTAGCTCAAAGGGATATTGTCATCTTTGAATCAATGCATAGAGGCAATGAATATTATCAATTATATCCTAATTATGTGCATGCAAATGCAAAATTGCCTAATAGAATAATCAATTAGAGTTACACTTGATGTAGTGTTTACTGGTCATGACTAGTACCACTGAAGTGGATTGGATTGGTAAAAAGCACTAATGCACCAAAAATTAACAAAACTTTTCATTCGAATACCTCCTGAAATGAGATATAAATTTCTGTTAAATATTATGAGAGATAGAGGATAATACTTGTTGTGTTCTTTCCTACCTCTACTTACATGTTTGCCACTTTCACACATTTGGACATGTATTACTCATCACATTTAATGTTTTTCATTATTTATCGTTTAGTTAATTCTTAATACTTTTATTAAAATATTTATGGTGCCTTTTAAATTAAGTTTATACATTATTCATATAATTATCTTCTAATGTCGCAAGACAAGTATTATGTGGTGTTTTTCGGCTATTAACCCTCGTATTTGTTGGGAACACAACAAGCCCTAACACGACTTGTGGGCACAAAAGCAACCTCAAACAATGCAATAGAGAAAGAAAATTCAAGTAATCACAGAGAACCCATGGATTTTATATGGAAAAACCCTTGGGGAAAAAACTATGGTATAAAGTGATGAACAATCCATTATAATAAAAAAGTTACAAGTGATGAAACAACTTACAAATCTAAAAACCTTAACTTTCTCCCTCTCAAAACTCTTGGCTCTCAAGCTCTTATGTTGTGCTTAACCCTAATCGCATAATTAACATGGTATTTATACACCCCATACACAATTAGAAATAAAATGTACATTTATGCAAAAATTGCACAAATTATCGATCAGACTGTCGATCGAATCGACTGTAATCAACAAATGATCAATCGAATCAACACCTGTGTTGATCAAATTGAGAAGGTCCAAAAGTGTCCAGAGAGTAAACTTGAATTTTTAGGATTTTCTCGATCATATTGACAAGGTTGTCAATTAAATCAAAAATCCTGTTTCAACATAGATTAAAGACACTTGATAAATAATCTCCATTTTAGCTTTATTCTTTAAGCTCCATTATTCTAAGCTGCTATCATCATCTCTAATATCCTTCATAATAGCACCATCATCATTACTTCTCGTGCACCTCCGTCTTCATTCCTTCTTTGCAAAGCCCAGAGAAGTTGAGCAAAACCTAAACTTCTTAGCAAAAACTACCTTCGTAAGCATGTCCGTCGAATTCTCATTAATGTGAATCTTCTTGAGAGTAACAAAGACTTCCTCTAGCATTTGTCGGATGAAATTGATGATGAATATTAATTTGTTTAGTTCAGGAATGGTGCATCGAGTTCTTCACTATATTGATCACGTTTTCACTATCACAGTGCACATACACAAATTTTTGTTAAATCCCCAACTCATTTATCATTCATTTCAATGAAATGGCTTCATTGAATGCTTTTATCACTGCCTTATATTCCACTTCTGTTATAAAAAGAACAACTACAGACTAAAGCTTTGACATCTAACTGATCACTCCACCAACATAAATGAGTAATTGGAAATTGACCTTCTATTGTCCACATGACTCACATAATCCGCATGCATCCACATAATCTATAAGTTTTCGAATGTTAAGACGTAGTCCATCGTACATCGTATGTAATGAAGTAATCATTTCAGTGCCCTTAGTGTTTCTTACTGGGTTTTGACATGTATTTACTCAAAACACCCACCGCATATGAAATATCAGATCTAGTACAGACGATGTCATATATAAGACTACCAACTATGCTCGAGTAGGGCACACAAGACATATACCTTGTTTCTTCATTAAACGTAGTATATTGTTCCGAAGAAAGTCGAAAATGAGAAGCGTAGGGAGTGCTAATCGATTTTTCCTTTTTAAGTCCAAACTTGACCAAGACCTTCTCAAGATACTCTTCTGGAGACAACTATAGCCTACTCCTTTCTTTGTCTCTATATAAATTGATGTTGAGAATCCTTTTTATAGCCCTCAAATCTTTCATCTTGATTGTCTTGGATAACTGATCATTCAGTATATTGATTTCAGAAATGTTGACTATAAACATATTATTAACATACAATACCAGAGTAATGAATTCTCATCACTCAATGATCTGAAGTAGACATAATGATCGAACTCGCTTCTAATAAACTGTTGACTCAACATGAAAATATCAAACTTCTTATAACACTACCTAGGTGACTATTTCAAGCAGTATAAAGACCTCTTTAACCTGCAAAATTTATTCTTTGCTCCTTGTACCACGAACCCTTTAGGTTGTTTTATATAGATCTGCTTTTCTAGTTTCTCATGTAGAAACACAGTCTTCACATCTAACTATTTCAATTCCAGACTGTATTGTGTAATCAACACTAATACGAATCTGATAAATACTTGCTTGACCATTGACACAAATATCTCACCGAAGTTGACACATTCTTTCTAAGCATAACCATTAATTATCAGTCTTGTCTTGTACCTATCTAGTTTCTTTCGAAAAATCAACTTGCACCTAATCGCTTTCCTCCCAACGAGTAGCTCTGCCAGATGTTTCCTTCTTATACAGAGAGCCCATTTCATCATATATCGTTGTCATCCACTTCTCAACATCTGTGTCTTCTAATACTTCCTATAAGGTAAACAGACCCCTCATGTGTAATGAGAGCAAACACAACATTTAAGTCATCTTTGTATCTTAATGGTATCATGTAATCTCTTAGTGGATTTCTCTTGACAGGTGGTGACAACACCTCTTCCTATACATTTACATGTGGCTCAACTTCTTTAAGTAATTCAACTTTATCTGTTTCAATATCAATCATTGGTCTTTTTATTCCTTGTGATCATCCTTCCAAAATAAGGAAACTTCATCGAACTTGACGTCCTTACTAAATATGATCTTCGTGAAATCTGGTCATACAGTTTGTATCCTTTCTCCTCATCATTATATCCAACAAAAGTATACTTTTTAGCTCTTTGGTATAAATTATCTCTCTTAAATGACGGTATATGAGAGAAAGCATCACAACCAAATATGCTTAGCCCCGAGTAATCAACTTCCTAACCACATCATATTTCCTATAAAATTTTACAAACAATTGGTGTAGACAAAGATTGATTCACTAAATAACAAGCCATGTTCATGATCTTAGCCCATAGTTCTTAATCCAACCCAGTATTACTCAACATACTTAGACTCTTTCCAAAAGAATCTGATTCATACATTTAGACACATAATTCTGCTCTGGTGTACGCCTCATCCTTAAAATTTTTAACTTTCGCTTAGTCTATTTTTCAACCACTACCTTTCATGCCTTGAAAGTGACAAAAATATCAAATTTATATTTCATGAAATAAACCCAGACATTTTTAGAGAAGTTCATTAATCAAATAAATGCACACCTTTATAGAGAAGTCATTAATGAATATAATTAAAAAATGATGATACTACTTTAGAAATAATGCATGACGCCCCCCACACATCCGAATGCACATAGTCAAACTGTCCTTTATTAATATGTTTCTCAGTTTAAAAAACCCACCTTGATTATTCTCTACATATGCAGTACTAACATATATGAAAATAAAAAGTTTAAAACTACAAATTAAACCATAATCACAAAGTACATTCATGCCATGCTCACTTATGTGGCCTATGTGCACATGCCACACACATGCTGACGCGGAGTCCTCTATGGACATTATAGCTTCACCCGATATAGTGTTCCCGATCAACATGCAAAGGTTTTTTCTCCTCCGTGCCTTCATAATAGTGAGTCCCCTTTAGAAATTTTCAGGACACCTTCATAACCAGAGAATTTTGCATCCGAGTGCATTTAGAGCTCCTAAAGATATCAGATTTTTCTTTAAATCTGGAACGTGCCTTACATCAGTCAGAGTACGCTCCACTCCATCAAACATTCTGATGTGAATCGAACCAATTCCTATAATCTTACAGGCATTATCATTGCCCACTATCACACTCACTATATGTGGTGAACCAACTTTGATTAGGACACATGTGGTATGATGCCCCCATATCCAAAATCCACTCATTATACAAGTAATTGACCTTAAACACTAACAACATATCATAACCACTTGTCCTTCAATATATTCCATTGAATTGACTTCCTTCAGCGAGTCATCTGATTTCTCCTCCTTATGGATTTTAGAATTTATACAGTTCTTCTTTATATGTCTCATCATTCCATACTTCTAACATTTCAACTTTTCTTTGCCTTTCAACTTGGACCTCAATCGCTACTTTCCCTTCTCTCGCTTAGACGATCTTTCCCTAGCAACTAGTGCACCTATAAAAGTACCTTCCCCTTCGTTATTCATTCTTAACTACTTCGACTGAAGGGATGAGATACTGGTATTAAGGTCCAAAGTATACCAACAATAACACAAGTATCCACCAAATACTCATAGGAATTCAAAAGAGACGTTAACAAAATTTGGGCATTGTCTTCTTCTTCAATCTTCACCTCTAAGCTTATCAGTTTGCAAATAAATTTGTTAATATTGATATGCTCAGAGAGATCTAACCCTTCCGCCATCTTTAAATTATAAAATTTTCTATTCAGATACAAGCGATTAGAGAGTGATTTCGTCATCTAGATGCTCTTCATCTTCGCCCACAAACCTGCGGTGGTTGTCTCATCAATGACATTGTATATGACTTCACTGGCCAAGAACATTTGGATTGTGCTAATCACCCTCGAATCAAGTTAATCCCAATTCTCTTCATTCATTGATACAGGACGTTTCTCTTTCCCAAGGAGTGCATGCCATGTCTTGAAATTCACATTCGATCCCCTCGATGCCATGTTTACGCATTCAATCTGAAAACCCAATGTACGCTTTGATACCACTTGTTGGGAATGCAACAAGCCTTAACACAATTTGTTAAGCGAAGAAGTAACCTCAAACAGAATCAAATAATGCAATACAGAAAGAAAATTCAACCAATCATAGAAACCACATAAATTTTACGTGAAAAAATCCTAGTGGGAAAAAATCACGACACAAAGCGACAAAAAATTCACTATAATTAGAAAGTCACAAGAGATGGAACAACTTACAGATATGAAAATCTTAGTTTTTTCCCTCTCAAAACCCTTATCTCTCAAGTTCTCACATTGTGCTTAACCCTAATAGTGTAATTAACATGGTATTTTTACACTTCATATGCAATTAGAAATAAAACATGTACTTACCTAGAAATTATGCAAACTCTTGTCGATTATGTAAGACCCATATCCTAAACCGTACCGTTCCATAGGTTTCCATGGTCCTCTCGGTCGAATTCCGGCAACCCTCAGCCTGTATCCGATGATTACGCGTGATCCTAAGTCGAGTTCCGTATTCTAAAGTCGACATGACCTGAGACTTGTACCTTTGCGATTACGCCATTGTTGTGGTTCCAACGCCGCGTATTACACCCCGAGGCGATACCCGGGCTAGGAGATGTGGGCATGTGTTCAGATCGAGAAAAATGCCACACTTTGTAAACTCAAGAGAATTGTCCCATCAATCAACCCACATGTCAAGTACAATACCTCATTCCTAAGTAACCCCCAAAGTCAAACAACCCATACCCCTCCAGTCAAGTACACCCATCACACCATCCCTCTCCCTTACAACTTCTATCTCTCTCTTCTTCTTCACTTCTATTGCTAGCCATGGACGTCCCAAGCAAGCTCCATTTCCAGCCCTCTTATCTTTAGATGCCTCCTAATCTAACCCTTAGAAGCCCATCCCCATCATTGGAAGGGGTCCTAGAAGGCTTATGAACCCATGGGTAGAAGAAGAAGGAGAAGATCAGTGTGGGTGCTCCTCCTCCTCCTCCTCCTCCTCCTCTCTCTCTCTCTCTCTCTCTCTCTCTCTCTCTCTCTCTCTCTCTCTCTCTCTCTTTTCTCTCTTTTTTTTTTCCCTAGTTTGATGGCCCACCATGGATGTATATTTAAGATCCACGCTGTCCACAAATGGGACAGCCTTGCTGGACCATCCAAGGCCCCTTGCTACTGTTTTAGGCAGGCTTGGATGGTGGGGAAAACACTAATATTGGCTTGATCTCCAGCTGTATGGACCCCACATGAGCCCACTGTGATGTATAGGTTTTATCTACACCGTCCACTCCTCTCTCTGATCGCCCAAACCATGCTATAGGTGACCCTTTTTCCAGCTGACCTACTGCTGTCCAGTAGCAGGCGTTGTATAGAGGGAAGCATAAATATCATCTTGATTCAAAATGAGTGGACTGACTGATGTGGACCCCACCTTGCTGGAAGTGTAAAGCATCCACACCATCCTGATCCAGAGCCCAAATGGGCAGATCCAATGGTCTAAAAATCAGGCAGATTCACCTGCTACTGGACTGACGTCCAGCAGCTGTTGGATCTGCTGCGTGACCATGGTTTTAATCCACCCTGTCTATCCATCGTGTGGCCCATCGCGTATATATGTGCTATATTCTAAGCCATCCATATGTACGTCTAGATCCAGCCATCTGGTGGGCCACACCACAACAGCAGTGGCAGGACCGTCCACCTGCTGATTGCTTGTGTGCTTGAAGGGAAACCACAAATATCAGCTTGATCCTTGGGTGGGCCACATCGACATGGACCCCACCATGATGTATTTTCACCCTCCATCCATATGGGACCCGTACGATGCATGTGTTTTATCCAGACCATCCAGTAATGGGATGGTGCTGGACGTCTGGATGAATGTATTTCATCCACTGTCCATCTGCGTGGAAGCCCACCTTGTGTGCATTGCACATCCAAACCGTTCGTACGTGGGTCCCACATGGCATCCTCATCTAAACCCTCCATTAAAGGACATCCAGAGCTAGACGTTTGTCACGCATATGTTATAATAATATAATAATATCATTATATATATAGTAAATGGTATGTGTCATACCCACACCATCCATCCATTTTTCTGGCGTGTGGGACCTACCCACATGTGCTGGTGTTATGTATCTCCACCGTCCATCTGCCAGGGACGGTGGGCCCCTTTGATGTTGTATTCAATCAAGCTGTCCAGCCCAGCTGGGACCGACCATGATGCTTGTGTTGTATATCTACGCTATTCACCTGATGTTGGGCCCATCTCCATGGCCCACCTTGATAATGTGTTGCATCCACCGTCCAACTCATGGACAGTGGGTCCCACCTTGATGGCACGTGCGGCTCACACCTATGTGGGGCCCACGCGTGATGCATATGTCTTGCAACGGCCTGGACGCTGACGTTAGAGCTTCCCTCTTTTCTATATACGTGTGTGTGTATATATATATATATATATATATATATATATATATATATATATATATATTATAAAATATAATTTAACCTTATTTTATGGTGGCCCCACGTGGGACCCACCTTAAAGTATTTGTTATATCCACACCGTCTAGGATTTGTGGACGGTGCAACCCACTTGTACGTGGTCCCCATGCCATCTGGATATGTTTTATCCCTGCTGCACTGCAGCCATGGGACCCACACACGTGTGGACTCCACCACGTTATATGTATTTCATCAATATTGTCCCAACGGTGGGCCCCACATCAACAGTTCCAGCTACTGTTTTGATGTAGCAAGCTCTGTGGGTCCCTGCATGAGCTATCTGTTACATCCACCCATACACACGTGTGAGGACCACACATGTAGGTCCTTACATGATGCATCAAGCTCTATGTTTTCCTAGCCGTCCATCACTGGACACGCTGGATTGACGACCAGCAGCCCTGCAACCACCTGATGTATGTGCTTCACATGCACTGTCCATTTATTTTTAGCTCACGTGGGGCCATCCCACATGTGTTGTATGTGTGGGATGGGACCCATCTTGGTGTATGAATTGTATATCTACTTTGCCATCTGTCCAGATGGTGTGGTCCTCACTGAAATGTATATGTTTTAGATCCACCGTCCGTCCCTGGACCGTGCACGTGGGACGCATCATGTTGTATGTTTTTTTTTCAGCTGTCCATCCATTTCTGCTGGTGGGATCCACCTCCCATGATGGATGTGTTCCATACAAACTGTCCATCCATCTAGCGAGCTTGTCCTCGGGCTTAAAAAAAAAGAAGTAAATAAATAAAATAATATAGATCTAATATTAAGTGGACCACACTGTCAAATAATGAAATTAAATACCTACCATTGAAACCTCATTTGGGTTTCAGAAGTTTTGAACCAACATGATATTTGCTTTCCTCACTATTCAGGTCTTTATGACCTTATGAACAGTCTGGATGGGAAATAGATGCTATGGTGGGCCCTCTAAATTTCAACAGCGAAAATCATTATCAGCATTGTTATTTATATTATGGTCCAGATGATCTTTTGATCTAGTTCATTGTTTGGATAATGCTCTAAAATGATCTCTATAGATGGATGAATGGTGCGGCCCAAGTAGTGTGGCCCACTTATTGCATGTGAGAGGCCCAATATGACGTACTCAAGGCCCATGGGTTGAGGCCCATTGTGATATATTTGGGGCCCATGGGTTGAGACCCATTGAGATAAATTGGAGGCCCACTTAATTGTATTATGCCCATGTGTAAGGCTCACCTATTGTGTGTTTGAAGCCCATGGGTTGTGGCCCATGTAATGTATTCAGGGCCCATGGGACGTGACCCATCCGATGTATATAGGCCCATGTGATGTGGCCCATTGTGATGTATTCGAGGCCCATGAGGCTCATTGTGATGTATTCAAGGTCCATTGATGCGGCCCATAGTGATGTGTATGTAGCCCTTATAAGATGTCCATTGCGATGTGTATTAGGCCTTCGTGTGAGGCCATGGTCCCACTATATGTTTAACCCTATGTGGGCCACTCCTTCGGAGCAATGTTGGTTGGATGTCCACATTGATGGGCAATGATAGTTGGATGTCCACATTGTGACCTTCCCTTAGGCCGATCATCGATTCCAATTATCGTAGACTGATTACCGATTACCGATTCTGATTGACATAACCGATTTGCCGACTTTGATTATCGATCGATCCCGATTGTCGTGGCCAATTTGACGATTATGATTATCGATCGATCCGATTGTCGTGACTGATTGCCGATTCTGATTATCGATCGAGGCCGATTACTGATTCTGATTTTTCGTGGACGATTGCTGATTATCGATTAAGAATGATGACCGATTCTGATTTATCGTGGCCGATTACTGATTGCCGATCGAGGCCGATTACCGATTCTAATTTGTCGTGGTCGATTGCTGATTATCAATCGAGGCCGATTACCAATTTTGATTTGTCGTGGCCGATTGACCGATTAGCGATTGGAGCTAACTATCGTGACTGATTGCTGATTCCAATTATTGGGGTTGATTATTATGACCGATTATCGATTGACGTGGCCGATTGTCGAATTCTGATTGTCGTGGCTGATTGACCGATTATTGATAGAGGTCGATTGCCGATTCTGATTGTTGGGGCCCAATGTGATGTATATGCGACCCATATTTTAAGGCGTGCTGTGATGTGTATTCAGCCCGTGTTTAAGGCTCAATGTGATGAATATGAGGCCTATGTGATGAGGCCCATTGTGATGTATTTAAGGGTCAGGCGATGGAGCCCATTGTGATGTATGTTAGGCCCATATGAAAGACCCATTGTAGTTTGTATTAAAATCTTGAGTGGGGTCCATGATGTTGTATATCTGGCCCTCCTGTGAGGCCATGAGTCCACTATATATTAGGCTCTATGTGGGTCATTCCTTGGGGGGTTAAATGTCCACATTGTCAAGGCTGATTATCGATGTCAGTTATTGATACTGATTATGAGTAGGTGATAGTATAACATCATGATACATGCCCATACACATCATCTGCATGTTTGTTATTAGATGTGGTTGATCACTGCATATGTCATTGAGCATTTTGTTATGAGACTCCCTGATAGGTGGAAGTTATCTCAAATGAGCACACGGTATGCGCATGATTGATGCATGACTGAATTGTATGACTCATGCATATTGCATTATGATTACTGTATGCCCTAGCGACATCAGGGCTGTAGCCTCCATAGGCATATCGTGAATGGCCAGATGAGACACCGAAAATCTGTTCTGGCATCGAGCTGCCATAGATGGCCTTGGGTGAAAATTCCTAAACCCTCTTGGTACCAGAGGACGCCCCGACGTCGAGACTGAGTGGATTCATGAGCGCCCGAGTGCTGAATACCAGGAGGCCGCATCTCCCACTATGTCGTGGTCGGTTGGGAGGGGGTGTAGCCTTACCCGCCTGAGCATAAGGGGCATAACTAGATTGAGTTTGACCAGTTCATGAGTGGGTCCGCTATTGACATGCCGAATAGGTATTAGCAGACTGTTGGCCAAGTGGATAGTGAGGTTTCTTGCGCTCACTTGAACTATACTGCTAGGAGAGGGGTAGTGCCATTTGCAGTATACTAAACCCCAGTGATGATTCCAAACATGAACTGTATTGATACTTATTGAGCAGGAGTTGCATACTTATTCATTCATGCATTCACTATTCACTTGGGCTGGTGGTGCATAACTATTTGTGGCGTGCACCTTCGCATTGGCCAGGATTTCGGTTGGGGCGTGCGACTAACCTGAGATCAGGAGTTTACCACATTGAGTCTGACCATCCAAATTAGGTATGAGACTAGTTTGAATAGAAGTCCATTGTGATGGACCCCATAGCCTGTGATACTACGTACTACCATCCCAACTTCACACTCTAGCATGGTCATTCCATTCGTACTACATGTTGCATTACATCCATGGCATATGACAATTTGGGTTATTGTGCTTCTGCATTTATATGGTCTAGGTATGACTGACACTATTTGTGTTACTCATCAGGAATGTATATTGCATTGCATCCTTTACATCTGATATTTGGCTCTCTCTGACTCCTCCTTTGTATAGTTAATTTATATTGCGTATTCTAATATTACATGACTCATGGTCTTGTTAGTATTTCCATTTACTCTGTTATCGTATGATTTATGATCTTGTCAGTACTTCTGTTTACTCTGATAATTCCTGATCTTGTCAGTATTTCTACTTATTCCAACATTGTATGATTGTCACACCCCAAACTCGAAAACCGGGCTCACAAAATTTTTGATCACCAAATCCGGCACCGACAGCCTCCGTAGAATCTCATTCTTGGATCCCAGTGCCCATTCGCCAGGTTCCGATCCTGAGATGCTATGAGGAGGATTTTCAACGTCAGTTTGATTCGTAATAAGTATAACCAAAGGCATAACCCACAAACATCAACTAAAAACTCCATTACATTTCTACTATAATAAAAAACTTCACAAGTACAATGAGCATAAAGGGAAATACAATGATGAAGAACAAAAACTCCAAAATAATCTGCAAAGCGCTCCTGCCTCAGCGCTGTTGTGCCCCAACGTCACCTGCACGCAACGGTCGTGCATAAGCTTATAGAAAGCTTAGAGGGTGGTGAAAGTGTGCGCGCAAGGTAGTAATATGATCATGAAATATTAGAGTAATGCGGAATATGCTGATGGATCCATGAATACTGTTGGTCATACCAAGGCCATATAGTGCAAAGCATGAATGATGTCGACCATACCAAGGCCATGCGATGCGAAATGTAACCCAAGCATACAGTCCTCATCAAAGTCCATATATCAATACAGTTCCAATCTGGGATATCACCGGGGTTTAGTACACTCTAAACCAGATCGCTGCCCCATCGCGCGCAATAAGGTAAGTGGAAGAGACCTCACTATCCGTCTGTCAATATCGGGCTCGACTTGTCGATAGCGGACCGATTCCTCGAGTTGGTCAAACTCAGCATACCTTTGCCCCATACTCTCGGGTGGGTAAGGCCACACCCCCTTCCAACTGACCACGACATATTGGAGAGCGTAACTATCTGGTAATCGGCACTCAACGCTCATCTATCCACTCGGTCTAGACGTTGGAGCAACTCTTGGTACCATAAGGGTTTAGAGACTTTCACCCAAGGATATCTATAGCAACCCATGTAGAATAAGATTTCTGGTATCCAATCTTGCCAACTACGATATGCCTGTGGACGCTATGGTCCTGATGTCACATGTCACGTAAATGCGAGATGTATGAGTCATACTATACAATCATGCAACAATCTCGTGCGCACCATGCGCTCATGTGGGACACTCCGTCTCATAAGGAGTCCTATAAATGTCTCGGCCCAACGGCTTATGCGATGATCAAACATTCCTCATATCAAGCATACATATGATGCGTATGGGCATGAATAATGAAATTATACTAAGCATGTTACAAAGTAATGAATTATCCTTACAACGCAGATAGGCCTAGACGGCCTACACACAACAATTACGGCCTATCAATGGCCCTAGGGAGAGTCATAATGCAGAAATTTAACCAACACTATACTTGCAATGTGGACGTCAAACTACCATTGCTCCCAAGCCATAACCCATAATAAACATCATTACACAAACCATGTTGGGTTCACACATTGTAATGGACCTTAGGTACATCCTATTAGGCATTCATTACATCAAATGGGATACATTAGTGGGCCTTACGTTCATCAAATGAGCCGCATTACTGGGCTTCACTAATGGCCTTAGGTACATTGTAATGGGTCATAACCCATGGGCCTCAGAGTACATCATAATGGGTCTAATCACATGGGCCTTATGTGTCTTAAATGGGCCTAATCCCATGGGCTTTATACATATCAAATGGGCTTAATCATATAGGCCTTATATAAATCAAATGGGCCTAAACCCATAGGCCTTATATGTCAAATGTGCCTAAATCCATAGGCCTTATATAAATCAAATGGGCCTAAACCCATAAGCCTTATATGTCAAATGGGCCACACCCAAACATAGGTGGCCCACTTGATCATAGATCGGTCTCATTCTTCAACTCATGCCTTAAAATGATCTTTTCAAGTGGATGGACGGTCTGGATGCATCACATGCATCATGGCGGGTCCCATTGTCGCTGGACAGTGCAGACAAAACATATGCATCACAGAGGGCTCCACTGTCCGTTGGTCGAACGGTGTAAATAAAACAAATATATCATGGCAGACGGTGGATGTAAAACACATACATCACTGTGGGTCCCATGTGGGGCCCACCATCATGTTTAAATGCCATCCAAACCATTGATAAGGTCACTTGGACCGAGATGAGTAGGAAAAATAAATTTCATCTTAATCCAAAACTCCCATGGCCCAAAAAAAGGATTTTAATGTAAAGGTTTAATTTCACTGTTTCTTATGGTGTGGGCCACCTGAGATCTGGATCGACCTAATCTTTGGAGGGGATCCACCTCAGGGGGTGGTCCACCTCATGGATGGAGTAGATACAAAATATACATCATGGTGGGGCCCACGGCAGGGGCCATGGGACGCTGTCCGCCCGCCCGCTGCGCGCAGCAGCGTGTTGCTGCTGCTGCTATGTCAGAGGCAGCAGGCGCTGCCTTTGATGCTAATTTTTTTTTGTTTCCTTATGAAATCTCACATGTGGGGCTCACTTCTCAAAAATCTACACCGTCCAATAGATTTAGGGGCTCAAAATACACTGAACAAGTCCAATGTTCAGCATTTTTGTCGTGTAGATACAACAAGGTGGGTCCTAATATCTTTGAACGGTAAGAAACACAGTTTTCTACGGTATGGCCCGCCTGAAAGTTGGATCGGCTTCATATTTTAACTCAACGCCTAAAATGAGATGGGTAAGAGGATGGATGGCTTGGATTGAATGCTTACACCAAGGTGCGGCCTATACAAGTGGCCCACCCCCAAAAGCTCTCTTTTCTTCCCTTTTTTTTTAAAAAAATTTCCATCTAGCATCCAGGGAACGTCTAGCATCCCTGGACATAATACGTACGTTGAGGTGGGCCCCACCTATAGATGTGGGCCACCAAAGAAAGGGTTGGAGGGCATGAGGAAATACATACATCAAGTGGGGTCCATCCAAGTGGGCCACAGGCCACACCATCACACACAAATAAAAAAAAAGAAAAAAGATAGGGACAGAAAAAGAGAAAGGAAGACCGGATGATGGAGGGACCCCGGCACTATGGGCCCTCCCTTTCACAATCTACAACATACATCAAGTGGGTCCCATTACACATGGGCTTATTAAATCTAAAATCCAACGGTGGAGGTCCCTTCTCTACTAAAATAGACAGTCTAAATGACCCTAGGTATGTAAGTAAATAAACATCATGATGGGGTCCATGGAGAATGACCCCATCATGGAATGATCATGATGATCAAAGTGGGCCATCGGCCACATCTTAAGGTCCCAAGTAAGATCCAAACCATTGATCGGTTGGCCTCACTTGGCCCAACTTAAAAATATGAAAAATTACTATTATCAAGCACCCACCGTTCAATCTTCTTGCTCCTATGGGTTCCTTAGCACCTGAGCTTTGATTCCAATAGAGAAGATGAAGAATGGATGGCTAGGATGAGAGATCTTGGGATGGAGAGGTGGGCCACACTTGGAGTTTTGAAAGAGAGGGAGAGACTCATACGTATGGGATTTTTCTCTCTTGCTTGGAATGAGTTTGAAAATGAGAGAGAGACTTGTAAAGGGAGAGAGAAAGAGAGTGATGGGTGATGGAGTGATAGATGTGGTGGTGATGGATGTGTAAGACTCTTTTGAACTTTTGTGGCCATTTGTGTAAGAAAAGTATGGGTGGTGTAAGAACTTTTTGACTTTGGAGGCATTTTGTGTAAGAAAGGTATGGGCTTTGTAAGAATTTTTAGACTTTTGTGGCTTTCTTGAAAAAGGGTGAAAAGTGATGTGTACTTGACATGAGATGTGATGGGATTTGATTGATTGATGAGATTGATGTGACAAGTCGTAGAGATTCCCTTGGGTTTCGCAATGCGCGGTGTTTTCCTTGCACCGAACGCTGACCCATATCTCCAGACCAGGGTATCGCCTCGGCGCGAGAGTCGCTGCATTGAAACCACAACGATGGTGCGGTCGCTATGGTAAGGGTCTTGGGTTGCGTCAATATGGGTTGACGGCATACGAATCAGGGTCGTGCGCAAATATCGCTTAAGGGTCGAAGGTTGCAGGAATTCGACTGGTAAGACCGCGGAGGTCTACGGAACGGTACAAACTAAGATACGGGTCTTACAATGATTTATGGATTATAAGCATTCCCGGTATTGTATGATTATGGTATTGTATTGAATACTTGACACTTACCTTATGCACACACTTACACCATCCTCTAAGCTTTCTATAACCTTATGCACGATAGATGCGTGCAGGTGATGTTAGGTTGCAGCAGTGTTGGGCTTGGAGCGTGCAGTGGTCTTCTGAAGCTTGATCTTTGATTTATGTATTTTTCTTTCAGCATTATACTCAAATGATTATTTTAGTGGATATGTGATGATGATGTGCCTTTGTGAATTGGGTAATCTTGTGGTTATGCTTATTACGAGTTAAATGCATATTGAAAAAAAAATCCTCCTTATAGGATCCCAAGATGGGAATCTGACATATGGATGCTAGGAGTCAGGAATGGGGTATTACGGAGGCTGTCGGCACCGGATTCAGCAATCGGGATTCCTGTGAATCCGATTTTTGAATTTGGGGCGTGAAAGAAGTTGGTATCAGAGCATAACTTGGGAATACCTAAGGATAACATCACATATCTGCTAATAACTACCCCGCACTTTATGATTGTTGAGAACTTAGAATAATTAAATCCCTGAGTTTGAATGACTTAGTGATTTTCTGATATAACTCTCTATCGATGAAATTATAAGGCTGCATAGTATTCCTATTTCGATCGTTTCTGATTCGAAATCCGAGGATTAACATGGTTCACCATTCTGTTGAGGAGGCGTCTTGGGAATGCAAAGCTGAAATTAGAGGGCACTATCTTCATCTTTTGGTAGATTGATTGTACCCTGACTTATATACTTGATGATTTTCCTCTTCCCTACTCTATTCTGTAAATTTCAAGGACGAAATTTCTATTTGGAGGGGAGAGCTGTAAGACCCATATCTAGACCGTACCATTCCGTAGGTTTCCGCGGTCCTCCCCGTCAAATTTCGGTAACCCTCGACCTGTATCCGATGATTACGTGTGATCCTAAGTCGTGTTCCGTATTCCAGAGTCGGCTCGACCCGAGACTTGTACCTTTACGACTGCGCCATCGTTGCAGTTCCAACGCCGCGTATTACGCGCCGAGGCGATACCCGGGCTAGGAGATGTGGGCCCGCGTTCAGATCGAGGAAAACGCCACGCTTTATAAACTCAAGAGAAATGTCCTATCAATCAACCCACATGTCAAGTACAATACTCCATTCCCAAGCAACCCCCAAAGTCAAACAACCCATACCCCTTAAGTCAAGTACACCCATCACACCCATCCCTCTCCCTTACAACCTCTATCTCTCTCTTCTTCTTCACTTCCATTGCTAGCCATGAACGTCCCAAGCAAGCTCCATTTACAGCCATCTTACCTTTAGATCCTTCCTAATCTAACCCTTAGAAGCCCATCTCAACCATTGGAAGGGGTCCTAAAAGGCTCATGAACCCATGGATAAAAGAAGAAGGAGAAGATCATTGTGGGTGCTCCTCTTCTCTCTCTCTCTCTCTCTCTCTCTCTCTCTCTCTCTCTCTCTCTCTCTCTCTCTCTTTCCTAGTTTAATGGTCCACCATGGATGTATATTTAAGATCCACACTATCCACAAATGGGATAGCCTTGCTGGACCATCCAAAGCCCCTAACTACTGTTTTAGGCAGGCTTGGATGGTGGGGAAAACACCAATATTGGCTTAATCTCCAGCCATATGGACCCCACATGAACCCACTGTGATGTATAGGTTTTATCTACACCGTCCACCCCTCTCCTTGATCGCCTGGACCATGCTATAGGCGGTCCTTTTTCCAGTTGACCTGCTGCTGTCCAGCAGCAGGCGTTGTATAGAGGGAAGCACAAATATCATCTTGATTCGAAACGGGTAGACTAACGGGCCACACTGACGTGGACCACACCTTGCTGGAAGTGTAGAGCATCCACACCGTCCTGATCTAGAGCCCAAATGGGTAGATCTAATGGTTAAAAAATCAGGCAGATTCACCTGCTGCTGGACTGACGTCAAGTAGCTGTTTGATCTGCTGCGTGACCATGGTTTTAATCCACCCTTTCCATCCATCGTGTGGCCCACTGTGTATATATGTGCTATATTCTAAGCCATCCATTTGTATGTCCAGATCCAACCATCTCGTGGGTCATCACAATAGCAGTGGTAAGAGCGTCCACCTGCTGATTGCCTGCCTGTTTGAAGGGAAACCACAAATATCAACTCGATCATTGGGTGGGCCACACTGACGTGGACCCCACCATGATGTATTTGCACCCTCCATCCATGTGGGACCCGTATGTTGCATGTGTTTTATCCAGACCGTCCAGCAGTGGGACGGTGCTGGACGACTAGATGAATGTATTTCATCCATTGTCCATCTTCATGGAAGCCCACCTTACATGCATTGCACATCCAAACCGTTCGTAAGTGGGTCCCACATGGCATCCTCATCTAGACCGTCCATTAAAGGATGTCCAGAGCTGGACGTTTGTCACGCATATGCTATAATAATATATAATATCATTATATATATAGTAAATGGTATGTGTCATACCCACACCATCCATCCATCCATCCATTTTTCTGGCGTGTGGGACACACCCACACGTGCTGCACGTGTGGGGTGGGGCCTACCTTGGACTTATGTGTTATGTATCTCCACCGTCCATCTGGCAGGGACGGTGGGCCCCTTTGATGTTGTATTCAATCCAGCCATCTAGCCCAGCTGGGACCAGCCATGATGCTTGTGTTGTATATTTATGCTGTTCACCTGACGTTGGGCCCATCTCCATGGCCTACCTTGATAATGTGTTGCATCCACCGTCCAACTCATGGACGGTGGGTCCCATCTTGATGGCACGTGCGGCTCACACCTATTTGGGGCCCACGCATGATGCATATGTCTTGTAACGGCCTGGATGCTGACGCTGGAGCCCCCCTCTTTTCTATATACGTGTGTATATATATATATATATATATATATATTATAATATATAATTCAACATTATTTTATGGTGGCCCCACATGGGACCCACCTTAAAGTATTTATTATATCCACACCGTCCAGGATTTGTGGACGGTGCAGCCCACTTGTACGTGTGGTCCCCACGCCATCTAGATGTGTTTTATCCCTACTACACTACAGCTGTGGGACCCACACACGTTTGGATTCTACCACGTTATATGTGTTTCATCAATACCATCCCAACGGTGGGCCCCACATCAATAGTTCCAGCTGCTGTTTTGACGCAGCAAGCTCCTTGGGTCCTTGCATGAGCTATCTGTTGTATCAATCCATACATACGTGTGAGGACCACACGTGTAGGGCCTACCACGTGATGTATGTGTTTTCCTAGTCGTCCATCAATGGACATGCTGGATTGACGACCAGTAGCCCTACAACCACCTAATGTATGTGCTTCACACGCACAGCCCATTTATTTTCAGCTCACATGGGGCCATCCCACATGTGCTGTACGTGTGGGATGGGACCCATCTTGGTGTATGAATTGTATATCCACTCTACCATCTATCCAGATGGTGTGGTCTCCACTGAAATGTATATGTTTTAGATCCACCGTCCGTCCCTAGACCGTGTGCGTGGGATGCATCATGTTATATGTTTTGTTTTCAGTTGTCCATCCGTTTCTGCTGGTGGGATCCACCTCCCATGATGGATGTGTTCCATCCAAACCATCCATCCATTTGGCGAGCTCGTCCTCGGGGTTAGAAAAAAAAAGTAAGTAAATAAAATAAGATAGATCTAATATCAAGTGGACCACACTGTCAAACAGTGAAATTGAATGCCTACCATTGAAACTTCTTTTGGGTTACAGAAGTTTTGAACCAACATGATATTTGCTTTCCTCACTGTTCAGGTCTTTATGACCTTATGAACAGTCTGGATGGGAAATAGATGCTATGGTGGGCCCTCTAAATTTCAACAGCGAAAATCATTATCAGCACTGTTATTTATGGTATGGTCCAGATGATCTTTTGATCTGGTTCATTATTTGGATAATGCTCTAAAATGATCTCTATAGATGGATGAATGGTGCGGCCCAAGTAGTGTGGCCCACTTGTTGCATTTGAGAGGCCCAATATGACGTACTCGGGGCCCATGGGTTGAGGCCCATTGTGATATATTTGGGGCCCATGGGTTGAGACCCATTGAGATATATTGGTGGCCATGAATGAGGCCCACTTAATTGTATTATGCCCATGTGTAAGCCTCACCTATTGTGTGTTTAAAGCCCATGGGTTGTGGCCCATTGTAATGTATTCGGGGCCCATGGGACGTGATCCATCTGATGTATATAGGCACATGTGATGCGGCCCATTGTGATGTATTCGAGGCCTATGAGTGGGGCCCATTGTGATGTATTCGAGGTCCATGTGATGTGGCCCATAGTGATGTGTATGTAGCCCTTGTATGAGGCCCATTGCGATGTGTATTAGGCTTTCATGTGAGGCCATGGTCCCACTATATGTTTAACCCTATGTGGGCCACTCCTTGGGAGCAATGTTAGTTGAATATCTATATTGATGGGCAATGATGGTTGAATGTCCACATTGTGACCTTCCCTTAGGCCGATTGTCGATTCCGATTGTCGTAGACTGATTACCGATTACCGATTCCAATTGACGCAACTGATTTTCTGACTCTGATTATCGATCGATCTCGATTGTCATGAGCGATTTGATGATTCTGATTATCGATCGATTCGATTTCGTGACCGATTGTTGATTCTGATTATCGATCGAGGTCGATTACCAATTCTGATTTGTCGTGGCCGATTGTCGATTATCGATCAAGACCGATGACCGATTCTGATTTATCGTGGCCAATTGTTGATTGTCGATCGAACCCGATTACTGATTCTGATTTGTCGTGGCCGATTGTTGATTATCAAGTGAGGTTGATTACTGATTCTGATTTGTCATGACCGATTGACTGATAAGCGATCGGGGCCGACTATCATGACCAATTGCCGATTCCGATTATCGGGGCCTATTATCGTGACCGATTGTCGATTGACGTGGCCGATTGCTGAATTCTGATTGTCATGGCTGATTGACCGATTATCGATCGAGGCTGATTACCGATTCCAATTGTCGGGGCCCAATGTGATGTATATGCGGCCCGTCTTTGAGGCCTGCTGTGATGTGTATTTAGTCTGTGTTTAAAGCCCAATGTGATGTATATGAGGCTTATGTGATGAGGCCCATTGTGATGCATTTAAGGGTCGGGCGATGGAGCTCATTGTGATGTATGTTAGGCCCATGTGAAAGACCTATCGTAGTGTGTATTAAACTCTTGAGTGGGGCCCATGTTGTCGTATATTTGGCCCTCTTGTGAGGCCATGGGTCCACTATATATTAGGCTCTATGTGGGCCATTCCTTGGGGGCAATGCTGGTTAAATGTCCACATTATCGAGGCTGATTGTCGATGTTAGTTATTGATACTGATTATGAGTAGGTGACAACATAACATCATGATATATGCTCATATGCATCATCTGTATATTTGTTATGAGATGTAGTTGATTATTGCATATGTCATTGAGCATGTTGTTATGAGACTCCCTGATAGGCGAAAGTTATTTCACATGAGCGCACGGTATGTGCAGGATTGATGCATGACTGAATTGTATGACTCATGCATATTGCATTATGATTACTGTACGCCTTAGAAACATCAGGGCCGTAGCCTCCACAAGCATATCATGGATGGCCATATGGGATACCGAAAACCTATTCTAGCATTGGGCTGCCATAGATGGCCTTGGGTGAAAATTTCTAAACCCTTTTGGTATCAGAGGACGCCCCAATGTCGAAACCGAGTGGATTCATGAGTGCCCGAGTGCCGAATACTAGGAGGCCGTGTCTCCCATTGTGTCGTGGTCGGTTAGGAGGGGGTGTGGCCTTACCCATCCGAGCATAGGGGCATAACTAGGTTAATTTTGACCAGCTTGTGAATGGGTCTGCTATCGACGTGCCAGATAGGTATTGGGAGACTATTGGTTAGGCAGATAGTGAGGTTTCTTATGCTCACTTGGACTGTGCTGCTGGGAGAGGGGCAGTGCCATTTGGAGTGTACTAAACCCCGGTGATGATCTCAGACATGAATTGTACTGATATGTGAACTTATTGAGGAGTTGCATACTCATTCATTCATGCATTCGCTATCCACTCGGGCTGGTGGTGCATAACTATTTGTTGTGTGTATCTTCGCATTGGCCAGGATTTCGGTTGGGGCGCATGACTAACCTGAGATCAGGAGTTTACCACATTGAGTCTGACTATCCAAATTAGGTAGGAGACTAATTTAAATAGAAGTCCATTGTGATGGACCCTATGGCCTGCGATACTACGTACTACCATCCCGACTTCACACTCCAGCATGGTCATTTCATTCACACTATATGTTGCATTACATCCGTAGCATATGACAATTTGGGTTATTGTGGCTTTGCATTTATATGGTCTAGGTATGGCTGATGCTTTTTATGCTACTCATCAGGAATGTATATTACATTGCATCCTCTCCATCTGACATTTAGCTCTCTCTGACTCCTCATTTGCATAATTAATTTGTATTGCGTATTCTAATATTGTATGACTCATAGTCTTGTTAATATTTCCATTTATTCCGTTATCGTATGATTTATGATCTTGTCAGTACTTCTGTTTACTTTGATAATTCCTGATCTTGTCAGTATTTTTACTTATTCTGACATTGTATGATTTATGGATTATTAGTATTCCTGGTATTGTATGATTCTGGTATTATATTGAATACTTAGCACTTACCTTGTGCACACACTTACATCACCCTCTAAGCTTTCTATAAGCTTATGCACAATAGATGCGTGCAGGTGATGTTAGGTTGTAGCAGTGTTAGGCTTGGAGCGTGCAGTGGTCTTCTGGAGCTTGATCTTCGATTTATATATTTTCCTTTTAGCATTGTATTCAAATGATTATATTAGTAGATATGTGATGATGATGTGCCTTTGTGAATTGGGTAATCTTGTGGTTATGCTTATTATGAGTTAAATGCATATTGAAAAGAAACAAATCCTCCTTGTAGGATCCCAGGATTGGAATCTGGTATATGGATGTTAGGAGCCAAGAATGAGGTACTACGGAGGTTGTCGGCACCGGATTCGGCAATCAGGATTCCTGTGAATCCAATTTTCGGGTTTGGGGCGTGACAGATTGGATTGTTAATTGACTCGATTATAATCGGCAGATCATTGATCGAATTAACACCTTTGTTGATTGAATCGAAAATGTCCAAAAGTGTCAGAGTGTAAACTTGAATTTTCAGGATTTTCTTGATCGAATAGACAAGACTGTCAATCGAATCAAAAATCCTGTTTCAGTAAGATTAAAGGCACTTGATCAACAAAATTTAAATATAGGAAGAATGTCACAAAGAAGTGAATGAATTTAGTTATAACAAATAAAAGTCATTCGCCTTTTTAGCTAAAGCTTAATGAGCTTTTATGGACTTGGTGAAAGAACAAGTTAATAATGTGAGTTATTGTTAACCGAGTGAAAATGCACAAAGTAAATATTATCATATTTGCAGGTTGTTTCCCTAGTATTTATGGATCTTAGGAGAATATTTTGCATTTGTTCATAGATTTTCTACTAGTTGTTACAATTTATTTGATACTTTAGAAGAAGCTTATGATACCCTCGATGTAATTTGGTGTAAATTGGAAAGAACAGTTATAGTAATTTATCACTTTTTAAAATTCAAGCATACTTTTCTATATTGTAATTTATATAGCATGTGGGTTTGGACCAAGATATATACATTGAAGTTGTTAACATTTATTATCTTGAATATATGATGCTTTACTTAAAATTAGTAGGCTCATTTTTGTGGCCCACGTAAGGATCATAATTACCTTATTTTCAGCCAATGTATGTATTCAGTTGACTTATTACAATGATTATCTAAAATGTCAATTATTTACGTCAATTTAGAGTATTAACAATGATTTACTCTATCATTCTTGTGAATACATTACAAAATTTCTCTTTGTCGAAATACAAATTTTTTTTATTCCATAGAATTCAAATTACATACTGTTAAATAAAATTGTATATTCCAAGCCACTTTGACTTAAGTATAATTGTAATTTGGATTCTAATATATACCAAATATAAGCTTCTAAATGAGCCCTTACAAACATTAAGCTCAGCCAGGTTGACCTCTCCCGCTGCTTATAATGTGCATCATCTTCCGTAAAAGGTTTTATTATGATAATAGATAGGGCAGATCAATTTGGAGAGTAAAATATAAGCTAATACACGAGTGTAAATTGAACTTGCTCATACTAGTTAGAAAAGTTGGATTAATTGAAGACCAAAATACTTCGAAGTACATGAATATAATAACTTCGGCACAATAATTGATATAAGAAACATTCATGTATTCAGAATTATGAGAATTAAAAAAATAGGATGCCAATATTAAAACCTTTAAAAATGACTCGTTATATCATCACAATTATTTCCTCTAGGCCAAAATTATGATACACAAGAGGTTCACTCAATAGCAAGTTACATTGTCTTACAAAGTTGATTTAATAATACACTCAAGATCAAGTAAATTATGAACATTTAAGGACATAGGTTGGTCAAAATTGAGGTGCATATCTGTTTACATTCGACATGTCACGAGTAGCTCCAACAAGTAAGATGCTGCCACATGTCGGTACACTTATATGGAAGTCAAAAAAGGTACTCACGAAGTGTAGAAGAGAAAGATTGCCAGCATCTGAAGGACAAATTTTCTAGATACGTGTGTCATGAAAGGAATTCCATAATACATATAGACGTATGCATGACTAAAACCCTAAAGGCAGTCATTCTTCTAGTGACTAGATTTAATTGGCCAGGCATAATTGTAGACCCATAAGGAGTGCACTAATAAGAGAAAGCTATATGAAAATGAGAATATAAGTATATATGGCAACATAATAGTTGATTGGCCTCTTCTCAAAATAAAAGCATATCAAGCCAAGGTTGTTAATCGATAAGATCTTTAATCTCAAAATCCAATGGACCATGTGCAAAACCATCACTTAACCTAAGTCTATAAAAGTAGCAGAAAATGACAAGATCCTGGTCCTTGTCAATCCTATCAAACAAATCTCTTATTTAACTCAACACTGCTTACTCAACACTGCTTATTAAATCTTTTTGTTCAACATGAGCAACTATTTTAACATAGCTTAGCCTAATATACTCTCTCTACTTTTATCCAGCATGCCGCCACAGCAAGGATGGATCAATTAGTTTAGTTTAATATTTGTATTATATCTAGCACATTATTGCAACAAGTTTGGATCAGTTAGTATAGCTTAGTACCTTCATGTCTGTCTTGCGTATCATTGTAGCAAGTTAGAATTAGTAAAATTTCATCCACGACCTCATCATTAAATCTCAAAACCTCCAAGACATCCTTGGTGATTCCTTAGACCACAACTTGTGGCCAAAATCACAATTGTCTTGCAATTGTACAGGTTTATATAACTATCTCACAACCTATAGGTCTAGAGAACCGTTAACCATCCATGGCCGCTTTGCTTCTCAAACTTTCACCGTAATTGGTTCTACTTTATTTACTTTTTCACCGTTTATATTATATTGTTATTCAATTTAATAAAATTGACACTTAACCTTATAGTCCATGTTTTTTTTTAATGTGCTTATTTCATTAGTGAACACAACAAACTTATCACCATTATAATAAAAGTTATTGTTTTCAAAGAAATAGGAACTTATTCGATGGACTAACCCTCCCTTTCACAAATCACAAATCGCTAAAATCCTCTTCACTCAATTATGGGTACTTGGGATCACAAGGCATTTGATTTAATTTAGTGGAATATGGCTTTGGCATGCATGATACAGGCACACCCTTACATGTATGATCGAATCCCGGCCATCCACTACACGTGCGGTCGTTTGTTCGAATTGAAGCCCAACCATATCAAATCTCCACACAATGACCTCACCTCTAAGCTGATCCTCGCTTTGAATGGCAGATAAATGAAAGTATTTTAATGTTAATTACTACCTGAAAGGAGATCAAGGCATCAAAGCACGTTAATATAGTCCACAAAACCCTCAGTTTAATATTAAATATAGAATTATGCTAACTTTATACTAGTGTAAGACATTGGACTCGAGATTACCATTGATGGCAATAAAACCAATTAGGTTGAGATGTCCAACACAAAGGGGTCATGCGTGACATTCATTGCATCAGCGTACACACATGGACAGCCCAGATCCAATAATCAAAGACCAGAAATAGTGGTCCAGATTTGATATCTACCATCCATGAGAAAGACGGTTCAAACAGAGATGAGCCCTGTAGACCATCCGAATCTGAAAGTCCACATCTAATGGTTTTCATGAATTACCGATCCATATCCAACGACTAGGCCCTCACTATTCTCAACATGGACGATCCAGATCTGAGCAGTGACATATGCTATGTATGCATGGTTCAGATCTGAGCAGTGCCATATGCTATGGATGCATGGCTCAGATCTGAGCCTATATCACCCGGAAAACGAGCGTTCCAGATCTACCGTACTCATTTGGTGTTTGCTATTCACTGGATGAGTCAGATTTGATGAACGGTAAATCCAGATGGACAACCAGGTCTCCACTTTCATGGTGTGACCATCAGACGGTTCAAATCTGTCCTCAAGTGACGTGGATGTACAGAGGCGCAGCAACAAAACAACATTGTCGGTGTTTGTTCAAATGCACGTCCCGCAGGGCGTTGGATGTATGTGCACGTGTACAAACATGGTGCTTCATGTAAAATGGCCAAATAGTTCCTTCACGTGGGGAATTTTCATTTTCCCCCCTTTTTTCTTTTTAATTTTTAATTTGTAATTTTTAGGACGTTCGATGCAAGTGCACGTACGGGCTTGGGGGCTTATGGTAAAAATGTAAAATTAGTCATTTCATATGAGGATTTTTTTTTTAAAAAAAACTATTATTAGTATTTTATTTCTTATTTCTTTTTTTCCTTCCTTTTTTTTTTATTTTTTTTTTAATTTTTAAACGCACAGGCATTGGATGCAAATGCATACATACAGTTATGGATAGATCCGAACTCCTAATAAATCCAAGAGTAAGTACCAAACTAATTTAACCAAGTACATGAACAACCGAGGCGATACTTATTTGACTTAATGTGAGCGTTCCTGAAGAAGTCGCGTGCTATGAAGGTGCTCCTATTTCGATGTTGTGGATCAATGTGACATCCACACTCCGATCGAAAGTGGAGCTATCTACTTAACATCTGACAGAAGATGAACGATTCGACCACAGATACCGATTGCAAGAAATCCGACCCGATAAAATGGACCCGACACCTTGCCTTGGACCTCAAAGAGGAGGATTCCAGGGCACTAGTTCAGTTCAGAGCTCAACTCGAATTGAGAAGACGTCCCTCTTCAACCAGATAAATGGTCCAGGCTGAGTGGCGTCATGTTAGTCAGACGAGCTGAGTTGAAACAGTATGTTAGGACGGACTTTCCGCCTACCAGATTCGGAAGCTACCATAAGTAAACATGGCCGGTTACTTCAGTCACTAACGTGCATGATCCGCCTGATACGTTACACGATCCATGGATTGTGCACAATATCTCCACATCCCAGTATCCTGCTAATTGATAAAATCGTGCCGACAATAACGGACCCAGACCGTCCAACAATCAAGTATAAATACATTGAGACCCCACTACTACAAGTACGTAATAACTAGTATTCTCATCTACTCTCCGCTTAGACTTAGATTCCCTTGACCTGACTTAGGCATCGGAGGGTCCCCCGGCTTAGCCAAGGTCACTTTTTCCTGTTCTCATAGTACAGGATCAAGACATTGAAGTGATCCACAGCTCGGGAGACTGAGGGGAGAGCCAATCAGATTTTGATATCAACATTTTCTGGCACTGTCTGTGGGAATCTGATACGAAAGGTCCGGTTCTTATTTTTGAATACAATGGCGAGAGGAAAGAAGAAAGCGATAGCTATGGAACCAGAGCCGAACGAGCAAACTCGTTCTTCCTCACTACTTTATGCCGAGTCAGCACCGGGGCCTTCTCAGCAGTCACGCAACCGGACGAGCAAGTATCGGGCTATGCAAAATGAGATTCAAGCCCTACGTGATGAAGTAAACAGAATGAAGCAGCGATAGGAGCCATAGCCGTACCCAATCCAAGAGGATCCCATTCTCGAGCCGGTTGGACTATTCGTGGAGGCTCACTCTGTGCCGAGGAGTATGAGGCCCTAGGTGCCCCAACACTCTCGGGTGTCACATTCGGGTCAGAATCCTCTTCTAATACAAATTAGAGTCTCAGCACAAAATACCACCACTCGATCTCCCACCAACAACTCAATCAATTTAGCTCTGTCACCTACAGACCTCTGTCATCAGCTAAAGCGAAGGAGGGAAAGGAGAACTCCAGAAATACAAGATGCCCCAGAGATTATTACTGAGAATAAGGATCCCTAGGAAGCGCGGTTTGCGGAACTTAACGACAAGTTCTTAACCTTGAAAAGGAATCAACAACTATCAATAGTTTCCACCATGGTTCAGGCAATGATGGAAGAGATCAAACATCTCTTCACCTCCTCCATCATGGATGAGGTGATGCCGCAAAGGTTTCGGATACTTCCCGTCATCCAATATTCTGGGTCTGGTGACCCATCCGAGCACTTAGAAGCCTATCGTTTGTAGATGCAGATCTAGATAGCAACGGATGCAATGATGTGTAGGGAATTTGTCACTCCCCAAACTTGAAAATCGAATTCATAGGAATCCCGATCGCCGAATCTGGTGCCGATAGCCTCCGTAGAACTCCATTCTCGGCTCCTAACATTCATATGCCAGATTTCGATCCTGGGATCCTATAAGGAGGATTATTATTATTTTATTATTATTTTTTTATATGCAATGTGCATTTAACCAGTAATAAGCATAACCACAAGATTACCCAATTCACAAAGGCAACATCATCATCACATATCCACTAATATAATCGCTTGATTACAACACTGAAAGGAAAATATATAAATAGAAAATCAAGCTCCATAAGACCACTGCACGCTCCAAGCTCAACACTGCTGCAACCTAACATCACCTGCATGCATCTATCGTGCATAAGCTTATAGAAAGCTTAGAGGGTGGTGTAAGTGTGTGCACAAGGTAAGTGCTAAGTATTTAATACAATGCCATAATCATATAATACCGAAAAACTGGTAATCCATAAACCCTACAATGTTTGAATAAGCAGAAACACTAATAAGATCAGGAATTATTAGAGTAAGCAGAAATACTAACAAGATCAGGAATTATCAGAGTAAACGGAAATACTGACAAGATCATAAGTCATACAATAACAGAGTAAGCGAAAGTATGGACAAGTCCATAAGTCAATCAATTTCAGAATACGCAATATAGAACAGTTATGCGATAAGGAGTCATAAAGAGCCAAATATCAGATGCCGAGGATGCAATGCAACATACAAATCCTGCTAAGTCTGTCTAAGCCATATAAGTGCAGAAACACAGCAACTCAAGATGCCATATGCCTGTGGATGTAATGAAATATGCGATGCGAATGAAATGACCATGCTGGAGTGTGAAGTCGGGATGGTAGTAAGTAGTATCGTAGGCTCTGGGGTCCACCACAAGGGACTTATATCCAAACCAGTCCCATACCTAAATTTGGATAGTCAGACTCAATGTGGTAAACTCCTGATCTTAAGTTAGTCGCGCGCCCAACCAAAATCTTTGCCATAACGAAGGTACACAACAATTATTTATGCACCACCAGCCCGAGTGGATAGTGAATGAATGAGCATACAACTCCTACTCAATAAATCCACATATCAGTACGGTTCCTCTTTGGAAAATCACTGGGGTCTATTACACTCCAAACCAGATTATCGCCCCATCGCGCGCAACAAGGCGAGTGGAAGAGACCTCACTATCTACCTGCCAATATCGGGCCCGACTCGTCGATGGCGGACCCATTCCTCGAGCTGGTCAGACTCAGCTTAGCATTGCCCCCTCCTCTCGGGCATGTAAGGCCGTATCCCCTTCCAACCGACCACGATACAGTGGGAGACGCGACCTAATGGTATATGACCCTTATGCGCTCATGCATCCACTCGGTCTAGACGTTGGAGCAACCTTTGGAACCAAGAGGGTTTAAGGACTTTCACCCAGGGATATCTATAGCACCCCATGTAGAACAGATTTTCGGTGTCCCATCTGGCCATTCACGAAATACTTGTGGAGGCTATAACCCTGATGTCGCTAGGGTGTACAGTAATCACAACACACAATGCAAGATGCATGAGTCATACAATCTAGTTATGCATCAATCCTGCACATATGATATACTCATATGAGACAATCTCCACCTATCAGGGAATCTCATAACAACATGCCCAATGACATATGCAATGATCAACCACATTTCATATCAAACATGCAGATGATGCGTATGGGCATGTATCGTGATGCTATACTGTCACATACTCATAATCGGTATCAATAACCTACACCGACAATCAGCATCAAGAATCGACCTCGACAATGTGGACATCTAACCAGCATTGCCCCCAAGGAATGGCCTACATAGAGCCTAACATATAGTCGACCCATAGCCTCACACAAGGGCCTAATATACATCACGATGGGCCTCAAATACTGGCCATATATACATCACATTCGGCCCTATCGCCTGACCTTATATATCACGTAGGTCACGACAATCGGCCTCGACAATCGGGTTCGGTCGACAATCAGAATTGACAAATCGGTCACGATAATCGGGATCGATCGATAATCCAAATCGGTAAAGCGGCAAATCGGTCACGACAATCGGGATCGATCGATAATCAGAGTCGGTAAATGGGTCATGAAAATCGAGATCGATCGATAATCAGAGTCAGCAAATCGGTCATGACAATCGGGATCGATCGATAATCAGAGTTGGCAAATCGATCACGACAATTGGGATCGATCGATAACCAGAGTCGACAATGAGGTAAATCGGTCACGACAATCGGGATTGATCAATAATCAGAGTCGGCAAATCGGTCACGACAATCGGAATCAATCGATAATCAGAGTCGGCAATGCGGCAAATCGGTCACGACAATCGGCATCGATCGATAATCAGAGTCGGCAAATCGGTCACGACAATCGGGATCGATCGATAATCAGAGTCGATAATCGGCTGAACAAGGTCTAAAGGAAGGTCACAATGTGGACATTCAACCATCATTGCCCATCGATGTGGACATTTAACCAACGTCGCTCCCAAGGAGTGGCCTACAAAGGGCCAAACATATAGTGGGCCTATGACCTCATGTACAATCATAATGGGCGTCATTTACATCACATGGGCCTCGTCATATGGGCCAACATACATCACATCTGGCCTTGAATGCACAATGGGTGAACCCTGCACTTAGATATCATACATCTCAGGTCGGGCCACGACCCATGGGCCTAAACACGTCACCATGGGCTGCGACCCATGGGCCTCAAATACAACAAGTGGGCCGCAATAATGGGCCACACCAATGGGCCAATATACATCAAGTGGACCGCAACACATGGGCCAAATATACATACAGGTGGGCCTCAAATACATCACCATACACATCGCAATGGGCCGCATCTCATGAGCCCGATACACATCAAGTGGGCCATATATCGAACCCCATGAACCCCATATACATACATCAGGCCACCGAGCAGGTGGACCCTGCATGGCAAGCAAGTGGGCCTCGCCAGGTGGGTAGCATGGGTACAACATATACAACATACATCGCTGTGAAGCCCATGTCACTATCCAAACATTGCCTATGTAAATTAGCACCATCCATCAGCATGGATAAAACACATATAACATGTGGGTCCCACTAATCAGGACTGAAGGCATATGATGAAACACATACATCACATGGGCTCCACAGCCCTTGCCTACGTATAACAACAGTTAATCAGCTGCGTGGGGTCCACAGATGAATGGAAGGGACGTGATCAAACCCACGGAGCTTGTTGACGTTTTGCAGCGGTTAATACTACTGGCCACCCAGATGGACAGCCCAAATGTGAAGTACAGATGAACAACATTAACAAAACACTTACATCAGGCCTGGGGTCCACACGTCCCACATGCGGACGACTGAGGGTGGATGGTGTAGAGATAACACATACCTCGTGATCGGCGCCCACATCCACAGTCCAAATGGATGGAGCACACACATACATCATAGAAGGGCCTGCACAGCACTGTCCATATGGACGGCGCAGATGGCACATACACATCATGGAGGGACCCCACGTATAGTACAATCCGGTCCTCAGGACGCTGTAGAGTATACACCAGCCAACCCTCGTGCCCAAAGGTGGGTTCCACATGAGGCCATTATAATAATAATATATGATAATATATATATATATATATATATATATATATATATATATATATATATAGTGTTATTTTATTCATAATATTTACTGTTTAAACATCCAGGGCCTGGACTATTTTTTTTTTACGGACGGCCTGGATATAATATATGTATATATATCAAGGTGGGCCCCACCACGTCTGCTCCGTCAGAAATGGACGGTGTTGATAAAACATAGGTATCTTGTGGGGCCTCATCCAAATGGACGGACGGTGTGGATCAAACCCCTACAGCCAAGGTGGGACCCACGGAACCTTCTGACGTCAGTCCAGCAGCTATATCATGGTAGGGTCTCACCAGCACCCGTCCGGATGGACGGTGGATATAGAACTCATACGGCAAGGTGGACCCAATCCCAAGGCAAGGCAGATGGACGGCGTGAGTGAAACACATATTTCACGGTGGAATCCACTGTCCAGCAGACTGGACGGTGTGGATTACCACATACGTTAGGTGAGTCCACCCACACGTGTGAGTGAAACACGTGCTGGACGGATAGAGGGATA
The DNA here is from genome assembly GCA_037074715.1 of Magnolia kwangsiensis. Taxonomy (NCBI): domain Eukaryota; kingdom Viridiplantae; phylum Streptophyta; class Magnoliopsida; order Magnoliales; family Magnoliaceae; genus Magnolia; species Magnolia kwangsiensis. The sequence continues at coordinate 123,538,122 of CM073575.1, read as the reverse complement.
CACAAATATGCCAAGGGGACCCATGGGATTTGCAGACGTCAATGGGCAACTTAGCTGCTGGCCGTCCACTGGATGGATGGCCCAAATACCAAGCTTATCCATCACGGTGGGTCCCACTCCACATGCACCACACGTGTGAGGTGGGCTTCACGAGCTGTGAATGATAGATGGCATGGATATACCGCATACCTCGTGAAGACCCACAGAGCTTGCTGACGCCCCACAGCAGCTGCTGTTGCGTGGTGTGGTCTGTTGAACGGGCAGCTTGAATCAAATTATCATGGTGGGCCACTGCTCTAGACGTCAGCAAGGTGGGTCCCACAAATGGGATAACATGAATAAATCATAGTGGGTCACACATTATGAGTGAGAGAGAGAGAGAGATCGGACGGTGATGGAGGGACCCCACCACTATGGGCCCTCCCTATACGATGCATACATCAAGTGGGTCCCAGATCATGTGGGCCCTCAAATCACAAGATCAACAAATACAAACACCTACCTTTTTATCTTTTCGAACTTCTTCTTCCATCAGCATATCCTAGACTCCAAGGGATACATTTGAACGGTGGAGATGATCTTTGCATGGGAGGATTGAGTGATATGGAGGTGGGCCACACCAAACTTCTCCATGAAAGCCATGGACGATTGCTCCATGGGAGTTGCTTAAAAAAATGAGAGAGAAATGAGAGAGGGAGAGAGAGAGTGATGGGAGAGAAGTAATGGTGAGTGATGTAAGTATGTACTTTATTGTAAGAAAATATTGACTATGGGGAGGGGTGGTTGTACTTGGCATTAATTGGTGGTGTACTTTGATTGATAGGATTGATGAAATGTTTCGTAGAGATTCCCTTGATACTTGCAACGCGTGGCATTTCCTTGAACTGAACGCAGGCCCACATCTCCTAGCCTGGGTATCGCCTCAGCGCGCGAGACAAGGCATCGGAACCGCAACGACAGTGCAATAGCACTGGTACAAGTCTCGGGTCGAGCCGATTCTAATATACGGAACACAACTCAGGGTCACGCGCAAACATTGATAATAGATCATGGGTCACCGAAATTTGACCAAGAGGACCGCGAAGGCATACGAATAGTACGGAGTAGGTTATGGTCTTATAGAATTTTTCATCACCCTTAAGGGATCTGCTAGGAGTTGGTACCGTCAACTCAAGCCCAATTCCATCGGATCCTTTGCGGAGCTGAGCCGACAATTCCTTACCCAGTTTATAACTGGTAAGAGAAGTTGAAAGTCTAATACTCACCTGCTCACCATCCAGTAGGGACTAAAAGAGTCACTAAAGGACTACATTACTCGCTGCAATAAGGAAGCGTTGCAGGTAGAAGACTATGATGATAAGATGATGCTTGTTGTAGTGATCAGCAGTCTGAAAGAAGGAATGTTTACTTTCTCTAATGGAAAGAACCCACCGAAGACGCTGGCGGACTTCACTGTAAGAGCTCAGAAATATACTAATGCCAAGGAGTTTACTAACGCCCGCAACAATGTGCAAGTTACCGACACAACCGGCAAAGGGAAGAGGCCTAGGAATGAAGAATCTCAACCGACCGGCAAAGGGGCAGATGACCGCTCCCTTCGCGATCGTCGACCGAGCCAAAAACTGTAAGGGAAATTCTGTTCTTATACTCCCTTCAATACATCTGCCGAGCAAATCCTGTTAGATATCTGAGGAGAGAAACTTCTGAACTAGCTTATTTGCATGAAGGCCGACCTGGAGCATCGAGACAAGCGGAAGTTTCATCATTTTCATTGGGACCATGGTCACAATATAGACTATTGCGTGGATCTCAAGGATGAAATAGAGTCCCTCATCCGCAAAGGACATCTACGTCGATACACTAAGAGAGAGAGGTCCACTCGGAAGGAAGAATGGGACCAGGAGCGACCGAATAACCCTACGAAAGAGCCAGTTGAAATCCACACCATTTTTGGGGGCTTAGTAGGAGGAGAGGATTCAAACAGAGCTTGAAAAACCTACTCTCGAAAGTCCGATCCGGAATACTACGTCCATTTGGCCTAACGGCCTAACAAGGAGCTTCGTATCAATCCATGCAGCTCAACCTTTACGGAAGATGATGTGCGCGGAATCCAGCATCTGCACGATGATGGCCTGGTGGTCACGATGACCATAACAAATCACAAGGTATACTGCCTCCTAATCGACACCGGAAGCTCAGCCAACGTGATCTATTCCGAAGCTTTTGAAAGAATAGGAGTTCCACGGTCGTGCCTCCGACCTGTGAAGACCCCCCTACGTGGCTTTCCTAAAAGAAAGTGATCTCCGAAGGAGCCTTTTCCCTCCCAATAATTACAGGAGAAGGGCAATATCAAGTCACCCTTATGGTAGACTTCCTTGTTATCAACATGCTATCGGTGCACAACGTCATCCTAGGCCGACCCTCCCTTAATGCAATGAGAGTGGTTGTCTCCACTTATCACCTAATGATAAAGTTTCCAGCCGAGGACGGAATAGATTACCTCCGAGGCGATCAGCGTGAGGCTCGAAAATGTTACGCGATAGCGGTAAAAAAAGGATCCGTTAAACAAGCACTTACCATCAACGTCCTGGACACCTGAGGACCCGTTGGGAACTCGTCTATAGAAGATCTGGAGAAAGTACCTCTCGAAGAAGCAGACCCGAGCAAGATTGTCCAGCTCAGAATGTCACTAAGTTCCAAGAAACGTGCTGAAATGCTGACCTTTTTAAGGCAACACAAGGACGTCTTCGAGTGATCACATGCAGATATGTCAGGGATCTTTCCTGATATTTTGGTCCACAGGCTGAAGGTGGACCCAAATCATAAACCGGTAAAGTAGAAGAGAAGACCATTCGATGCCGAGCGCTATGAAGCCATTACCGAGGAGGTCTCCATCCTACCTCGACTGGATTGTAAATGTAGTACTTGTCAGAAAATTCAACAGGAAGTGGTGGGTCTGTGTAGACTATTCAGACCTAAATAAGGCATGTCCCAAGGATATCTTCTCATTGCTCTGGATTGATCAACTGGTGGATAGTACAACAGGGCATGAGTTACTCTCTTTCCTAGACAGGTGAAAGACTACCTTCGTCATGGATAAGAGACTCTACTGTTACCGGGTCATCCCGTTTGCATGAAAAATGTTGGGGTGACGTATCAGAGGTTGGTGTACCAAATGTTCACCAAACAGATTGAACACACTATGAAAATATACGTTGACGACATGCTCGTGAAAAGTATTAATGCGTAATGCGTCTGACCACTTAACAGATCTCGGGGAGATGTTCAGTGTTCTTTGAGAATACTAGATGAAGTTGAACCTCGCAAAGTGTGTTTTTGGGGTTGAATTAGGAAAGTTCCTTGGGTTCTAAGTCAGTCAACGGGGCATCGAGGCCAATCCTGACAAGATCAAGGCACTCCTTGACATGAGTTCACCTCAGACCATCAAGGAGATACAATGCCTCACAGGAAGACTCACCGTACTCAGGAATTTCATATATAAAGCAACGGATAAATGCCTCCCCTTCTTTCAACAATCGAAGGGTCATAAGAAGGTAAAGTGGACGTCAAAATGCGAGCAAACCTTCCAGTAACTAAAGTAATATCTAGGCTTACCCCCTCCTATCCAAGCCTGAAGAAGGTGAGCCCCTGTTCTTGTATCTCGCGGTCTTGGCCTCAGTTGTCAGCTCGGCCCTGATTAGAGAAGTCGAGAACAAGCAATACCCCGTGTATTACGTGAGCAAGGCGATGGTACCTGCATAAACAAGATATCCATCCTTGGAGAAATTAGCGCTCAGCTTTGTTGTTTCAGTCCGTACTTCCAAGCTCATTTCATTGTCATGCTGACTGACTCTCCTCTAAGACAAGTTCTCTATAGGCCCGAAGTTTCAGGACGGATGACCAAGTGGGCCATTGAACTCAGAGAGTTTGACATCCAATTTTGTCCAAGGACAGCAATTAAGGGCCAAGTTGTGGCGAATTTTATCACCGAGTTCACAAGTCCAAATGCTAAAGAGATCAGCACTGAAGTAGAGATGACCCCGCTTGTCCCCTTAGGTGACCAAAAGGCAGTGTCGGACCCGAGATGGGTCCTATATGTTGACGGGTTGTCCAATGCCAAAGGGGATGGAGCCAGAATCGTCAAAATTGTTTTAGTCACCCCCGATTCTACGACCATCCAATATGCTCGTATTCAAAGCCTCGAACAATGAGGTGGAGTATGAAGCCTTACTAGCCGGACTCAGATTGGCAGCAAGTCTGAGCGTTCAGTCCCTCCAAGTCTAATGTGATTCACAGCTGGTGGTAAACTACATCTCCACCGAGTATGAAACCAATGAGACAAGGATGGTTGCTTACCTCAACAAAGTGAGGAAGTTGATCGAAAAGTTCTGGAGTTGCATTATCCAGCAAATCCCAAGAGTAGAGAACACATGGACCGATCTCTTGCAAGGCTCGCCTCGGCCGCGGAGGGGAAGATCCCGCGATTCGTCCCCGTTGAATTCATAGAACATCTGAGTATTATCTAGAAAGAGAGAGTCAATCCAATGAACGCTACTCCGAGCTGGATGGACCTGATCTTCAACTACGTCACGTCCGGTGAAATCCCCCCAGAAAAATCTGAAGCTAGATGACTGAGAGTCAGAGCAGCTCAATACGTCATTCTGGATGGTATGTTGTATAAGAAGGGTTATTCACAGCCCTACCTCAGGTGCCTCTGACCTGATGAAGCCGATTATGTGATTCGGGAGATTCACGAAGGAATCTGTGGAAACCATTTAGGTAGCCGGGTCTTGGCCTTGAAGATACTTCGTCAAGGGTATTTCTGGCTGACCCTCAAGTAGGACTCAAAGGACTACGTTCAAAAATACGAAAAATGCCAACGTTATGCAGCTGTGCTGAAGCGACCAGTAGAAAAAATGACTCCCATGAGTGGACTGCGGCCATTCGCCCAGTGAGGGATTAACATCATCTGCCCCCTACCTACCGGCAAAGGACAAATCAAGTTCGCCATCGTCGCAGTCAACTATTTCACCAAGTGGGCTGAGGCTGAGCCTGTCACGAAGATTACCAAGCAGAAAGTGATGGACTTTGTCTTGAAAAATATCATTTGCCAGTTCGAAATTCCACGCACCATCGTGTTAGACAATGGTCGACCATTCGATAACGACAGGTTCTGAAGCATGTGTCAAGGGCTTAGCATCAAAAATGCATATTCATCGCCTTGGCGCCCACAGTCTAATGGGTGAGTGGAAGCAGTTAACAAGGTCATCAAACACCATCTCAAGACAAAATTAGAAAAAGAAAAGGGCAATTAGGCCAAGGAGCTTTCATTTGTAATTTGGGCCTATAGGACCACAGCTTAATCCTTAACTGGGGAAACCCCATTTTCCCTCACCTACGGCTCTGAAGCAATAGTGCCAGTAGATATTGGCATTCCTACTGCCCAGGTAAAGAATTACCAGGAGGGACATAACTACGAGTAGATCACAGCCAATCTAGATCTACTTGAGGAAGTGAGAGGCATTTCGAGGCTCCGAGTCGCCGCTTAACACTAACAGGTGGCGCACTTCTACAACTCCAAAGTTAAGGTCAGGCAGTTCCGCCTAGGGAACTTAGTCCTCCTTCGAGTCTTCCAGAACACTGCCGAGCCGGGGGCTTTCGCACTAGGACCTAACTGGGAAGACCATATCGAGTGGTCCGATTAACAAAGCTGGGCCCTTACTACTTGAAAGATATTGAGAGCCACTAACTCCCTCACCCTTGGAACGCTGAGCACTTGAAGGTCTACTATCCCTAATGTATTGGCCTTTAAGGCCCCTGATAACTGCGTGCCTCCTAGCGGCCAGCCTTTAAGGCCCCCAATAAAATGTACTCCTCCGAGCGACCAGCATTTAAGGCTTTCAATAAAATTCATGATTCATCTTCTACACGAACAGATTTATCTACTAAGTAAAAGCTACCTCTCATATTCAGAGGCGGACTGACAGGTTGATCCCTTAAAGAAGGGGTTAGAACGTAATCCCACGAAAACTCGACACGGCATCCCCTCTAAGTCAGCGAAAAAGTCAAAAGATGACCCTATTCCCCAGTAGGGCAATCGGCTCATCAACCGACTAATGCACAAAGCTAGGGTTTCTCGCCAATTGTGGGATGAGTCGAACCCCAAGGGGTTCAAGCTCAACAATGATCAAGCCAGGAAGGCCTAAAGGATCTACTAAAAGGCATTGGAGGGAGCTGACCCGTCAAAGGATCGACTCGGTTCATCCATGCACGGAGTCAGATTGACAGGTTAACGATTCAGTTTGGCAATCAACAATTAGCATCAAACACTCAAAAGTCAACGAATTAGCACAAGAAAAATCGTCATTAGAATGCCCTTTCCAAAGGGTTAAATGTAAGACCCGTATCCTAATCCGTACTGTTCCGTTGCTTCCCGCGATCCTCCTCGTCAAATTTCGGTGACCTGTGACCTGTAATCGACTTTGCGCATGACCGTAAGTCGTATCCTATACATTTGAGCCGGCTTAATTCGAGACTTGTATCATTGCGATCGCACCGTCGCCGCGGTTCCAACGCCGCAACTCACGCACCGATCCGATACCCAGACAATGAGATGCGGACCTGCATTCAGTTTGAGGAAAAACATCGAGCGTTGAAAATCCTAAGAGAATCTCTACAAAGTGTCAAATCAATCCCATCAATCAATTACCCATCAATCACTTTATGTCAAGTACAAGCACCCATGCTTCCTTTCTCCACAAGTCAAGCAACCACCAAAGTCAACTAACCTCTCACTTCACCCATCACTCACCTCACCCATCACTCACTTCACATCACTCCATCACTCTTACAACTCTCTCTCTCCCTCTCATTTCTCAACACACCAAACCCAAGCAAGGGAGCACTCCCACGTCCAAGGCTTCCCATGAGAGAAAAGAGCATTTGTGAGGCCCACTTTCCCCTTCCAAAACCCATCATCCTAGCCATCCATTTTCCATCTCCACCATCAAAGTGAAGCTCTAGGAGTATAGCTTTCCAACGGACCGAGAAGATCAAGCGGTGGGTGCTTCTATAGGCTAGTTTTTCATGTCTTTAAGATGGGCCAAGTGAGGCCTACCGATCCATGGTATGGATCTCACTTGGGACCCCAAGATGTGGCCGATAACCCATCTTGATCATCCATATCATCCCATAATGGGGCCATTCTCCATGGACCCTATCATGATGTTTACTTTCCTTGCATTAAAGAGGTCATCTAGACCTTCCATTTTTAGTGGAGAGGGATCTCCACCGTTGATCTTTCATTTGGAAGGCCCATACGCAATGGGACCCGTTAATGTATGATTGGATGGCTGAAATGGAGGGCCCATAGTGCCGGGGTCCCTCCATCACGTGTGTCCCACTCTCCCTCTATCTCTTTCTCCTTCTTTTTTTTTTATTATTTTTCTTTGTGTGTTGATGTGGCCGTGTGGCCCACTTGAATGGACCCCACCATGAAGTAATATTTTTGTCTATGAATGGGACCCGCCTAGTGTGTGTTGTACCACACTGTACATCCATATGGTGGCCCAGCTGAGCAGGCCCACCTCTCATGGACAGACCGTCCAGCGTCCCTGGACACTAGACGTGGAAAGAAAAACACAAATGTTGGCTTAGTTCTATAAGCCATTGGGATGGACCGCTTGTATAAGCCCCATCTTGATGTATGTTTCTAATCCAAGCCGTCCATCCTTTTTCTCGACTCATTTTAGGCGTTGAGCCGAAAAATGAGGTTGATTAGAGTATCCGATGGGCCATGGCATTGAAAAATGCATCTTTACCATTGAACTCTACCAAAACTCTTCCTACACGTTGAAAAATGGTCGATATTGGTCTTGATTGATGGGTTATGGGCCATGGAGTCTAATGGATGGACTGGATTTTTCTAAAGTGGGCCCTATCTCAGAAAAACCTCAGAAAAATAATTTTTCAAAAAAAACTAATAATAAACAACAACAGCAGCTGTTGCTGCTGTTGTCAGCGGAGTAGGCAGCGCCTGCGGCCTGCTGGCGGGCGGACGCCAGGCAGCCCATGGCCCCTGCCATGGGCCCCACATGATGTATATTTTGTATCCACGCCGTCCACTAGGTGGCCCACCTTCTGAGGTGGGCCCTCCCAAAAAAAAATGAGGCACATCTAAAGCTCAGGTGGCCCATACCGTAAGAAACAGTGTGAATTGAATCCTACCATTGAAATCCTTTTCGGGCCCCACAGAAGTTTTGGATCAAGTTGAGATTTATTTTTCATCCTCACCCAGGTCTCTATGACCTTATTAACAGGTTGGATGGATTATAAACATTATGGTGGGCCCCACATGGGGAGCCCACAGTGATGGGCCCACAGTGATATATGTGTTATATTGCCACTGTCCGTCTGGACGGTGGACTCCGCTGTGATGTATGTGACTATCCACACTGTCCACCATTTAGACAGTGGGACCCATCATGATTTATGGGTTCTATCCACTCCATCCACCTGATGTGTATATATATATATATTATATAATATTGTATATATTTTATTATATATGTATATATGTGTAATGGTGGGCCTCCATGTGGACCCACCCCCCCACTATGATGCATGTGCTACATCCATACTGTCCACCTATTTTGAGAGCTCATTTCATGACATGAGCTAAAAATGATGCAGATCTATGTTTCAAATGGGCCCACCTTGGTGTGTGCTTAGGGCCCACAATTTACTTAATTATGGCCATTAATTGAGACCTACTTTGGTACATATCCAAAGCCTATGGGACTGAGCCCATTTGACATATGCAAAGTCCATGGGACTAAGCCCATTTGATACATAAAGAGCTCATGGGATCAAGCCCATTTGATGTGTATGGGGCGCAAATGGAGTGGCCCATTTGACATATTTAAAGCTCATGGGTGTAGGCCCATTTGATGTATTTCAAGGCCCATGGATCGTGGACCATTGCAATGTACATAAGGCTCATTGGTGAGGCCCATTAATGTAGCCCATTTGATAAATGTAAGGCCCATGTGATACGACCCATTTGATGTAGCTAAGGCCCATGGGTCGAGGCCCAACGAGACGACCTTAGGGTCCATTGTAATGAGTGATCTCTCATGGTTCATGTAATGACACTTATGGCAGGTCGTGCCTAACGAACAATGTTGGTTTGACGTCCACATTGTAAGTACAATGTTGGTTAAATGTCCGCATTGTAACCCTCCTTAAGGCCCATTAATAGGCCCATACTCGTTACTATTCATTGCTTTATAACATGCTGAGTATAATCCCATGACTCATGTCCATACGCATCATATGTATGCTTGATTTGAGTAGCGACTGATCATAGCATATGTCATTGGGCAGACCACTTATGAGACCCGTTATGAGACGGAGTGCCCTACATGATTGCGCAGTACGCGCTGGATTTCTGCATGATTCGATGTGTGATTCATGCATCTCGCATATATGTGACTTAATCACTGCACGCCCTTGCGACATCAGGGTCGTGGCTCCACAGGTACGTCGTGGATGGCCGTATTGGATACCGGAAATACTTATTCTAACACTGTGGGCACTTAGGATGTCCTTGGGTGAAAGTCTCAGAACCTTTTTGGTACCAGGAGATGCTCCAACGTCTAGATGGAGTGGATACACGAGCGCCTGAGTGCCAAATACCAGTAGGCCGCGTCTCTCACTGTGTCGTGGTCGGTTGGAAGGGGGTGTGGCCTTATCCTCCTGAGTGAGGGTACTATAAGCTAGGCTGAGTTTGACCAGCTCTCAAATGAGTCCGCTATCGAAGAGCCGGGTAGGCATTGGCAGACTACTGGTCAGGCGGATAGTGAGGTCTATTTCGCTTTCTTGACTGTGTAGCTAGGGAGGTGGCAGTCACTGTGAAGTGTATTAGACCCCGGTGATATCCAGAGAGGAATTAAACTGATATATGTACTTAATGAGTACTGACTTGCTTGGATTGCATTTCGCATATGACATTTGGCTATGTAGGCCTTGCATTGCATCGGTGTGGCCGATGACATTCATATCTCGTATCATGCCTTGCATTACATAGCCTTGGTATGGTTGATTGTATTCATGGGCTTACCACATACTTCCGCATTACCTGATGTTGTACACTCGGCGTTTGCCTTTCGCACACACTTACACTACCCTCTAAGCTTTTGTAAGCTTATGCACGACAGTTGCATGCAGGTAGCGTTGGACAGCAGAAGCGCTGAGGCAGGAGTGCATATCAGGACCTTTTGGAGCTTTTTGATCATCTTGTATTTCCCTTTTCACATTATACTTAAAAGATTTTGATATAGTGGATATGTGGTGATGTTGTTTTGTGACTTAGTCATACTTGTGGTTATGCTCCATTATAAAAAAAAATTCATTCTGAAAAATCCTCCTTGTAGGATCCCAGGATCGGAATCTGGCATTTGATTTTCAGGAGCCGAGAATGGGGCACTACGGAGGCTGTCGGTACCGGATTCGGCAATCGGGATTCATATGAATCTGATTTTCAGGTTTGGGGCGTGACATTAAAAATAATTATCCACGTGTCCTCTTCAAAGGGCTAAAAAGATAGTATAAAAAAGAAACAAGGAAAAAGGCTATGTAGTTGGGGGCACCTGGTGATCGGGGGCTCGGTCCAGACAGACATCTTCGGCAGGGGTCTCTTCGGCGTCTTCGGACAACAGGGGCTCAAGGTCAAGGTCTGGGTATAAATCCTAGACCGCGTCAATACAAGCGTCAAAACTGTAATTGTAAAACTTGGTGGCTTCGGCATTCCTTTCCTTTGAAGCCTTAAAGGTGTCAATCGCGACAGCCACTGCTCCGGCTAAGGAAGACTCATCTTCAGCCCATTGAGCCTCCATTGCTTGAGAGACAACTCGGATCCGTTCTTCTGCTGCCTCGGCTTTAGTCCATTTCAGGACTTCTTCTAACCGGGTAATCTCTTTGGCCAACGAATCTCCATGGTCCCTAGCCCACGTCAGCTCGGCACACCGGGCCTTGAGGTCACTGATAACCTTCTGCAACTGGAGCTCTCTGGCCTTCCCATCTTCAAGCTGCCATCGTAGCTCACCCAACTCAAGCCCGTGAAAAGTAGCCTCATCTCTATGGACCTCCACCTCATTTCAGAGCACCCTCACTTCAGCCTTGAGGGCCTCCACCTTGGCCTCTCTCTTCTCCGACTCTCGTGCTCTCTCCCGGGCCAATAGGAGCTTCGGGAAAGATTGAACAAAGACGAGAATGAGCACTCAAATACAGTGGAGGGTAAAAAAGTAAGAAAAGGTTGGCAGGTATACCGTGTAAAATACGGAAGCCATGTCATTCAAGAAAGAGTTGTCTAACTTGCCGAGAAGGCAAGCTATGTTCTCCTCTGGGGCATGTTTGACAGCCCAAGGCACTAGGCATGATAAGTAGTATCTCGACTCGAACCTCCCGCTACTCATCCCCACCTGAGCCGAGCCTACTACTTCCCCGGCCTCGATCTGACTGCCTGCAAAGGCTTGAACCTCGGCCCCGAACTCATTTCCAGCTTTGGGGGGAGAGAGCATATCATTAGCCATCCTAATAGCCTACTCCCATTCGAAGGAAGAGAGTATGACAATGCGAGGCTCGGGGGGAAGGGGGGAACGGTGGTGGGAGGAGAGGAAGGAGCTATGGTTACTGGGGCGGGGGTAATTATAAGACCCGTATCTTGGTCCGTACCTTTCCGTACACTTCCGCGGTCTTACCGGTCGAATTCCGATAACTTTCGACCCTTAAACGATATCGACGCGCGACCCTGATTCACGTGCCGATAACCCGAGTCGACTCAACCCGAGACCAATACCATAACGACCGCACCGTTGCCGCGGTTCCGATACCGCGACTCACGCGCCAAGGCGATACCCTGGTCAAGAGTTATGGGCCAACGTTCGGTGCGAGAAAACGCCGCGCGTTGCGAAAATCAAGGGAATCTCTACGATGTGTCACATCAATCACATCAATCCCATCAATCAATCACCCATCAATCCATCACATGTTAAGTACACATCACTTCCATCCCTTTTTCCAAGCAACCACAAAAGTCTCCCAAACCCATACCTCTCTTACACAAAAAGCCACAAAAGTCTTCACCACCCATACCTCTCTTACACAAAAGCCTCAAAAGTCAAGTTTTTCTTACACAACCATCACTCACCCATCCATCCATCACTCTCTCTCTCTCCCTTTACATCACTCTCTCTCTTTCTCTCTTTCTCATTTCAAAAATTCCAAAGCAACAAGGGTCCATACGTATGGAATTTCTCCAAATTCCCAAGCTCCAAGTGGCCCACCTTCCTATCCCAAAATCTTCAATCTCAACCCTCCATTCTTCATCTTAACCATTGAAGTTGAAGCCAAGGTGCCAAGGAACCCTTAGGAGCGAGAAGATCGGACGGTGGGTGCCTCTATAGGGTAGATTTACTTGATTTTATAGTGGACCAAGTGAGGCCCACCGATCCATGGTGTGGATCTCACTTGGGACCCTTATTTGTGGCCGATGGACCACTTGGATCATCATGATCATTCCATGATGGGGCCATTCTCCATGGACCCCATCATGATGTTTATTTTCATTTTGAAAGGTCATCTAGACCGTCCATATCGGTAGAGAATGGATCTCCACCGTTGATTTACATTTTCAATGATCCCATGTGCAAGAGATCCATTTATTGTATAATTTTCTTGTAAGGGAGGGCCCATAATGTCGGGGTCCCTCCATCACAAGCCGTGTCCCACTCTCCATGTCTCTCTCTCTCTTTTATTGCTTTTATTTCATTTTATTTTATTTTATTTTATTTTTATGCTAGAGGAGTGTGGCCCACTTGAATGGATCCCACCTTAATATTTATTTTGTTCAAATTTTATTCAAGTGGGGCCCACCTTAGACGTCGTACTCGTGTCTCCCATCAATGGTGGCCCACTTCATCAAGGCCCACTGCAATCAAAAAAAAGAAGAAGAGAAAACCGTCCAGCGTCAGAGACGCTGGATGTAAGACATGTATCTTGGTCCGTACCTTTCCGTACACTTCCGCGGTCTTACCGGTCGAATTCCGGCAACTTTCGACCCTTAACCAGTATCGACGCGCGACCCTAGTTCATGTGCCGACAACCCGAATCGACTCAACCCGAGACCAATACCATAGCGACCGCACCGTCACCGCAGTTCCGATACCGCGACTCGCGCGCCGAGGCGATACCCTAGTCAAGAGTTATGGGCCAACGTTCGGTGCGAGAAAACGCCGCGCGTTGTGAAAACCAAGGGAATCTCTACGATGTGTTACATCAATCACATCAATCCCATCAATCAATCACCCATCAATCCATCACATGTCAAGTACACATCACTTCCATCCCTTTTCCCAAGCAACCACAAAAGTCTCCCAAACCCATACCTCTCTTACACAAAAAGCCTCCAAAGTCTTCACCACCCATACCTCCCTTACACAAAAGCCTCAAAAGTCAAAGATTTCTTACACAAACATCATTCATCCATCCATCCATCTCTCTCTACATCACTCTCTCTCTTTCTCTTTTCTCATTTCAAAAATTCCAAGCAACAAAGAGTCCCACGTATGGAATTTTGCAAAAATCCCTAAGCTCCAAGTGGCCCACCTTCCTACCCCATCATCTCCCGTCTCAACCCTCCATTCTTCATCTTAACCATTGAAGTTGAAGCCAAGGTGCCAAGGAACCCCTAGGAGCGAGAAGATCGGACGGTGGGTGCCTCTATAGGGTAGATTTATTTATTTTTATGGTGGACCAAGTGAGGCCCACCGATCAATGGTGTGGATCTCACTTGGGACCCTAATACATGGCCGATGGACCACTTGGATCATCATGATCATTCCACATCTAGACCGAGTGGGTAGATGAGCACTGAGTGCCGAATACCAGTTGGTGTGCTCTCCACTGTGTCGTGGTCGGTTGGAAGGGGGTGCGGCCTTACCCGCCCGAGAGTAGGGGGCAATGCTAGGCTGAGTCTAACTAGCTCGAGGAATGGGTCCGCTATCGACGAGTCGCGCCCGATATTAGCAGACGGATAGTGTGGTCTCTTCCACTTACCTTATTGCGTGCGATGTGGCGGCAATCTGGTTTAGAGTGTACTAGACCCCGGTGATATTCCATATTTTGAGCTGTATTGCTGTGTGGACATAGATGAGGATCTGTATGCTTGAGTTGCATTGCACATCGCATGGCCTTGGGATGGCCGATACCATTCATGTCTTGCATTACATAGCCTTGGTACGGCTCATGATCTTATGGTTCCATCTGCATATTCCGTATTACTCTGACATTGCATGTTCATATTACTACCTTGCGCACACACTTTCACTACCCTCTAAGCTTTCTGTAAGCTTATGCACGACCGTTGAGCGTAGGTGACGTTGGATCGCAGCAGCGCTGAGGCAGGAGCACGTTGCTGATCATTTGGAGTTCTTTTGTTATTTACCATTGTATTTCCCTTTATGCTCATTGTACCTGTAAAGTTTTTTATCATAGTGGAAATGTAATGGAGTTCTTGGTTGTTGTTTGTGGGTTATGCATTTGGTTATGCTTATTACAAATCAAACTGACATTGAAAATCCTCCTCGTAGCATCCCCGGATCGGAACCTGGCGAATGGGAGCTAGGAGCCGAGAATAGAGTTTTACGGAGGCTGTCGGCGCCGGATTCGGTGATCGAAAATTCTGTGAGCCCGGTTTCCGAGTTTGGGGCCTGACACTGGATGTTTCAACAAAAAAAAAGAAAGAAGAAAAGGAAAAGAAGAAAGGTACTTTTGGGGTGGCCCACTTACATGGGCCCCACCCTGATGTTTATGTTCAATCCACGCCGTTCACCACTTTTCCTGGGATATTTTAGGCGTTGAGCCAAGGAATGAGCTCAATCCAATGATCAGGCAGGCCGTACCAGAGATAATGGTACTTTTACACTTCCAAGCCTGGTAATGTCCATTTTGTGGTTTCTACACTCCAAATCAGTGTCAGAGATGAGGTTGGTGTGGCCTGTTTGGGCCCTAGAATCAAGTCGACGGAGTGGATTTCTCATCAGTGGGCCCCACCTGTGTTTTTTTTAAGTACATAAAAATAAATAAATAAATAAATAAATAAATATATATATATATATATATATATATATATATATATATATATTATATAAGAAGGGTGGCAGCGCTGCTGCCACCGTTTGAAGGCAGCAGGGCCTGCGCATGCGGGGACGGATGGACGGACGTAAGGGGGCCCACGGCCTTGCGTGTGGGCCCCACCATAATGTTTATTTGTCATCCGACCTACCCATTAGGTGGGCCACCCCAGTGGTGGGTCCCCCTCCAAAGATGAAACAGATCCAAAACTCTGGTGGCCCACACCATGTGAAACAGTGTGAATGAACGTCTTCCATTAAAAATCTGTTTGGGGCCCACTGAAGTTTCGGATCAGGCTGAAATTTATGTTTTCCCTTCATCCAGGTCCGAGTGACCTTATGAATGGCTCAGATGGCATTTATGCATCATGGTGGACCACATCTGTGGAACTCACAGTAATGTATACATTTTATTCACACCGTCCACAGGCCGTGGACGGTGGCTCTCTCTCCATGTTTCCCCTCCACCATCCAGTAGACGGTGGAGCCCACCTTGCACACGTATTGACCACACCACCCCCCTCCCTTGGCTGGGTTTCAAAATAAATATTTCAGCGGGCCCTTGCCTTGTGAATTGAAAATAAACATTTTAGTAGGCCTCTGGGCCCATAGGTTAAGGCCCATTTGATATATCCCAAGTCCCATGGGATTAGACCCATTTGATGTGTTCCAAAGCTCATAAGATTAGGCCCATTTGAGGTAATTTAGAGCCCATGGGATCAGGCCCATTTGATTCATTTAAGGCCTCAGAATTGGACCCATTTGATGTGTTGCAAGTCCATGGGACTAGGCCCATTTGATGTACTTCAAGGCCCATGTAATTGGACTCTTTTGTTAAAATTTAAAGCCCATGGTGGTAGGCCAATTGATATATGTAAGGCCTAGGGGTTTAGGCCCACTTTGATGTGCATACAAGGCCTACGGGTTTAGACCCATTTAATGTACTATAAGGCCTAGGGGTTTAGGCCCATTGAACTCATGTTAGGTCTATGGGTTGAGGCCCACTTGATCTACATGTGGGGCCCAATTGGTGTGGCCCATTGGTCATATTTTAGACTCATGAGACTAAGCTCATTTGATGCAATCCAAGGCCCACGGGTTTTGACCCATTGCAAAGCACATAGGACCCATTGGTGTGGCCCATTTATATGGCCCATCTGATGAATAAAAGGCCCATAGGATATAGCCCATTTGATATATGTGTAAGGTCCAATGGTGACAACCTACGGTCCATTGCAATGTGTAAATCCATTACAGACTAAGTACTGATGTTTTACGAAGATCGTGACTTGGGAGCAATGATGGTTTGACGTCCACATTGCGAGTGTAATGCTGGTTGGATGTCCACATTACAACTCTCCTTAGGGCCCATTACTAGGCCGTACTTGCTGTGTATAGATCGTCCAGGCCCATCTGCGTTGTAAGAATGGTTCATCACTCATTTACTAGTTTAGTACAGTTTCATGACTCATGATCATACGCATCATATGTATGCTTGACGTGAGGATTGTCTGATCATAGCATTTACCTTCGGGTAGGTTGTTTATGGGCTCCCGGTTAGGCGGTGTTGCCCTACATGAGCGCACGGTATGCGTAGGATTGGTTGCATGACTGGATAGCGTGATTCATGCATTCCGCATTTGTGTGATATGGTTATTGTACGCCCTAGCGACATCGGGGCCGTAGCCTCCACAGACAGAGCGTGGTTGGCAGGATTGGATACCGAAAATCTTGTTCTACATGAGGTACTATAGATATCCCTGGGTGAAAGTCCCTAAACCCTTATGGTACCAAGAGGTTGCTCCAACATCTAGACCGAGTGGGTAGATAAACACTGAGTGCCGAATACCAGTTGGTTGTGCTCTCCACTGTGTCGTGGTCGGTTGGAAGGGGGTGCGGCCTTACCCGTCCGAGTTTAGGGGGCAATGCTAGGCTGAGTTTGACCAGCTTGAGGAATGGGTCCGCTATCGACGAGTCGCGCCCGATATTGGCAGACGGATAGTGAGGTCTTTTCCACTTACCTTGTTGCGCACGATGTGGCGGCAATCTGGTTTAGAGTGTACTAGACCCCGGTGATATTCCATACTTTGAGCTGTATTGATGTGTGGACATAGATGAGGATCTGTATGCTTGAGTTACATTATACATCGCATGGCCTTGGGATGGCCGATACCATTCATGTCTTGCATTGCATAGCCTTGGTACGGCTCATGATGTTATGGTTCCATCTGCATATTCCGCATTACTCTGACATTGCATTCATATTACTACCTTGCGCACACACTTTCACCACCCTCTAAGCTTTCTGTAAGCTTATGCACGACCGTTGGGTGCAGGTGACGTTGGTTCGCAGCAGCGCTGAGGCAGGAGCACGTTGCTGAGCATTTTGGAGTTTTTGTGCTTTACCATTGTATTTCCCTTTATGCTCATTGTACTTGTAAAGTTTTTGATCATAGTGGAAATGTAATGGAGTTCTTGGTTGTTGTTTGTGGGTTATGCCTTTGGTTATGCTTATTACGAATCAAACTGGTATTTAAAATCCTCCTCGTAGCATCCCAGGATCGGAACCAAGCGAATGGGAGCTAGGAGCCGAGAGTGGGGTTCTACGGAGGCTGTCGGCACAGGATTCGGTGATCGAGAATTTTGTGAGCCCGATTTCTGAGTTTGGGGCGTGACAGAAGTTGGTATCAGAGCATAACTTGGGAATAACCAAGAACAACATTACATGTATACTATGAGTGAAGAATGACTAAGTCCCGAAGTTCAGATAGCTTCGCGACCTTCCAATTCCGACCGTTAACGTGCGTACCTTCGAGAGTTTTGAAGTTGATAGACGTCTCGCTCTTTCCTGTAGGACATGACACCTGGGAGAGTTACTCGATCGACTCCCGCACCACCACCTGAGGATTCTGCTTTACCATCGGAAGCTCCAGCTTTACCCCCTGCATCTCTCGTTCCACCCTTAGAGATCCCTGCTTCCTCCTATGAGGATGACATTCCTCCACCTGAGGCTAATGAGGAGCCGACTGTGATCGTTAGTGCCTCTCAGTTACAGCAGATGTTACAGGCTGTAACAGCCGCACTACAGGGACAGGGCAGACGTCCAGCTGTTTCACCAGTTCAGGCAGAACAGGAGCGCGCGAGCGCCTTACTACGTGAGTTCAGACGGCTTGATCCTCCACGTTTCCAGGGCGAGCCAGATCCGACCGCAACAGAAAGATGGCGCTCCGATGTGGAGAAGATCTTCGATACCATGTCGACCGAGCAGCGCGTCCGGCTAGCTGTATTTCTCTTCCAGGGTGAGGCCGAGCATTGGTGGACCTCTGTTACCCGTGTTGCCGGACCCGATTATGTCTGGACATGGGAAGACTTCGTTGACCGATTCGAGGAGCAGTACTTCCCCGACCATATCCGTCGTCAGCGAGCCTTAGAGTTCGAGACTCTGGTGCAGGGAGACATGACTGTGGCGCAGTACGCAGCCCGTTTTGTGGCTCTCTCGAGATTTGTACCATATATGGTTGATGACGAGGGGCGGAAGGCCCGTCGCTTCGAGCACGGCTTACGTTACGGCCTTCGAGGTCGTGTTATTGGCCATGAGCTCCCTACCTTTCAGGCTGTAGTGCGGAGAGCTCAGATTTACGAGACTGAGTGGGCCGGTTCTCAGTCTGAGCGTGGTCAGAGGGGAGACCGGAAGAGGTAGGCTTCTTCCAGTCCTTCCCAGCAGCGTCGACCACAGCAGCAGAGGCGCACAGGTCGCCCAGCTTTCCGAGCACCATCAGCACCAGCAGCACCTCCACCACCACCTCAGAGGCAGTTCACCAGCACTTGCTTCAGGTGCGGTGCGACGGGACACCGTTCATGAGAGTGTCCCAGCCCCCAGCATCAGCAGAGAGGTCCACAGCAGCAGAAACCTCCACCGCAGCAGCAGAGACCCCTACAGCAGCAGCAACAGCAGCCTCCACCACCGAGGCCACCTCAACAGCAGCATCAGCATCAGCACCAGCCTCAGAGGCCACAGCAGCAGAGGCAGCAGTTTCGACCGCCTCAGCGACCCCAATAGCAGCAGCAGCACGTTTAGAGGGGACATGCACCTCCCCAGCCAGCTCAGGCTAGATTCTATGCGGCTCAGCAGGATCCGCAGTCATCTGGAGGTGTAGTTGAGGGTATACTGCCAGTTTCTGCATGCATTGCACGTGTACTGTTTGATTCTGGTGCATCGCATTCTTTTGTGGCCTAGAGCTTCTGTAGATCGACCGGCTTACCGTTGGAGTCTGCTGATGTGAGCCTATTAGTATCGACTCCCTTGGAGAGGACTGCAGCGTTGGGACGATTTTGCTCGTCTTGCCCCGTTCTAGTTGGGGATACCTTTCTGCCTGCCGATCTGTTCGTTTTGCCGATGTCTGAGTTCGACGTCATCCTGGGCATGGATTGGCTCGCCGAGTACTATGCTATTTTGGACTGCGCCGCGAGGACCGTCACGTTCTGTATACTCGGCGTGCCACAGTTCGAGTTCGTTGCAGAGGCCAGAGGAGATCGGTTGTCTTGTTTGATGTCTTGCGCCATTGAGGAGCCTGTTGCCATTCGCATCGACCATTTTTCCGTGGTTTGTGATTTTTTCGATGTGTTCCAGGAGATTCCGGGATTACCACCTCGCCGACTCAAAATGTTCCAGATTGATCTCGTGCCCGGTACCGCGCCTATTTCGAAGGCCCTGTATCGTATAGCACCGTTAGAGTTACGGGAACTGCAGAAGCAGTTGGACGAGTTACGTGAGTTGGGTTTTATCCGTCCGAGCAGTTCACCGTGGGGAGCACTAGTACTCTTTTGAAGAAGAAGGATGGTTCATTGAGGCTCTGCGTTGACTATCGTGAGCTCAATAAAGTCACGATCAAGAACAAGTACCCGCTCCCTAGGATTGATGATTTATTTGACCAGCTGCAGGGTGCACAGTTCTTTTCGAAGATTGACCTGCATTCCGGTTATCATCAGATTCGGGTCCGAGATGAGGACATTCTGAAGACAGCATTCAGGACGCGTTACGGTCATTTTGAGTTTCAGGTCATGTCCTTCGGACTGACCAATGCACTTACGGTCTTCATGCAGCTGATGAACGAGGTCTTCCGCCCATATCTAGATCAGTTTGTTGTAGTCTTCATCGACGAAATTCTGATCTACTCGAGGACCCGTGAGGAGCATGAGCAGCACTTGGAGATTACTCTACAGACCCTCCGCGCACACCAGCTGTATGCGAAGCTGGAGAAGTGCGAGTTCTGGCAGGAGGAGGTGAAGTTCCTCGGTCACGTGGTGACGAGGGAGGGTGTCGCAGTGGACCCCTCGAAGGTCGAGGCAGTGCGTCAGTGGGGTCAGCCCACGACTGCGACAGAGATCCGTAGTTTCCTTGGTTTGGCGGGCTATTACCGACGTTTCATCGAGAGTTTTTCTCGTATTGTAGCCCCGCTGACCAGGTTGACTCGGAAGGGCGCAGAGTTTATTTGGAGTGGCGCCTGCGAGCGAGCATTTATGGAGTTGAAGGACCGTCTGACGTCCCCTCCTGTCCTCACTCTTCCCTCTGGGAGTGACGGTTTCATTGTATTCACTGATGCCTCGCATATCGGTTTGGGTGCTGTCCTGATGCAGCACGGGAGACCAGTGGCCTTTGCGTCTCGTCAGCTCAAGGTCCATGAGCTGAACTATCCTACACATGATCTGGAGCTGGTAGCAGTTGTCTTCGCACTGAAGGTGTAGAGGCACTATCTTTATGGGGTTAGGTTCAAGCTCTTCTCTGATCACAAGAGCTTGAAGTACCTCTTCTCGCAGTCTGAGTTGAATATGAGACAGAGGCTCTGGATGGAGCTCTTAAAAGACTATGATTTCGACCTCCAGTACCACCCGGGCAAGGCGAACGTGGTGGCAGATGCCCTCAGCCGTCAGCCACGAGGCTTAGTGACGCACATGATGATTCAGGAGTGGCGGATGCTTGAGGATGTTGTTGCGTATGACTTTGAGTTAGGCCTGCAGTCTTCCATTGTACAGTTATCGAGCTTGTCGATTCAACCCTCTCTTGTCGCTAGGGTGATCGAGGCTCAGCAGGCTGATGAATCAATGCAGGGTTATATGGCTGAGGCGGCATCTGAGGGTCAGGTTGATTGGCAGATCCGTACAGACGGTGGACTTCGCTTCAGAGGCCGATTATGTGTCCCGGATATTCCAGAGTTACGCAGAGATCTTATGATCGAGGCACATCGATCGCGATTTTCTATCCACCCGGGCTCGACGAAGATGTACCGTGACATGAGGCAACAGTATTTTTGGGCAGGGATGAAGCGCCAGATCGCCAGTTTTGTGGCCGAGTGTGACACGTGCCAGCGTGTCAAGGCCGATCATCAGAGACCTCCTGGTTTATTGCAGCCGTTGAGCGTCCCGATGTGGAAGTGGGAGCACGTGTCGACTGATTTCATTATGGGTTTGCCGAGGACTCAGCGCGGTCATGACGCCATTTAGGTTGTTGTGGATCGTCTGACGAAGTCGACACATTTCCTTGCGATGCGTGCGACTTGGTCTACGGACCGGCTTGCGAGACTATTCATTGAGGAGATTGTGAGACTGCATGGCGTTCCAGTCTCGATCGTTTCTGACCGAGACTCGAGGTTCACGTCTCAGTTTTGGGGGAGCTTCCAGCGTGCGATGGGGACTGATTTGCAGCTCAGCACCGCGTACCATCCGCAGACCGATGGCCAGACCGAGAGGGTCAATCAGATACTTGAGGATATGCTTCGGGCCTGCGCGATTGATTTCGGGGGTAGCTGGGATGAGCATCTGCGATTGTCTGAGTTCGCGTACAATAACAGCTATCAGGCGACCATCGGCATGACTCCTTTTGAGGCACTATATGGCAGACCATGCAGATCACTGAGTTGTTGGACCGAGGTTGGAGAGCGTCGTCTCCTAGGTCCTGAGCTTGTGCAGGAGACTTCAGAGGCTATTGACATCATCAGGCAGAGGATGCGCACAGCTCAGAGCTGACAGAAGAGTTCTGCTGATCGTCAGTGTCGTCCCTTGGAGTTTGATGTACACATCATATGTATGCTTGACGTGAGGATTGTCTGATCATAGCATTTACCTTCGGGCAGGTTGTTTATGGGCTCCCGGTTAGGCGGTGTTGCCCTACATGAGCGCACGGTATGCGCAGGATTGGTTGCATGACTGGATAGCGTGATTCATGCATTCCGCATTTGTGTGATATGATTATTGTACGCCCTAGCGACATCGGGGCCGTAGCCTCCACAGACAGAGCGTGGTTGGCAGGATTGGATATCAAAAATCTTGTTCTATATGGGGTACTATAGATATCCCTGGGTGAAAGTCCCTAAACCCTTATGGTACCAAGAGGTTGCTCCAACGTCTAGACCGAGTGGGTAGATGAGCACTGAGTGCCGAATACCAGTTGGCTATGCTCTCCACTGTGTCGTGGTCGGTTGGAAGGGGGTGCGGCCTTACCCGTCCGAGTGTAGGGGGCAATGCTAGGCTGAGTTTGACCAGCTTGAGGAATGGGTCCGCTATCGACGAGTCGCACCCGATATTAGCAGACGGATAGTGAGGTCTTTTCCACTTACCTTGTTGCGCACGATGTGGCGGCAATCTGGTTTAGAGTGTACTAGACCCCGGTGATATTCCATACTTTGAGCTGTATTGATGTGTGGACATAGATGAGGATCTGTATGCTTGAGTTACATTATACATCGCATGGCCTTGGGATGGCCGATACCATTCATGTCTTGCATTGCATAGCCTTGGTACGGCTCATGATGTTATGGTTCCATCTGCATATTCCGCATTACTCTGACATTGCATTCATATTACTACCTTGCGCACACACTTTCACCACCCTCTAAGCTTTCTGTAAGCTTATGCACGACCGTTGCGTGCAGGTGACGTTGGTTCGCAGCAGCGCTGAGGCAGGAGCACGTTACTGAGCATTTTGGAGTTTTTGTGCTTTACCATTGTATTTCCCTTTATGCTCATTGTACTTGTAAAGTTTTTGATCATAGTGGAAATGTAATGGAGTTCTTGGTTGTTGTTTGTGGGTTATGCCTTTGGTTATGCTTATTACAAATCAAACTGGTATTTAAAATTCTCCTCGTAGCATCCCAGGATCGGAACCTGGCGAATGGGAGCTAGGAGCCGAGAGTGGGGTTCTACGGAGGCTGTCGGCGCCGGATTCGGCGATCGAGAATTTTGTGAGCCCGGTTTTCGAGTTTGGGGCTTGACAGCAATGCTTACCGGAACCCATGTATCAACAAGCACAGCAAGTGAAGCCACCCCCGTATCAGTAAGCACCGCAACCGAAGCAGCGGCTAGAGCCTGCATATTGGCAAACATCGTAGCCAGAGCCGCGATAACCGAAACTGCAATAGAGGGGCCCTCCTCGTGAGGGGCGGCCTACCTCCTCCAAACAATAGTCTTTGTCCTCAACTTGGCCCTCAGCATCTCCTCTGCTATTAGAGAAGCCTTCCTCCTCCGAGAACCAAACGCCTCGGCCATGCCTGCACGAGAAATAACAGATTAGCAACCAAGAAAATGAGGTCAATCTCACCAAAGGTGATAAGATGGAAACTTACTGAAGGATGTGGGGAGAGGCTGAGACTTGCAAAGCTCGAACCAGTGAAGGTTGGCCGCAGTGATCAGGTCTGTCTAGGAATGAAGTTCCCCCGATCGCGTCCTAGCCTTGGCAATACGGTTCTTCTGGGCCGAGTCAAGGAGTGGCGTTCCCCTCGGGAAGTCTACGAGGAGAAATAAGGCTCTATTCTTACTGAGGCAAAAGAAGATTTAAAATAATAATAGAACACGGAAGGAAAGAGAATCAAATTCTAACCTAGTTTTGAGAATCGGGTGGGAACACGAGTTGGCAGAGTCCCCATTTCTGCCGCTAGCGCCTCCCATTCACTCGCAGTTCAGAACCATTTATTCTTCTAATCCTTGTTGAAAGACAGAAGGTTTATCACTAGCCCCGACCCTTTGCTGTCTCGGGTTGCAAAGTAGTACCATGATTTTTGGCTGTCGTGCTTAACTAGGTACAAGCTCATCAGCTCCTCCAGGGTCAGCTTCAGATTCTTAACTTGGCACCAAACAATGAAGGAAGAGATGAGCACCCTCCAAGTATTGAGGGTGAATTACCCCAGTGCAAGTCCGAGGTAAGCTATAATGGCTAGAACGAAAGGATGTAGAGGGAGCCAAATCCCACATTGCAGTGCACAGAGGAAGATTGTAACTTTTCCCTCAACAAGGGCACCAACGGTGTCTAGGGTCCTTGGGGGCCTTATCTGAATGGAGTTCAGGATCTGAAAACGGATCCATCCCATTTGTGACTCCGACAGGACGGAGCCTCCAGGGACTACCTCCGAGGTTCGCCCACTAATAGGCATTCCAACGGCCTCAGAAGTTATCTAGGGGGCTCGGACGGCTTTCTTCTGACCAGCCTGTTGGGTCTAGGTACCTGTCCACTTTAGTTTTCGAGGTGGAGGGTATAAAGGGATAGCTTCAAAGGGACCTTCTGAGGTCCCTCTCTCATCATCAGAGCTCCCCGGCTCGGAGTCATCATCATACTCCCAAACAATCTCAAGATCGAACGACATTAGGAAAAGCAATAAAAGGAGCAACGAAAAGACTCACCGAATGATCACCGAAAATCGCCTTTGCTGGAAATGCTTGATCGGCCGGAATCACCTACTGAAAACTTTTAATCGACCAGAATTGCCTTCACCGGCCCGCTTTCGAACTTGAAATGTAAGTGAAAATAGCAAGTCCGAAAGGAGATTATATAAGCCATAACGGAATATCTGCATTAATGATAAGGCGTAATGGCCGCAGTCGAATCGTCGTGAGCCGATTCTCCAAGCACACGTGGCTGTCCGCCATTGGCCAAGCCCCTGCCAAGCAGTACGACTCCATCATCGAGTAGTGTGCTCCGATATGTGAAACAACACCCGAGTAGGAGGAACCGACACATGGACTCTTCCTTGGGCTTACATGGTGACCCATTATAAGCTAAGAGATTATTCAGAATCGTAACCGTCGTCACGCGTTTACATGAGAACAGCCCACAGGTGCGAAATCCCAGGGATATAATACTTCAAATTTAAAAATCATAATTACACCAGCATAGGCGGGTGATCTTCTACGTAATTACCCTCTGAGCCCACAATTGAACTTGAAGAGTAGGGTGCTTTTGTTATGGGTAGATCCGAACTCCTGATAAATCGAAGAGTACCAAACTAATTCAACAAGTACATGAACAACCGAGGCGATACTTGTCCGACCTAGAAGTCGTGCGCTATGAAGGTGCTCCTATTTTGAGGCTGCGGATCAAGGTGACATCCACACTCTGATCGGAAGTGGAGCTATCTACTTAACGTCTGATAGAAGATGAACGATCCGACCACAGATACCGATTATAGGAAATCCGACCTAATAAGATGGACCCGACACCCTACCTTGGACCTCAAAGAGGAGGATTTCAGGGCACTAGTTCAGTTCGGAGCTCAACTCGGACTGAGAAGACGTCCCTCTTCAACCAAATAAATGGTCCAAGCTGAGTGGCGTCGTGTCAGTCAGATGAGCCGAGTTGAAACAGTATGCTAGGACAGGCGTTCCGCTTGCCAGATTCGGAAGCTATCATAAGTAAACGTGGTCAGTTACTTTGGTCACTGATGCGCATGATCTTCCTGATACATTACATGATCCATGGATTGTGCACAATATCTCCACGATCTCAGTATCCCGCTAATTGACAAAATTGTGTCGACAATAACGGACCTAGACCGTCCAATAGTTAGGTATAAATACATTGAGACTCCACTGCTATAGGTACACAATTACTAGCTCTCTCCTCTACTCTCTGCTTAGACCAAGATTCGCTTGACCTGACTTATGCATCGGAGGGTCCCTCGGCTTAGCCAGGGTCACCTTTGCCTGTTCTCATAGTGCAGGATCAAGATGTTGAAGTGATCCACAGCTCGGGAGACTGAGGGAAGAGCCGACCAGATTTTGACATCAACACCTATAATCATGAGGTTTGTTTCGTCCATGGAATTAAATGGTGTAGAATTGCATTAGATAGGCTTAACATCATTACTTTGTAATAATTGCATGTATAGAAATATCATGGTATCCTAGCCATTCAATCCTCACTTTTGAGATCAAATTCTTTGTAAAAAAAAAAAAATTATTTTAAATGAAATATACATTTAGTAGACCATGGAATTGTAATTAATGAACCAAATTCACAATTAATGTGGGTTACTTATACACGTATGTAACTTAAATATCACATATAAAGGGCACGTATAAATGGACAACACGGATAAAACATATGTCAATGTGGGGCCACATGTGCAGTGGATTTCCCAAGAATCCTACATGAGACCACATGTAATTCAATCCTACAAAATTCCAATATTATGTACCTGGCCTCTCCAAACATCACATGAAATTTGCACGAACCAAATGCAATTCTATCCTCCAACCTAATCCCACTTAAGCCCAACTACCAAACAAGCCAATAGGCAAGAAAAGTCCCTTCATCTTAGGTACTTTTATTTTTTAACTAGTATCTGTGTTTTATCTTTTAAGGGCGTTGGATGCCAGTGCACATGCACAGACACAAGGCTTACGTTATAAAAGCAAAATAGTCCTTTCATGTGGGGAATTTTTACTTTTTCTTACTCATCAGTTTTTAAATTTTATTTTTTTTCAGGAAGGGAAAAAGGCAACACTACAAGAAAAATGGCCTTTACCGGCGGTCAAAACTGCCGGCAAAGGCCTAGAAAACCGCCGGCAAAGCCTTTGCCCGTGGTTTACCAAATGCCGGTGAAGCCTCGGTCGGTAAAGGCTTTACCTGCGGTCGTGCTCCCTTTACTGGCGGTTGTGCAAGCCGCCGCTGCAAGTGGGATTTACTGGTGGTTTCTCTAACCGCCACTGCGTGTGGGATTTACCGACGGTTTACACAATAGGCTATTTTATTTGAATTTTCGGCTCTTAATCCATGTAGAACTGATTTAACTTTACTAATACTTCAATTAGCAATCGAAAACTTACTCATTTCCAAGGATTAAAGCTTTGAAAATTACAACCCAAGTTTCTAAGGCTCCACTGAAAATTAATAGAAGTGGGAGTAGCTATTCTTCAAAAATAAATGAAAAAAGAAAAATCCCCTGAAACTGCCAAAACAACAAAAACTTGGATAAGCAATAAGAACTCCTCGCCACTGAGAATGAGCAGTCTAAAGGCTTCTGAGTTGCTGAAAATAGAAAAGATATTTTAGCCACTGAGCGACACCAAAAATAAATAAATAAAATCTTCCGATATAACTCTACAACACAAAAATGCCTCTGTTGTAAACAACACAACATGTACAAGGCCCTCTGGAATTCAGATAATAAACTTGGTTCTTGTTGTTTCAAGAAAATCAACATCAACTTCTTCATGAAATGTGCAATTCCCACAAGTACAGTTTTGATTTTTTTTATCCTTTTTTTTTTTATGGCAACAGTAAGGAACACAGTAAAAAAAACAAGCACACGTGTAAAGAAGCACACAAATACAAAAGTACAAGTTCATGTTTCATCTCATGGCTGCTACGGATTTCTACACTCCAAAACAAGATAGCTCATAACCTTGCGAAGTTAAAACTGCAAATATGTCAGCCTCTTTGTATCCATCTTTCCCCAAAAACTTCTCAGTCTTGCTTCCATCAATTTTCAAATAATGTTCAACAGAAAATTTTATTGGGGTGCTGTCATAAAGTTCCTCATACTTACACATGGCATCCATAAAGCATGATGCACTTTCATACTGTAGCTTCTGTGCACTTGAGATATTCCCAATTGCGTTGATTACAAAGGGAAATAGTCTAGGGAGAAAGCAAAAAATCAGTTATCAGTCAAATGTATAATCCTCTTAGCATTATATCATTAAACGAAATGCAGACAGAATTATGAACTTTACCACCATGAACGCAGCAAAGGATCCAAACATATAACTAGCAACCAAGTCAATCAAGATAGCTAAGAAGAACCACTGCTTATTAGAGGAATAGAGATTTTGAGCATCTGCAAACATCCAATTTATGGATAGCAAGAAAAGAAAACAACATTCTCAACATCCATGATAATACACAACAGTGTGTTTTAGGATGCATTCGAGTGAGGCGATGACGCAGTACTCACCCAATGTCGAATGTGATAGGTAGAAAAAAATTCCCTGGTAAGTGCTAAGATGAGGACAATAGGACCTTCAGCTTGTTCTGGTCCATAATCAACAAAAAGAAAAAAACAGATAAATGAAATGTAGACAGTTGGATAACTACAACTGTCAATGGGCAAGGCTTGGGCTTAGAAAAATCAAAATTTTGAATGGGGCCAGCCAAATAAGCACATCCAATCAGTTCAAAATCCACACCAAAGGCAACCCAGGCCCAACTCATTAACAACTATACGGATAACAATATTGAAAATGAAAATTTATATCAAATACAAGCAACTTCGATCTCCCTATAAATAGTAACAATTGGGTGTGGCTTTGCATTTATATGAACCAATCTGAGAACTCCAGTGTGAGATCCAGACCATTCATCTAGTGGGTTCAAAGGTGAATATTCCCAAGCTCAGTCCAGTCCACTCACTTGGTGGCCCACACATGTATGAAACAATAGATGGTTAGAAAATCAAATGTTCCTTGTTCAGTATACACATGTGTGCTTCTTTATACATGTGCTCTTTTTTTTTTTATGGCAACAGTATGGATTTATTTTTTTTGGGGAAGTTTTTTCATCAGTGTGGCATTTCCACAAAATAAAGACCAGAAGTCTGTAGGAGTATGCATAAAGTGCTACAGACAGTGATGGGGAACCAGTTGGTGCTGCGGCTCATATGGTACTTAATAATGCAACCAAAAAAGCCAGTATGTACAAACCTCACTCATTACAAGAACTTATAAATAACGGAGAGATTTCAAGGAAGCTAAGGAGAATGGAATATTCTGTCTCAGCCGATTGAATGTCAGGTTTCTGCATTGCAGGAAGAAAAAAAATATATATCTTGGAATTGAGATTCAAATAAAATAAAATAAAATAAGATTAAATCCTATATAGGAAAAGGAAGCCATAAAAAAGTTATATACATCTTACATATGGGTTGCACTGGGGGGCAAAAATAAAGGAATTACGCCATGAATGCTATTGTTACTGACGTTCCTGTACAAGGGAAGGATATTTGAATTAGTAAAGATAAATGGAACCAGATCAAATAAAAAGCTTTGTTTGTATGTTAAGCTTAACTTACAAAGTGCATTTAAGTTCATCCAGGTGAAGCTAAGCTCATCCCACGATTAAATCATTTTATAATAGTCAACACATGAAACATCAAGAAAAACCTACTCATAAATGCAAGCAACCTAAAGTTGAACAGATGTTAACAAAACCACACAAGCTTTTTCTTGTAAATATCTGCTTACCTGCATAGAAATTGAACACAAGGGTATATTTTGATAATGGTCTGGTTAGATGGAATTTCAGTGATTCAAATCCAACATTGAGGCATTTAATATATACACATGGATTATAGAAAATTCAATAAGCAAGCAAAAATCTTGAAGGAAACAAGAAAGAAAGGGGGAAAAAAAATGTAGAACTGAATTAGTCCCACAATGAAGAACAAGATGCAAAATATGGTCAGTCCACTCACCATGTGGGCCACATCATAGAAAATGTAGAACTGCAAATCTAATCAAAGAGTGCATGTTATGGAGCTGTGTGTCGATTAGCAATTGCAGGTACAAACCTTATCTTGACATAGATTGCTGCCTCCATTGCCACTGCGTTCACTGAGAGTCACATTGAATGTGCCTTTATGATTATCATCTGTCCCCGGATCAAGGTCATTTTGGGCATCATGGTATCCATCATCTTCCAAGATCTCATCATCTGTTGAGTCCTCACTGAAAGTACCTTCTGACTCAGAATATAGCTTGGGAGAAAAGAAGCCCTCCTGGAGAAGCTTCCTAATTAATTCATAAAGCTTGGTAGTATAAACAAAGACTTGTTGATAAAAGAAATTTTAAAGGAAATTTGTTGCATTTCTGTGAACTCAATCTATATATGAATTAATGGACCTTTTATCATTTCAAAAATAAATAACAACTCTTAAGAACCCTAGTACCAAGAAAATAAAAGGCATATATGGAAACTAATATCCAATAAGAAGCTTAATATGTACGATTTTAAAAGGCCAAATTTCGGCTATTATTGGCTTCACCTGGACCTTGATTGGATCATCTGTATGGATAAAAACAAGCTAGGAAGGAAACTAGCAGGCTAGATAGGGCCACACACATCATATTGCTCAAAACCCACTCATGGGTAGTTGGTTTTGATCCCACACCCACCGGGTGGCTAGTTTTAGTTAGGATTGGCCACCCCTTGGGTCGGTTTCAATCAAAGCCTGCCACTACATAGCTCAATCCAATCTTTTGCAATGCTTGATCAATCATAACCTCACCGCCTAATAGTTTTGGTTCAGTTTTTCCAAACCTCACTCCATGCCCAGTTAGCAGGAGGATTGACAAAATCGAACCAAACTATGTGGCACCACCAGAGCGTTCAATTTTACCTATTTAAAGGCATCTCCAACTTAGGAAAAAAAAAAAGAACAGGGAGAGAATAGGGCGAGAAGCTAAAGAATTTTTAAACAGAGAGCAAAAGAGAGAATGGGAAGGAGAAATCCGAGAGCCAAATTCAAAGAAAGAAAGTTCTGCAGAATCATCTGCATTTTACTTTCTCCATCTAACTTCAAAACCAAAGTAATATACCTCAGTACAACAATATCCAACAATTTAGAAGGAACTTCTCAATCATCATAAAAATTCTTTCATTGTCTCTAAAATTACTTATAAAAGAAAGTACAATTGAGCAGCGCTTACCTTTACCACCAAAACTATCAAACCAATAACAACTACCAACTTGTACAGGGAACATAAATACCAAAACTGGTTCCCCATTTTGCATTTTCTTAGTTAGAAGTGGTAAGTGAACTTACAGCTAAAAATATGCTTTTGAACTCTTCTAATAGAATTATAACAAACTCATTCGGAATCTCACAGTCACCAGCAGGAAGTGGGTAGAGAAGTAAGGGAGCCATGCAAGCTGCTACAGCCGATGTAGACATCCGATTCTCAGATTCGTGAGAAACCACAGCCTGCATCATCTCAAGAATCCTGAACTCAGGAAAAAGAAAAAAGCAGATATTATCAGATATGGAAGCAGGGAAGAAGACATGATGCTTAGATAAATACGTACAACTTTGAACAGAGACAATATGCTCCCACATTTTCTTCTTAATGAGTCACAAAATTTCTTAAAAGAGAAATAGATACAACACTAAGGGGTAAGGAATCGCCAATAATAAGTAACCCTCTAATCACTTTTGTCTCTATCTAAAGAACCAACAACCTACTTTTCCAGCCAAAACATTGACAAAAGGATGCAACCAAAGAAGAAAATGGTCCCCATCAGACCTAAAAAAAAAAAAAAGAAGGAGAGCCTTGCAGCTCCAAATCTGGAGAAAAGGCGCAACTGATGATGGTTTTTTTATTTTTATATAATTATTTTGAAGTATCCCAATATTTTATCAAAAAGAAACTAAACATGTCATCCCAAATACACAGGGGAAGATGGCCCCCCAAAACCCCTTAGCAGGTCCCCAGAATAGTCCCCCAGTGATAATGTAAGAATAGGTGATCAAACAGTTCCACCTCCCTGATGCACATAATGCACCTGTACGTGATGGCCATCCTTCTCTTCATCAAACTGATGATAGTTGACCAGTCACCTTTCACAATCAAGGGTTCAGGGAAATAAGAATGGAAGGGAGAAGACCTTCAAGATGACTTGGTAATGTTAGCCTTCAAAAAAAAAAGGGGAGTTTAAAGAGAAAATCTTTCTCATTAAGAAAAAAAAAAAAGAAGTGAAATCGAAGACAAATTTCTGGCAGAAATGTACAAGAAACATAGATTGCAAAACAAATTTAATGGATTCACTCACCAAAGGAGTAAAGCCATTAAATGGAATTTCTCTGCTTTTGAATCTGCTAATAGATTCCTATCATTTCGAATATGTGATGCCAAACCACCTAGATAGCTTGAATTAAGCCGAGTTACCTATAGAAAAGAGCTACTTGACATCAATAAGCAGATATGTGAAGAGTATTAACAATCTTTCTAACAGGTACAAAGCAATGTAGGTTTCCAGAAACCCATCAAAATCAGTTTGTTCTACCAGAAATTTGATGTGAATAGCAAAGAAAAAGTAAACTAAATTAGACTAATGACTTCTGCATATAAGAAGTCATAGTTTCCAGGCTAAGAAACAGAGGTCGTTTTTCTTTGTTAGCTCTTTGTTAGCTGCTGGTTGAATTGGTTGTTGCGGGAGGGAAGTTTGAGCCAGAGGTGTGGTTTCCGGATTGGCTTGTTCGATTTGGGGTGCCCTCATGTTTTCATTAATGAATTGAAGAAGAACCAATCATAACTTTCAGCTGTGAACTTTGAAGCTACAGTACATACGAACCAAAAGGTAGTTGAACTTTGAAAAAACTCTGGTCCAATCAAACACAAGAATTAGTTTGGTGAACAACACATCCATTGTGCGAAAACAAAGCCAAATCCAAGTCAGATATTTACAAAAACTTCCATCTTTTCTGGCCTCCAACTGTTTCTTGCTCCATATCTTAATTATCTTATAACACAGTATTTAACGAAACAAAATCATTCTAATGCCATGAAGGCAAAGTAGTATACCGATTAATTATTCATGTTCAGTAGCATTTGTTATCCATCCTATTTATTATCTCTACCATGATGGCAAACTACAGCTGGAATTAGCTTGCAGATCAGTCAACAAACCACTTTCAAAGCAGGAAACAAAAGGATGCCACACATGCGTTAAATGTAAATGGGCAATACAGATGAACTAAAAAACTTAGAAAAAACCTAAGTATGAACACAGATTGCATTACTGACCAAGAGTACAAGTTAACTCTTCATCACCATCTACGCCTTGTACCAATTAATTGGGGTCGACTACATGAATCCTGTTCCACCATTCCACTCTATCATTTGGGATGTAAAACTGTTCTGCCATTCCACGAAAAGCATCAGGGTGTTTTTGGGGATTTTGGGTTAAGTCTAATGGTATATAAATGTAATATAAATTTTTATAAATGTAATATAACAGGTTCCTCATCTGAAAAATCCATAACAAATAAACCATTAGGCTTAAATCCTAACATGATTTTTCTCAAATGATGAACTGATTGGATGTTGCACTAGCATCACAATGGATCTCATTAGGCAATGTACCTGTTGGACAGTGTGGATCTCATTCACATTAGTAGGCATGCCTGCATTTTTCCACGTGAGAGCTATGCTAGAGCAGTCCTAATAAAATGAGATTGTCATCCAAACTCTTCAATTGTTGGCCATCTACTGTATTGCTATAATCGATATATGAGAGAGAGAGAGTACCTAATTGGAACCTTGTCCACTTGATGGATCATCTCATCTTCAGCACCTCATTCGATTCTCTTGCCATCAATCTAGATGTTTGGATGCATGATGCCTTGCTCCAGATCATATTTTCCGTCCAACACCATAAACACATTAACTATAATTAAACAAACCACGACTTCATCAAAACCAGAATGAACAAGAAAAACACTCGAAAAACCAGTTGAGAAAACCAGCAATACCCAAAAAACCATATATGGGAGAGTTCAAGTGCATGTAGACATTCAAAATGCAAGACCCAATTGAGAATACCAGCAATACCCAATTTCCAAAAAGTTAGATATGAAAGTATCCAAGTGCATGTAGAAGTTCAAAATGAGACCCAATTGAGAAGACAAGCAATACCAAATATTCAAAGAACAGATGAGAGAGTCCAAGTGCATGTACAAGTTGGAAGGTGCAGCTTTTGTAACACCCTGAAAATCGGGGGTCGTGTATAAACCCAACTCCCGAGTTCCAGACCGTCACTTATGCAACAAAAAAGATTATGATTTAATGTTGTCTGAGTTACAGCATTCACATGAGTAAAAGTATACCAAAACTGCAATTCATACTCCAGATTCAGTGATAAAAGCAAGCGGAAGACTAAAGGATATACATATCACTGTATGGAAAACAAAATAGATCTCAACTGTCTCCAAAGTATGAATACATCTCTGAGTCTCATATACATGTAAATAAACAAAAATCAAATGTCAAAATAGTCCCACTGAGTAGTCCCGCCAATCCAGGCCACCTAAGCAAAGCCGTCATGGTACTGCATATATGAGAACTCATCCTGGTCCTCATCATAGTCCAGCTCTGCCTCCTGAATTGCTGCCTCACCTGCATCTAAGACAGGGTCTGGTGGGTGTTGTAAACACCATCCCGTAACGTGGGAGTGAGTAGCTAACTCAGTGGAATAATAGAGCAAAGATTAGCATGTTCTCAAATCAATCATGCGATAATAGTAAAGCAGTAAATCAAACAATCCTAACACTGTTGTTAATGCAATATGACATAACATGATGGATGCCCTCACCGACGTTCTCCCTCATACGGCACCATCTGCGTCCGCGGCATGCTTGCGTACCGCTCAGTGCTCCACATCTTCCAGGCACATGCAATGTGATGGTGATATGATTACCGAGTTATTATTAGTCCTTTTCATATAATAATATTGGGAAACTAAGGTACTTCCCTTATATCAATCCCAACACAGATCCTGTCTAGGGTCGTCACTCCTAGTAATCTCATACGATGTATATTTTGTAGGTCGCTGCAAGGGCTGCCAGGGCTGTTGCTCGCACTTGTTGCACGGCTCCCCCATCACCTTATCAATACAGGCCTACTGTACTCTCACTGCTACGGAAGGGTCATCGCCTTCCGTAGACTCAGAATACGCTCGCGGTCACTACAAAGGACTCGTCGCCTGATCAATGTAGGCCGACAGCAAGAATATAGTGTCCCATAGTACCATAATCTACTCACGATTCATAGGTGCTCACTGGTCACTATGTGGAGGTTTGTGGCCCCAGCGTAGGCCGACAGCTCGACCACGGTGTCCCATACCACCATGCCCGGCTCATGAGTCTTTGTGGATCAAGGTACCATGGTTGACAGGGTTTACAATGGTAAGTTCAGTACCCTAGGTTCAAGCAGTTATGACTCATACAGGGTGAACATACAATAGCCAGTCGGGTTACTTGACGGGCTCGACTAGCACGAGCGCATCTCAAGTCGAACGACATGAAGTGTATAAAACACCTCGTGTGGCCTAACCACTGCCGCCAACTCTAAAACACGACTCGCGTTCATCGACGCGTCGTTCGTGGCAAAGATAAGCCAACCATGACTTTACTCGGTTGCCGACTGCCTGGACTAGGTATAGTCCCAAACAATTATGAATCCACATCAGCAATCATATAAGAGTAATGGAAATGAAATACAACCATGTGAGCATGTTAACACATGTTATAACATACAACTTAAGTAAATCATCTAACACATGCATTTCATACATATAATGAAATCATGCAAATAGCCAATATGTAGAAAATCATTTATATCAGCATATTATTTAAGAATTCAATCTCAAACTAGTTCATAACACCATTTAATTCAATACATACTAATACAAACATTTATACAAACACTTAGTCTACACACTTAAGTCTACATATAGCATGTCGACTCAAAGTGTGCATTTGGGCGAATCTCTTCGCCAAACTAATTATGCACGCATTCCTAATATCCTAATGTGACAAGAAGCCATGTCAATCACATCAGCAAAATATGGATGAAAATAGTATTTCCTACAAATGACTAAAATGCCCTAAATCTCATATTTTTCGTCTGCTTACGAAACAGGAAACGGACAGCATGTTGTACATGTCAGACGGCGTTGCCGTCGATAATCTACTATTAAACGACATTGAAAGCATTGGAAACAGTCAATCAAAGCATCTAAAATCCGCACCTTTTCTCCTATAAGTGTATTGATTCGAACAGAGCGTGTACGCTTCGTCTACGGCGAACCGGGAACCTATTTTACAAGATGTATCAGCTACCATGCTAAGGAACCAAAGGAACCTTAAATCAGCAAGTATTTGGGGTATTTACTTACCTAGAATCACGGCGAAATCGTCGAAAAAGTGATTGAGGCGCGTTGCTTAAGCACGTGCAACACGTAGTGCAAGCAGCAGGAAATTCTCTCCCACTCTCTCTCACAATCTCTCACTTTTTCTCTCACACCAATAAGGGTTTCTAGCAAATTCGGATGGGTGAGAGAAGTGAGGGTTTAAGCCTCTTTTATAACCTAAAACTTGCCCAAAACAGGCTTTGGAACAATGTTCGCTTGATGCCTAACCAAATCGGGGCTGTTTCGGTCCAAAAAGACATTTCTGGAGGTCCCCTGGCCGAACGCGATCAGACTTAAGTTCATGCACGTCGGATGTCGCTCATATCTCATTTTCAGACCAGTAGTGTTCGTAGATCGCATGTGGCGGTCTAGTTTCAGTTTAGCGGTCACCGCAAGTAGATCAGGTTTACAAGTCTCATGATATGAAATAGAAATTTTTCCTGAACCAAGGGTGTAATTTGGCTGAATTCTGACGGTCAGAACGCTCAATACTGACACGTCAAGTCGTGTGCCAGATTTGAATTTCAAATTTCAAATCTAACCCTATTCTCACTCTCTTCACTCCAGGCTCAATGAAATAGCCTGTGAATGTCGGTTGGACTTAATTTTCGAAATGATTGTCAAGTCCAACCAGACGGTTATAATGGTCTAAGATTGTAGGTATCGGACCTTCGACGCGCGGTCTAGATCCAATACAAAGTTTCAAAGAGGTCTTGAGAACAAACTGGCTTAGAGTTTGATCCGAGGTTTTAGAGTATTATAGCGTCATTGGTTCTACTCGCTTTGGGTCTTGTAGAACATATTTAAAGTGATTAGGGACTATTTTTCAGCTACTTTAGCGTTGCGCTAGCTAACTTACACTTATTTTCCAAAGGAATTAATCCTACGCGATTTCTGGTTGAGTTGGTACTCGAGCCCAAGTATGGATTTTTCCAAGGCGTTACAGCTTTACATGAAAGGTTGCAAAACGTGCTCTCTGTCAGCTGCACACCATAAAATAGTGAAAGTTTGATCCTCTGTCTTGCATTCATACTATACTACAACGGTTGAAATGTAAGCTTCTAAAAGTAGTATTTTCATTGGAGTTGGGAACATCACTTATTACTCTCATTCCAAAGTAAAAAGAAGTGGGTCCTTGAGGGATTTCAAGCCAATCAGATTGATTGAAAGTCCCTACAAAATCCATTCTAAAATACTACCATCCACTTACAAAAGGTGCTAGGAAATGTATCTCCAAGGTGCAGGGAGCTTTTGTATATAGCAGACAGACTATAGATGGAACTTTGATTGCCCACAAGTGCATCAATTCCCAGTATAGCAGAAGATCTGCAACCAATTTCTGTCTCAATTAGTAATTTGGCATAAATGTCCATTAGATCCAAAACAACAGACCGAGGAGTCTGGAGTCTGGACCCAAGCCTGAGTGGGCCTGATTGTTCACAACCTTAACAATGAAATAGGAAATAGATATTAAAAGAAGAAAAAGAAAGGAAATGAATTTCTGGACCCGAGCCCAAGTGGGCCTGACTGTTATATTGTGTTGCACTTACGAAGATGCAATCCTAGGGTAGCATCTAAATGAGCCAACTTTCCTAGTGCATTAGATCGAAAGCCACATAAGCTTCGAAAACATAACAGAATAACAGAATAATAGGATGGTCTATTTACCATGGACTTTCATCAAAATGAATATCGGCAAACTTGAGCTCATGAAGTTCTAGGGCCAACAAATATGGTATATAAAACATCCACAAAATGGAAATTTCGCTTATCACATTTCATCCATTACAAAGGCATCACCTAACTTATCGCATTTCGCTTTCAAGCAAGCCTCCATCTCGCGTGCCAGTGACTTTTGATACTTTGTTGTGTCCTGCAAGGATATAGTCAAGACTGAGAAACAAACAGGCTCTTAAGAAAAACCACCTCAAAGTGCTCCAAAATAAATGCCTTGCCAACTTCTTTGAATCACCATTTCTGCAGTACTATACAATGAGTCAGAAAACCCTTTTGATTATATTCTGAAGAAAAAAACTTTACTTGAACTATCAAGCAGTTGACATGAAAGAAGTTGCTTAAGTTTCATGGTCTATATAAGCACATGGCATGGTCCCATTCATAGCTAAGCTATAAATCACAAAAAGCAGATTTTTTTTTTTCTAGTTGAAAGGCTCTATTTTATGCTGGAATTCTATTGGGTTCTTAGTGTTTCCAACTCTAATTTATGCTGGAATTCGGGCTCTAATTGTAAAGTTTCAATCATTCTGACTAAGATTTAAGGGCTTCATCCCACAAAATGAAGTAAAAAAAATTACTCACCAATGCATCTCCATTTGTGTTCCATAAACATGGCTGTGAAACAAGGCTTGTACAAGCAAGCAGAAGTAAATGCAGACCATAACATTATGCATTCAAATATCATAAGGAACCAAAATTATCAAGAAGGATATACAAATATACAGATTGATGCTACCACACAGTTACACATGGGAAACAAATTCGTCCAGCCATTAATCATTCTCTATGTATACTTTTAAATTGTAATTTGCAATTAGCAGACATTTTCATTTAGCAAGTTTTCACACTTTGAATCCACAAAGAAATCACAATACTTGCATTCACATTTGCAAATGCATGATTAGAACCCATACATGTATCAAACAGTGAATGATCATATTTTCTTCATAAACATCAACTGTTATAAGCAAACAAAATAAGCAATATATCACATCGTAGATAAAGCACCAAATAAGATTTTGCTTTCATCTTATCATTTTATACAAAGTACAGAGTCCAGGCCACAGCTCACCTGCTTGTCTTCCAAGGTACCGATTTTTCCATCCTGAAACAAGAGAAGTGCAATTAACATGAATTATCAATATCACTAAGTAGGACTATATAAATTGAACTTATCTTCTTCAAAACAAAAACTCACCAGCAAAGTAGCTAATTGCTCCACTAATTATCAATGTCACTAAGTAGGACTATGTAAATTGAACAACACTAAATGATAGTTCCAAGTGTGGGATCTTTGTAAATTTTCTCGTTTCAGGAAAATGCAAGATCTGAGAAGAAATCTGACATTTCCATGGCCATTTCCACTCGGATGTATGGATAGAGATAGATGCTTCGTATTTATATGGGCTGCTAAAATCACAGGGTGTGTAAATCAAGTTACCCAGGAATGATCCTTTCAGCAGCAATGTATGTGAGAGAAATTGATGCACACCTGCACCATTACATGGACCACATGTTTAGATGGTAAGTTGACTGCACATACATACAAATATAGATGTTGGAATGAAATGCTTGAACAATGACACGGGAATATCTTGATGCTGAAATCGCTGCAAGATATCCATTCCAGGATGTCTCTAATAGAGGTTTACATTTAGAAAATAAGAAACAAGAAAAATTAGGATTCACAGTAGTTCCAATCATAGATGAGCACATCTACTTCAATGGTTTTAGATGTCACAAAGGAGGTGTGCAATCCATTTTAGAGATTAAAACGATCTTAACCTCTTCATAAGCTTGCACACTGAAGGCTTGGATCCAACAAACGAGCTATCTGTCTTCGGACAAGAACTTCAAATGGCACCTAAAGATGTTAAAAACTAATGGTAAGCTATCAGAATACAGAAAGCAGAATGAATGGAGAAGGAAAAGGTGACACTTCTACAAATCATATGAACTTCTAAGCAAAAAATCATGAAGCATATAAGTATCTCGCCGCGGGACTTCTTATTGTCTCTAGCAGCATTCCCAGCCAGCTCCAAAACCTCAGCTGCCAAGTACTCAAGAACAGCAGCCAAATAGATAGGAGAACCAGTTCCAAGATAATAAGCTTCCCTCCATTTTCAGGTATTGCTTCCTTGCACCTGTTGAGAATCATCAGGCACTCTTCATCTCCATGATTGTGGAGGCATTACAACTTCATCTATTCAATGGAAACTGGTAACAAGTTGTGGATGCATCCAAAAGTGTATCTTGAACTTCTTTGCCTTTTATAGCAAATTAAAAACAGATTGACAACTAACAGAATGTGCATAAATGCAAGACCTAGCTTAAATATACCAAAGTGGGAATTTTTTACCAGAAAAACCACTCCTTATTTTCATCATGTAGCTTGCATTGTCATAATTTTACTATTGCTTGGAAAGTAACAGATTAGTTATGCAATGGCTTTGAGTTACACATGTGAAGTACTGCTATAATGGATTTTACAAAAGAAATACGTACATAATGTTAGACTTGATTAGTGGCGTTTTAGTTCGTCTAATAATCTTGCCTTTATATGGCCCTAGGATGAAAATCACTTCTGTTAAAGGGAATGTGTCATATGGTTTTGAGAGAAAACAATAGAAAAATGAAACACAGAGCATGAACACAAAAATGAGGCAGATGCAAATCTCAAGTGGATGACACCATAGCAAACACAGTGGGGATTGAAGGTTGGCTTTTGAAAACTTCTCGAGGGTCATAGAAGTGTTGGATAAGCTGATATTTGTATGCAGTTTAGAAACTTCCCCAATCAGAATGATTGTTTCGACGTCCTTCAAGCATTTAGTCCCCTCTTTTTTCAGGAATGATTGCAATTAAAGAGTCTCTAACTCCATTGGCAGGTGACCTATTTTATTCTTTTTTGTTGATGAATGGAAAGAGCTTCATTAAGCCACCAAAGGCAAAAAAGAAATAATAGAGAAACAATGGCCCGACTGCCAACAATAGCCAAAAAGCCCAAGAAAACCAAAAACTAGAATGAAATGACAAATAAAAAAACCACGCCCAAGACAACCAGTGACAAGACAATGAAAATACACTGAATGGATGGCATTGTGGCAAACACAATTGACAGGTTAGCACCCACTATGGAGAGATTCCAACTAATTCGTGAAGGACCAGGGGAATCCACTCATTTACATGTGATGGGAGCCCAATTCCACCTTTAAAAAAATAAAATAAAATTTATAAGTAACAACAAATTTATTAAAAACCTGCGAGAAGCGAGCTAAAAATACAAAGAAAACAAAATGACAATAAAATTACAAATGAAACACTAAATGAAGCTGGACAGTGTCTATTATGTTTACGTAAGTAGCCCATTCCAACACACACAGATTGATCTTACGAATACAGTCCAGCACTGTAACCTCCCTTTTGTTAAAACAACTGTCATTTCTAGCTTTCTATATTACCCAAAATATAGCCATGATAAGTAATCACCACTGGGCCTTTGTTGATTTACCAGCCCCCCACCATGCCAAGCCAATAAAAGATCGAAAACGAAAATCGGCATCATTCCACTATTGACACAATCTTATTGAAGTTCACAGGTTCTGATCAGAGTTGCCCTCCAAATTTATTTATTTTTTCCTTTCCAACTGCAACCAACAACGGAAAGCTTTGGGACTGGCTGCCATGACAGTTTGCTCCCCAACTTTTATGAAGGAATATGGCCCCAAAACATGAAATAGCATCCATTTTCAAGCATTTCCTAAAAACCAAACATGTGCAACAGCCCTTGCTACTGGATTCCATTTCCATTAGGGCTACTTTCTAGGAGCCAAATCAACCCAACATAAGATAAGAAATCAGTAACTGATATGTGAAATAAATGAGTTGAAAAAAAAAAGAAAAAAGATAGGAAATTGACAATGCAAATCCCTAAAAATGGATTCGACAACGCAAATCCCTAATTGGGGATTTGTATTTGACAAAGCATACTTGAGATGGATGAGAATCTGAGATCCACGAGCAGCAGAAGATCGAACTGCAGCAGAGGGCCGAGGAGATAGAGAGAGGGAGAGAGGAAAAGGGTTTTGAGAGAGAGATAGATAGGGAGAGTGAGAGTGAGAGGAGAGCGAGTGGAGAGCAAGAGGGAGAGGCAGAGGGAGAGGGAAACGGAGAGCGTGCGAGGGGGAGAGGGAGAGGGAGAGGCAGAGAGAGGGAGGGAGAGGGAGAGGGAGAGGCAGAGAGAGGGAGGAAGAGGGAGAGGGAGAGGCAGAGGCAGAGAGAGGGACGAAGAGGAAGAGGCAGAGAGAGGGAGTGGGAGAGCACGCGAGAGGGAGAGAGAGAGGGAGAATGAGAGCGTGCGAGAGGGAGGGAGAGCATGCAAGAGAGACGGAGAGATAGAGAGAGAGAGAGAGAGCGAGAGGGAGGGAGAGTGAGAGGGAGAGGGTCGGCACTCAAATAGATTAGGGCTTCATTTTTTTTTTTTTTTGTTTTATAGGCATAGCCTTTGCCCGCAGCCAGTACGACTGGCCACGGGCAAAGGGTTGGGCCATCGATTGGCTTAGGCCGCTTTTCTTGTAGTGCAAAATAGTCCTTTCATGTGGGGAATCAGGGTGGTAAAAGGCAAAATAGTCCTTTCGTGTGGGGAATCTTTATTTTCACTGCGGGTCCCACGTAACATTTTATATTCTTAGCTACGTTGATCCTTGATTTGATTCTATATACTTCTATACACAAAAACAATTATTAATTTGTATATTTATAATCTTAGCTACCTTGATACCACATGTAAATCATAATAGGAACTTAATCAATGGTTAAGGTTCCAATCTAGAATCGTAAAATACAGTTACATATGTTTATAAAATAGAAATCACAAAATCATGTATCTAATGCTTACCTTGAGTCATGTGATTTAAGGAGACATGGAACAATGCTGAAGAATGATCTATCTTAAAATGAATGATCTTGATTGGCGGCCCACACATTCAACGGTGTGTATTGCCCTTGGCTCACCTTTTACCCAAAACTCCCTCAATGTGTGGGCAACAGATTGGAATGCTCACATGATGTTGATATGGTGGAGAAGGCCATGTGCTTCCTCTATTTATAGCCATTGAATTTCTTGGTATCATAAAGGTCAATATTCAAGCACCATTTTTTCATTAAATGTTTACTCATTAAGATTTTAAAACTTAAGGGAAATAAATTATTTTGAGCCTGCGTTTTGGAAGATAACGAAAGGTGGGGATTGAGTGTTGGTCAAGTTTCTAGGATTATGCGAAGAAAAAAAAATGTAATCTGATGTAGGAAAATAAATTATAAACCAAAAAAAAAAAAGAAGTAAAAAGTTATAACAAGTGTACTTGATAAGGGCAAGAAGATAATAACAAGAAGTAAAAGAGGGACTGGGGAAGCACATAATAAGGTCATTTTCCTGAAGACAATTCGCGTCCTAATTCTGAAATTATAGATTTGTCTAGATCTGTAGTTGCAATTGACTTTGGGATACAATTGTTGATCGACTGTGATGCTAACTCCGACTCCTCAGTGGACCGATGCTCAATATATCAAAAGAAAATACAACAAAAGATCATTGTTTACAATGGTTTTTAGTGGAAGAAGTTGATGCAGAGAGGGAGAAGATGTCAGCAGTTTCTATGATGGCTAGGCTTGCTTCACTGTTGATTATCCTTAAGCTTTCTCTTAAGCTAGAATTTAAAGAAAAGCCCTTTGCCCACGTGGCAGCCACCTGGAGCTAAGGTGGTTGTCAATGGTGCATCGAACATGCAATATATTGTTCTGTAACTAAAGCCTACAAGACTCGGCCAAACTCTTCA
The DNA here is from genome assembly GCA_037074715.1 of Magnolia kwangsiensis. Classification (NCBI taxonomy): domain Eukaryota; kingdom Viridiplantae; phylum Streptophyta; class Magnoliopsida; order Magnoliales; family Magnoliaceae; genus Magnolia; species Magnolia kwangsiensis. The sequence goes on along the minus strand of CM073575.1, from coordinate 123,494,125 downwards.
TCTCTCCTTTTTAAAAAACTAAAAATAAAATAAAATTAAAACCAACAATCCCCCGCTATTAAAAATAAATACAAGGGTATACGAACAGTAGATCTAGCGCACATAACAAAAGTGTTACATAAACTTGAACCTTTGCTTAGTGAAAAGTAATCACTTATAATATATTTAGTGAATATAAGTCTTTCAAAACTAAGCTATTGAATAGTAAGATCAATCCTACACACACATAAGATCACCGCTTTTTTGGTGTATTAAACAAATATATTTTATTGTTATGTGCTAATCCCAATTTCATGAGCGCTCTAGAGAATTAGTCAAATTCTTATAAAATGGAGTCACTCTTTCACACTCATATAGGTGATTATATCAAGAATGCATTTTTGATCATGCATTCCATTCATAAGGTTTATAGAACTTACTAAGATGATAAACCTCATCATCTAGTTTCTCACAATTAGCACAGGTATAGTCATTAGAATGGGATAGGAAACTCAAATTCCTTAGTCCAATGCCTTATAGTAGTCCAATGCCTTATAGAACTATTATGTGACTTGTTTATTCCATTAAACATGTTTCCTATAATCTCCAATCATTTAGGTTGGATTATTATCATAGGTAGTTCACTCAATTAACTTAACTCCCATTCTCTCCAATGTATTATAGATTTGTTTTTCCTTGCAAGGCCTTGGTAAAGGGATCTATCAGAATCTCTGGCGATCTAATTTCATTAATAGATACCACTTCTTTAAGTAGTTCTCTTATCCTATCGTGTTTTCTACTTATCAGTCTCCTATTACCATCATATTGTGTATTATTTGCACACCTAATAGCTGCATTATAGTCACAGTTTAGTTTAATAGTAGGAACAAGCTTACTCCAAAAAAGTATATCATATAAGATATTTCTTAACTATTTATCCTCTTCCACAGCAAAGGTCAAGGCTATAAGCTCAGACTTCATAGTAGAGTCAGAGATAATAGATTATTTTTTGGACTTCCAAGTCAAAACTCCTCTTATGAGAAAGATGTAACTGGTGGTTAGCATACAACCATCCGAAATGTAATTCCAGTCAACCTCAAAATAACCTTCTAATACAGTTCTTTGTCTTCTATAAAGTAAACCATAATGCTGATTCTTTCTCAAGTACTTAACCGTTCTACAAATAACTTCTCAATGCTTTTTACTAGGATTATTGGTAAATCTACTTAGTTTACATAAGTTATGTCTGGTCCAGTACAATTTAGTACATAGATCAGACTACCTATAACACTAGCATATCAATTATGATCTACACTGTCCCTTTGGGATATAGGTGAACACTAGGATCATAAGGAGTGCAAACATGTTTACAGTCTATCATATTATATATTATTAAATTTGATTCTATATAATGAGATTGAGTTAGAATTATCTCATTCTTCTTCTTGATAATTTTGATCTATAAGATTACATTGGCTACTTCTAAGTCTTTCATTTCAAACTTTGATGTTAAGAAGTCCTTAGTATATTTTATAATGGCATCATTTGACCTAAATATAAGTACATCATCAACATATAAGCAAATAATGACACTTATGGAACTTTTATTTTTAAAATATATACACTTGTCTACTTCATTTATGCTGAAGCCATTATATTTAAGAACTGAGTCGAATTTACCATGTCACTGCTTCGGAGACTTTTTAAGACCACACGATGATTTAAGAACTAATTTGCACACCTTTAAAGTTTGGACAGGGTCTACAAATCCTTCAGGTTGCTCCATGTAGATCTATTTGTCAAGAGTTCCATGCAAAAAGTCAATTTTTTCATCCATTTGATATATAATCAAGTCATGCATAGATGCAATAACAATCAATACTCTAATGAAAGCGATCCTAGAGACAGGGAATAGGTATCAGAGTAATTTATTCCTTCATTTTGTCTGAATCCCTTGGCCACTAGTCTAGCTTTATATATATCTATGGAACTACAAAGTCTTAGCTTCTTCCTAAAAATCCACTTATAACTAAGTTGTTTTAGACCAATTAATGGGTAAGTCAATTAGATTCTATGTATGATTGTTCGTAATAGAGTCCATTTTGGTACCTATAGTCTCCTTCTAAATGGAGGCATCATGAGAAGACGTCGCCACTTTGAAAGAGTCTGAATCACTCTCTACATGGTAAGAACAAAAAAAAGGTCCAAAATCCTTTATTATTTTAGCCTTCTTACTAACTCTAATGGATGATTCAAGTTTAGTAGAACCAGAGGATTTGGTTGAAGCTACGGTTAAAGGCCTGGAGTCTAATGGATCAACCCCATTATTTCGGTATTATAAGGAAAAGATTCTTTAAAAAAAGTTAGTATCTCTAGACTCTATGATTATTGAATCATATAGAGTTAGGAATCTATAGGCTCTACTGTGAGGTGTGTATCCAATAAACACACAGTTAATAGTTAATTGTTCTATCTCCTAACTTTGCTCTTTTAGGATCAACCAACCTTATATAAGCTAGACAGCCCCAAGTCCTAAAGTAGTTTAAGTTAGGGGCCCTACCTTTCCATAACTCATATAAAGTTTTTTCTGATTTACTAGATGGAACCCTATTAAGAACATAGAATATGAGGTAGACTAGAAGATCTAAGCATAGCATTAACTAGATCTATCAATGCTCTATTTTCTCTCTCAACAACTCCATTTTGCTAAGGTGTATAGGGTGTAGTATAGTAATATATGATCCCCCGTTATTCACAAAAGTCACTGAAGGCTTGAGAGGTAAACTCACCTCCCTTGTCACTTCTAAGAATTTTAATCTTACAACCAAGTTTATTTTCTACTTTAGCCCTATAGACTTCAAACATACTTAAGGCTTCATCTTTGAATCAATAAGATACATTTGATAGAACCTAGAATAATAATTTATAAAGGTAATAAAATACCTTTTACCACCTCTAATCTAGGTTTTCTTCAAGTCACGAATATCAATGTGTATCAGGCCTAATAAATCAGAATTCCTTTCAACAGTTTGAAGGGTTTTCTAGCTAATTTAAACTTACTACAATGCACACATTTATCTGATGGAGCTATGTCACTTAGTTTGGGAATAAGTTTTAAAGAACTCATGCCTTTCATATATTTGGTATTTATATGACACAACTTACCATGTGAAACATTTTAATTACAGGTGCTAAAAGGGCAAGTAGAAGAAGAAGCTTTATTGTCGTCAACAGAGATCAGTTTATACATCCCATTTACTTTATAAACATTCCTTACAAATTCTTTATTTTTAGAAAACATTACTTGTCTACACTTAGTCACTACCTTAATGCTAGCTTCATCAAGCAAGTGATGAGATACAAGATTTTTCCTAACATCCAGGACATGTAGAATATCCTTAAGAGTCAATTCTCGATCATATATGAACATGAGAATCATGACCCCTCTCCCAACCACTTTAACAGTTGCTGAATTAGTGAGATAAATAACTTGGTGATGCTGATTTGGTTCATACGATTTAAACCACGATCAGTCTGACCTAATGTGCCTCGTCGCCCCTGAGTCGAGCCACCAACCTTCATTCACTTCGACTACGCAAGTCTCAGTGATCATAGCCACCGGTTTTTTCTTCCTCCTTAGCTTTTTCAGCCTTTGATACGTTTCTTTGGTTCCTTCTCTTATGATGTCTACAATTCTGAGCATAATGACCTAAAATAACACACACAAAATACCCTAATTTATCTTTTGATTTCTTGAATTTATTGTGTGGTTTTTTTGAGTCATGACATGCCCTAGCCTTTTGGTTGGTTTATGGTGTTCTCTTACTATAACACCCTAGGTTTTTGACAACTTAGGAATTGGATGTCCTTGGGCCATTACCTTTGACTTCTTGATTTGATTATTTGTTTTTGTGTGTATTCACACATGTTTAGGACTAAAAGAGTGATTTTGGGTCCACTAAAACCACTTGACTGAGTGAAAGTTGTGAATTTTAGGGAACCTTAGGACTGAATTCCCGAGTTTGTTAACTTTGAACATAGCAATGTGCGTATTAGGATTGACTTGGTTGACATAATCAAGTCCATAGAAACTGTTCATCCAAGTCGATGCTAGTACCACCTAGGTGAGTGGATCGAAGCAAAGGAGAAAGAAAATTCTAAGTTTGGAAATCCAAATAGCCTAAACATGAAGGGTGATGGATGATAGAGAGTCGAGGTCGACCCTGGAAAACTCCAATTGACCCCGAGTGCCAAATGAGTTGTCCAAGTTTTGGACAGGGCGACCCAGTCAACCCCAACTTGACTCGGTCAACCCCGAGCAATTAGACTGGCCCCATCAGGACTCGGTTGACTTTGGGTAGCTGGACAAGGGGACCGAGTCGACCTTATCAAGACCCAGTTTACCCCGTTAGGACCCGTTCAACCCTGTCCCACTGGACAAGGGGACCTAGTCAACTCTATCAGGACCTGGTTGACCCTGGATTGTTGGACAACAATGAATAATAATGCTCAACAACAGATAGTTTTAACGTACTGACTTCAAAATTTTATATCTATTTTTTATATATATAAATCCAATTGAGGTGATTCAAAGGCTAGATTGAAGCTTGATGAGTTTACTTTTATATAAAAATAAATAAAAAATAAATTCCAAACTTAAAGGAGTTTAATTTTAGGATGCTTTAAAAATTGTATAGAAAACCATTGGTTTCAAGCAGTTGGAACTTCTGGAAATTTGAGAATTTTTATGAAACTCAAAATGGACTGAAAATTTTTGGGGTTGAAGTAGATTTGGTGATAAAATGTTAAAAAATTAAAAAAATGAATCAGTAATTAAAAGTACAAAAAACATTACATGTAATATACCTGTTAAAATTGAAATTTTCTACAACTGCTTGGAGCCAATAAGCCGAAGGTATCTTTTTTATCTTAGAGTTTTAATATTCGATGTCTTCTTAGAAGTTTCTTATAATCATACCAAAAATAATCTTTTTTGATTAAATTAGAATTTTTTATTTTTAGTTATTTTATTATTTTAAGAAATTTCCAGTTTAGTTGAATTAGGACTCTTAATTAGGGTGATTAGAGTTTAATCGTCATTTTTACTAATTGTGAAAAGTCCACATCATAAACTTAGCCTATTTAAACCTATTTTTCATACACAAGACATCTCATGACCCAATTCATTCTAGAAATGCCCTGATTAACTAAACTAGCTCTAAGCCGCTCATTAGTGGGTCGATAGACTTGAAACTATATAAAAAAGTTCGTCTTAGCGGGCTTGACATTCATCATGGGACATTGAGCCAAGATCATATCTCGAATTACTCAACTTGGACTCGCATGGCCAATGCATGAGATGTGCAAATATTCTTGAAATTAAATAGAAACTTAGTTAATTGTCTATATCTGGTCTTTGCCAAAGTTGTATCTTTCAGACCATTAGATCGCCATTAAACTTAAGACACTAACTTAAGGTGATACTTTATATCTAAATAGTCGCGGCCCCGATTGATCATCGGTGAGTGTCAAACTGACTTCCAATTGTACCCATCAATCGATGTATCTAAATGGCAGACCGATCATATCCATAAGTAAATCATCACTAGGGTTAAATATTCTACAGTGTATATTAACATGTACATTCCCTAGTGGACCCCAATAGTTGGAAACATCCCCCATAGGGTTAGTACATCAAAATCATGGCCTTTAAGGCCATTTGTACCATTACTAAAGCTATAGAAGCCCCATTTTGGGCAGCCCTTTCATATGATTTATGCCCTAATTTGGAGAGAGAGAGAGAGAGAGAGAGAGAGAGAGAGAGAGAGAGAGAGAGAGAGAGATATGTGGGTGAGTGATAGGTGAGGATTGGTGTTTCATTTTACCCTTTCCCTTTAATCGAAACCCTAGCCGCACTCAGATCTTTCGTGAAACCTCTTACGTCAGTGATTGGATGAAAGAAATACTTCATATCTTTCGATTAAGCTACCTAAGGTTAGATTCTATGAATCTTACATATTTTTCTTCTAATTGATTTAAGATTTAGAGATTTCTCACAAAAACCCTAACCCTAAGTGCGATTAGGTCACGTGAAACCCTATTAAGGTGCAAACTCTTTTAGGTTTCATTTTATCTACTCTTGATAGTGATATATAATGATTTTGGTTGTTTATAATATCAATATGCTATTTATGCTTGAATTACTTTATTATTGTAAACTCTAATGTTATGGGTTGTTGGTAGTCAACATGTTCGATGAAATGCCTGAGTAATATGAAATTTTCACTATTAAGACTTTGTATGCCATTTGATAAGTTTTATTGATATATGTGGCTTTACGTCGATATTCATTAGTTGGTGTCGATTCACTCATGTGTTTAATTGATATACCCTATTGTAGTATTAAGTGGTTGTGCTATTTGCTTACGTATTTGATAATCTAATTTGTGGTCATGTGGATCAAGCCCGGCAAATATTAAGTGGATGACCCATTTTGGGTTAGCCATCCTAGCCTTACACGGTCGACCGAGATTAAACTCGGACTACCGGCAGTAGTTAGAGTTACACGGGATGCTTCACGCCCAATACCAGTTTTGTCTGAGGTCCCCCGTTGTCGATCGGATCAGTCCAATGCATAGCCTGATCATTCTTATGTTTTGTAGATATATAACATTCAAAGGAATCCGGTATACCCTGTTACTAGCGAATGAAGTTCATTTATAACTATTAGGGTGTTACCATCTGAGAAGACTTATGATCTAGGCATGTTGGTCTGAGACACTGTATCTGAGCTATCAACCTATACTAAGTTGATGTGCCTTCCACATAGGCAAAATATTGGGTGACGAGCTCGCCATGTTAGTAAAATATTCGATGACAAGCCTCCCTGTGGTGAGCACCAAGCACCAATAAATGTCGCAATCCTACCATGGTATTAATGACTTGGGTGGCGTGTCTTCTCCACATTTGGGGCTTGGGTGATAACCTTCGCCTTGAGTTGTGAATGTCCTTAGGTAACGAGCCCTACTATCAATCTGATTAAGTTATATGGACTATTGGGTGATGAACTCAAATTTGGCTCAAGGGACACTGGTGAGAAGATGCCTAGTGCCACAACGAAACATGTGATCTGTGTAGATATCCGTGATACATCGGCAGTATCCTAGCTTCGCCAACGTACTGATTGAACTGGAAATAATAACTACTTTGTTAATCATGTATATCATTATATTGTTGGGTTGTGCTATGGGCCAACCATTGCACACATGTTGACGTCTTCGCTAACAATAACGTTGATATGGAAAGTTTTCGATTGTTGTATTCTCGGGCATTTATCATGCTAAACATTGTTGAGTTATGATGTAGACCAACCATTGTGCATATCATCATGTCATTTATACATTTAAATAATTAACTTAAGAATTATTTATTTTATAATGATATCATTGTCTATGTTTGATTGTGTTGATAACATATGTAACTTAGAAAATGGAACCACTAAGTTAGCTACTCACTTCTACCGGAGACGATGTTTTAAAACACTAATCAGACGATATTATTGATGCAGATACTATTGAAATCTCAGATGAGTAGGCTTAGATCGGCTTGCATCACCGTCGTTTTGTTTTGGAGGATTGGGTGAAAACTGAAAACTTCACATTTTAGACATTTTGGGTATATATATATTGTGGCTTATATAATCTTCATTTGGGCAAATACAACTTTTAGAATTGTACATTTTGAGTATTAGCTATATATTTCTGGGTTTAGTTACCTCTTCTTAACATTTGATACTTCTGATTGAAAGATTCTCTGATTTTGATCATATGTGAATGTTATTGTGTGAGCACGTGGAACTCGCCCACGTACATTTCGCTAGGTTCATACTCGGGAACTCGAGATAGAAGTCTATGTAGTTAGGTACCGATTTTTGGGGCACAATACTTATAGTCTTGATTTTTAGTCTCAACATTTTGGACTTTGGTATGATTGTCTTCCATATAATCTTGCAACCGTACCTCTTCTTTAATATGTATGTCAACTATAAGCTTCTCCGTTATGAGTTCATCATACTTCCGTCTAAGGTCTTTTTAGAATTTCTTCCACGTAGGAGGTAGCTTGTCAATGACAAAGGCTATTAAATATTGTTCGTCTACTTTAATACAATCTTATAATTCCTCATTGAAGAGTAGCTGGATTTCTTCAGTTTGTGTCACAACAAATTTGATGTCTATCATCATGTATTGGTTAAAGTGACCGACTTCGTATTTTTTGGATCCTACCTTTTGAGTGTGGTATTTTTTAGTCAAGGTTTTTCAGACATCCTTATAAGTCTTGAAGTCACAAAAGAGGTCAAACATAGGATTGATCATGCAATTAAGTATGTAATATCTATATAATTCATCATCTTCTTGCCATTTTTTCAACTTTCAACTACGATATGGTTCTAACATGTTTGAGTCAGGTTCTTCCTCTTTAAGAATATAAAGTAGTTTTTCTCTATGGAGAAGAAACTCAATCTTTTTCTCTCATCTTTTGAAATTAGATCCATCAAACAGATCTATAATTACAAAAGTTTAGAAGTGGCATTTGGAAGTTCAACTAAGATAGAATAATTATCAACACTAACTGAAATGAATGAGGGTCTACTTAAACTAATATGAAAATAGAAAATTAGATAGAATATATATATATATATATATATATATATAAAAATAGGTCTTTAAAATTTTGTTTGTCTTTTAAAAGCATATAAAACAAATAAATTTGAACGTATTACAAATAATGAACTAAATGTGCAACAGATGGATTCTATTTACAATTGAATATTTATGCTAATCTAATAGAGTTGTTAAATAAATTTAACATGTAAAATTATATTGAAAAAATTAGAATATTAAATCATATTTGACCAGATAACAAGATCTGATCATGATAGATCGAATTGGATCAGACTAAAGGACCGATTAGATCTGGTTATCTCAAACTACAGGTTTAAGTCAGAATTCAATCAATTAAGCCAATGAATAGATCTGGATTACATTAAATGATAGATTTAGAATATCAAATCAACTAGCAGATTTTGAATATTTAAATTAAACCAATGAATAGATTGGGATTATGTTAAATGATAGATTTAGAATATCAAATCAATAGGTCTGATATAAATCAAATCAATGGATTTAAACAAATCAAATGATGTATCTGTTATGAATCAAATCAATAAATCTCAACTAATCAAATGACAGATCTAATTTGAATTAAATCAACAAATCTGAACAAATAAATCAGCAAATAGATTTAAAAATAACAAATCTAAATCAAGGCAAAAGGATCTATATATTAGGTAGATACAAATTATAAGATAGATAAAGAAACATATGTATTAGCTCAGATTTATATATACAATGGGTCACAAATCGAGACAAAGGGTACATGACAAAGAATTGTCTTCAAATGGTTGGTTAAGTACGCAGAATTATACAAATTTAAAAAACATAACCTGATGCAGATAAATAAATAGAAAAAATAGAAAGTTAGAACAAGTACACTTGATAACGGCAGGATGATAATGACAAGAAGTAAAAGATGTTGGGGGACCACGGAAACACACAGAGATGAATTAAACAAAGTATTTTAATAACACAATGAAAGATGAGATATTGATATCCAAGGAGGAGGGGGGGGGGGGTGAAAAGGACAATACAAGAACTTTAAAATAACATACGGAAATAATATTCTCAATCGCATAATGTATTGAAATCTTGATTTCAATTAATTTGTAGGACAACCTTCACCTATTATTTTATGTAGGACAACATTATTTCACGTCGTCCTTAAAATCAATATTTTAAAACAAAAAGGACACAGAGAATTAAATAAAACAATCACCACAAATGCATAAAGGGTTATAGTTGTATAGTCTTTAAACCCACACCTGATCCACTCCCAAAATTATTGCCCTCATAATTTTGGCTTTCACTATTTCAAGTTTTCATAGGTTCCCTTAACAACCTCTTACCATTCTCATGATTTTTACGAGCTATCATAACAAAACCCTCTTTGTGATTTTCACAGGTTTACTATAATAAAACCCAATGAGATTCTCGAGCTATCTCAGAAAAATCCAAATAAAGTAATAATAATAACGATACTTATTTTCGGATGTCGATTTGAAGATGTAGTTGAGGTTTTGAGCAACAATCTTCTTTCTAAAGTGTCAATGAAGCAATATATGCTCAATTAGAAAGAATACAGGGATCTAATGTATTTTAAAGAATATAAATCCTAACTGCTGCAGATTCTATTTATCAAGTAGAGTATAGATTACTCTCTAATTGTATTTTTCACTAACTTGATAAATGGAATTGAAAAAAGCTAAACAAAGATAATAATTACCACACAAATAGCTTTAGGAGTACCTGAGTTTCCCTCTCACTTGTAGAAAATTTATCATTGAATTTCATTATAGAAATAAATGACAGAAGGTCCCTATTTATAGATAAAGGATTTGGAAATTCGATCAACCTAAAAATAGGTTTAGTTGGCTGGATTCCAATGATACTGTTCCAATGGCTATCGGATTATGCAAGATAAGATTTATCAACAATTCAACTGGCCTGAGCCAAAATTTGGCTGGCCGAATTCAGGGTTCAACTGGCCGAATCCCTTTAAAATTAGAAAGTTCCATTATTGGAAACTTAACTTGAGACACCTTCAGGCTGGCTCAATCCTAAGTTCAACTGACCGAACACAAAGTTGGGCTCGCCAAACTTGCAATAGTTTTTTTGAGTATTACTGTAAACTTGGTTGAGTAAGGTTAGGTTAGCCGAAGTAAGTTGGGCTAGCCAAACTTCAGTGAACTTACATTGTAATTTAAACATTTTAATCAATTTTCAAAAGGACCTAACCTAAGGTCTTTCTAGGGTCATTCAACCTGGCAGTTAGCATATGCAATGACCTTTATCTTAAAACCATGTCAAGTATTTAAGTCTTGAGATGTTGAGCCGATCTTCATGAGATGTCGTAGATGACTGAAGTGTACTTGAGATCTAACTGGTATTTTTTCTACAAAATTTGAAAAATCCAAGTGTACTTTAAATACAAGCACTTACACACAATCAAGTCCAATCACAAATAAATCAAGTTTAACATGGACAAACCCTTATGGGAAAAGATCACAACACAAAATGACAGTAATACACTATAAAAGTGGAAAATTACAAGAGATAGAGATTGCCCGATTCGAACAAGCCTTGAATCACCCAAGCTACACCCTTGAAACCCTAGGAGCTAATTAGAAAGGTCTTAATACCCCCTATTCCTGATTACACCCATATATATAGCCTCTAGGTGAATTATAATCGAAATAGGAAACAAATCTCATACATCGCAATTCTGCATAACTTTGCGCGATCGTTCGATGACATCTTCGATGTCACTTCAATGACATTGAACCTCTTCAAAATCATTGAATTAAACATCAAAACGTTTCAATGAATAAATATGTATTTTTCATATTTTTTTGATGTCACTTTGATGAGACTTCTATGTCTTCAATGGCTCGCCGATGGCATCGAGCACGACACCAAAAGTGTCCAATAACAAATTGTGAGATTTTCACATTTTTTCGATGGAATCAAGCAGCCTTCGATGAAATCAAAGTTTACTCGATGGCATCGAGTTGTTATCAGCAGACCTATTGATCTACAGATTTAAGACATCAATCAACAAATTTAAGACAGATTTTAGACATGTTATGACTGATGATCAATATTTCATCAACATAAAATATCAGGATGATAGATTTGTCATCACTCAGTGACTTTTAATAGACAATGTGATCATATTCACTTGTAGTAAAACTCTGAACCACCATAAAAGAATCAAACTTTTTATATTACTGCCTAGGCGACAATTTCAGGTCGTACAATGACCTTTTCAACATGCAAACCTTGTTCACTACCGCTTTTATTTCGAAACCTTCTATTTGCTTCATGTAAATATGTTCTTCTAATTTCCCATACAGGAAGGCAATCCTTAAATCCATCTGTTCTAGCTCAAGATTGTATTGGGTAACCGGCGCCAACACGAATTTGATAGATACTTACTTCACAACCGAAGTGAATATCTCAGTGAAGTTAACACCTTCCCTCTGAGCATATCTGTTGAGGGTCAAATATTGCATATTAGACCCCAGTTATTGCCTGAATTTACAAACATGACACTGTTTAACAACTCGGTTTAATCGTGTTTGTGATGTAGGGTGTATTTATGAGCTTGGATTGAAATAGGATGTTAAAAGTATGGATTTAATGCTCATGAGTCACCAAGGTAAGGGACGGACCCCAAGAGACCAAGAACAATGGATTTACACACCAGACATTCGAGAAAATCACGCCACTCACGTTAAACAGGCCTGAAAACCGTCCAGGATGCAAGATCACATGGTTTTCATCATCCATTTGGCTCGAGACTTCATATATGGCTTGAGGACTATAAATCAACAGTATGTATCAAATTTCACCTATTGGATCGCTGAGGAAGTGGCCTAACAGATAGATGAGCCCTAAAATATGGATTCTGGGCCCACCTGCAATCTAGATATGCCTCAATTTTGGTCCCAGTTATTAAAAAGATATGAGAAAAGAGATGGACGGAGCGGATCCCTCACATATATCACAATGGACCCAATGTGGGATCCACGTGCACAGGCACAAGTGCACCAACCGTGCACCAGAAGAACCAAAGTTGGTCATCACCTGCTGACTGACTGAATTTCAAAAAAAGAAAAAAAAAAAAAAAAAAAAGAACCATAGCGTTCTTGCATACGACCGAAAATTCTGGCAGTGGCCCCCACCCATCACTCCTATGAGAAATCTGGACCGTCCATTCATCCCAAGGCGTCAAACCGACCGTATAAACGGTGGTTTTTCATACCCATGCATGAGTATGAGTGGAAACAGTGCCAATGCATCTAATGGACGACAGGTTTAAAATTCAATGGGACACACTCAAATCGATCCAAAACCAGCCATATCTGAACGGTTTTTCGTTGGGAATCTAATGGTCGGTGTGGATTTCTCCATCACTATCAATCTGAGGACCATCGACCATCACAGTGCGAAACCAGAAACTCTGTTTCGCAACAGAGGTTGCGGTTTTCTGCTGTGGGCCATCATCATGAACCAAGAATAAGATTGGGACTGTACCTCAGGCTTGAAGGGGCCCACTGGTCACGGTCTAGGTGGCGTTATTTCAAATAACAGCAGAGATTGGTTTTCAACTATTCAAACATCAGGTAGACGACAGCAACAAAAATTTATGTGGCCTACACCAAAACAGAAGAAAAACGGTCATGTCGGACCGATTTTTCGTGTTAATCTCAATGAATGGAGTGGATTTCTTCATTGGCATTGATTATGGGCCCCACAAGGTTCAACGCAGGCTGATGTGCGCAAGCCCTCCTTCCTGCGTACGTGGCTACAAAATTTCCACCAACTCCCATCCACCGTCCTTTGCTGCTTATAAAACGAGAGGAGAAGAGAGAGAGAGGGGGTATTCTATCCATGACTGAGAAGGGGACGTCAGTGAGAGAGAGAGACAGGGAGTAGTTTATTATTATTATTATTTATTTATATGTTTTATTATGAGGTATAACGCAATCATGTCCATGGGTTGCTAAACCTCTTAGCTAGGGCTAAGAGGTGAAGCTTGTATCGTGATGGGAGGATTTTCAGCTTATGCCTTTTATTTAGACTGAACTGATGATGATTTTAGTTTAATTTAGAAATTATTTTTAACTTTTAATGGTCTGTTGTGACTAAAATTATAATGGGTCTGCGATAGCTTTAAGCATGTTCCTTTCCTTTTATGTTTATGACGTCAGGAAGCCATGTTGTTTACCATCGTCTCCTGGGCATGGTCGGATGACGGTACCCTTCCTAACCTTCATATCATATTGATTGGTTGGTAATTAGTTTAATTCTATTGTTTACTTTGTCTCCTAAGTATGATTTGGTGATGGAATCCATTCTAATTTATATACCTTTCATCTCTTGAAAACTATATCAAAGGAAGTCCAGTCTTGATTTCCATGGTTACACCTTCAATTGGATGAAGATGGATTCTAAGTCCAGTTGAGTTTCTGATGCAGGCATAAGATCTCCTTGATCTCTACAAGTGGATCCTCTGAATCCCTAGTTTCCTTTTCCTGAATTCTTTAGATGTTAGATAATTATTCCATCATTATTTCTCCAATTTCCTTCAATTTAAATTTCATCTTAGTCTAGTTCTAGTTCTATTTGGTTTTAAATTACGTATAGGTTTCAGTCCCTTGGGATTCGAGTTCGGTCTCACCGAGTTTATTACTACATCAGAACCCTGCACTTGGGGAGTGAACAAGTTTTTGGCACCGTTGCTGAGGATTGACAATTGCATTTTCTGAAATTAATTAGTTTTAAAATTAGTTTAAGATTAGGATTTTTCTAATTGTAGGTTAGAATTTTTCTCTTTGATTTATAGAAACTAACCTGTTTTCTTATTTTGTAAGATCCTGACATAAACGTCTAATTTGGTAATCCATTTCTAAATTCTCTACTTTTTCTATTTTTAGAACTAGGGTTTTAGTTTCAGAAATTTTTCCTTTTTTTTTTTTTTTTAGAAATTGACTAATCTTTTCTTTACTTTTCTAGTTTTAGTAACTTTCTAATTTCAGTATTCGTATTTATAGAAACTAATTTCTTTTATTTCATTTTGCAGGATTTTAACGTTGAAATTCTAATCTAGTAACTTCTTTTTAACTTCTCCCCTTTTTACTTTCCATATTGCTGTAGGATCCTTTCTTTTATTTTTCTTAGGATTAGATTCAGAGTTAGGGTCTCATCATGTATATGCATGAGTGGGAACGTCAGTATGCTGAGAAGAATAATCTATATTGGGATGATGACTATGGTATAAATCAACCTATGTCTCAAAATTTTTTTGAAACTATCATTGAGAACCAATCGGAATATGAAGATCCACTGGTTAAGAAGTCTTTACGTGATCATATGCGGGAGAATAATTACACCTCATGAATTAACAAAACAATACGCAAGCGTTGGGGTTATAATGATTATGGGTGTGAGGACTATTATCATCTATCAGATAAGAAGAAAATAATGCGTGATTATATTATGAGTGATAATAAGTATATCAACCATCAAATTCTCTCACCTATGATCCGTATGACTATAATCAGTGGAAACATCAATGTTGGGAAGATGAATCAGCAATATACCATAGTGATAATGCTCTTGGGTCCTCTACCTTTGAAACCCAACTAGACACGATTCAAGAGGATTTATTTCAGCGTAACATGGCTTATCTTGCGGAAATTAGAAAATCATTGGAAGTTCTTAATTCGCACCTTGATAAGATAGATGAGACTCGTTCATCTCAGCCACAATTTATTCCAAAAATCCAATGCGATGAAAGTGATCCTAACTCATTTTTGAAGAACTCTGAAGTTTAGAATGAGGAGTTAAATTTCATTAATGAGCATACAGTTTAATTTCCCGATGAGTCAATATCGATGACTGTTCAAAAGAATGGTGAAGAGACATGAGTTTCTTTCAAATACAATGATGATAACACACTTCACTCACATGACACACTCGAGTTCAATGATAAGGAAGAGGTTAGTCTATGTGAACCTCAACCTAATTTGGGAATAGAATGTGAGGACAGCGATCCCATCCCCAGTGTGCACTGCATGAAATTAGACGATGATGCGTATTGGGGTGATGATCATGAACGTGTATCCCAAATTCACCTAGAATCAATCTCAATTTTGGTCCAGGTCAATGATCAAGACGTACACGAAGTGGTCAGTCATAATGAGCCACTCCCCTCACCTGACATATCTGATTTAAAGGTGGAAGATGAGCCCCTTATAACCGACCCTTCTAACTCTTGTGAAACATGTTTGGACCACTCCTCTGAATCGAGTGATGATGTGATTCGGGAGAAGGACGAGTTGCTCGCTACGACCCTGAAATTTGAAACCAATCAGTAGAGGCCACCATCTGAGCTGTACATGTTTGACAATTGAACACCTCGATTGAGTAGTTTCAATGAACAAAGTGATCACATCGATGCTTCCCCTATTGATTTTTAATCTTTCTGTGCAGGACTGAAGCAAGAAAGTGCACATCCGTCCACTTTCAAGGATGATGGATTCCCTGGACAGATCATTACGTGCTCCAATGTGGAGAATAAGTCACACTCAGCTGAACTTTCCAACTCTTAGGATTGCTTGACATACTTTGCAGATTCAAACGATCCCATGTTAAAAGATAAAGTAGATGCCTTGCAAGATAATATCTTGGTAGTCATCACTAACCGAGAAAACCCTTATTCTAAAGCCCCTTCTTCCCCTGATCTTAAACGTCTACCATTAAAGAAGGAAAGGCTGACAATGGAATCGAAGTCTGATACTTCGAAATGTGTTGAGACTACATCACTTCTTAAGAAGTTTTCTAAACTTTATTTACTTGTAATCTCTGATTCACCATGGGATACTAACGTTGAAACTTCTTCTGTCACAGGTGAATTGTATATACTCTGGATACCTCAAGCAATTCAACGAAAAAATTCTTATGAGGTACATATGTTTTTCTAGAAAGTCATGCTCCAGGGCGTCCAAGCCTATTGTAAAAAGGGCTTTTGGATGATCATGTTGAGGAACTTATTGAGAAACTTATTAAGATATTGGCCGGAAGAGGAACTTTACGGCATGATTGATTAGTTTTTCCCTGCTTTCATAGGACTAGGGTAGTTTGCTTTATACTGTTCTAGGATAGACGATTTTATGCCGTTAGGTTAGTTTGCTTAATACGTTGTTTTAGGATAGTTGCTTTTGTGTCTTCCCTCTCATACTAACCTGCTCTCTCCCAGCGATTTCTTGAAAATTCTCTCTTGATCCCTTCATTTAGGTACTATCTTCCCATCACTTCTCATTTACTTTCGTTGTCCCATGTGCATCATATGCTCATATATTTTACATTGAGGACAATGTAGATTTTAGGTTGGGGGTGGGAGATTAGGTTTCCTAATCAGTGTTTTCTTGGTCTTGAGCAATAAATTGTGAAATTTTTTAATTTTTCTAGAAATTCTTGTGAATTCGAAGTGATTTTGACATCTATCTTTAATTTAGAATTACGAGATACGTGATGTTGGTAATTTATGTCTCTTAGATTCAACCATCTGTCAAACTTCACAGTTAAGTTTGAATTGTTAATCCAGAATTAGAAGTTATAAACATTAATTGAGTTATGATTTCACAGATCACATCTCGCTTTCACATAAAGGTTTCAGTTTGATATTGAAGGGTTAACTTGGTAATCACTAAGCATGTAAGGAACTAGCCTGGAAAATTTGCCCATCATGATCAATTGAAGAAAAATAAAATACCTAGCTATAAAATAAAATAAAATAAAATAAGATGCCTTTGTAAAAGGTTGGGCGAATAATCTTCACCATAGGTTTGCTCCCTATAGGTGTAGATTTAATTCCCCATGGATAATATATGAAAAGGGTTGGGTATATGGTCTTCACCATAGGTTTGCTCCCTATAGATGAGGATTTGATTCCCCTTCTTGGCGTTACTTTTAATGGAAAAAATCAAAAGCTGGGAGAATGAAAAGATGATCTGTGAGGCAAGTTTTAGCAAGTCTTGGTTATCATGAATTCTCTTGTTGGTTACCAATGATATCCTAAAATAGAGAAGTAAAGTTTAATGATGATAAACCGAGATTACGCTATACACTCATGGAATTCAATGTTTAGAATTTTTTTAATTAATAGATTAATATTTTGACTTGATTATGAAGTTACCGTGTGCTTGAGTCTAGAAGAGAATAATGCCCAACATTCATGAATCTTAGATTTCTCGTATCTGAATCGTTTTTCAAAAGTATCACTTGGTTTCATGAAAATTGCTCAGTAATTCTCAACTTATTTTTCGCATACTTTGCTCGGGACTAGAAAAATGCTTGTTGGGGGTTGTCCAAAAACTTATTCACTCCCCAAGTACAAGGTTGTGATGTAGTAATAAACTCGGTGAGACTGAGGTCGAATCCCAAGGGACTGGAACTTATACGTAATCTGAAACCAAATAGAACTAGAACTAGACAAAGATGAAATCTAAATTGAAGGAAATTTGAGGAATAGTGATGGAATAATTATCTAACATCTAAAGAATTCAGGGAAAGGAAACTAGAGATTCAGAGGATCCACTTGTAGAGATCAGGGAGATCTTATACCTGCATCAGAAACTCAACTGGACTTAGAGTCCATCTTCATCCAATTGAAGGTGTAACCATGAAAATCAAGACTGAACTTCCTTTGATATAGTTTTCAAGAGATGAAAGGTATATGAATTAGAATGGATTCCATCACCAAACCATGCCCAGGAGACAAAGTAAACAATAGAATTAAACTAATTATCAACTAATCAACATGATATAAAGGTTAGGAAGGGTACCATCATCCGATCATGCCCAAGAGACGATGGTGAACAACAGGGCTTCCTGACGTCATAAACATAAAAGGAAAGGAATATGCTTAAAGCTATCGCAGACCCATTGTAATTTTAGTCACAACAGACCATTAAAAATTAAAAATAATTCCTTAATTAAACTAAAATCATCATTAGTTCAGTCTAAATAAAAGGCATAAGCTGAAAATCCTCCCATCACACTACAAGCTTCACCTCTTAGCCCTAGGTAAGAGATTTAACAACCCATGGACATGATTGCGCTATACCTCAAAATAAAACAGAAAAATAAATAATAATAATAATAATAAACTACTCCTTGTCTCTATCTCTCTCACTGACGTCCCCTTCTCAGCCATGGATAGAATACCCCCCCTCTCTCTCTTCTCCTCTTGTTTTATAAGCAGCAAAGGACAGTGGATGAGATCGGTGGAAATTTCGTAGCCACATACGTAAGAAGGAGGGCTTGTACACGTCAGACTATGTTGAACCCTGTGGGGCCCACAATCGACACCAATGAAGAAATCCACTCCGTTCATTAAGATCAGCACGAAAAACCGATCGGACATGACCGTTTTTCTTCTGTTTTGGTGTGGCCCACATAAGTTTTTGTTGCTACTGCTGTTATTTGAAATACTACCACCTAGGCTGTGATCAGTGGGCCCCTTCAAGCCTGATGTACGGTCTTGATCTTATTCTTGGTTCATGATGATGGCCCACAGTGGAAAACCACAACCTCTGTTGCGAAACAGAGTTTTCGGTTTCTCGTTGTGATGGTCGGTGGGCCTCAGATTGACAGTGATGGAGAAATCCACGCCGACCATTAGATTCCCAACGAAAAACCGTCTAGATATGGTTGGTTTTGGATCGAGTTAAGTGTGTCCCATTGAATTTTAAACCTGTCGTCCATTAGATGCATTGGCACTGTTTCCACTCATACTCATGCATGGGTTTGAAAAACCACCGTGTGTACTGTCGGTTTGACGCCCTGGGATGAATGGACGGTCCAGATTTCTCATAAGAGTGATGGGTGGGGTCCACTGCCAAAATTTCTGGTCAGACGTAAGAACGCTGTGGTTCTTATTTTTTTATCTTTTTTTGAAATTCAGTTGGTCAATAGGCGATGACCGACTTTGGTTCTTCTAGTGCACGGCCGGTGCACTTATGCACCGTGCATGTGGATCGCACATAGGGTCCATTGTGATATATCTGAGGGATCCGCTCCGTCCATCTCTTTCCTCATATCTTTTTAATAGCTGGGACCAAAACTAAGGCATATGTAGATTACAGGTGGGCCTAGAATCCAAATTTTAGGTGCTGATCTATCCGTTAGGCCACTTCCTCAGTGATTCAATTAGTGAAATTTGATATGTACGGTTAATTTATAGTCTTCATGCCATATATGAAGTCTCAAGCCGAACGGATGGTGGAAACCCTGTGATCTTGCATCCTGGATGGTTTTCAGGCCCGTTCAACATGAGTGGCGTGATTTTCTCGGATGTCTGGCGTGTAAATCCTTCATTCTTGGTCCCCTGGGGTCCGTCCCTTACCTTGGTGACTCGTTAACATTAAATCCATGCTTTTAACATCCTATTTCAATTCAAGCTCGTAAATACACTCTGCATCACAAACACAATTAAACCGAGCCGTTAAACAGTATCATGTTTGTAAATCCAGGCAATAACTGGGGTCTAATAATATCCATTCGCTACCAATCTTGTCCTGTACCTATCACGTTTCTTCTTGAAGATCCATTTGCAATCGATCGCTTTACGACTAATGAGAAGCTCCACCAGCTCCCACATCTCATTCTTATATAAAGAGTTCATCTCATCATTTATCATTACTTTTCTCTTTTCGGCATCTAAATCATTAAGAGCCCCTTGAAGAGTAGACGGATATCACTCATATGTAACGTGGGCATATGCGATATTAGAGTCATCCCTGTATCTCGCCAGTAACCTACGATCTCGCAGTGGATTCCTTCTCACAAGTGGCTGCTCCACTTACTCCTGTACCTCTATCTACATATCAGTATCAACCTGAGTATCACTATGTTTGCCTGAATGTCTATAACCAACCTTTTCAGTTCCTTATGCACATCATTATGGAACATACATCCTTTGTTGATTTTGAAGTAACGACTAATAATGATTTTTTGTGTGACCCAGTCATACAACTTGTACCCTTTCACACTACCATCATAACTAACAAAGATGTACTTTTTGATTCTTTAGTCTAACTTATCTTTCTCAATTGACGGTACATGAGAGTAAGCTTCATGATAAACACATGCAATCCCAAGTAGTTTATCTGCTGACCACTCTGTACTTCCTTTGAATTTTTGTAATCAATGATTATAGAAGGGGACCAATTCACCAAGTAACAAGCTATATTAACGGCCTTAATTCACAATTCTTTTCCTAACTCAGTATTACTGATCATACATCGGGCCCTCTCCAAGCGGGTCTGATTCATCTTCTTAGCCACACTATTCTGCTCTAGTGTGTGGTGCACTGTGTTATGTCTCATGATCCCTTCATTTTTAAAGTATTGATTAAATTCACCTGAAGTAAATTCTCCACCATTATCAAGGAGTGTATAACGCCTCAAATTTTCATGGCCCAAATACATACTCGTGCTCGAGAATTCTAGGTGTTAATAATTAAAAACTTGGATACTCTAAAATTGCTCCTTTTTTAAAAAAAAATAAAATCATATCTAGATATATTCACGAAGGTAACCATTCATGAGATTAAAATTAATTGTATCTGTCATTTCATTAGAGTAAAAGAATTCAATAAATCATCAAATGCCCTCTTAATGAGAGCTTATTACATTACCAAAGTTTGTAGCGAAAAATAAATAAAACTAACATACACTATTTTTCTTCTTTATTCGAACCCGTCTTCCATAAAACGGTTGTCGTCTGTGTCATTAACATATAATTCACCTGCAACATCTATACGGTTGGAGAGGGTCAATGTCCTATTCATAGTGGTGGTTGTCCTTTAAAGTTTACAATAATTCAAGTGATTGATAAGAATAACAAAAGAGAGTCCTGATACATCTCATACTCCACAAATACAAGTGGTATCGGTATGTTCAACATTCTACATGAAATACATACCTAGCAAAGTATGTGTCGTCCATCACACTCATCGATCATGATCATAATGTGGAAAATAGTTTAAAGATAACTGGCTCACCTCGCATCCCATACTGCGGAGATTCGTCGGTGTATGTAACGTTAACGTGGATTTATGAGAACATCTCAAGGCGACACAAGAACACAATTAAGAGATTTATATGACACGATGTGTTCATAGAGCAACTATTTACGACACCAAATCCCGATAAGTGATATAACACACATGGAGATTTACTTACATCAATTGTGCACCACTCACCAACCCACGAGATTACATGCCGACCAAGAAGGCCGTTACCCGTAAGGCATTACGTTCGCGATATTATATTGATAACCAGAAGTGAGATTTCCAATGTCATACTTGTGTGCAAGATAATAATGTCGTAATGTGAAATATATAATATTGATTCATATGGTGAAGATAAACAATAAATAAAACATGAAATATGTAAGAAAGATGTAATCAAATCAACTAAATTGTAAAATTTAAAGGAAAAACCCTCACCTATTAAACTTGATCTCACCCTAACATTGTTAAATTTGCGTCATGTGCTCCAACTCTAGCACAATTAACATGATTCTTCTAGTTAGGCCATCGAATTATACAAGTTACATGGTTAGAACCAATCTTTATATTATGGTTTAATATGAAGGTAGATTTCAAGGTTGGATTTGAAATATTTTTTCTTTAATTGTGGATTTTCCTTCATAGTGGGTTATGGAGATTAGTCGAGCACTGATTTGTGATCTAGCACCCTTCTTATTCTTGAGTCGATCCAATTCAACTCGTTGACTAATCAATATACTTACTCTAAGATTCAAAGTTTAATGGAAATTTTCTTTTTAAACGTAATAGAATATAATAATAAAATTCGCACCTTACTTGCTAGGATGGCTGAACTAAATCGCTCAACTTGTTCATGACTCGTTCTTTGGAATTAATGAGTCGTGACTTGGTTTGCTTCTTCTCTTTCTTTTCTTTTTCTTCACTCCCTTCTTCTCCCTACTTTCTTTGAGGAGATCGACACACAGGATCTGGACCAGAATCTTTTCCTGTTTATACTCCACTGAGTTAACTTGATTTAACGGCAACAATTTCCCTTCTCTCTCTCTCTCTCTCTCCCCTCATTCTCTTGGCATTGGAATGTCTACAAAGGGTGGTTTATTTTATAAAGTTATTACGTGAAGAAGGTCGGCTCGAGGTACACGTCGTGTAGGAGTTTCCTACGCACATTGCGTGTGGATTTTTCTCACACACTTTGTGCGAGCCTTTTTTTTAGAAGGTCGACTGTCTGTGTAGACTCATGGAGCCGCATCCCTCCTTCCAATTTCCATGGATGATCTGCTGTGCATATAGACCTTGTTGTGATTGGACAAGATTTAAAATAACACTCAAAAAAGCTTCCTACAGATGTCGCTTCTCAGCGAGGAAGATGGCTGCCTATAATGGCAAATTCTTGGCCATTACATTTTCCTTCGCTCCAATGATTTCCGATGGTTCGGATGGTACCTTAGGAGTTTTTGGAGATGACCAATCGAAGATTGGGGGGTCTTACAGTCGATGGCTGTGCAGAAGAGCTTCCACATGATGTGACTCAATTTCGTAAAGAGCAGTAGAGGTGTCATGTTTATCTCCTCTTTTTTTTATTCTAATGTTGTTTAAAAGGAGTCGGAATCCTGCCTATTAAAGATTGGACGACTTAGATCACTTGTAGGATTCGAAAGTAGGAGTTTTCAGTGCGAACACTCCTCTTCAGCAAGTGGTTTCCGGGCACTGTTACAATGTGCAGAAGTTACACCTAATTTGGTTGTACGAAATAAGTGGGGTCCACTAAGATGAATTTTTGGGAAATCTATTTCACTCATTAGTCTAGTCAAGTCATGTAGGCCCATGAGTCCAAATACGAAGCAGATCCGAGCCTCAATAAGCTTATTTTAAAAATTCTCCTAAAGGGTGCCAAAATGGACTTGATCTTAATTAACGACCCATGTTCAATGATCGGGGCCCAATTTTAGGGGAAAATGTATAATCAGGATAGAAAAACTATTGGGGCAAAATTTGGTGGTTGATCGATAGTAGAAAAGGCCTAGATATGAAATTTCACCTGATGTGCTAAAACGAAGAAACAGACTTCAACATTCAACAGTGTAGGATCATATATCAGGGTCTAAATTTTGTATAACCTTGTAATTATATAAGACCAAAGTGTGGTCCAAATTTGAGTTGTGATGGACGGTAGTAAGTGACTAAATCGGAAGATCCAAATTTATAAGGAGTTGGTAAGCTTTGAAAGGATAACTTCGTGCCTAAGAAAAATTCTACCAAAGTAGGGTCTTCCTATTTCACACTTGGTATATATGATAGGAAATCCAAGTCATTCATGTGAAGAAAAATATCCTATTACGACTATCGACGAGGTTTCTTCACTCGATAGACACTAAAATCAAAGGTTAAGGGGTAGATTTGTCAATTTGGTCACTTTTACAATAATCTAAGGGCTGAAATATGACTTGTATGGTTAATATATGAAACATAGGCATGGTACAAAATTTCACATCAAACGGATCATGAAAATCATGTGATATACAATTCAAGGGTCTAGGTTACTGGCATTTCATAAATATTATCACTACCAAAAAAATGACCAAAGGCTACGGACTATTCTGATTTTTGGCTACGGCTTTAAACCGTAGCTGTTTTACTACGGATTAAAACCGTAGTTAAAACTGTACAAATCGTAGCGAAAAGCTCACTCTGCCACATGTATGTACAACCTCGGATACCTCATAAGGGACTCTACGAGGCCCATTAAAATGTGTGTACTCCATCTAATATGTCTATCCATTTTTTAAGAATATTTTAGGGCAAAAACCCAAAAAAGGAAGTAGATCGAAAGCTCAAGTGGACCACACGGTAGGAAAGAGTGGAGATTAATCCATTGATCGATGGTGTGGTTCAATTAGACCTTCGATTTGCCTAGATGTTGGGTTCATTTCCTATAAAAAGATATTACAAAATTAATGGACGGAGTGGATATATCGATTGCATCAAGATGGACCCCACAAAGCCCTTGACAAGGCCGTTCGTCTAGATTCCGTCAAATGTAAACATGGGGGGCCCATTACAAACTGCTCAATTACTACGGTCATATTAACTTTTAGCTACGGTTAAAAACTGTAGCAAGACCGTAACAAGCAAAAATGCGGAAAACCATGCTGCCTTTTGTCTTTTCCCCCTATCATGAAATTCTTTTCCCTCCACTCACTCACCCCTATTCCTTCTCACATCTGTCCCTTTCTCTCCCCTCTCTCTCTCTCTCTCTCTCAATCTCTCGCGCCCATTGTCTCTCTCTCTCTCTTCTTATGCCTGATGCAAAATGCTTTCAGATCCAAGTGTTCAATGCATTCACAAGTAATATTGTGCTCTGTAACTATTTCTACAGGGCGCAGCAACAACCACCACAAGAACAGAAGGACAACCCTCAAATCCCAAAGACAAAAAATCGATGAAGAAGTCAAAGGGAAGTTCAGGAAATACAGGTCTTGCCGGTGGAAAATCTGGGGGATGGTGGAAAAGCAGCTTCAGGTTCTGGAAATGATGGTGCCTCACTAAGGTGGTTTAGCTTGAAAGTTATCTATGAACATTTATTTTCAATATGTTTGATAATGTTCAAGTGGATTTTGGTGATTTTTAAATCTTTACATTCATGTTTTTGTGCTTAACTGATTTTATTGCTGGTAAACAGTGGTGAAAGGAAAGTGAGGCTTCATCGGAGGCGAGTGATGAGAATACCAACCAACAAGTGCGTTTTTGGCTTATTTTTTCCTCTCATTCTCTTATAACAATCCATTTTGTTGCAAGTAAGGACAAAGTTTGATGGTTTTGATAGTTCCGTGATTATATATTTACTTGGTACAGGATTTTTCTACACATGGGAAGAGAAGTTTCAACCAGATGTTTGCAAATGGTATTGTTTCCATTTGAGATAAGCTTACTTAATGATGTGTTTGGATGCTCTATCAAACTCAATTGCGATAATCTAATTTAATACAGAAGAAATCACCGAAGCATGTCTTTGCATTGTTAATTCATAATGACAACCAAACTCCCAATTGCAATTCTGTTATCCAAGTGGTCCCGTCTTTCCATTCCATAATCTCTTCCATTATGGAGATGATGACTTTCTTGGTAGATCAATGATCCCTGTCCCGTTTCAGATAAGAGGTTTCTGATATAAGTAGAAATCTCATTTTTAGTGAGCTGGACCTGAAAAAAATCTTAACTGCATGCAATTGGTGATTCCCTCATTACACATGGAATGGGTTAAACACCACCTTGGTGATGTCTGCTTATTCAATTGGATTGTTGCAATTCGATTCAATTGAGCATGCAAACATAGCCTAAGTAGCTATATAAGTTTTAACATGAAAGCTGTTCTAGGACGAAATGCACAGAACAATGCTACTTAAGGCACTGCAGCTGTCGAACCATCTTTTCCTGCCAGGGGACAACCTGCTCCGAGCCTTCCAGTTTCAGTGCCAGGGAAGCCTGTGGTTCCTGTGCCTGCAACCAATCTGAATGTTGGGATGGATCTCTGGAATGCATCCTCTGCTGGATCTGTACCCATAAAGGCAAGACCTGCTGCAGCTGGGGTCTCACCAGCGGTAGTTCCAGCACCAATGCAACCTGAGCATATGTGGATTCCTGTATGTAATGTTGTATTTTTTCCCCTTGTTGTTATTCAATATTTCTCCGCACACTAACTACGAGGGTGTTAAGAGGAAATCTTCCATGCAAGGCACAAATTTCAGCTGATGTTATTTGTACAGCTCCAATCTGGATTGCACATTTTGTGCCAGCTGCACTATCACATGAAACCTACACAAATTTGCTACAAAATTTGTCTTGGTTTTATATTTTCAATTTAGGGAAAAAGAAAAGAATGAGCAAATCTAGCTTGAAGGAAAAGTTACTTTTGGAGTCAGTAAGGCCATGTTTGGAAACCATGGATTCTGTGCCAAACAATGGAAGAGGAAAAGGGTATTCCTTTGATAGTGATGATTTGTGTTGTTTGGACAGCAAAGAAAAGGGTGGATTCCACCCAGAAAACATTACGCTTTTCCATTATTTGGATTCTTGGCATAAGAAACTAGATGACTATTGCAATAGGAATATGTGTTGCGCAGCACGCCAACAACGCAGTGGGCCGAGATCCAATCTCAGGCCTCACCCACAAATGATAAACAGATGAAAATATAAACTAGAAACAGATCAAAGCAATCTAAACAAATCACAAGACAAGATATACGTGGAAAAACTCCAAACTAGGATAAAAAACCACGGATGCAAACTTCCACCATGAAGAAACAAAGATTGCAAGGCAATATACTAACCTCTCCCTTGGAAGAACAGAGAAATCCCGTAGCCCACACCTTAGAATTACTTTTTCTCTTTCTCATCTACCTAGAAAAATCCTAGGAATCCCTATTTATAGTTTAGGTAACTTTCCTTCCGCACCCTTGCGAAAGGCTACACCAAAATCCGCAATCTGTATCAGTTTCGGAAACAATCTGCATAACCTACGACCGGTCCTAGCTCCCCTACGACCAGTCCTAGGCCCCTACGACCAGTCCTAGCTCTCCTACGATTGGTCCTAGGCCCTCAAAAAAAAACAGTACAACTCGCTGGATTTTGTGTCGAACCGATCCACGACCGGTCGAACAGGCCCTACGACCGGTCATAGCCGTCCTACGACCGGTCGAAGGCAGCCCAATGTGGCTCCATATTCTCAACAATCTCCCACTGGGAGACACATTGCCATAAACCTTCATCTTCTTCATTCGGAGTGCACCACCTCCCCGTCTTCAAGCTTGAAGACCAATCAAAGCTGAACAGAGCTTCAGCTTCTCCCTTGTGACCTGTAACATCCCGAAAATTGGGGGGGTCGAGCAAAAACCCAACTCCCGAGTTCTAAAAGTTATTTATGCAACATAGATATGTATGATTGAATGTTGTCTGTGATAACGTATTAAACATGAGTGAGATTAAGCTAGAACAACATATCGTACTCCAGAGACAGTTAAATTAACAAGCGGAAGACTGTGATAGTATGTATAACATATATAAACTGTTGTATGTCTCCAGAGTGTGAACATGTTATCAGGTTATACACATGCATGTATACTCCAAAAGTAGACGAAACGAATATACATGAGTGCGCTAAAAATTTAAAATGACAAATGTCAAAGTATCTAATCAACCTCCCTGTAATCCCGTCAATCAGAACACACAAAGGAGGAATCCTCCTCATCATCATCAAGTCCAGCTCCGCCTCGCAGGCCGCGCCATCATCTGCAATCACAAAAGGGTCTAGTGGGTGTCCAGGAACACCGTCCCGTAACGTGGGAGTGAGTAGCTAACTCAGTGGAATAATAGAGCAAGGATTAACATGTTCTCAAATCAATCATGCGATAATAGTAAAGCAGTAAATCAAACAATCCTAAAACTGTTGTTAATGCAATATGACATGACGTGATGTATGCCCTCACCGACGATCTCCCTCATACGGCACCATCTTACGACCGCGGCATGCAATCGACCCTCAAGTGCTCCACATCTTCCAGGCACATGCAATGGTATGGTGATATAATTTCTGAGTTATTATTAGTCCATTCAAACAGCAGGATTGGAAAACTAAGGTACCTCCCTTATATCAATCCCAACACAGATCCTATCTAGGGTCGTCACTCCTAGTAATCTCATACGATGTATATTTTGTAGGTCGCTGCAAGGGCTGCCAGGGCTGTTGCTCGCACTCGTTGCACCGCTCCCTCATCACCTTATCAATACAGGCCTACTGTACTCTACTGCTACTGAAGGGTCGTCGCCTCCCGTAGACTAAGAATACGCTCGCGGTCACTATAAAGGGCTGCCAGGGCTGTTGCACGCACTCGTTGCTCCGCTCCCCCATCACCTTATCAATGTAGGCCGACAGCAAGAATATAGTGTCCCATACCACCATAATCTGCTCACGAGTCATAGGTGCTCACTGGTCACTACGGGGAGATTTGTGGCCCCAGCGTAGGCCGACAGCTCAACCACGGTGTCCCATACCACCATGCCTGGCTCATGAGTCTTCGTGGATCAAGGTACCATGGTTAACAGGATTTACAATGGTAAGTTCAGTACCCTAGGTTCAAGCAGTTATGACTCACGCAGGGTGAACATACAACGGCCAGTCAGGTTACTTGACAGTCTCGACTAGCACGATCTCATCTCAAGTTGAACAACATGAAGTGCGTAAAACACTTCGTGTGGCTTAACCACTGCCGCTAACTCCAAAACACGGCTCGCGTTCATCGACGCGTCGTTCATGGCAAAGATGAGCCGACCACGAATTCGCTCATTTACCGACTGTCTGGACTACGTATAGTCCCAAACACATATGAATCCACATCAGCGATCATGTGAGAGTATTGGAAATGAAACACAACCATGTGAGCATGTTAACACATGTTATATCGTACAACTTAAGTAAATCATCTGACACATGCCTTTCGTACATATAATGAACTTATGCATATCGCCAACATATAGGAAATCATTTCCATCAGCATATTAATTGAGAATTCAATCTCAAACTAAATCATAATGAAATCATCAAGCACATGTTATAACATACAGCTTAAGCGAATCGTCAAGCACATGCATTTCATTCATATCATGAAGTCATGCATATGGCTAACATGTAGGAAACCATTTACACCAGCATATTAATTGAGAAATCAATCTCAAACTAATTCATAACACCATTTAATTCAATATATACTAATACAAGCATTTATACAAACACTTACACTACACACTTAAGTCTACATATAGTATGTCGACCCGAAGTGCGCATTTAGGCGAATCTCTTCGCCAAACTAATTATGCACGTATTCCTAACATGCTAATGCGACAATAAACCATGTCAATCACATCAGCAAAATATGCATGAAAATAGTACTTCCTACAAATGACTAAAATGCCCTAAATCTCATATTCTTCGTTGATTTACGAAACAGGAAACGGACAGCATGTTGTACATGTCAGACGGCGATGCCGTCGATAATCTACTATTAAACGACATTGAAAGCTTTGGGAAACAGTCAATCAAAGCGTCTAAAATCCGCACCTTGTCTCTTATGGATGTGTAAATTCGAACGAAGCGTATACGCTTCGGTTACGGCGAATAGAGAACCTGATACACATGTACATCAGCTACTATTCTATTTGAATCGAAGAAATCCCCAAATCAGCAAGTGGTTAGGGTTTTTCTTACCTAGATGTGCATTGGAATCGCAGAAAAAGTGATCGGAGTGCGTCGCCTAAGCACATGCAGCAGCAGCAGCAGGTGGCAGGAAGATCTCTCCCACCTTCTCTCACAAACTCTCACCTTTTCTCCCTCCCACCTTCTCTCACAAACTCTCACCTTTTCTCTCTCCCAATCTAGGGCTTTTTGCAAATTCGGATGGGAGAGAGGAGTGAGGGTTTCAAGCCCTTTTATAAGCCTAAACATGCCCAAAATAGGCTCCAGGTCAAGGTATACTTAAAGGTCAAGGTATACTTAAAGTATATCCAAATCGGGGCTGTTTCGGTCCAAAAGATGCTTTCTGGTGGTCCCCTGACCAAATGCGATCGGACTTAAGCTCACGCGTACTAGATCTAGCACGTATTAAGTTTTCAGTCCGGCTGGGTCCGTAGATCGCACGTGGCGGACCAGTTTTAGTTCAGCGGTCACCGCACGTAGATCAGGGCTGAAAGTCTCATAATATAAAATAGAAATTTCTCCTGATCTGAGGGTGTAATCTGGCTGAATTCTGACGGCCAGAACGCTCAATACTGACGCGTCAAGTCGTGTGCCAGATTTGAATTTGAAATTCCAATTCTGTCCCTATTCGCACTCTTTTCGGTCCGGGCTCAATGAAATGGCCTGTGATTATCGGTTTGACTTGATTTTCGAAATGAGTGTTAAGTCCAACTAGGCGGTTCTAACGGTCTAAGATAGGAGGTATCGGACTTTCGACGCACGGTCTAGATCCAATACAAAGATTCAAAGTGGTCCAGAGAACAAACCTGCTTAGAGTTTGGTTCGAGGTTGTAGAGTATTATAGAGTCATTGGTTCTACTCGATTTGGGTTTTGTAGAACGTATTTAAAGTGAACAGGGACTATTTCCCAGCTACTCTAACGTTGCACTAGCTAACTTACGCTTAACTTCCATAGAAATTAATCCTAAGTGGTTTCTTTGGCTATGGAATTGGGTTCTGAATGATTTTTCAGGTGTTTTAATTGACCCACTGCCTAAGGACGTCAAATCCCAGATTGGCCAAAATCTGGGGTGTTACATGACCGCTTTGGTCAACATATCTGCAGGATTCTCACTTGTATGAATCTTCTCCAGAATAATCGATCCATCTTCCAGTAACGAACGTATGAAGTAATATCTGATGGCAATATGTTTGGTCCTTAAATGAAAGGCTGAATTCTTAGCCAAGTGTATTGCACTCTGACTGTCATTGTATAACTTACAATCTACTTGCTTCTTACCCAACTCTTCCATAAAACCTTGCATCCACACCATCTCTTTGCATGCTTCTATACCCGTAACATATTCTTCTTCTGTCGTAACTGAGAGACCCAACTGACTGCAGCACTACCCAGAGTAAACACATAACCTGTAGTGCTTCTTCTGTTGTCAATATCTCCTACCAAATCTGAATCCATGTAGCCTTGTAGCTTGATTGATCCATCATAACACAGCCCTACATCCTTAGTACCCACCAGGTATCTGAGGATCTACTTCACAACTTCCCAATGTTCCTTCCCGGGATTGTTCATGAACCTGCTAACAACTCCCACTGCTTGAGCAATGTCTAGCCTCGTGCTTACCATAGCATACATGAGACTCTCAATCGCTGATGCATATGGGACTTTGGTCATGTAGTCCCGTTCCTCCTGCGTCTTTGCACCTTGCTCCTTAGATATCTTGAAGTGGTTGACTAATGGAGTGCTAACCAGCTTAGCACCTCCCATATTAAATCGATCAAGTACCTTGGCTATGTACTCTGCCTGTGACAAAACTAATTTCTTATTTTCTCTGTCACGCTTTATCCTCATGCCTAGGATTTATTTTGTAGCTCCTAAATCCTTCATGAAAAATTCTCTAGACAGTTGTCTTTTGAGATCTGAGATGTCCTTCATGCTTGAACCGGCCACAAGCATATCATCAACGTACAGAAGAAGGATGATGTATGACGTATCAAACTTCTTCAAGTAACAACAGTTGTCTGCATGACATCTCCTAAAACCGTTTCCTGACATGAAACTATCGAACTTCTTGTACCACTGCCTCGGGGCCTGCTTCAGGCCATATAGACTTTTCTTTAGTCTGCACACCTTGTTCTCATTACCTAATGCCACGTATCCTGTCGGCTGATGCATATATATTTCTTCTTTAAGTTTCCCATGAAGAAAGGCTATCTTAACATCTAGCTGCTCTAGATGTAAGTTCTTTTTAGCCACTATACTCAAGACCATGCGAATCGTAGACATTTTCACTACCGGTGAAAATATTTCAGTGAAATCGATACCTGCCTTCTGTTGAAACCCTTTTACAACCAGTCTCGCCTTGTACTGTTTCGAACCATCATGCTCCTCCTTCAGTCTGTAAACCCACTTGTTATGAAGAGCTTTCTTATCCTTGGGTAGAGTGACTAGCTCCTATGTACGATTAGACTCAAGAGAGTCCATCTCCTCATCCATGGCTTGCTCCCACTTAACCCGTGTATCTGATTATAATGCCTCTTCAAAACACTCTGGATCACCATTATCTATCAGCAGTAGATAATGTAAGGAGGGTGAGTATCGGACCGTGGGTCTCCTCTCCCGAGTAGACCTCCTCACAACCGGTGTCTGTGGCTCTGCCTCATAATGCTCCTGTGCACGATCATCCTGTGGGGCTGTAACACCCATGTTCGGTAACTCTTCCAACTCTATGAATTCTTTTTTCTCAACCTTATTTTCCTACACATTGTCCTTATGCATCACTTTTTCGTTGAAGACTACGTCCTTACTTCTGATTATTCTTATTTTCTACATCCCAAAACCTGTAGCCAAAATCATCCTGCCCGTAGCCTATAAACGTGCACCTCCTGGACTTCGCATCTAGCTTGTTTCTGTGCTCTGCATCAATGTGAACATATGAAGTGCAACCGAACACTCTGAGATGTGTAAGGTTTACTTCTTTCCTAGTCCACATTTCTTCTGGTAGCCCACCATCCAATGGTGCTGAGGGACTTCCATTGATAAGATATACGACAGTATTCATAGCATCTGTCCAAAAGGTCTTGGGTAACCCCGCATGTAACCTCATGCTCCTGGCGCGCTCAAGGATAGTCCTGTTAATGCGCTCAGCCACACCATTCTACTGTGGTGTCCCTGGAATCATTTTCTGATGTTTGATTCCACTTGCTGCACAATACTCCTCAAATCTCTTGTCACAATACTCTCCCCCATTATCAGATCTGAGACACTTTACTATTTTACCTGTCTCGTTTTCTACCATAACTTTTCACTTCTTAAACGCATCAAATACATCAGATTTATGCTTTAAGAAATAAACCCACAGTTTTCTACTAGCATCATCAATAAAGGAAACAAAATAACGTGAGCCACCAAGAGATGATACCTGTACCGGTCCCCACATGTCGGTGTGTACAAGCTCCAATAAACGCGTCTTTGGAGCACGTCCTATCTTCTTAAGCTTACCCTCTTCTACTTTCCATACACGCAGTCTTCACAGAATTCTAAGTCAAGAGACTTCAGCCCTGGTAGCTTCCCTTTGACAACAGCACTTTCATCCCTTTCTCACTCATATGTCCCAACCTCTGATGCCATAACTGCCCATTCACTCCAGTTGATGCGACTGAGAGTGAACTATACGATCCTGAAGTCACGTACAAAGTGCCTTCCTTTTTACCTCGAGATATCACCAAGGCACCTTTTGTGATCTTTCAGGAATTACTGGTGAATGTCGTCACATAACCGGTATCGGTCAACTGTCCCACTGAGATCAGATTCCTTCTCAAACTCGGTACATGTCTGACATCCTTCAGTTTCAAAACCGTTCCGTCTTTCTGATTGACCTGAACGTCACCCTTTCCAACAATACTGCATGGCTCATCATCACCGAGGTAGACTCTCCCAAAGTCCCCTGACATATAATCACGCAGAACTTCCTTACATGAAGTGGTATGAAACGAAGCACCCGAGTCTATAACCCATGACTCATTCCTTGCATCAAGAGATAAGATCAACGCCTCTGTGTCGCTCTCCTCAAACAGATTCACTGAATCCTTCCCTCCTTGAGAGCTTCCATCTTGTTTCTTAAGCGCCCTGCAATCACGTTTCATGTGCCCCTTCTTGCCGCAATGCCAACACTTGTCTTTGTCTTTCGGTCCCTTGGACTTCTTCCTCGACTTAGAACGCCCATGTTTATTGCCTCCTTTGTTCTGCGATCTTCCTCTTCCTTTAATGTTTAGAGCATTCCCTGAATCTCCTGAAACTCCTGATGCCTTTCTTCTAGATTCTTCGCTGAGAATTAGACCGGCCACATCATCAAATTTCAGCTTTGTTGACCCTGAAAAATTGCTCACAGCAATCACCAAACCATCCCAACTGTCTAGTAGACTGGATAAGATCAACAGTGCCCTGACCTCATCCTCAAAAATGATGCCAACGGATTCCAACTGGCTCGTGACTGTATTGAACTCGTTTAGATGTTCAGCCACGCTCCCACCATTTGACGTCTTCATGTTGAATAGTTATTTCATAAGATGAACCTTGTTGGATGCTGAGGGTTTTTCATACATGGTGGCTAGGGCTTCCATCAATTCTTTTTTCGTTTTCACCTTGGATATGTTGAAGGCGACACTCTTAGACAAAGAGAGTCGGATTGTTCCTAGAGCCTTCCTATCCAGTAAAAATCATTCATCATCTGTCATCTTTTCTGGTTTCCTCTCTTTTCCTCCTATAGGAATGTAGAGGTCCTTCTGATACAGATAATCCTCCATCTGCATCTTCCAGAAGGCAAAGTTTGAACCATCAAACTTCTCAATTCTAATTTTTCTAACTTTCGCCATCGCTCCCAATAGAACTAAAAATAATAGCTCTGATACCAGTTGTTGCACAGCACGCCAACAACGCAGTGGGCCGAGATCCAATCTCAGGCCTCACCCACAAACGATAAACAGATGAAAATATAAACTAGAAATAGATCAAAGCAATTCAAACAAACCACAAGATAAGATATACGTGGAAAAACTCCAAACTAGGGTAAAAAACTACGGATGCAAACTTCCACTATAAAGAAACAAAGGTTACAAGGCAATATACTAACCTCTTCCTTGAAAGAACAGAGAAATCCCTTAGCCCACACCTTAAAATTATTTTTCTCTCTTTCTCATCTACCTAGAAAAGCCCTAGAAACCCCTATTTATAGTTTAGGTAACTTTCCTTCCACACCCTTGCGAAAGGCGACACCAAAATCCGCAATCCGTATTAGTTTCAGAAACAATCTGCGTAACCTACAACCGGTCCTAGATCCCCTATGACCGGTCCTAGGCCCCTACGACCGGTCCTAGCTCTCCTACGACCAGTCCTAGGCCCCCGAAAAAAAATAGCACAACTCGCTGGACTTTGAGTCGAACCGATCCACGACCAGTCGAATAGGCCCTACGACCGGTCGTAGCCGTCCTATGACCGGTCGAAGGCGGCCCAAGGCTCCATATTCTCAACAATATGAAATTTCCACTTGCTCTCCAAACAAGAACTCAAAATTGAAATCCATGTTTTAACAGTTCTCATGGAAGCCATCATTTGACAATTATTGTTATTTCCTTTATTTTCCTTGGATTCCACACATCCAAACATGTCCCAAAGGAAAATACATAAAGAGACTTCACCAACGTTTTCCTAGCAAAGATCTAGAGAACACCCTAGTATTTCTTTTGGTAAAATAAAATCCTTAACATGCATTAAGAAAAAACTTTTCTACTCAGATGATTATTAACAAAACCATCTGGTAATGCATTAGAAAAAATATAGGATTTGAACTTGCAAACTTCTTCAAAAAATCAACGAATGGCAAGGAAAAAATAGAACAAGTTTTTCTTTTCATTTTAATTTCATTGTGTGCGTGAGTTTTCATGGGTGTGCTTGGGGAAGGGGGGTGTTTGAAGTTAACCTGTCCATTTGACCATTTAAAAAACGAGCTCTACACCATAAGTACATAATCATAGATTGAAAGAAACAAGGATGAAATTTGAAATTTTCTTTTCTATTTACGCAAATTATTCTCATTAATTTTTATTAGCTTTGTAAATGATTCAGTAACAAGGAACAATGTAAATAATATTGGCTTTGACAGCTGTGAGTTTCTATTTCCCAATATATTATTAATATACATTAGAAACTAATATTTCTTGCCTTGATCGGATGAACGTGAACTGAAGAAACAGAGGAGGAAGTAGTCTAATCGGGAGTCAGCTAGGAGGTCTAGATTACGCAAACAAGTTTGTGCATGGTTGCCTGAATTTTCAACGAGGAATCCTGCCTACTTTGGAATCTCGTGATTCTTGCTTCCTAGATGCTCTCTCCTAAAGTGGACTATATTCTACTTCCTTTTTGTTGCTGCTCTTTGACTGCACCTACTCCCATTTCCTACCGTTTTGGTGAGTGTGTGCATGACAATCTCCAAGAAGGAAGAGTTGGGCAATTTTAATAAGCTACCACTCTTTGTTCTGGAAATCAATTGTATATATTGTTCATTCCCTGACTGATCAAAAAGTAGTTTGGTCTGTTATTTCCTGTAAAACTAGTTATGAGATATAAACATGATGTCTCTTGAATGGAGAAGCTTATGGTACCCTCTTGGTGCAGATGCTTATCTTCATGTGTCTCTCTCCATCCTCTTTTACTATAACTCAATTCATTGATTTCAGATCCATCATTTTGACAATTAAAAGTTTTCTCACTTTGGATTTGTCTACTCAATATAGCATTCTTCTTCCATAACCGCTGCTTCTTAGGTGATTCAGACTATTGATCTGATGGTCACACAATGGATTATGATGACCCTAAATTCTCCTAGATAGATCCTAAAGCTTTAATCCTTATACCTTTTCCATATGTTTACTGAAAGAGGAGCAATCAGCTTTTGAACAATTGTTATAGGTACTATTTTCATGACTGCCAAGTCATAAGCAGATCCCATCTTATTCGTTTGAAGGATATCTGGCGTGGATTTGGCATGAAATGGAAGATAGAAACTGCATTACATAGCCTTCTATTTTGTGCATTTTCCTATTCTAAAGTGCTTCTCATGTCTTTCTATTCTAAATTGCTTCTCATTCATGATACTCTTGTTTGCCTGCAGATCATGTCTTTCGTTTGTACTAAATATTTAACAACAATGTAAGACTTCAAAATTTTCTTTCAAGAAACAAATGCCCTATTTTGCGTCTAAACAAGGCTGGGTATTTGGGGATCCTTTTTTTTTTTTTTTTTGACTTTTGCCCCTTTGTTTTTCTAAAGACTAAAAACTTTGATACTGGTAGTGTGCAATGGAGGTTACGCAAGCACCTAGATTACTTAGAAATTATGTACGTGGCATACAGGTCATTGAACTATCCAAATTATGCCCCAGTTTAGATGTATAATGAACAGAAAAGTTATGCTTGTTTGATCATCTATTGGTTTTGTGCTGAGTTATTTGATGGAAATGAAAAAATATCCTATGGTCCAATTTCAACTAGTGTCCTCGGATCGGAGGTTAGGATTGTTCGACCAATCTCGATTTTGGGACTGTGACTTAGTGACAGTGGGTTCCTCAACTAAGCCAGTTTAATTTGTGTTAATGTATGCCACATGTTCAATTTTCTTAAGGGTGATATTGTCTGTTGAAAATGACTAGTATTTTATGTTGTTGAGATCCATCCACCTTTAAACTTGCATATGTGTCATGTGTGTGGTGGAATAATTGTCCCAACTTATTGAGTTGTGGAAATACAAGTTATCTAGCCCTTTTCTCAAAGGTTTTTGCTAAGACTATGCATGGGTGCCCATGATGCATAAGGTACTCATTCCCCCCAGCTTCTGGAAATGAATCATCATCATCATCTCATCATCATCATCAACATCTATAATCAATTTTTAGCAATTGGTTTAGGTTTTTGAAGCTATGCATAAATTTTGAGAAATGGATGATTTTGACTTTTCTGCTTTGCTGAAAAACATTTTTCATGTAGTACAGCTACTAGGAATCCTAGCTAGTTTCTGAAAATCTCTAGTGCAGACCTTGAGTTTTACTCTTGTTGTCAATGTTGTAGCTGCCTAGACTTACCAATGGGACTGAGTAGATTTGCCCTGCCAGGGTGTGTCCAAATTCACTTGTTCTACATGTGCTTGAAATCTAGGCTCTATTCTACATTACTAATTCTGCTACATCTTATGGACTGTGTTCATGCACAACATATTTTCGTTCCTATTCAGTGATTGATTTTTGTTTAAAATGAGCAATCTCACTAAGGTTCAGAAATTGTAGCTCAGTTCTACTCATGGATTTGAATATTCATATGTTGTTGATCTAATTTTTTTCTGGAATATTTTCGGTAAGTATGTTGCTCTATTCAGTGATTTTCTTCCTGGAAAATTTTCGATAAGTATGTTATTCATCTAATTTTTTTTCTAGAACAGTTTTGGTAAGTATAGTGTTCATCTGATTTTTTTTTCATGGTAACCTTAATTGAGAAACTTATTCTGGCTTTTCTTGTGGACTACAGAAACAAGCTTTGTAAGGTTTGTTCTTTGTTTAGTTTTAGCCCTGTTTGGTAGATTGTTTTCTTAGGGTTCGTCTCTTTTTGTCAGCATTTGAAAAAAGAAAAGGAAAATTAGAACACCTAATCATAATTTCCTTGGGGCTTGTTTGACAAGCAGGAATATGTGGGAGAAGAAAGGAATTCTTTATCATTATTTCCTAATGTACCAATTCCGGGTTGGCAAGCAGCTACACCTCATGGCATGGGATTTGGCATGCAATGGTAATTCATATGCCAAGAAAATCACTATTGTTTCTATCACTATTGCAGTGCATGTGTTTTGCATTTGGTCACTCATGGTACCTGACAATAATGGAAAATATGGATTTTTCTTGCAGTTAATGCCTGCATTTTCCCAGAAATCAAAAACTACCAACCCATTTGATCTTGACACTGAACCAACTCCAGTTCATGCCCCAATGGTGAGTATTTTTTTATTTACTTTTAACTTGTTTTTTCTTGAGTTACTGCTTTAGATTTTTCTTACATTATGTTCTACTAGTATACTGAGGGAACTAGTAATGATTTTTCAAGTGGGCTTGGATCATTCCCTTGGAAGCACAATCAAGACTATTTAGTGC
This sequence comes from Magnolia kwangsiensis, assembly GCA_037074715.1. Classification (NCBI taxonomy): domain Eukaryota; kingdom Viridiplantae; phylum Streptophyta; class Magnoliopsida; order Magnoliales; family Magnoliaceae; genus Magnolia; species Magnolia kwangsiensis. The sequence continues at coordinate 123,454,957 of CM073575.1, read as the reverse complement.
CATTGGCAACATTCAGATCGATGTATCATACAAATTGAGGTGGTATGGATTCAAATCTCTATTTGCACTTTGAGGGCCTGTTTAGAAGGATTGCCAAGTTGGAATTGGCATGCTACTTGAGCGGAACGCTTTGCATTAATTGGGTTGGCACAGGAAAATACAAACTGCGTTAAGTCAGATTTCTTTTACGCTCTATTACTGCCCCAAATTGCAATTGGAGCTTTTAAGCGAAGCTTCCAAATGCACCCTGACATTTAAACACCCTGACATTTAAGTCAGGTTTGTTCTTTGTTTAGTTTTAGCCCTGTTTGGTATATTGTTTCCTGTTCAATTGAAAGGAAATGATTGTCTCCTCCACCAAAATCGCCATGCACCTTTCTAGGATTAGGGGAAGCGGTCTCAGGTTCTAGCCTGTACAAAGGCTGTTGTTTATTATTATTGGACCAGTTCTCTCTCAATGATATCATACTCATCCATCAAGTCTGCCTTCCTGGTCACGTCAGCTCGGGATTTCCTTCGCTTCTGCAGTGCTGCCTTCACCTTCTCCTTGTCAATCTTTCTAATGGCATCTGGAAAACAACAACCTTTCAGCCCTTCACTGTAGGAAGAACTCTGACCACCCATGTTGCTAGAGACCTTGTGCAACAACCCTTCATCCTTCCATTCCCTTGCTTCGGCAGTAGTCTCATTCCTTTCTAAATCTGAACCAGTAACATTCTTAGATCTGTTTGAGGCTTCAGTGCTGCTTTTCTTGTCGCTGCCATAAGGAAATTGATCTGGTTCATGATGTTGTCGGTCCCAACTTCCACCACCGCTATCTACTACCTTGTAGTCACCCCTAGTCTCTGTGCTTCCATAGCATTACTTTGGTTTTGATTACTTCTTTGAGGCATGCTTTGATGATTGTCTGTAGATGATTGGTCTTGCTCCATTCGAACTGATGATACAGTTGGGCCCCTTGCTTGAAGTCGCTGCTCCTACAATAGCCAGAGAATAATTGTTTATTGAGACAGGGTCCTCAACAACGGTTGTAGTCTTCATCATTGTGCCTTGATGGTGATTCGACCCTTCACTTGCACTCCCATGGAAGGTGGCACCGTACGGTTTTGTTAATATAATTCTAACATTTGATTGCTTACCTCTTCCAACTGTCGTGGGGTAACGTAAAATTCTTGCCACCAGACCTTCTCGCCATCCAATGGAAGCTTTACTTTGAGAAACTTAGCGGCAAGGAATATAGCACTGGCCGCAATATGATGGGGTTTAAATTGCAGGCAGAGTGATGTCTGCAGCCCATCATTGACAAAATTCCACGTAACTTGAGCAAAGGCATTCTGCACAACCTTGAAAAAATGATGACAAAATATAATTGCCTTAGCTATTGTTACCTGTGGTACTTTAATTAAGCCTCATGCCCAAATCCTGCAGAAAAATGCAGTATGATTTACGAAAATATGTCTCTCTCTTCAAATCAATGCCATCTTTTCAAGATGGGGAATTTTCTTCGATCTCCTTCCGGGATAAATACCAATTAGAACTAGAATGATCAAGTTCATCCCGCTTATCATGAGAAAAATTGTTTGGTCCGCTTTTCCACCATCCCATGATGGGAAGGGTCTCCTGGTAATAGTCCAACCATATTGATGTTGTACTTCAAATTAGGATAATGCCAAAAGATGCCTCGTTTCGATATAGCATATCTTTATAATTGAAGAATTGGTTAACACATGAGTAATTTCAGGCTCATCCAGTTACCACCATTCGCCTTGCCTCTGGTTTTCTCATGGCAGCAGCTCGAACGAACCCTATAATATGTAGATTGATCGATGTCTTCTTCTTCTTCTTTTTCCCCTTTTTTTTTCCTGTCTTTGTACTAACGAGGAATTGAACCCTGGACAGACCGGTTTCTACCAGCTCAACCAAAGAGCCAGAGATGAACACTCTCTCTCTCTCTCTCTCTCTCTCTCTCTCTCTCTCTCTCTCTCTCTCTCTCTCTCTCTCTCTCTCTCTCTCTCTCTCTCTCTCTCTCCTCTGTGGAGCCTTGAGAGTGGAGACCAGCCACCTATCGTACATGTGACCCAAGTTGAAACTTGGTTGTGTACATGATTCCCATCCACCACTAATGGATGGTTGGATATCTAGGAACAGAGTCTCATAATGCATGAATCTTGCTGTAGAATTATTTTAACTGCTCCAATTTTATCTTTGTTAATTATAGTTTCTACTGCAGGTTGTGAAATATGAGTTGTCAATTGTCCCTGCAAGGGAATTACCATCTAAGGAATGTCCAACCTAGCTCTCTAGTTCCCAATCAGGTAAATTTAAAACCACCTGCTTTTTAATTCCTAGTCAGGGTGAAAGAAAAACATCGCTACCTACCGAAGTATAGGTTGTGCATTGGACTCTGGCTCCCAGTCCTGCTTCCTACCTATTTCTTTTTCTTTTTTGCCTGCTATCTAATTACCTAAATTTCCTTCTATGCAGCTATATTTTAATCCTGCTACTGTGAAAATATTGAGCAACCTGAAGGTATATATTGTTGACATATGGGTTGTCTTTAACATTTTGCATTTTGCATATTAGCATAATTATTGCACACTTGCTATATGTTGATGAAGTTTGGTTTAGCAGTATGAAAACAATAAGCGGTTCGTGAGGTGGTCAACCATGTGCAGTAAGCTTTTGGATCAAAGCGAAGCTGAGAATAGGGTGTTAGTTGATGGAAAATTGATAACCAGTAGAGGCACACATCCATGGAGGTGTCGCTTGCGATTGTTGAGAAGCCATTTGGTTGCGAGAAGGCATTGGATCTTGCCGTCAATGAGAACTTTAAATAGACATATAACTATTATGTAGGCATTGTACTTTTGTTAAGGGATTAAAATGAATGATTGTATTTGATTGAATGAATAAATGATTTAGCCATGAAGTATTTATCTATATTAGCTTATATGAGTTGATCTATTAGGTCATGTGCTACAATGGTAAGAGATGCCATTATAATATTTTCTTTAATTAATTTTTAAAAATATAGGCAGTAGCTACGGCTATTAACCATAGCCCTTTATCTGGAAACCGTAGCTGTTTCTAATTTTGGCCTATTGCTACGGCTCTTTCTCTACTTTTAGCTATAGATATAATCTGTAGCTGTATATACGTTAGATCTACGGAAACTATTGCTATGGCTTTAATCCGTAGCTATTATCTTTATGGCTACGGATTAAAACCGTAGCCATAGCTTTAAGACATATGGCTACGGCACCAATGGCTATGGTCGTGTTACGGACTATAACCATAGCCATAGGCTTTTAGCTACGGCTTTTATCCGTAGCCTTTGCCCAGTTTTTTGGTAGTGATATTAATATGAGAGTTTTGGGAAATCTAATAATTCTATATCATTATAGGAACATTTTTAAGTAATTCTTACAAAGGAACTTATATTTAAATCTTTATAAATAAGGAATTATTCACCAAATTAATTAAGGGAATGTACATATATTAACTAACATAATGGATGTTATAATGGATGGTCAGATAACATGTTAAAAATAGAAAAACTTGATGGTTAGTACTCTGATCATGTATGTAAGTGGGTGTATGGTCAATTTTTATAAATGAATGATCACAAGTAGGTTTTTATAGTGATCAAGAGGTGTGACATGTATACTATTAGATTGAAGTGACTTGTTCACATATGTAAGTTTCTCAGATTGTAGTTTTGATAGTGGGTTATACATATTTATAAGTGGTGAACAAGATGAACGGATTAGAATATTATTTCAATACATGTACGGGGAAATGTAGAGATCAAGTGGTTAGTTTTCTATAATTAGGTGGTCCAAGCTCAAAGTGGAAGGTCAGATGTCTTTTATCTAGTGGTGAATATTTGATTGAACAGTTAGTTATGATTGACAAATAAGAATACTTATTTATTTGATGGTTCACTCTTGAAAATCAATAGTATAATGACTTGATATACGGATGAAGATTACTCCCAACAGTCTGATTCATGTTGGAGAATAGATGTAAGGTTAGGATAGCTAAATTGATATTATACACATGTACATGCTAAGTTAAATTTCATGGTAACACTTGAAAACTTTTTATACTCGGGTATTGAAAAGGTCGGGGTGCTACAGAGTGCATTATCCAATCCATGCTAAACTAGGAGACCAGTCATCTTGACCTTCCATAATTCAAAATTATTTTTCTCAGAATATTTCTCAACATCGAACTTAGGATTAGAAGGCATTGATACTATGTTTTAAGCTTCAATCTATGCCCCAACATTTAGCTCTAATACTACTTGTTGGAGGACCACGGAAGCACACAGAGATGAAACAAACAAAGTATTCCAATAGTACAATCAAGTCCAATCACAAATAAACCAAATTTAATGTGGAAAAATCCTTGTAGGAAAAAATCATGGCACAAAGTGACAGTAACGCACTATAAAAGTAGAAAATTATAAGAGATAGAGATTACCCGATTCGAACAAGCCTCGAATCACCCCAAGCTACACCCTTGAAACCCTAAGAATGAATTAGAAAGCTCTTGATACCCCCTATTCATTATTACACACATATATATAGCCTCTAGGTGAATCACAATAAAATAGGAAACATATCCCGCACTTATGCAATTCTGTGCAACTCTTTGCGATCGTTTGATGATACCTTTGATGTCACTTCAATGGCATCAAACCTCTTCAATGTCATCGAACTAAACATCAAAATGTTCCAACAACTAAACATGTATTTTCTAGATTTTCTCGATGGCAATTCGATAGGACTTTGATGTCATCGACATCTCATTGATAGCATCGAACCCCTTTTGATGGCATCAAGTAAAACATCAAAAGTGTCTAGCAACAAATTGTGAGATTTTTGAATTTTTCCGATGGCATCAAGCTGCCTTCGATGGCATCGAAGTTTGCTTGATGGCATTGAGATGTCATTGATAGACCTATTGATTGACATATTTAAGACATCAATCAATAAAAGAGACATAATGGAGGCGCGAAACGAGGTCGCTTTCTTGAAGACAACCCGTGTCCTAATCCTGAACTTGTAGATTTGTCCAGATCCTTAGTTGTGATTGGCTTTGGGATACAACCACTAACCAGCTATGATGGCCAACTCCAACACCTCAGTGCTCCAATGCTCAATATGTCAAACTAAAATACGTCAAAACAGCATTGTTTACAATGGTTTTTAGAAGAAGATGATGACGCAGAGAGGGAGAAGAAGATCGCATATATTTTTGTGATGGCTAGGGTTACTTCACTGTTGATTATCCTTAAAGCTTTCTCTTAAGTTAGAATTTAAGGAGAAGCACTCTGCCCGCATATCAACCATCTGGAGCTAAGGTGGTTGCCAACGGTGCATCAAACGGTCACTATAGCATTCTGTAACTAAAGTTCACGAGACCCGGTCAAACTCTCCTTCTCTGTTCTTCTTCTTTTTCTTTTTTCAAAACAAAACCAATATTGGTTACTAACCCAACTAGGACCAAGCTAGAAATGGATAGTCCTGTCAGGGTCCTTGACAAGTCCACCATGATGCATGTGTTTTATATATCCACTTTATTCATCTATTTTGAAAAAATTCATTTTAGGCAATGAGTCAAAAATGAGGTAGATTGAATGCTCAGGTGGAAAACAGCATGGGAAACCGTGGGGATAAAAAGTGTATTGTCCAAAACCTCTTGAAAACCACATAAATTTTGAATCAAGTTCATATTAACGTTTTCCTTTCATCCAGTTCTATGTAAACTTATGAAAAAGTTGGATGGAAAATAAAAAACATGGTGGACCTTAGGAAGGTTATGAAAAAGTTGGATGGAAAATAAAAAACATGGTGGACCTTAGGAAGGTTTTAACGGTGGGGTCATTGTTACCACTGCTTCTTGTGGTATAGTCTGCCCGAACCTTCGATGTGCCTCCTTTTTGGTCATGTGCCCTAAAATGATCTTTCAAAATGGATGAACAGCTCGGATAAAACATGTATATCATAGTGGCCCCCACAAAACCCCTGATAGAACCATCCGTCTCTAACTAGGTCCTGTTGGTGGTAGCACCCAAACTACGCCCCAAATAGAAATCCACTTCTTTTGTACATGGACCACACCTTTATGGTTCCAACATTCTGACTAACTAAGAAGTAGTTGATTTCAACTAACCATAGGAAGAACGGAAGCAGATTGAGTTCTGTCCTCGTCCTGGCCAAGAATCAGTTGATTTCAACTCACCATAAGTATGAAGGAAGCAGATTGCGCTCTACCCTACCTGGACGGAAATCCACTTCTTTTACATATGGACCATACTACATATGGACCATACCTTTATGGTTCCCACATTTTGCCTGGCCAAGAGTCAGTTGCGTTCCGCCCTCACCTGGACAGAAATCCATTTCTTTTGCACATGGACCACACCTTTATGGTTCTGACATTCTGCCTGGCCAAGAATCAGTGAACTTCAACTCAGCATAGGAAGAAGAGAAGTGGATTGCATTCTGCCGCCGCTCTAACGAAAATCTGCTTCTTTTTCATATGGACCACACCGTTATGGCTCCCACTTACTTTTGCTCGGGTGGTAGACTCTCAGAGTCCACCCGATCAAGGGTTCGAGTATCCATAGGTGGCGAAATCCCACTACAGTGTGAGTGTGTGGGGTGTGTATGCCTGTTATATATATATATATAGAGAGAGAGAGACATCCTCCCCTGCGCACCTTTGCAAACGTGCCATGTATGTCCAATCTGAATGGTTCATGTGATGCGGAATCCCATGAAACCCCATGTGACAAATTTTTATCCCAATCTAAAATTCTGGTGGGCCATAGCAAAGAGAAATGCAAATCAAGGGAGGAAACTGTTTTTATCTTTCATCGCCCATCAAGTTTTAGATCAAAGCAAAACTTTGGCCGACAGGGTTTCATGAGGTGCTGCTTCACATGAACGGTTCAGATTTTGGATCCACATCACGTATGATGGATTTTCAAAAAAGTTCTACGTACGAACTGGTTCACAGGTTAGTGTTCCATTTTTTATATATATATATATATATATATATATATATATATATATATATATATATATATATATATGAAAATTGAAAACAAATCGCACACTTACACAGAACCACTCGCACATCAATCTATGAATTGATCGATCGATCGAACCAACATGTTTGATCATCGAGCTAATATATTCAATCAATCAAACATGTAAAAGTTAATTGGGTTTTTCATAATATGTCAATCAATCGAGCCAATAGTTTGATCAATTGAGCATGTCCAAAACTATCCAAAAATCAAACTATATAAATCGGATTTCACTCGATTGATCAACCATCGATCAAACCCATGTTGCATGTACAGATTGAAGACATCTCATAACAATTGGTACATGTAGGAGCTCTATATGGCCCACCGTGATGTTTTGGTTTTACTCAAGTTATTCATTCATTTTCTAAATTATTTCAAGATATGAGCCCAAAAATGAGGCAGATCTACAAAGCCATGATGAATATGTTTTATCCATGTTTTTCATCCATTTTTTCAGCTTATTTTAAGACATGACTCAAAATTGAAGCACGTCTAAACTCAACCAGACCATATCAGAAAAAACGGCCGTAAATGAGGGTTTGCCATTGAAAATTTCTCAGGGTTTGCAGAAGTCTTGGATCAAGATAATTCTGAGTTAAGATAATTCTGAGTTTTCCCTTCATCCATGTCTACTAACCTTATGAACAGATTGGATGACAAATAAACACCACTGTGGGCCTAGGAAGATTTCAACTGTGGATGTCATTATCTCTACTTTTTCCTACGGTGTGATCCACTGAAGCTTTGGATATACTTCGATTTTCAGATCATGCCTTAAAATTAGCTAATTAAACAGATAGACGGCGTGGATAAGACAGTTAAATCATGGTGGACCCATAGAGTTTACTAAATAGACAAAAGGACATGCTCCATCTCTTTTATTGATTGTATTTGCTATGTTGATTTCTAAATCATGGTGCTCCTATCTGCATTGCACGCTTAAGACATTCACGGACTCAAAATATTTTTAGGAGTAATAATAATATTTAAAAAGTGATATGTCGTGTTGCACCATGTTGAATTGAGTTTTTTTTTTTTTCTTCGGGTAAGTCTAGTTTTTCTCTTAGTTTTGACCAGTCACTAGTCTCATGACCTGGTCAAGCTTTTCCCAAGTCTCGGTGGAATTAATCTAGCCTAATTGAGTCGAGTCCGAAGTTTTTTATCTCAACTGGAAGCGGATTGGGTGGTATTGCCAACACCACCCCAAGCAGTAGTGGAGGCGGATTAGATGGTATTGCCAATACCACTCCAAGCAGCAGTGTTGTGATGTGTTGGGGGCTGAGGGGCCACCATGATGTATGTGCTCTATATATATCCATGCCGTCTAACCAGTTTGCTAGCTTAATTAGTGCATGAATTCAAAAAATGAAGCAGATCGGAGGTTCAAGTGGACCACACCACAGGAAACAGTGAGAATAATGACATCCACCGTTGAAATCTTCCAAGGGCCCCACCATAATGTTTATTTGCCATCTAACCTGTTGATAACGTCACACAGTCCCGAATGAAGGGAAAATACAAATATCAGTTTGATCCAAAACTTTTATAGCTCCCAGGAAGTTTTTAATGGTGGGCATCAAACACCACTGTTTCATGTGGTGTGGTCCACTTGAGCTTTGGATCTACTTTATTATCGGGTTTATGCCCTAAAATGAACTGGAAAAATGTATGAAATTTCATGAATATAAAACAAATACATTAATAGGGGCCCACCCACCACAACACCACTGCTGGGGGTGATGTTGGCAACACCATCTGATCCGTGTCCATTTAAACTATGATTTGTACGAGGGACCCATCGTTCAGTTATCCAGTTTGTTGAACTGATGACTCACCCTTGGATGGGTCCAACCTAGCAACAAAGGTATTAAAAATTAAAAAAAATAAAATAAAATAAATAATAAAAACAGAAGATCCTAGCCATCCAATTAATTAGTAACTTTTTTTCAGGTCAATGTAGACCATTGCTGTGTTCATTTACTATACAGTTGCATATATACCACCAATGGAAGGATTAAGACCATCCCATCTACAAGATTATCATGGCGCGGTCCGCCCAAGGTGGGCCCCATCAGGTCAACACTCAAACATCAGAACCCCTTTGTTGCACAAGGTTCATGTTGCACAATGTCAGTGGAATGAATATTGCATGATAGCTTGCGTGACTTCTCCGGAGCATCTCCTTTTTGACTTGGAAAAAAAAAAAAGAGAGATTATGTCCATAAGCCCAAACACGTGTAAAAGTTAGCTAATGCACGTGCCACCACATATGCCAGCGTGTAAACATGTGTGATGTCCAAGCCGTCCAACAGAAGGGTACCATTATGTAGGTTCCCTATCCTATGAATCAGGTCAATTCACTAGTCAGTGGACCACGATAAAATGAAAAAAAAAAAAAAAAAGTGAAAAAATCAGCTGAAGTTTTCTGAGCAGTCTTACTTATTTCTAATATCATGGCTCACCTAATGAGTGGACCAGTATCTTAAAATCTTCTAGGTGAGGTCTACCTGATGGATGGCCTGGATCTTTCACCCGTTTGTCGCACTGGCATATGTAGTGGCATGTACATAGGCTTCTATACGTGTGTGCTTTGCAAAGCTCATCGAATGAAAAGTCATATTACGTCATTTAACATGCTATTATAAGCATAGTGAGAAATCTCATTGTCGGAAATTTCCACGCTACATGTTCTCTGCCTTCGACCTCATGGGAAGCTATGTGGGACCCACCATGGTGCGTATCGAACATTAACACCGTGCATTTGATGGGTCCCCTTTAAATTTTAGGATATCCTAAAAATCAGCGAACTGAGGTGGGCCATAACATCTAAAATCATGTGAAGACATGCTTAAAAAATATAAAAGCACTTGGTGGGGCCCATCTGAAATTTAGATGCATCTGAAACTTGGTCTGCCCTCATCCAAGTAGGATATACATGATGGATGGGTTGGATTTGTGAACCACATCTCGGTGGGCCTAACAAATGATTATGAATGCTTTAATGAGAGGATAACCCCTCTTAACTTTTGTATGTGGTGTGGCCCACAAAAGTCATGGATTGACTTAATTTTTAAGTCCAAGGCCCACTATGGAATGATGCATCTAATTGATGGGATAGATGTTTGACATGCATCATGGTGGGGCCCACACAGCTCGTGAACCATTTCCATTAACCATGAACATTTCCATATATATGTTGGGAAATGCTCACCTGCGCACTAGTTCGCAAGGAGCCGGTGTAAACTTTTTTGAGAACCCATCATACGTGATGTGGATCTAAAATCTGAACCGTTCATGTGAAGCAGCACCTCATGAAACCTCCTAGGCCCAAGTTTTACTTTGATCTAAAACTTTGATAGGCCATGAAAAAGGAAAACAATTTCCTCCCTTCATTTTCATTTCTCTTTGCTGTGACCCACCAAAATTTTAAATCAGGGTAAAATTTTGTCACATGGGATTTCATGAGATTCCGCATCACATGGACCGTTCAGATTAGACACCCATGACATGTGTGCAAAGGTGCGCACATGCGTAGGTGCACATATATATATATATATATATATATATATATATATATATATATATATATATATATATATATATATATACTGTGCACTTTATTTCTGGTGAAAATATCAGGAGAAATTTAAAATCTTAGCCATGTTTATGATACTGATAATCATGTAAGTTGGGTTAGGTAAACCTTACTATATAGATTTATTAAGGCGATTTGAAAAATAATTCAAACCATGTTCACAAAACAATAATACAAAAATCTCGACACATAGTGAGTGAGCGACGGATAATAATGATGGCACAATACTATAGAGAAATGTATATTAAAAACACCCGACTTCCGTGCACACATATCTCCCCCCATTATTGGAGGGTTCCCACCAATAAAGCATGTTTTTTTAAAAAAAAATAATAATAATAATTTTTTATGTTGGTTTCGAGGCGCCCACCTTACTAAAAAGTACCCCTAGAGGCTTGAGAGCAGGTAGCTAACCAACAATATCTCATGTTAGTTGGGTGAATCCAACGTGTACAAACACTTATTTTAAAATGCTCGCTCGGATTCTTGTGATGGGGGGCGTATCTATCTCTTTTTAAATTTTATTTAAAAAAAAAAAAACGTGTTGGGATTCCTGCCAAGATGGACCATCTCTCTCATTTTAAAGCACATGCTGGAAGTCTTGCCTTTGGGGGAGGTATCTGATTCTTAATGTGTTTCAAGTGCATGATCTTTTAAATAAAATAAAATAAAATAAACATAAATGCTTGTTAATCTTTATTTTGAAAGTTGAGAAAGGAAAGGGAGAGAATTGTGAATTCACAGGTTAGTGTCATTAAGACGAGTTAGAAAAAATAAATATGCCAAAAAGGGTCTAAAGCATAGTTTGTGCACCCGGAGTATATTATGCGATAGTTCAAAATCTTGATATTCGAGCATTATTTCAAATAAGAGGTTAATACGATATGATCTAGTATATATGTACAGTGAATAATTTGTAAAGGTATATTTGTTACTCACCGGATTCGAACATAAGATCTTTCTCTCTCATACCATTTTTATTTATTATTATTATTATTATTTTAGCTTGTTAGTACACCCACTGTCAGTTCACACTTTACTATTAGCCACCCCCACTAGAAAATTGCTATCAAGACCTCAGTGTTGAAACAAGGTATCTTTCACTTGAGCTATGGATCAGGGTGTATCCTCTCTAATACCATGACAAACAACCACTTTTTCTAAAAACTCTAGCCGTCAAAGGATGATGAGGTATCAATTCCAAGGTTTTAAGACTTGTAGTATTGACTCGTATCACATTTAACTGAATTTGAGTCGACTTCAATAAATCATGAGTTGTATTGAATAAGATGCTAAACCCCAAGCACTATTCTCATTTTCATTTGACAAACTGAAGTAGACTTGCAGTTTTACTGCTTCCACTTTCCTTTGATTTGCTTTAATTTGTGTGGAAATATATGTTGAATGCTGTTTTGAGATATGATTAAAAATTGAAAAAAGTTAAAATTGGCTTATAGTTGCTTTAAAGAACAGATTGTGTGAAGGCTGATGTAGTATAAAAATGCTGCAAGATTATAAAATTGTGCACAATCAGGTCACTATCTTAAGGACTAGTTTTACCCACAATGGTTTAGACAAGAAAAAGATATGCAGGGTCAATTGCTCCATCACAAATGTGTAACTCCAACTATAGCTATACTATCAGATCAGACCAAAGGAAACTGTGATTAACATTGGTTAATTGCACAGGATTTGTTTTCAGAAGAGGTTGGGGGAAGAGAGAGAGAGAGAGAGAGAGAGAGAGAGAGAGAGAGAGATACTAAAGAAATAATTTATTTATTTTGAAACTTGTACAAATATTAAAACATTGAATCCTTGGATTACCAGTACTACACATGGGTGTTTACAAAGGATTCCTTTTTGTTGAGAAGGATATGGAAAAGAAAAAGGGTGTGAAGATGATGAAGTTCGATGGGGAGAAAAGATTAACAAAAGTATATTAGCAAGATCAACAAGATAAAAAGGAGTAGAATCATTACTCTGGAAAGTAAGGGCAATGTTATATGGGATTTAATGGAGTAATTTGTAGAGTTAGGATTAGAGAGAGAGAGAGAGAGATTTTGATAATTCTATAGTACATGATTGAGTTGCGAAGGAACTTCAAGTACTTGCATTAGAATTGAATTGTTTTTAAGTTATAAGCATTTTGGAGAAAGGTTGTTTTTGGCTTATTTTATGATAATTTTTAAATATATACTTACTAACGCTACATGTCATTTCATTACCAAATAAATATTTTGGATTCTAGAATTTCTAATATCAGTAGAACTTTCCGAAAAAAAAAAAAAAAACCCTTTCGCGCTGCATTGGAAGGAATATATTAGCACTTTGTATCTGTATCGGCTATCCACACATGCATCATTTCATGCTTTTTGGCAATTATGCTTAAGGGGGTGTTTGGTTGCACCAAGTATCACAAAATGTCATGATTAATCAGTTTAATGTAGTGCACGCATGGTTTCAGGATATTTCATGAAATTTGGTGCAACCACGTGCACCCTAGAGTAGAATCCCAACATTGCCAACAGCCAATATAAATTATGACAAAATTTGCAATTTAAAAGTAGAATATTGTGAAGTCATTTGGTAATATTAAACACCCTAGCTAAATTACTTATGTAAAATGCATAACTACATGAGTTGAATTTACATAATGAAGTAGCATAGGGTGGTTTTTTATCCACTTGCAGGCAAACGTGTCGAATATAGAACATGTGTGAAAGACATGAACTTTCCACCAAATGGGTTCTACTGTCTTAGATCTTAGGCCTAAATCAAACCATTTCACACCTCAAGGCGACAACATACAAAATAAATGGATGGCTAGATATATATCAGTTTACTTTGTACATTGTTGCCTGTCCAGAAGTGAAGCTGTTTTTTTTTTTTTGGAAAGAAAATAAGAACTGTCTCACTTATAGTAAAGCCAAAAAGAAATATAAACTAAAAAAGACAAGTAGACCCTAAGAAATAAAAATAAAAATTTTACACCTTGATTGAAGAACAAACACCCACACCCCAAGATAAGGAGACATGCCTGTCGTGGTAAAAAAAAAAAAAAGGTCTACGCCCCGGGTTAGGGAAAGAAGCCCACACCTGGGCTAGAGAGGGGTGAAGGTGCCTAATTTTCTTAGTAGGGCTGTTAATGGGCCAGGCTGGCATACTTTAGATTGGGCTTGTGTGGGAATACTATGCCCAAGGGCCGGGGCCGGGCCAGGCTAAAATTTAAGCCTGTTTAATAACATCCATGAGTTAGTTTTTGTTTAAGAGACCAGCCCAGCCCACCCCATTTAGGATTTCAGCAGCATTCTTTTGTTTTATGTACATTTATATCATGGACAATGGGTCACACTTAATGAACAGCCCAGATATTGCACAAAACTGGTCAGCCGGTCTTGGACTTGGACTGAATTATTGTCAATGGTCAGGAACCGGTCTGTTTTGTTTTGGCCTATCACGGCCCAGGCTGGGTTTGGGATAGGTTTTACTTACAGGCCGGGCTTGGACAGACCTCAGCCTGGCCAATTGACATCCCTATTTTCGAGTCTACAACTAGATGAGAAGCTCAAATCTCAGACATGACGGCTTGTGTGAATGGCAAAACCTTGTGTTATTTGTGACCGAACAAATGATCTGGGCTGGTCCAAGCCTAGCCTAACACATCTTAGTCCCATCCATAACTGAGGTGGGTGGGCCCGGCCTAGAATGTCTCGCATATGAAGTTTGCAATTATCTGGTGATTCTTAAACTTATAAAAATTTTATTTTTAAAAAATCAGTTATGATAAGATTTCTTTAACTGTTATTCTAAAAGATAGTGAAAATCTAAATTTTAATAGGCCTGAATGGGGCCGCTCCATGGGCCGGGCCCACCCGTATTTTATTTTTGTGATTTTATGTTAGGGCGAGCCGGGCCTGAGTCATGATAATAATGATGTATATTAGTTTTGGGTGTGTATAGAAAATGATTCAATGCAAATGTTTTAATTGTAATTATGGTAAAACGCTTTCATGGAATCATTTGTTGGCCAAACCATGATGTTTTGGTGATATCCACTCCAACCATCAGATACATCGCCCCTTGTTTGGGCTATACTATTCGTCCAAAAAGGATTCCAATTCATGACTCAGGTGGGTCACACGATAGAGAAACAGTTGATGGGCTTGTCCACCCTTTATTTTGTAGAGGGCCCACCTTATTTTTGGATCGGACTGAATTTTTGGGCCATTGGCCAATCAAGTCAGAATACATCTGATGGACGAGTAGCATGTCATCAACACATCATGGTGGGCTCCACACAACATATCAAAGGCATATATATATAATTTGATTACTAGGTTGGGCCCAAGATCCATAAACCTTTAATGGGTTTAGTTACAGGCCTAAGGGGCTTGGGATTTGTTAGGTTTGGGTTGGGCTTGGGTCCATCCCAGTTCAAATTCTATATGTACGCCCTTATTACGTTGTGGAGAACACACTCCAGCCTACATTTCTCAATAGGAATGGCTCAGGCCTAGATATTGAACTAGTTGGGCTAGGCCCTTTCAAAATATTGATATTCAGGCCCAGCCCAGGACCAGGACCAGGGCCATTTATAGCCCCACTTCTGAATTCTACACATGGGTTGATGACTCGGTTGATCAGTTCACAATAACAAGCTAGTATTGAGAATAAAGGGTAGGGTGACTTGGTATATGTCCCTAGTCACTACCAACTTGTTAGACTCGTGACTCGACTCACACTGGAATGAGTCCATCTGAGACACTGAGTCAAGAAAAAACAAAAATCCATGATCCTACACTCACCAATGTGTAATTATGGTGCAAGTAGGTCAGGATTTCTAGACGAAAGAATCCCAAACAAAGCTATCCAGCCCTAAGGGAGAAGGCTCAATAGTGAACCCAATAACAAAGCCCATTCTTCTGTGAATGGGCTAGAATGTGTGTGTGTGTATTCCAACCGAGGGACTTTAAGGGCCTGTTTGGTTTTCCAATTACCAGGATAGGTGGCTGTAAAGATGTTATAATTACTTTTTACATGTATTAGCAATGATTGGAGCAAAACCATTTGACTGCTTTCCCATGTTTGATTTATGGAATTTTTTCAGTGTAATAGACGGTAATTCACTGGTTGTGTGTTTGGGTAGACGGTGTCGTAGTCATGTCAATCCGGTTTTGCTCTTGTGGTGTCCACCATATCAGCTCTACAACAACTGCAAAGTACTGTTTGAGTTTTACAGCAAACCTGATTATTTAAGTACATTGGGGGAAAATATCATCATGATCTTTCAGGCATGTTGTCTGGTCCACAACATATTTGGAAATGCTTCAATTTTGGGTTCAGCACTATGTGGTGGACTGTATAAAAACGGACGTGTAGTCTAAGATAAATCGACAAAGGAAGTTATATGGCCACCAACACTGGAATAAGATGTGGCAACATAGGAGCTTACCTGTTCTCCCTAATAATGCATTGGACCAGAAGAGTCCAATGTGTTGTTTAGGGCCTTGCAAAGAGATATTACCCAATGATGTAGGTCACATGTGGGATCAGCAACCCCTGTATATGTTGTAATATAGGTAAGCTTGAAATTGAGAAAATATATCGTGTACCTAAAGAAAGATACAGAATTTAATATAAAATGATTAAATGTCAGTTATGATATATGTCTACCATCTACACAGATAAACATGGAGAACCAATATCAGGGGTTAACCAGGCAATTTTCATAGTCTTCCATACTAACCTATCGACACAAATCAATGTCCAAAACAGTCCTTCTCTAACCATATACAATAAAAAACCTACTTAAATGACTATTGTATCCAGCAATCCTTAGCACCAATACATGAGCTGAATGGTGAGGATTAAAACCAAGCAAGCGAAGATTATCCTAATCAGGGCCGAAAGTGAATGCAGCGTTTCTTCATCTCCTTTCTCCTTATTGTAGTTGCCACTACTAGATGGACAGTAATAGGATGGTGCAAGGGAAGTCGCTAGAGGGTTCATGTAATTGGTAACGCAACACCGTCCATGCGTCGACCCTCGATTGTCATGATTGTCTTACTTTTCCCTTACAGGCGCATTTGTAAGCTTTCTACTCTCGCAATAAGCTATCCATTGGAAAAATGCCTCTGATGCAGATTTATATCCATGGAAGCGAGCCATGGAATATCCCTCAACTTGTTCACGACATTCCTCCCATGTATAGTAGATCCTGGGATGACGTCCATTGAATACAACATATATCTTTTTATCCATCTACACATAAAGAAATATTATGTACAACGTCATGAATATTGTATGAATAATGGAACATACCAAAATAAAAATCACTACCCATATCCAACTACAACAGATAACTGGTGATATAACGATGAAGACAAAATCATACCTGATGTCGCGACTGTGTAAGTGTTAAACCCGCGTAGTGATCATATACCTTATGCAGATATAAGCAGCAGAGTTATAAATTAAATCAAACTTATGTCTAAATTAAAAACAGGTAATGCAGGTTAAAAGGCAGCGAATGATTAAGCATTACATACAGGCTAACATAGGAATCCAAAAATATAGTTATCATCCAAAAAATACCCATAGTAATCTAAAAATACCAACAGATATCATCCAGCTACTAGTCAACACAACTAGCAGTATAGCAAACCATAAACGGTCATGTCCAAAAAATCACAAGTTGTCCAGCCAAAGCTAACATAATCCCATCGACTAGGTGGGGGGTACTGTGATCAGTTAGACGACTGATCTGGTGCAAGCAACATCAACACAAAGTCTAACCTCCTATGCTCTGATAGAGAAAGAAATGAGGTAGATTGTTATTCATCTTTTGATAAATATCTTTGTTACGCGCAGGATCTCATGACTTATCAGGCCGTCAATCTGCTCCAAGGCCGGTACAATCTGCAACATACATACATAGTCCTTTCCTTGGTGTATGGTTATAGATAGTGACTTGACAACTTCAGCAACGTGACTCATTTCTTTATTTATGAAGTTGCAAGAGCGATCCATTCTTGCTCTTCCTTGAATTAAATGTGCCGCCTATGTGTCACACCCCAAATTTAGTAACTAGACTCACAAGGAACCCGATAGACGGTTCTGGCCGCAACAGCATCCATAGTACCTCATTCTCGGCTCCTGAGGTGGGTTCCAATCTTGGGATCTTACAAGGAGGATTTTCATAATAGTGTAATCATTTTCAATACGAGCATACTCAAGATCATAACAAGTATATTTAAGAATAACCAAGGCACACATCACAAAATTCACTATGAATTTGAATTTTTACAAATGTCCATAAGGTCCAAAAAGACATACATAAGATAATAGAAGAAGGAGAGGAAAGAAAAATCTACAACACTGGATCCTCAAGCTCAGCTCTAATCCACGCTCTGCCTCTCTATGACACCTGCCTAGGATCTCCTGTACGCATCAATCATGCACAAGCTTATAAAAGCATAAAGGGTAGTAAAAGTGTGTGGCAATGGTGCACAAAAGAATAGAATGAGATATAGGAAAAGAAATATGCTCAATGACAATATCACTAGTCTCGCCAAGGCTTATCATGAATACAATGCAACGAATACTGGGTGCCACACCAAGGCAATGCATGAAGGGGCTTATGCAGCCAGTGCTAATGTAATGCAAGTAATGTTAATGTTCATATCCAAACCACATGTCAAGTACATTTTCAATCATAAGGAAATCACCAAGGTCCATTACACTACAGAATAATTGCCGCTCTACAAACCCGCACAGTCAAATGAGCATAAGAGACCTCACTACCTACCTGTGAACAGTCAATCACTAACACGGCTCGACGATAGCAGACCTATTTCACAAGCTGGTCAAACTCAGCCTAACAATGCCTCCTCACACTAGGTAGGTAAGGTCACACCCCTACCTAACCGACTACATGACAGTAAGAGTCATGACCTAATAGTATAAGGCCCTTGTGAGCTCATAGTTTTCACTCGGTCACGGTGTTGGGGCAGTCCCTTGGTACCATAGAAGTTTTAAAATTTTCACCCATGTGCATCCTATACACCCGGTATGCTCAAGTAATATTTCTGATGTCTACACATATGGCCATCCATGAATTTTTCTGTGGAGGCAAGGCCCTGATGAAGCAAGGCCAATATCATCACGAAATGCGATGTTAATACATGAGTCATACATACAGATCGTGCACTAGCTTCAGGCACTCAATGTTCACAAAAGGATAACTCTGTCCCTCTATAACCACCATACAATGCAATCAATTCACACAAATGATGCGTATGGGTCACAACGACGTAAGTATACTACCTGAAGAATATATATTCCTCCTTCCTAAGGGAGGATAATGACAAGATATAAACATAGAAAGGTACTCTAAGGAGAAAGAAGTTCTCTTCGTGGGGGCCTAACAGTTTGGAATGACCTACAAGCTAGGGGAGTCCTAAGGTCTCAAAAAGGAAACAGGCTTAACAAGGTTCAAGGTGGGCCTTCAACCACCTATAAGGGCCCCTATGGTCCTACCTTAGGGTCACCAAAGAGCACATCTAACCTCAACTAGGTCCCAAAAGGTAGCCCGCTACGCATATAAAATAAAGTCCATCACCCAAGAAATTCATGGTCTAGTAGGCCATACACTAAGCCCAATGCATAGGTAACTTAGTGGGCTCTTAAGCAAGGTTAGGGCCGAACCATAAAGGTCATGGGTTCACTCATTGTGGTGGGCCTAATGGGCAGCCCAATATTTCAACATATGAGAAATCTTTATATTTAATACAAGTAAGTTGGGCCTCACATCTCGGCCCAAGTATAGATTTGTTATAGGGGGTAAGCAAGGGCCCAACTACTTGAGTATTCGGCCCATAAGACCCATCACAATGGCATGATCAATATAAAACCCAAGGGCCCAACAGACCTATCAAAAGTTCTAGCCCAACCAAGGCTATAAGGCCCATCAATTAACTATAAGACTAGCCCAATAAGACTCCAATTGGAATGGGCCTTTAATCATGCACTAATTAAGCCCAAAAGTAAAATTAAAATCATAAGATAAACTGACTTAAATCTTCTTCAAATCTAGTGGGCCATATTGCCCCAAAACAAACATTGATAGGCAACAATTATTGGGCTCATTGCCAAATTCTAGCCCACCCATTTTCTGGGTTATTAGGGTTCAACAATTTAATTAAATTATAGTATATTTATTTTCTGATGGCCCACATACATCATTGTGGGTCCCACCAGATGAGAGGGGGAAACATATAACTCATATATCAAGTGGGTCGTGCCGTTGGAATGCAGGCCCAGCAGCAGCCCAAGACAGGGATGCCTTATGCATGGGCAGCCCTATGGGCCTGGTTATTTATCCCAGAATCTCATCCAAATGGGCCCCAATTGGAAACCACCGAAGGGGAAGATGATTAAATTCCTTAAGGACCCCACATGGATGAATGATAGGATTACAACACATCTAGGTGGCCCATAAAGGAGGCTGGACGCCCTAGCCTAGGCGTCCCTGCCTGGTGGGCCACTACAGGCCGCACTGCGGGCAGCACAAGGGCCCGATGTTTCTAAAATTTTGTAGGATGATACTTCCATGGGTGGGCCACACCCCCACAAAATTTCAGGATTTTTAGACATCTAAAAATATTTTAATTAATTTAAATAAGACAGTCTGTCCAAAAAATTGGACTAACCTGGACGCCCTAATGTGGTGGGCTGATTCAGCCCTTGCCACGGTGTACACAGGGGTCCATTGGCCCCAAAAATTGGTAGGTGGGGCTTACCATGGGTGAACTACTCCTTCAAAAATTGATAGGTGGGTCCAGCCTCTAACATGGTGTGTACAAGTGTCTATTGGCTCTAAAATTTTGTAAGTGGGTCCTACCATGGGTGGACCTCCTCTCTAAAAATTTTTAGAATTTTTGACATAGTGCAAGTATTTTATTTAATTCATACAAATTATGGATAGCAAGGTCCAGAAATAATTCCTACTGAAATAATGTTGCTGCCCCTGACTTGTGCAACCCATTAGAGTGGGCCCAGGTCTACCAAAATTGGGGAAAATATAGGGCCAACATCCTTGTACAAGTATACAATAAGTTGGGGTCCACAAAGGTGGCCCACCGTTTTAAAAACAAGCTGATATTTATGTTTTTATAATATATAGAGTGGTTGGACAATCCAGAAAATCTGGACTGACCAACCTTCTTTGCCCACCTTTTTGGGTGATTAATCAAGGGAGGATGGAGGTGGGATTTAATACACATCAAGGTGGGGTTCACACCTCTAAGAATCATCTATCAATTAGGGTGAAACATCCCTCTTATCAATCCATAATCATGACCCAAAAACCATCCAGCAACTATCTGAAAAATTTCTAGACAGCAACATATATATGAAATGAACTGAGCATGGGGAACAAAAATAAGGGGAATCACCTCATGAAATCAATGTTGTGGTCCACCTCAGTGGGCCCCACAAACATTCAGACCAATTTTCCTTCATAAAAACCATTGCATGCATCCAATATGGAGCAATTAAGGTGCCAACGTCCAAGGAATGGACAGCTATGGGCGTCCACCTTGCTTAGACGGTCTGGATATTTTAGGGCTCACACGCTTCAGAAACGAAAGATAGAATAAGGGAAAAATCAAGGTCCGGCCATAAGGAGGGATTTTTGCCACTATTAAGGTCCTCCCTTCATCACAACACATTCATGTTATCCATTAGATTATATATAATCTAGATCTAGCACATGCATGGAATTAGGAATCAATCAAATTATGGGGATGCCTTTCCCATCAAAATCTATGGTCTAGATGACCCCTAAAAGATATACATCAAAGGAAAAATGTCATGATGGAGTACAAGGAGAATGACCCCATCCATGGAACTTGCATGCGAAGGAATGGGTTATTAGCCTCAATCATGGAAACATGGGGGACCTCCATCATCATTTGATGGGCCCACAAGTTTCTAAGGATGAAATGAAGAAGAATTTATCACAAGAAAATCAGAAAATCTTAAGCTAAATGCACCCACCTTAATTGATCTTAAAGATTCTCCTACCTCCAAGCTCCTTAAGCTCCAAGGGTTATAAATCTATGGTTAAGATTACTTTTCAAAAGTTAGATTAGGATGTTTTTGAGAGAAAATGAGCTGGCGTTGTTGGAATATGGGGGACGTCCAAGAGCTTGTCTTGGGTTGCTAGAGGAGAGAAAATGAAAGATATGAGAAGAAGATGAAGTGATGAAGAGAACTCATCATTGCAATGTAAGGAAATCATTGCTTTTTGAGAAGAAAGCTCATGATGACCTTTTTGGGAAGAAAATCCATGACGACTTGTAAGAGTGACTAGATGGCTATAAGTAATGATAGCCCTTATAGGAAATGATGGAACTAGGGTGGGTCTACCTAGGAAAACATGTACAAGCACCAGGAGGGTCCCACATAGTGATCAATGGCCCAAATAATGTGCAGCCTACAACTTTTGATGTACACGTCAAATTTATGCAGAAGATGCAGCATTGGAACCGCGGCGATGATGCGGTCACAATGGCATCGGTCTTGGGTCAATTCAGGTTGGGTCTACATGGCCGAACTCAAGGATGACCGCAAACACTACCCAAGGGTTGCGGGTCACCAAAATTTGATCGGTAGGATTGCGGGACCAAAATGAACGAGATGCATACTCATACACATGCACACATACGAATTTGGGTCTCGTCTCACAATCCTCACCACCACCAAAAAAATTTCGCTCTTGAAATTAACAAAATCGAAAAAACAAAATGCACAAACATCATTATATATATATATATATATATATATATATATATATATATATATATATATATATATATATATATCTCAATCATCAATCACAAGAGAAAGTAGTGCAAGCAATCAATTATCGAATACATGGGGATAATGCTCTTTAATCTCAGCGTCGCATTCCCAAGATGCCTCGGCCTTCGTATGATGACTCCATTGCACCTTCACCAAGAGAATGACCTTGGTCTTGAGCATCTGTTCCTTCCGATCAAGAATATGAATCAGTTGCTCAATGTAGGAAGCATCCTAATGGATCTCGAGTGGCTGTAATCAATTACGGGAATAGTGTCCGACCTACATTTTCGTAACATAGAAATATGAAACACATTGTGGATCGCGAACAACTCAGGAGGTAAGGCAAGCCTATAGGCCACAGTACCCATGCCCTCCGTAATCTCAAAAGGTCCAATAAATCTCCAGGTAAGCTTTCCCTTCACACCAAAGGGAACCATGCCCTTCATAGGCGGGACCTTGAGATATACCATGTCCTCGACTGCGAACTCAAGAGGTTGACGCTAACGATCAGAAAAACTCTTCTGTCAGCTGTGAGCAATGCGCATCCTCTGCCTAATAACATCAATAGCCTCTGACGTCTGCTGCAAAAGCTCAGGACCTAAGAGATGATGCTCTCCAACCTCGGTCCAATAACTAGGAGATTTGTACAGTCTACCATAAAGTGCCTCAAAAGGAGCTATGTCGATAGTCGCCTAATAGCTGTTGTTGTATGCAAACTCGACGAGGCGCATATGCTCATCCCAACTGCCCGCAAAGTAGATCACACAAGCTCTAAGTATATCCTCAAGGATCTGGTTGACCCTTTTGGTCTGCCCATCCGTCTGTGGATGATAAGTGGTGCTAAGACGCAAAGTGACACCCAGCGCTTGCTGGAAACTCCTCCAAAATTGATACGTAAATCTAGAGTCTCGATCTGAAATAATCAAAACTGGGACTTCGTGTAGTCTCACTATCTCCTCAATAAACACCTTTGCAAGCTCATCCATAAACCAGAAAGCACGCACTGAAATAAAATGAGTCGACTTCGTCAGACGATTAACGATAATCCACATGGTATCGTGACCACGTGGAGTCCTCGGTAAACCTGCGATGAAGTCTATCGACATTTGCTCTCACTTCCACTCTGGAACACTCAATGGCTGTAAGAGACCAGGGGTCTCTGATGATCGACCTTGACATGCTGGCATGTGTCACACTCGGCCACAAAACTCGCAACCTAGCGCTTCATCCTCTGCTAGAAGTACTGCCTCCTTATATCACGATACATCTTCGTGAAGCCCCGGTGAATAGTAAGTCTCGATCGGTGTACCTCGATCATTAGATCATGACGCAACTCTGACACGTCCAGGACACATAATCGGCTTATAAAATGTAATCCATCATCGAAACCAATCTGAAAGTCTGACTGCTACACAGATGTGGCCTCTGCTCGGAACTCCTGAAGTGACTCATTCATCTTCTGAGCCTCGATCACCCTAGTAACCAAAGAGGTTTGAATCGACAAGCTCGAAAGCTGAACAATGGAAGACTGCAGATCGAACTCAAAGTCAAACTCTGAAACATCCACGAGCATCTACCACTCACACACGATCATCTGAGCCATCAGGCCTCGTGGCTAACGTCTGAGCGTGTCCGCTACCACGTTCATCTTGTTTGGGTGGTATTGAAGGTCAAAATCATAATCTTTCGGCAACTCCATCCATCGCCTTTGACACAGGTTCAACTCAAACTATGAAAATAGATACTTCAAGTTCTTATGATCTGAGAAGAGCTCGAACCTGACCCCATATAGATAATGCCTCCACACCTTCAGTGCGAAGACAACTGTTGCAAGCTCCAAATCATGAGTGGGGTAGTTCAGCTCATGATCTTTGAGTTTGCGTGATGCATACGCCACTAGCTTCCCATGCTGTATCAGTACAGCACCCAAGCCAATTCTAAAGGCATCAGCGAAAATAACGAAACCCTTACTCCCATCAGGAAGAGTGAGAACAAGAGCAGACATGAGGCAGTCCTTTAACTCCATAAATGACTCTTCGCAGGCGTCACTCCAAACGAACTAGATGCCCTTGCATGTCAACCAGGTCAGTAGTGCTGCAATACAGGAGAAACCCTTGATAAATCATCGATAATACTCCGCTAGACCAAGGAAACTACGGATCTCAGACGTGTTCGTAGGTTGGCCCCACTAACGCACTGCATCAACCTTCGAGGGATCCACAACAACACCCTCTCTCATCACCACATGACTAAGGAACTTCACCTCCTCTTGTCAAAACTCACACTTCTCCAGCTTCGCATACAGCTGGTGGGCACGAAGGGTCTTCAACATAGTCTACAAGTGCTCAACATGGTCCTCCTGGATCTTCGAGTATACAAGAATATCATCAATAAATACTACCATGAACTGTTCGAGGAACGACCGAAAAACCTCGTTCATCAGCTGCATGAATACGGTAGGAGCATTGGTCAGTTCGAACGACATGACCAGGGACTCAAAGTGACCATAGCGTGTCGGAAAAGCTGTCTTCAGAATGTCCTCCTCTCGGACCCGAATCTGATGGTAACTGGAGCGCAAGTCTATCTTGGAAAAATATTGTACACCGTGCAACTGATTAAACAAATCATCGATACGGGGAAGCGGGTATCGGTTCTTGATGGTGACTCTATTGAGCTCACAATAGTCTACACAGAGCCTCAACGAACCATCCTTATTCTTTACAAACAATACAGAGGCTCCCCAAGGCAAACTGTTAGGACGAATGAAACCTAACTCCTGGAGCTCATCCAATTACTCCTACAGTTTTCTTAACTCCAACTATAAGACCCGTATCCTATACCGTACTATTCCGTCAACTCCCGTGATCCTTCCTGTCAAATTTTGGCAATCCGCGACCTGTAATCGACGTTACGCACGACCGTAAGTCGTATCCTATACATTTGAATCGGCTTAATCCGAGACTTGTATCATTGCGACCGCACCGTCGTCGCTATTCCAACGCCATGACTCACGCACCGATCCGATACCCAGACGAGGTGATGTGGACCCACGCTCAGTTCGACGAAAAACCCCACGCATTGTAAATCTCAAGAGAATCTCTACAATATGTCAAATCAATCCCATCAATCACCTCTCATGTCAAGTACAAAGCACCCATGCTTCCTTTCTCCACAAGCCAAGCAAACCCAAAGTCAACTAATACATCCCCTCACCCATCACTCACATCCATCACCCATCTCCCATCACTTCTCCTTACATCCTATCTCTCTCTCTCTTTTCTCACACCATTTCCAAGCAAGGGAGAGCACCCCCACGTCCATGCATTTTCATGAGAGAAAAGTGCATTTGTGAGGTCCACTTTTCCATCCCAAAAGCTCTAATCATAGCCATCCATTTCCCATCTCCACCATCAAAGTGAAGCTCTAGGAGACCGGCTTTCCAATGAACTGAGAAGATCAAGTGGTGGGTGCTTCCATAGCTTTATTTTTTTCATATTTTTTAAGATGGGCCAAGTGAGGCCAACCGATCAATGGTTTGGATCTTACTTGGGACCCTAAGATGTGGCCGATGGCCCACTAGGATCATCATGATCGTTCCATGATGGGGCCATTCTCCATGGACCTCATCATGATGTCTATTTCTTTGCATTAGAGAGGTCATCTAGACCATTTTATTTGGGTGGAGAAAGGATCTCCACCGTAGATCTTTGATTTTATGGGCCCACATGTAATGGCACCCACTTGATTTATGATGTAGATCATGGAACGGAGGGCCCATAGTGTCGGGGTCCCCCCATCACACGCGTGTCCCACACACACACACACTCTCTCTCTCTCTCTCTCTCTCTCTCTCTCTCTCTCTCTCTCTCTCTCTCTCTCTTTTCATTTATTTACTGTTGTGTGTGATGAAATGGCCTCATGGCCCACTTGGATGGACCCCACCTCGAAGTAAGTATTTTATCCAAACCATTCATGAGTGGGGCCCATCTTATATGTATTACGCTCACACCATCCATCATGCGGTGGCCCACCTAAATAGGGCCCACCTTGAATACATTGTTACGCCCAAAAACATCCAGCGTCTGGACGTTGCTGGGAGAAAACACAAATTTGAGCTTGAATTTTTAAGCTCATGGGGTGGGCCAGTCATATAGGCCCCACCTTGATGCATTGAGCCAATCCATGCCGTCTATTCCATTCCCCAGATCATTTTAGGCGTTGAATAAAAATATGACGCCAATCCGATAATCAATCGGGCCATACCATAGAAAATTATGATTTCTACCATTGAAATTAGTTAGGACCCACTTTGATCTTGTTTATTCACCAAAATATACGAGATATTGGACTCTTTTGGACGGTCTCGAGCCATGAAGTCCAATGGTTGGGCTGAATTTTTCTAATGTGGGCCCTACCTCAGAAAAACCCCAAAAAAATGGGTTTTCAAACAAAAAAAAAAAACATATTGGCTGGCCGCGCCAGCGGCTGGCGAGCGGGCATACGAGCAGGGCCCCACGGCTCCGGCCGTGGGCTCCACCTAGATGTTTATGTTCCATCTAAACCGTTCATGAGGTGGGCCACTCCCTGAAGTGGGTCCCCTCCAAATTTCAGCCATATCTGAAGCTCAGGTGGCCCACATCATAGGAAACAGTGTGATTGGACGTCGGCCATTGAAATCCCTGTGTGGGTCCCAGAAGTTTTAGATCATTATGAAAATTGTTTTTCCTCTTCATTCCTGCCTGCGTGAACTTATCAACCGGTTGGATTGCAAATAAACATTATGGTGGGCCCCACGTGGGACCCACAATGATGTATATGTTTTATTCACACACCATCCACGGCTGTGGACGGTGGAAACCACCCTGCATGTGTTTTATCAGTGTCGTCCAGCCTGGACGGCCAGTAGACCCCACCTTCATATGCGTTTTATAATCCACGTCATCCATCTGTTGAAGGACCCCACCTTGATATGCATTTTGCAATCCACGTTGTCCATCTGTTGCAGGACCCCCACCATGGTGTATGTGTTTTATTCACACCATCCAGGTGTGGATGGTGGGACCCACCATGATGCAGGTACTGCATCCAAACCGTCCATCTAATTTGAAAGCTCATTTTATGAGCTAAACAATGAGCCAGTCCTTAGCTCATGTGGACCTCCACCATGAAGCATGAGTTGCTTCCAAACCATCTATCCATTTTAAGAGCTCATTTCATGAGCTAAGGAAATGAGTCAGATCTATGGTTCAAGTGGGCTCACCTTGGTATGTGTATAGCGCCCATGTTGATTTATTTGTGGCCATTCATTGAGGCCCACCTTGGTGTACATATAAGGCCCATGGGATTAGGCCCATTTTGATGTATTCTAAGGCCCATGGGTTAAGGCCCATTGTAATATATTTAGGGTCCCTGGGTTGAGACCCATTATGAAGTATTCTAAGGCCCATGGGTTGAGGCCCATTGTGATGTATTAGGGCCCATGGGTCGAAGCCCATTGTAATGTATTTAGGGCCCATGGGTTGAGGCCCATTGTGATGTATTAAGACCCGTGGGTTGAGAACCACTATGATGTGTATAGGGCCGATGGGTTGAGGTCCATCTTAACGTATTTATGGCCCGTTATTGAGGACCACCTTGGTATATGCATGAGGCCCATTATTGAGGCCCACCTTGATATGCATGAGGCCCATTGTTGAGGCCCACCTTGATTTGAATGTAAGGCTTATGTTATGAGGTCCATTGTGACGTATGCAAGGCCCATTGTTGAGACTCAACTTGATGTGTATGAGGCCGTGTTGAGGCCCACTTTGATGTGAATGTAAGGCCCATGATATGAGGCCCATTTGATGTATCTAAGGACCATGGGTCGAGGGCCAACGGGTTGTCCTTAGAGTCCTTTATAATGTGCAATTTCTCCATGGGTTGTGTAATGATATTTATGGCGGGCCATGCTTTGGGAGCAATGTTGGTTTGACGTCCACATTGTAAGAATAATGTTGGTTAAATGTCCGCATTATAACTCTCCCTAGGGCCAATTGATAGGCCCATACTAGTTGTGTGTAGATCGTCCAGGCCCATCTGCATTGTAAAGATAGTTCATCACTTTATAACATGCCTAGTATAACTCCATGATTCATGACCATACGCATCATATGTATGCTTGATATGAGTAGTGACTGATCATAGCATATGCCATTGGGCAGACTATTTGCGAGACTCATTATGAGACGAAGTATCCCACATCATCGCGCTGTACCCGCTAAATTGTTGCATGATTTGACGGTATGACTCATGCATCTCGCATTTGTTTATCATGATCACTGCACGCCCTAGCGACATCAGGGCTATGACCTCCACAGGCACATCGTGGATGGCTAGATGGGATACCAAAAATATTTTGTTCTAGCACTATGGGGCACGTAGGATGTCCTTGGGTGAAAATCCCAGAACCTCCGAGGCCAGGAGTAGCCCCAACGTCTAGACCGAGTGGAACATGAGCACCCGAGTGCCGAATACCAGTAGGCCACGTCTCCCACTGTGTCGTGGTTGGTTAGGAGGGGGTGTGGCCTTATCCGCCCAAGGGAGGAGGCTATAAGCTAGGCTGAGTATGACCATCTTGTAAATGGGTCCGCTATCGACGTGCCGGATAGGTATTGGCAGACTATTGGCCAGGCGGATAGTGAGGTCTCTTACGCTCGCTGGGCTGTGCAGCTAGGGAGGAGGCAGTCGGAGTAGAGTGTAATAGATCCTAGTGATTTCCCAGAGAGTAGCCGTACTGATATGTAGACTTATTGAGCAGGAATTGCACATCCATTCATTCATTCATATACTATCCACTCGGGCTGGTAGTGCGTAACTATTTGTTACATGTACCTTCGCATGGCCAGGATTTCGGTTGGGTGTGCAACTAACCTGAGATCAGGAGTTTACCATATTATGTCTGACTATCCAAATTTAGGTATGGGATGCAGTGGCAAACTTAGGATCTCCTTAAACACATCTGGGTACTCACAAAAAACTTGCAGCTGCTCAATACACTCTGCCACAGAAACCTCGATGACAGAAGCTAAGAAACTAGATAACGGCTCTCCTCTGGGCTCAGCGACGTACCAGATCACTGGTAAGCCTGGAATGTGGAACGCGATTGTCCTTGCAGCACAGTCCAATACGGCACCATACTCCGCAAGCCAATCCATACCCAAAATAACGTCAAATCCTGTCATTGACATCATGAACAAATCGGTAGGAAGGAACATCTATCCCACTAACACTAGGTAAGAAGAGCAGCGACGGGTCAATACCACAAACTTCCCCATAGGAGTCAAAACAGCTAAGGCCTCAGACATGGAATCTGACGGAATACCGGTCGATCGGCAAAATTGTTCGGCCACAAAAGAATGGGAAGCGCCAGAATCAAACAAAACATGAGCAATGCAAGCAAAAATAAGAAGAATACCCTCGACGACTCCACCGGTCGATGACTGTGGGTCCTGACTTGGTACCTACTACGCGAGATAAAATCGGCCCTAAGCTGGTAGAGGAAGCAAACCGGAGGACTGTGGATCCAGAGTCTGTGCCTGCTGGGCTGCAATACACACTCGACCCAAGGACTGGACATACGGATATCCTCTCTGCTAGTGTTGCGGTCTCTGCTGCTGCTGTCTTTGTTGAAGAGGTCTACCTGGCTGCCTCTACTTCTGAGGAGGAGCCTTAGGAGTGGAGGGTGAAAAATGTGCTCTCTGCTGTTGCTGCTGAGGAGGACGAGGAGGGGCAACTGCGGTAGCCTCTGCTGCTGAATGGGGAGAGGGCACTCACACCTCCGATACCCGGCTTGTCCACAATCGAAGCAAACACCTGAAAAGGGGTTAGAAGATGGTGTGGGTGGTGGTGCTGATGATGATGATGAAGCTACTGTCTGAGCCGAAGGCTACCGAAACTTTGATCTGCCCCTCTGCTGACGATGTTGCTTGGAATTGCCGACCAGTGCTCTCCTCTTCCAGTCTCCATCGAAACTCTATTCTCTGGACCTCTGGGTCATAGCCCAGTCCTCCTCATAAACCAGTGCCTGATGTACGACCTGGACGAAAGTCTCCAAGCAATGCCCTACTACACGGTTGCGAAGGGTAGAATACAAACCAATCACAAAACAATGGGCCCTCATCTTCTCATCGCTGATGAGGTGAGGAGCAAATCTAGACAAGGCCAAGAAACGGGACTCATACTGAGATACAATCAAATCTTCCTGAACCAAGGTCTCAAACCCGATCGCCCCCTAAATCTGAACGTACTCAGGGAAAAACTTCTGGTCGAAACGGACCATGAACTCCTCCCATGTCCAAACAAGCTGAGGCCTGACCATCCTGGATACGAATGACTACCAATGACGGGCCTCACCCTAAAGAAGATAGGTCGCAAGGGATACTTTCTAATCTGTAAGACACTTTATAGTGTCAAAAATCCTTACAACCTCAGTGCACCAAGCTTCGACGGCAGAAGGGTCAAGATCACCGCTAAAACTCAGGGGATCATGCTGCAGGAACTCTCGAGTTATCACGCTAGCACACGGCAAGTCAGATTGCCCAGAAACCTCAATGGTAGCAGGCCGATGGGTCTACAATGTGGTGGCAACAAGCTACATCAGCTGTTGAAAATGCTCGGCCCCTATAAGCACTATCGTAAAGGCAGCGGCGACACTCGCCTCAGGCGGAGGTACGGGTGTGGCCGACGGAACAGGAGCCTCTGCAATCGGAACAACAAGCTGAGGAGGGGGAACCAGAGTAACTGAAGAAGCGGACGCTACAGACTCAACTAGAGGAACAAGCTGGATCGGGACCTCTGGAATCGGATCCTCAACAACAGGAGCAGGATATGCTCAAGTAGGATGGGTATCTCGAGTGGATCATCCACGAGCACCATGACCACGGGTGCCGCAATCTCGGGTGCCACATCTAGGAAATATCGTCTACAAAACAACGATGATGCGAAGAATCAGGACAATTACAAGCTCAATACGAAGCGAAAGGAAAGGTCTCAAAACACTACTTATCTTACACTCTGAGTAGACATGCAATGTTATCCTGAGTTATTCCAGAATTACTTGTTATACTCTGATACCAACTCCTGTTATGAATCAGACTCGGTAACCGGACTCACAAGGAACCCGATGGCTGGTTCTGGCCGCAACAGCCTCCTAGTACCCCATTCTCGGCTCCTGAGGCAGGTTCCGATCTTGGGATCCTATAAGGAGGATTTTCATAACAGTGTAATCATTCTCAATACGAGCATACCCAAGATCACAATAAGTATATGTGAGAATAACCAAGACACACATCACAAAATCTACTATAAATTTGAATTTTTACAAATGTCCATAAGGTCTAAAAGAACATACATAAGATAATAGAAGAAGGAAAGGAAAGAAAAGTCTGCAATACTGGGTCCTCAAGCTCAGCTCTAATCCATGTTCTGCTGCTCTACGATACCTGCCTAGGATCTCCTGCACGCATCAATCGTGCATAAGCTTATAGAAGTTTAGAGGGTGGTGAAAGTGTGTGGTAATGGTGCATAGAAGAATAGAATGAGATACAGGAAAAAAAGTATACTCAATGATAATATCACTAGCCTTACCAAGGCTTATCATGAACACAATGCAATGAGTATTGGGTACCATACCAAGGCAATGCATGAAGGGGCTTATGCAGCCAGTGTTAATGCAATGCAAGTAATGTCATTGTTCATATCTAAACCACATGTCAAGTACATTTTCAATCATAAAGAAATCACTGGGGTTTATTACACTAAGAATGATTGCCGCTCTACAGACCCGCACAGTCAAACGAGCGTAAGAGACTTCACTACCCACTTATGGATAGCCAATCACCAACAAGGCCCTATGATAACAGACCCATTTCACGATCTGGTCAGAATCAGCCTAGCAATGCCTCCTTACACCAGGTAGGTAAGGCCACACCCTTACCCAACTAACTACACGACAGTAGGAGTCACGACCTAATAGTATAAGCCCCTCGTGCGCTCACAGTTTCCACTTGATCACAACGTTGGGGCAGTCCCTTGGTACCATGGAAGTTTAAAAATTTCACCCATACGCATCCTAAGAACCCGGTATGCTTTGGTAATATTTCTGGTGTTCACACATATAGCCATCCACGAATGTCCCTATGGAGGCAAGGCCATGATGAAGCAAGGGCGGTATCATCATGAAATGCAATGCTAATGCATGAGTCATACATACAGATCGTGACTAGCTTTAGGCACTCAATGTGTACAAAGGGAGAACTCCGTCCCTCTATAACCACCATACAATGCAATCAATTCACACAAATGATGCGTATGGGTACGACGTAAGTATGCTACATGTAGAATATATATTCCTCCTTCCTAAGGGGGGACAATGACAAGATATAAATATAGATAGGTACTCTAAGGAGAAAGAAGTTCTCTTAATGGGGGCCCAACAGTTTGAAATGACCCATAAGCTAGGGGAGTCCTAAGGTCTCAAAAAAGAAACGGGCTTAACAAGGTCCAAGGTGGGCCTTTAACCACCTATAAGGGCCCCTATGGGGCTACCTTAGGGCCACCAAGGAGGACATTCAACCTCAACTAGGTCCTAAAAGGTAGCCCACTACGCATACAAAATAAAGTCCAAGGCCCAAGCAATCCATGGCCTGGTGGGCCATACTTTAAGCTCAATACATAGGTAACTTGGTGGGCTCTTAAGCAAGGTTAGGGCCTAACCATAAAGGTCATGGGTTCACTCATTGTGGTGGGCCTAATGGGCAGCCAAATATCCCAATATATGGAAAATCCTTATATTTAACACAAGTAAGTTTGGCCTCACATCTGGGCCCAAGTATAGATTTGTTATTGGGGGCAAGCAAGGGCCCAACTACTTGAGTATTTGGCCCATAAGACCCGTCATAATGGCATGATAAATATAAGACCCAAGGGTCTAAC
The DNA here is from genome assembly GCA_037074715.1 of Magnolia kwangsiensis. Classification (NCBI taxonomy): domain Eukaryota; kingdom Viridiplantae; phylum Streptophyta; class Magnoliopsida; order Magnoliales; family Magnoliaceae; genus Magnolia; species Magnolia kwangsiensis. The sequence goes on along the minus strand of CM073575.1, from coordinate 123,421,418 downwards.
GGGCCTATCAAAAGTTCCAGCCTAACCAAGGCTGTAAGGCCCATCAGTTAACTAGAAGACTAGCCCAATAAGACTCCAGTTGAAATGAGCCTTTAATCATGTACTAATTAAGCCCAAAAGTAAAGCTAAAATGGTAAGATAATTGACTTAAATCCTCTTCAAATCTAGTGAGCCATATTATCCCAAAACAAACATTTATAGGCAACAATTATTGGGCACATTGCCTAATTCCAGCCCACCCATTTTCTGGGTCATTGGGGTTCAGCAATTCAATTAAATTATAATATATTTATTTTCTGATGGCCCACATACATCACTGTGGGTCCCACTAGATGAGAGGGAGAAGCATACAACTCAAATATCAAGTGGGTTGTGCCATTGGAGTGCAGGCCCAGCAGCAGCCCAAGATAGGGATGCCTCATGCATAGGCAGCCCTATGGGCCCAGGTATTTAACCAAGAATCTCATCCAAATGGGCCCTAATTGGAAACCACCGGAGGAAAAGTTGATCAAATCCATTAAGGACCCCACATGGATGGATGATAGGATATACAACACATCTAGGTGACCCACAAAGGAGGCTGGACGCCCCAGCCTGGGCATGCCTGCCTGGTGGGCCACTACAGGCTTTACCGGGGGCAGAACAAGGGCCCTATGGCTCTAAAATTTTGTAGGGTGTGTTTCGAATAGAAGAAAATGCGTATAATTTGGGAAGTTATCTTATTTAAACATAACAGAAAGAGTATTTAGAACAATGAAAAAATCATCATATTTCATTAATACTAAGTTCATTTACATCCACGTCACATCCCTTGATTCTAAAATAGATAATTTTGAAAAAGTAAAGCATTATAAGTGAAGCTTTATGTATCAAATCTGGAATTTGGCAGCCTTTCAGCAACTATTTTGATAATCTCCTAGGATTAGGAGGAATGTTGATTTGATCAACTTGGCTTCACTTTTGATTCCATCCTTTAGGCAGAGGAGAGGGTCTGAAGTGATGAGGAGTGAATTTGAATGCTTTCAGAAAATCTGGCAGCATTCCGTCCTCCATTCAAGACAAATCGCACTACCTTCAAACTGGTTGCGCGACCCCGCATGAGAGAGTAGTGGGTAACGCGTCCCCGCGTAACGGGGATTTGTGTTGAGCGTCCCCGCGCAACTGAATCTTATACTGCGCGTCCCTGCGCAAAGGTAAAGCGACTATGCGCAACAGAGATCTCACTCCTCACCTTTCGATACTCTACTCTTCTAAAAATCTTCGATCCCCCCAAATGAAGGGAGTGAGGGGGCATTTATAGGACCCTCACACATGCTAAACCTCGATCTTCGTGCTATGACTCACTCTCGCATCTGATCTGGACCGTTTATTTTAACCACCTGGTCTTGATCATGCATCCAGGTGACGTATGAGTTCGTTAGCCCCACACACGCAATGCAAAACCTTATTACACATTCACGTGCAATGCAAGATTGTCTGCGCTACCACGCACAAGAAGAAATTCATCAGTGCCTTGTTGCGCGCCTACGCGCAACAAGGAGTTGTTGCGCGGACACGCGCAACTAACATCTTACTTCCTTTTTCTTCTATTTATCATGATGATGATAATTTTTATGCCCCAACAGATGCCCCCTTGATCTGTTCTTTATTCTCATGAATCAAACAATCAGGATCAATCTTCACCAGTTTATATATTTTTTTTTTTCAGCCATTACCTTATAAGACCAAGCGCAACTTGAAGCCTGCACGGCCACGCGTAAAGAATTTTTCCTACGCGACCATGTGCAACTTATGCCCGAGTAGCGCACTCGCCTCCCTTTGCCCTATAAATACTCGTAACTGCCTCATTTATCCACTTCCATCTGCTGCAACGGATCTCTGGCGATTTTCTCCGAGTAAGTACTTACGTGACCACGTGCAACGTGCAAGGTGAAAATCCCTTGTGCATGCTCGCGTAACCTAGGCTTTATTTAAACAATTAACTCTGTTGCGCATACACGCGCAACGACCTTCTGTCTACGCATTGCTCACAACTAACACTTGTCTCTTTCCAGACTCGGCTTTGCTCATCCTGTACTGACTTTCCTAACTTCTTTCTTCTTCAGGTTCTGATCCTCTCTAGTCATGGCTCGTACTAAGAGAACCTTCATCGCTGTCGATCCTCCTACCGATCAGCCTTCTCATCAAGACCTCCCCAATGCTAATCCTTTTATTATGCCCCAAGCCACGGAATCTCCATCGTCTCCTGCTCAACCCTTATGCAAACGTTTCAAGACAACTGTCATGCGCCCTGCCTATATAAAGGAGCCATTGTTGCCAACATTGGATTTCTCCCCCCGCATCGAGGCTTTACCATCTCCTATTCAAAAGGCCATCACCATGGGAGACCTCGAAAGGCCGCCAACGCACGATTGAGATTGTGATTGGGATAAATGGCTAAAAATGATGGCGCATTACCATACGAGCAACCAAAGACCACCTGTCAGAGAAGATACTCCTCCTCCCTATAAAACGAAGAAAGTTCGCAGAAACAAAGCGAAGGAATTCCAGGAGAAAATTAAATAACATAATAGGAAGAAGCTCAACAATTCCTGGGAATTAGTCCGGTCAGTCCAAAACACCAAAGAATTTGACAACCCTTACAAACGAGGCATTGTCTCAATCCCCATCAAAATCCACCGTCATCATTCTATGTTAATCTGTGAGCCCAGGGACTTCCTAACCTCAGAGAGACTATCTTACTCAAAGTCTTGGTCATTCAAAGAATCGAAAATACTGGAAGGCATCCTGCGACCACCAAGACCAAGGCAGCAGATTGGCAGTGTGCATCCCATGATCTTTCTCATGCCTTCTTATGACCTCCATAGCTTGTACCCCACTTGCTTTTATAAAACGCTTCAACAGTGTTTCAGCTATCGTAGACTTATCTGGCTCCCAGAAGAGTTTAGAACGAGAAGCTCTCTAACTCCTCGAAATTACTATTCGGAGTGGGCTACTGCAGTCATGAAAAAACATGCGGACACTCTATTGAAGATCAATGTTTTCACTGCCATTGAAGCAACGTCGCAACATTTTTATAGGGAACCTTCTATTCTCTAAGCTTTCCTTAATTACTGGTGTCCTTCCGCCAACTCTTTTTATTTTCCCAAAGGTGAAACGAGCATCACTCTTTGGGACATTCTCAGAATCACCGGTTTACCGATAATAGGAAAAATCTTCGACGAATTTGTCCCTACTAATGAGAAATTTGCCTTCATATCTTCACCTAACCGTATACCTTTTATTTCAGAATCGACTACAGAACTTTTCAAGGAAATGTTTAAATTCCCGAACATTCACAAAATTCATCCCATGCAATGGTTGGCCCATTTCAGCCAAGGTTTCAAGTAATTCTCTTTCTTTCCTTAACTCCCTTTTCATGTTGTGGTTTGTTATATATATAATATTGATTTCACCTACTTAATTTTTAGATTTGAGTGAAATCATTCACGGGAACTTGAACGCCTTCGAAAAGGTATCAAAGGTCATATCGAATATTCAGTCTATAGCGAACTTGTGGCATTTTTGGATTATTGGCTAAGCATAGTAGTTCTTCCAAGTTCAAAGTCAGCAGATGCCATTCGCCCCTCCTTGTTTTTGATAGCAGGTGCCATGGCTGAGAGAGTTAGGTATTCTCTTGCACCTCCCGTCCTCTACTCGATCTACAGAGGCTTTGGAGAAATTGCTTCTCATGTGAAGAGCCCTTCTGTTGGTTCCACCTCGACCTTCATGCCATGGCATTATTTCTTTGGCTGGCTCGACGTTTATTTTTCGTGGACTTTCGACGTGCTAGAAAAAGCTTATGTTCATCCTTCGAAACTTCCCCTCTGCTTTTTTCAAAAGAGATCTATGGCGAAGAGATCTTACGATTGGGCAAAAGATGCTATTTTCTCGGACGACAAGATAAATTACTTTCATTTCGGCCTAACGTGTTATATTAAAGATTCAGAGAAGACAGGCACATCTCCGCTTACTGTAGCAGAAAGGGGATTCTTTGTATCTATCAAATCGTGCAGTCTCTCATCGAGGGAAGGGACAGAATTCTGGGAGAACCATATTATCCAAGCCGTTTCGTCTGTCAATTTGGTTTTGATCAAGTAGTGCTGGAAGACTGCGGGCTAGTTACCAGGAGATGCAAAGTTATGGCACTGGTCCATTTAACTAGGCAATGGTTTGGAAGCAACTGTTATGTCGAGCGGATTCTTCCTTCATTATTCCAGGTTGCGATCATACTCTCAGAGCATCATACAATCACATGAGGTGATGGGTACACCAATCCTACTTGGCCAGAAAAATCCAACTGGTGGATAAACCTATGTGGCTCCCTTCTCCCGAGCTTAAGGGTCATGTTATCGAATCAGAAGTCGATTTCATTCTGAAAACTAGCCATGCCCCCTCTACTGGTCATCATTGTGTCAACATATCTATAGACAAACCTATTCACAAGATAAAACCTGACAATACCCTGGAAGGTTGGGTAGCGTATGGCAAGACTCGCGAATTTGAACCAGTTTCTCTCCATCAAAGAGGAAGGGTTACAACAGACATTCCCCTTCATTCAGAGGATACTACTAATCCTCAAGATGAGCCGTCTCCACCTACTCATCTCTAGTAACAACCGACTGCTTCTCCGACATCTGGGATTGCTCAATCTCCACAGCAGCCAATTTCTTCCCCAGCTTCTAAGACCGTTCAACATCGACAGCAACAAACTTCTTCTCCCATTACCAGATCTCAAGCACATGCCCAAGCTTCCCCCAGGAAAGGACTACTGGTATTGTTTCTCCGGCGGTGACTACCGCAACTACTCAACCAGAGGGCCAGCAACCTCCTTCTAAAGGAAAACAAGTCATTTTTTAAGAATCGAGCAAAGAAGATCTGAGTAGTGAAGGCTCAACTTCCTCATCTAATGATACTGTCTCTGATGAAGATGACACGGAGGGGGAAAGCCAAGATAGTGATTATGAAGAGGGAGAAGTTAACATTAGTAGTGGAGACGAGATAGCTGTAGAAGATATTCCTGCGGCTGAGGGAGACATACTCCTCTCTTCTGAGGCTATCCCATCAAAAGTTTCGTCTATCGTAGGGGAAAGGGAAGAAGAACCCCTAGTCCACAGAGGATACATATATTCTCCTTGTAAGAAAATTTTACTATCGTCATTTGCTCCTTTTCTTTTCTCTCTTCTTCTCTTACATGTTTTACTTCAGGTCATCAAGCTTCCCCTCTGGATTTACCTCCTATCGCCCCAACAGCCTCGCCGAGATTTTCGATGCCTCCGAAGGTAGCAGCGCATAAGATTCCTTTTCCAACAAAACTAACTTTTTTGCCCACTCATAATATTGTCGTTTCAAGTACTGAACGCGAAATGGCTTCTCCGGCGGAACCGACTGATTTACCTACTCCCACCACCGTTGCTTCAAGTACTAAAAATAGGGCTCCATCTCTTGCAGAGATGGTGGAACCTACTCCTCTTGCCAGGGAGACACAACTGCCTACAGTTTTGGTACCGGTGAGAGGTGATTCCTTTTCTTTGTTCATACTTTTCATGTTACCTGTTCATAAAACTTTTATCATAACTTTATATTTCTTATTTCTTAACATGGGATTTACCTCAAAATAGTGCAGCAATTTTTGGCTTTATTGGTACTTCATTGAATGCACTATCGTTTAAGAAGGTTTTCGCACACAGATTAGCCCTAATCAAGAATTCTATACTGGCTGTTGTCGAAATCTTCAAAGACCCCGATCAATGGTCTGATTTAGCTATCGCTTTAACTATTCTGGATGGTAATTCTCAGGTGGCTAGAGTTGATGTTTCATCTATCTGTAATGCTCTCTTAAGATTTCAAGATTCAATAGCTGCCTTATCCTCAGCTAAAACTGTAATTATTCCTCCTGAAATCCTGGAGTACAGGAAATAGCTTGCGTATTCCAAGGAGAAAGTTTCTCAAATATCTTCCATTATCTCTTTCCATGATCAAGAACAATCATCTTTGCAAGAATAATTGAAGACCCTTGTTGACGAGAAGAAATCTATCGAGGATCATATTGCCCTTCTGAAGCAAGAAATTACTCAGTTAGAGCGACAGAGTTCAAAAATAAGTTTAAATATTGAAAGAGTCCAAGAAAAGATAGAGTGTAGCTGTCATTCTGTGAATTCTGAAAGATCCGAATTGGTGAAAAATGAAGAATTGATTGCTTCCTTAGAGGAAAAACTAGCCGATACCCCAGATCCTATTAGAATTATTTCAAATGCCAGACTGGAGCATGCTGCAGCTCAAGTTAATCTTCAAGATAATTTGCAACAGTACTTGGCAGCATTAGGCATTACAGGAGAGCTATAAAATGTATAATTTTGATGTATTTTGCTACTATTCATGCTTTCGCAATTGCAAGTTGTATTAATGACTTGTGATATTTCAAATGACATTTGATCGATGTATTATGGTGCAGTAAACTCTTTTTTTTTCTACTGCATTTTTTTACTGTATCTTCTTATATACATATACATGTGTTGTTAGTAAGGGCCTCCTAAATGATCTTCGTCTTAATTGGCGGTATTATATTTCAGTTCAGTTAGTCACACGCAGTTTAAGCTCTTGAGTAGTGGAGCATACCCAGTTTAAGCTCTTAAGTAGTGGAGCATACCCTGTTTAAGCTCTTGAGTAATGGAGCTGGGTCTCACGTGATGGCCTCCATAACTCTTAGAAGTTCACTGGACTTCTCACTGCCTAAGGAGTTCACAAACCGCGATCCATCAGAGGGGCCTAGTGAAGCTACCGAGGCGGTGAACTCGGTTGGTTTTACACACAGGGTTGGTCGCAGTAACTCTCTAGAGTTCACAGAGCTCGTAAGGCTACCTTTGGGGTATCAAACCTTAGGCCGTCAGTCCATCAATGAGTAGGTTTAATCCATTCCTCATGAGTTAGTACTGAAACTGAACCGTAGATCTCGAGGGGCTTATGCATGGTTTTTCTGTCTAAAGCTCGCACTGCGACCCTTATTTTCTTCATCTGCAAGGTCGGGCCCATTCACGAGAGGGCACTTTCCTCTATTCCCCGTGACGCTGCCGGAAAGCTGTACAGACGGCATTGGAGTTATGCATGACTAGTCATTGGAGACTTTTAGTCACTGGCTCCGTCAGCTGCTCGCATGGGTATGCATATGATGGCCTTCACGGGCTTTTTAAGGCCACTGGCTTTTCGCTGCTACCCGAATGGTGATCTTGATAGGTCTTATACATGGCTGGCCCTCTTAGAGCTTGATCCCTTTAGAGTTTGGTCTTTTTTAGAGCTCCTGGCTCTTTTAGAGCTTGATCCTTTTAAGGTTTGACCCTTCTTTAGGATTTTTCCCTTCTTTAGGATTTGGACCCTTTTAAGGATTTGGCTAGATTGCCTTAAAATGTCTTGATAGATAAAAATAGGTGCGATCATTGTCGTCGCGAGAATAATAGTCATCTCTGACTGAAATTGATACGTCATCACCTTTGTTAATATCTTCAAGAATATCCATCTGTGCTTGTTAGTAATGTATTAGCTTGGTGATGATTTCGATTTCGAGAGTCTTGCAGAGCTCACTTGATGATAACGAATTTTCTTTTCCTTGCAATACTCATGGAATATAGTCTTGATATACTCACAAATTTCTTCTTTTTTATTCATTTGATGATACATAGACATGATCTTGTCCATTCTTGCCCCCTTTTGATGCAGAATCATTATGCCGATAATATTGTGGATCAAAATCCATAGTGTCACTAGGGATGATATCTTTTGATGAAGCGAGCATTGACCAGTACACTGATACCTTGTCTATCTTGATTTACTACTCTGTATGCCCCATTGGAGTATACTTTCCTTATTATATATAGCTCATCCCATTTGGGCTCGAACTTGCCCCCTATTCTATGGGTGATCATTATCGGTCTTTTCAACATAAGCACCATGTCCCCCTTTTTGAAAGAACGGTATTTAACCCGTTTATCAAAAGGGGCTGACATTCTTGCCTGATATGATTGCAACCGCTGCTGTATGGCTAGGCATTTCTCGTCGAGTAAATCTAATTCTTTCAACCTTATCTTCGCATTCTCCTCCTCCGTTATGGATCGATGCACTGCCACTCTAAGCGATGCTACTTGTATTTCAATCGGGATGACTGCCTCAACGCCATAGACCAATGAGTACGGTGTTTCTCTTGTTGCTGTGCGATGAGTAGTTCTGTATGCCCATAATGCTTCTTGCAATTTGTCGTCCCAATTGCGTTTGTTTCCTGTCACTGTCTTTTTCAGTATTTTGACTATTATTTTATTAAACGCCTCCACTAGCCCGTTGGCCAGTGGGTAGTAAGGAGTTGAAAACGAATGTCGAATGCTGAATTTCTGACCTAACTTTTCCATGCCTCTATTTTTTAAGGGAGTGCCATTGTCCGTAACGATTTTCTTTAGAATACCATATCGATATATTATGGCATGGCGGATGAAATTAACTACATCTTTTTCCTTAACATTACACAAAGCAACTGCTTCAGTCCACTTGGAGAAATAATCGGTTGTCGCCAGAATATATTGCTTTCCTTTAGATGAAGGCAGGTTTATATGACTAATTATGTCAAGTCCCAAGCAGATAAGGGCCATGAGGTAACAGACTGGTGCAAGTCTTCCGGGGGAATATGTATAACATCTCCATGAATTTGGCATTCATGGCATTGCTTCGCATAATCTATTGCATCTTTGAACATGGTGGGCCAATAATAACCCATTCGATGTATTCTGTAGAATAATTTTCTACCCGCTTGATGTGCTCCGCATTCACCAAAGTGCACTTCCCATAATATTTGATCTGCTTCTTGTTTATCTAAACAACGTAGCAACATCCCATTATATAATTTTCTATACAACACTTCATTGCATATGATGAACCTGTTCGACCGCTACTTGATATGTTGTTTCTGCACTTGATCTTCTGGCAAGATATTGTACTTGAGGTAATCAACGAAAGGTTGACGCCAATCATCTGGTGTTATTTCTAAACATGATACAGGAAGCGTCTCGATGACTTCTTCGATGACCTCTGAAGACGGAAAAAATCTTCTTTCTTCTATAGTTACTTAGAGACGGCTCCGATTAAGGCAGGACAGAGCTGCTGCCAAACTAGCTAACCATCTGCTTTTATATTTTCAGACCGTGGGATGTGTTTGATTTCTACATGACTGAACTGTTCTAGCAGCTGTTGTGCTTTCCGGTAATAGGGTAAGAGTTCCTGCTTTCTCACCTCGAATTCTGTTATCAACTGATTTATAATCAATTTGAAATCCCTAAAGATATATAAAATCTTTAACCCCATCTGTTGAGCCATTTTCATCCCAATAATGAGGGCTCAGTATTTAACCTCATTGTTCGTGCACACAGTGCCTATCGTGAAGAAGTATGGTAACAAGTCACCTTGAGGAGTAATGAATATCACCCCTGCCCCCGCTCCTGATGCTCGTGCGGCACCGTCGAAATACATTTACCATGAGCTTTGCGACTCGGCCAGCATAACCTGCTCATCCAAAAAATCGTCAATGATAGTCTCGCATTCTGTAATGGGGTGTGCTGCGAGGAAATCCTCCACTGCTTGTCCCTTTATGGCTTTGGCTAGTTCATAAATAATAGTGTATTCTGAAAGCAACAACATCCATTTAGCCAGTCTTCCCGATAACATCGGCCTTGTCATTAAAAACTTAATCGGATCTGCTCTTGAGATCAAGGTTATATCATGGGAGAGACAATAATGTCTCAGCTTTTGGATTGTGAATACTAGCGCTAGACACTCTTTCTCAATTGGAGAATAATTGCATTCAGCCCCCATCAATGTTCGACTAAGGTAATAGAGAGCGGCCTCTTTTTCAGTTTCGTTTACTTGAGCCAACAAAGCACCTAAGGAATTCTTAGCTGCAGATATGTATAAAATAAGCGGCTTCCCTTTTATTGGAGCTGTGAGTACCGGTGGCCACTTCAACAATTCCTTTATAGAGTCAAATGCGTCCTGACAAGCTTGATCCCATACAAACTCTACATCTTTCTTCATCAAATGAGAGAACGATTGGCATCTTCCTGCCAGGTTTGAGATAAAACAACGAATATACGCCAATTTTCCTTACAAACTTTTCAATTCTTTTATCGTTGTCTGTGGCGGCATATTTTGAATGGCTTTGACTTTCTCAGGATCGATTTCGATACCCCTGTGCCGTATAACGAAACCAAGAAATTTACCTGAGGATACTCCCAAAGCGCATTTGGCTAGATTCATCTTCAACTGCTTCTTTCTTAATCGACGGAAAATCGATGCCAAATGTTCACGATGCTCCTGATGGTCCCCTGATCTGACCACCAAGTCGTCGACGTAGCACTCAACATGTTTGTGCATCATGTCTTGGAAGATATTCTGCATTGCTCTTTGATATGCCGCACCGGTATTTTTAAGACAGAACGACATGACTTTATAGCAATAGATTCCAAGCAGCGTTCTGAATGCCATCGCTTCTTCATCTTCAGGTGTCATTCTAATCTGGTTGTACCCTGCGCAGCCATCCATGAAAGACATAACAGCATACTGAGTCGTGCTATCAATTAGCAACTCTGTTATAGGGAGAGGAAAATCATCTTTTGGACAAGCCTCGTTCAAATTCCTGAAATCAATGCACACTCTGACTTGTCCGTTTTTCTTTTTTACGGGGACAATGTTCGATATCCACCTAGGATACTTGACTTATTTGATAAACCCTACTTTAATCAGCTTGCTGACTTCTTCTTCGATCAATGGAATTAAGTTCGGGTGAAATAGCCTTTGTGCCTGTTTAATCAGCCTTTTCTCCTTGGAAATATTTAATCGGTGCATTGCTACAGAAGGTTCCAAACCTGACATCTCTGCATACGTCCAGGCGAAGACATCTTTATTTTCTTTGAACAGTTGACAATATTTCTCAGATTCTTATTCAGAGAGACCGCCACTAACAAATGTATTGCAGGGTTCATCTTTTGTACCCAAGTTTATTTCTCGCAAGCTGTCTATCATTGGCTGCCCCCCGTCTTCCATCTGCCTCAGAGCTGCTTCAGGATACCTGACTGTCTCAGAATCTTCTTCCGATGCTTGCGCGGCCGCAATCATATTTACCGACGATTCTGCCCCCAATCCTTAGAATTTTCTTCACTTTTCCTGATTAACCCCAAGAGGGATCTGAATTCCCCTCCCATGATTTAGTCTCTTGGGTTCTTCACAGTCAAAACTCATGCTTCTCATGATTTTCTTGCTTACCGAGCTGTATCTTTCTAGATTTTTTGGAGTCAACTTACCGTAGTGTACGTTATTTTTGACTTCCTCTTTTACCCTTGTTTCTACTATGGTGTAAAATTTTATCGACTCGGGGTATCTTGCGCTAGCCTTGACTTGAAACCTTCCCGGGGCTACTGAGAACGGCTTACACCTTTCAATGCTAGGCAGCGGCATTGTATAATTAGACTGCAAGATTTTTAGTTGCTCTGGTGACAATAAAGTTAGTGGCGGCTATCCTGGTTACCTCAAACGCTTCGGTACAAAATAGAATTTCTTCTTTGTGTCTGCAGTCTTAGAGGATTTAGCCCTTTCTCCCTTGACATCATTTGTTTGAATTTCTTTCAACACTCTATTCTCTTCATTATTTTTCGCTTCTTCGGCGAACCCTTTATAGTAACTAGCGTGCTCAAAGAAAGACTCTGCTTCCATATATGGCCTCGCATCAGCGATTACTTTATACTGTCTCCCGTCCTTACAGTATTTGAAGCATTGATGCAAAGTGGAGGGTACAATGTTGTATTGATGTATCTATGGCCTTCTCAGGAGAAGGTTGTACGTTGTCACGGCGTTTATAATAAGGCATACGACATTGGTAGTTAGTTCTCCTATTTCTAGTATCACTATAATCTTTTCCAGTGCCCGTTGCTCGTCTTGATTAAAGCCTTGTATCATCATTCCACTAGGGCATAGATCAGAGCGGCGATAGCCCAGCTTACATATCATCAAGAGTGGTAAGAGATTCACTGTAGATCCATTATCTATCATAATCCGTTTAACCTTCTTCCCACTGATATGGCCTTCTATCATTAGTGGCCTATTATGCTCCGTCTCGTAAATCAAATCCTCATCGGAGAATGAGATGACTGGCAGGCTATTTGCTTGTTCGTCGTGCTCTTCGTGTCTCATTTCTGTCAGCAAAGTTTTTCTAACATCATGGTCAGATAGTGCTTGGGCCAAACTCTGTCAAAATTCTTCCGACAACTTGAGCGCATCATAGATGCTTAACTGCGCCGGAATACCCTTCAAATGATTGACTACATCGTAAGTCACTCTCGCTGTTTCACCCCTCTCTTCATTTCTATCACCAATGATCTGTCTTTCAGCAGTTTCTTTTCTTATGACCTCTGCCTTCTGCTTCACAGGGCTTGTCGTCTTCTTTCGCGATCGGAACATAATTACTGCTACCTTCTTTATCACCTTTCGATCTTCTTCTTCTCTTACCTTTTGGGCCCCTTCCCGGGTGGTGAGCATGTTTACTGTGGTCCCCGTGCTCTTTTCTTTTCCCTCGTCGATCACTATCTCACCCTTGTCTATCAGTCATTGTATTATACATTTTAATGTGTATCAATTCTCCGTCAGATGTCCCACCAAGCATTGGTAACAGCAAAAATCTCCTTCTCTGGTCTTTATCTCATCTTTGGGACGCTTGGGTTCTAGTAATTCTATCATGCCGGCTTTTAGCAGCTGCTCCATCATAGGAACGACATCTTCTTTATCGAAATCGAACCCTTCATGTGAATTAAGCATTTGAGGTCTTTTTCCATTAGTTCTACTCCTTGACTGGCTCCATCCTTCTCTCCATTCCGGCCTCCTATCCCTTGAGTCCCTTACATTTTTACTCTTACTATCATGATCAATAGTATTCACATTCAACCCGTCGGGCGCTTTTCTGGCTGTCTCGTGGTGAAATGCTGGCATTTTACGAGTCATTAATTCCAAGGCATGGGCTTTAGTAACTAGATCACGGAACGTTCTGATATCAGCACTGGTTAGTCCGAACGCAATTCCTGTTTTCATAGAATTTAGACACATTTTGACCCGTTCCTTTTCCTCCAGCAGCTGTCTACATGAGGCTCCCAATATTTTTCATCTGTCTATGAACTTCGCTACTGGTTCTCCTTCTCTCTGCCATATGGAGGCCAATTCTGTAATACTAACATCACGTTCTGAAGAGAAGAAGTTCAACATAAAGGCGTCCTGCATTTGTTCCCAAGTTCTTATCGACCCCGGTGCCAGGCTGGAATACCACCGAAATGCTTCGTGCGTTAACGATGATCCGAACAACCGCAAGCAATACTGCAAAATCGTAAAGAAATTTTCCATGCTGGTAATGAAGTGCATCAGATGTTCTTCCAACGATCCTTCTCCATTAAACTTCTGAAAATCTGGATGTTTAAAGTTGGCCAGGAACGGAACATCCTCTACCTCCCTTGGGTATGGTGTTCGGTATCAGAAGTGGCCAGTACTTTCACGTTCTCTCTCTACTCTCACTGCTTCTTCGACGACTTGTCTTATATCATCTTGTGTTATGGTTCTCATGGCTGGAATAAACCCTCGCGATCCTACCCCTAGCAGATGAGAGCCTTCAGGCCGATTTTCTTGTCCATTCATCGTGCCCATCATTGGTGGGGGCACCATCTGAGCTACGTTATGTGCAAGGGCTGTCAGGGCCTCCCTAAGGTGTCCGCATTCTTTCATCAGTGCTCTTTAAGCTTCTGCCATCTCGTTGATACGATCTTCCGTGGTTGGCATATTATTTTGAAGTGATGAGGGTCTGAAGTGATGAGGAATGATTTGAATGCTTTTAGAAAATCCAATAGCATTCCGTCCTCCATTCAAGACAAATCGCACAACCTGTAAACTGGTTGCACGACCTCGCGTGAGAGAGCAGTGGGTAACGCGTCCCCGTGTAACAGAAATGTTACTATGCACAACGGGGATTTGTGTTGCGCATCCCTGCACAACTGAATCTTGTATTGCGTGTCCCTGCGCAAAGGCAAAGCGACTATGCGCAATGAAGATCTCACTCCTCACCTTTCGATGCTCTACTCTTCCAAAAATCTTCTATCCCTCCAAATGAAGGGAGTGTGGGGGTATTTATAGGACCCCCACATGTGTCAAACCTCGATCTTCATGTCATGACTCACTCTCGCATCTGATCTGGACCGTTCATTTTAACCACCTAGTCTTGATCGTGCATCCAGGTGACGTAGGAGTTTGTTAGCCCCACATGCGTAATGAAAAACCTTATTGCGCATTCACGTGCAATGCAAGATTATCTGTGCTACCACGCACAAGAAGAAATTCATCAGTGCCTTATTGCGCGCCTACGCGCTACAAGGAGTTGTTGCGTGGACACGCGCAACTAACATCTTACTTCCTTTTTCTTCTCTTTATCATGATGATGATAATTTTTATGCCCCAACAAGGTGATACTTCCATGGATGGACCACACCCCCACCAAATTTCTGAATTTTTGGACATCTAAAAATATTTTAATTAATTTAAAAAAATAGTCAGTCTAGAAAATTGGACAAACCCGAATGCCCCAAAGTGGTGGGCCGGTCCAGCCCTTGTCACGATGTGCACAGGGGTCCGTTGGCCCCAACAATTTGTAGGTGGGTCCTACCATGGGTGGACTACTCTTCCATAAAATTTTAGGATTTTTAGACAACTAAAAATATTTAAATTCATTTAGAGAAATCAATCTATCCTGAAATTCTGCCTGATTTGGACACCACATTAAAGTGGGCCGGTCCAGCCACCACCATGGTGTGTACAAGTGTCCATTGGCCCCAAAATTTTATAAGTGGATCCTACCATAGGTGGACCTCCTCTTTAAAAAATTTTAAAATTTTTAAGGGAGTACAAGTATTTTATTTAATTCATAAAAACTATAGATAGCAATGTCTAGAAATAATTCCTACTGAAACAATGCTGCTGCCCCTGACTAGTGCACCCCATTAGAGTGGGACCAAGTCTACCAAAATTTGGAAAAATATAGGGCCAACATCCCTATATAAGTATACAACAATGTGGGGTCCACAAAGGTGGCCCACCATTTTAGAAACAAGCTGATATTTATGTTTTTACAACATGTAGAGAGGCTGGACAATTTAGAAAATCTAGACTGACCAACCTTCTTAACACACTTTTTTAAGTGGTCAATCATGGGCAGATGGAGGTGGGATTCAACACACATCAAGGTGGGGTCCACACCTCCAAGAATTATCTATCAATAGGGATTAAACATCCCTCTTATTAGTCCATAATCCTAACCTAAAAACCATACGGCAATTGTCCAAAAAAATTTTGGATAGCAACATATATATGAAATGAACTGAACATGGAAACAAAAATAAGGGGAATCACCCCATGAAATGAATGTAGTAGTCCACCTCAGTGGGCTCCACAAACATCCAGACCAATTTTCCTTCATAAAACCCATTGTATGCATCCGATATGGAGTAATTAGGGTGTCAACGTCCAAGGAATGGACAACCATGGGCATCCACCTTGCTTGGACAATCTGGATATTCCAGAACCCCCAAGTGGGCCACATGCTTCAGAAATAAAAGATAGAATAAGGAAAAAATGAAGGTCCGGCCACAAGAGAGGATTTTCGCTGCTATTGAGGTCTTCCCTTCATCACAACACATTCATGTCATCCATTAGATCATATATAATTTAGATCTAACACATGCATAGAGTTAAGAATCAATCAAATGGTGGGGATGCCTTTCCCATCAAAATCTATGGTCTAGATGACCCCTAAAAGACATGCATCAAAGAAAAATTGCCATGATGAGGTCCATGGAGAATGGCCCTATCCATGGAACTTGCATACAAAGGAATGGGCGATTGTCCTCAATCATAGAAATATGGGGGACCTCCATCATCACTTAATGGGCCCCACAAGATCCTAAGGATGATATGAAGGAGAATCTATCATAAGAAAATTAAAAAATCTTACGCTAAGTGCATCCACCTTAATGGATCTTCAAGATTCTCCTATCTCCAAGCTCCTTAAGCTCTAAGGGTTATAGATCTATGATTGAGATTACTTTTCAAAGGTTAGATTGGGAGGTTTTTGAGAGAAAATGGGTTGGAGTTGCTGGAATATAGGGGACGTCCAAGAGCTTCTCTTGGGTTGTTAGAGGAGAGAAAATGAAGGATATGAGAAGAAGATGGAGTGTTGAAGAGAACTCATCATTGCAATGTAAGGAAATCATTGGTTTTTTAAAAGAAAGCTCATGATGACCTTTTTGGGAAGAAAATTCATGATGGCTTGTAAGAGAGTTGACTAGATGGCTATAAGTAAAGATAACTCTCATAGGAAATGATGGAACTAGGGTGGGTCTACCTAGGAAAATGTGTACAAGCACCAAGTGGGTCTCACATCGTGATCAATGGCCCAAATAATGTGCGGACTACAACTTTTAATGTACATGTCAGATTTATGCACGAGACGTGACGTTGGAACTGCGGTGATGATGTTGTCGCAATGGCATCGGTCTTGGGTCAATCTGGGTCCGTCTACGTGACTGAACTTAAGGATGACCACAAACACTACCCAAGGGTTGCGGGTCACTGCAATTTGACCAGTAGGACCGCAGAACTAAAATGAACGAGATGCATACTCACACATGCATACACACATGAGAATTTGGGTCGGGTCTCAAACTATGTTCACTGAGTTGTTCTCATTTACATTCAGACTATGGTTTGCAATATGAGTACCGTCACAACTCGAAAATGACCACTGGATGTTAGGTGCATTGTCCCCTACGTCGTCACTCGATAACATGAGTGTATTATCATTTAAATCAACAGACATTGTCGGTAAAATATCAGGATCCCTAGACCTTCTCAAACGCACAATATCCTACGTGTTTCCTGTTAAAGCACGTAATCCAGAAGCTTGGTCATTTCTAAATATGTACGTTAGTTCATCATACCTTTACACTGCTTTCCCACGAATATGTTATGCATAAGGATGTGACTATTGACATATAAACGAAGTAAAATCAATATTAGTAAAAAAAAACATAATATAATATGTACAATTAGTAAAGAAAATATTTTGTTGAAGTTACAAAAGAGTTAAGTTGATATTAATCTCACCCTTATGTAATCCTCCCAAACATCGTCCGAAGTGACCACTAACTTCGTGTCATCATCTCAACCAAATCCACTGGCGTTTAGGGTGTCCTGAACCTTGAAGTACAACCTCTTCAACGTGCAGAGGCGATTCCTAACATGTTTTTCCTGAACTGATATCCCTAATGCAAACCTCACAGTCTCCACGATCATTTTGTATGTATCCTTCTTAAATCCATTAACACTCTTACAGCTATTTGCAACAATATCCATCAATGTACAATAAGGCAGTCATACATTTCATCGGTCCAACACATTACACCACTAGAGGATCCATTTTTAGTAGGGGATTTTACTTTATATTTCCTAGGTATCCTTCGTGGTGTAACACACGGGTCTTGATCGGTTTGTTTCATTGGGGTTGATTAGTTGTTTCTCTTATTCGGTGACATTTCCCCGTCACTAATTTCAATTATCTACAAATAGTGAAATGAACATATTTAATAAACAATACAACCTTGCATGCAAGTCATACATGATATTAAACTTGATCAAAGATACATACACCCCAAACATGATATTAAAGTTGAAGGAACATGAATTATCTTTTTCCAAGCATTCAAAATGATGGTAATCTAAAAACACATGCCTTGCAAGGATATGGAGTACAATCCCCAAAAACTATTACCTACTTCAAAATGATAGTTAATAATGTGGATATTCAAATACTACGACTCACAGGATGAGATTTATTCTACTTTCTCGAAGCAATATGTCTCGATATGTCGCTCATTCGTCCTTCTCACGTTGTGTGACATTAATCTCATATAGTGATAGATCTATGCTCTCCATTACATCCATTGATACAACTTCATTTTTAACCAAACCATCTCCTCCAGATAAACGAATAAAGTTGTGTAACACGTAACATGCGATCACTATCTTCACTTGTGTTAGAAGGTTGCATGGTGGTACTGATTTGAAGATTGAAAAGTGAGCTTTCAATACTCTAAAAATTCTCTTTATAGCGTTTCGTAATTGAGCATGCCAGTAGTTGAAAAGTTCTTTTTTGTTGGAAGGATTGCAGCCCATGCGGTATTCCTTGAGCTGGTACTGTACACCGCGATAAAGAGCCATAAATCTAGGAGAATGAGCGTAACCAATGTTAACTACATAGTACTTACCTACAATTAATTATAAGTAAATCTTATTTCAAGAGAAATCATATTATCAAGATGTTCAATCATATAGATTTATACGAAGTACCCTCGGGGATAGTAAAGCGATCAGTGGAATGTGTCAATACACTTTATAAGACACGTGCGTCAGAGGAAGATCCCTCCCATCCGGCAAGCACATATAAGAACTTCATATCAAATGTACATGTGCCCATAGCATTCTTAGAGAGGATCCATTTTCCATTATGGTAGGTTGCACTTTCTAATGCAGGCACATAGGCGGGTATGTGGATCCCATCAATTGCATTAATGCAGTCCTAATTTTAACATGATTTATCAGGAAAAATATATGTAATAATCTTATGACAAGACTGGATGTTGCATGATGTGCTTACAATTGAGCATACCTAAAAGTACGAGCTCCAAATGAGATTGGCTAGGATCTCGATTGGTGTTTCTGCACTTAGGAGTTTCACAAACTCTGAATATAGCTAGGTAATAACATCCACAGCTTTACTAAAATATCGGCTTACAATTTCTCCAGACCTTATAAATCGATGCCCAATGACACAGTTTCTAACATTATGCCCCACTGTATGAAGGAACATGACAAGTTGTTCCTACATACATATATGTTTCCCATCTAGAAGGAGATTTTTATCCCTGATATACGAGCATAGGTTGAAGAAGGTGGCCTTGTTCATTTTGAGTTATGTTATGCACTCATTGTCACCCGCTCTAATTATCCCATTTATTACCTTCCTTCTTTCAATGTCTCCAAATCTTGAGGGTGATTTAAATAAATGATTACTACAATACTCCCCAACTGCAATAGTTGTAGTTGTCATAGCAAGTGTAGCTGCAAAAGCAATCATTTCCTCTTCCATCCATCCTTGTCCCTCCATGTACCTCCATGTACCGATTTTTTGCTTATACAACACAAGGAATGAAACTGAGTCAACATCCACCATACCAATATTATGCACCAGTTCCATAAATATGGATGTAACATTTCAATTGTTCTTCCAAATATATCTACTTAGTCAAATTTTGTTTCAATTTACAAATCCCATTTGTAACACTATTTGGTTGTCAAATATTTCATTTTGAAACAGGAAGTCCCATAGAGTAGATCAATTTAAGAGATAGGAAGTTGTGTTTTTTGCTAATTATACCACTCAATTGTAATTTTCATAATGACTAAGTCACCCATCTACCAGTCACACCTACTATGTTATTCGTAAAATCAAATGCCTCCAGAAATTGAATCTGGAGACTTGCATATGGGACTGAAATATATAATTGTGATTACAAATTATATGTAAAATGGGTCCATTTTAATCATAAACATGTTATTAAATATTGATAAATATCTGATCTGAAAATGACCATAGTACCAAAAGCAACAACAAATGATAATAAAGAAACTGAGAGAATGGTGAAACCATCTATCATATTCTCCACCAAAACAGACACCGAGTAAAAAATAAGATGATGTATGTTGATGGTCCTTCCAATTATACCATCAGTTTTATGAAGAGCCTAAAAACACTCATCTCCTGAATTGATTCACCACATTATGATTCGATTTATTCACACAAACATACAACAGGTAGGACCTAGTTAGAATTGAACCCCTGCGGAATTTCCAATCAGAGCTTCAAGCCAACTGGAGGACAAAAATGGCACTGGCCTCTTAGCATAATCGATTCCTTCTCTACCCATGTTCAGCAGATAGGACCCGCTCTGTGTACTGCATGGTCTTAAATAGAAAACTACAAATAGAAGGATTTCACCAACACCAAGCACCTATCAACATGTATATGCTCGTTGGCCAGTATACAGCTGGTGGAGCCCACCTGTTGAATGAAGTAGATCTGGCACCCACATGCGGCACGAATGGGGAGAGTAGGATTGGATTTCAAACACACAAGGGTGTCCCATGGGGTTTTTAACATGACAACAAAATGCAAGGATTTTACATTGAACATCAAAGAGAAGGGCCACACGTCTCAGTGAACATCAGTGTCATCAATTGGGTTTCAAATGCCCGACCACATCACAATAAGCTTAAGAATAGCTGTCCTTTTTTCAATAAGAACCCCAGATGAAGCAATATACATGGTGTTTAGACATACAAAGGAAGATGATTCCACACTTGTGGAGGAGAATGCATAAGAGATGTGGAAGATGTCACGATCTCCCGGCGGACCAATCCGTTGCAGGAAGGAAGAAATGCATACAAAATCAGGTAATAGATTACCAATGCATGCAATACAGGGTTTTACAGTAATCCAAGGCCTGAATATTTGGAGACATGCAAGGCCTAAAAAATGCAGTAACATGCAAGGCTTGAAAATTGCAATAACATGCACCACAGAAATTTTGTAATAACTCTGAAAACTCGAAAAGCATCAATGAAGAAGATGGTTCGAATCCTCGAAGGAGCGAAACATCCCTTGGAAGCTACTTATTTTTGATTAATTGGATGTGCTACGAAAACGTCCGATGACCACCGGCCAGACCTTCTCCGAAGTCGTAGACTGTGAGCCATGGAAATAGAGAAGAAACACGACGTGAAGGAAGGGTTTTCGATAACCAGTCATCTATGAGAAGAAGTATAAGAGAGCAATTGAAGATACCGATCGTCGTCGTCTTACCTTGTTAGAGTGCAAATTCTAGAAAACCCAGTTTGGTTCCTCCATATTGAGGACGACTGGGAACCCATGATGTTTTAAAAGGGTCTCTATTGCACATGGACGTGATACAATGCTCCTGCGGACCATGACTTCAACCGACTGACGGGTCTGCTACAAATAGAAATCATCTCGATTACCTGTAGTGACTTAACGGATTGGGCGGATACTTTACTTCCAAAGAGCGCCATTTTTAGACGCATGTATTTACGGCAAAAACCAAACGCTCGTCAGAAGTCATGATGACTTCTTTACATCCCAAAGCCGGTATTTTGGAAAACCAAACAGGCCCTAAATGGTAAAGGATGAAAGAAATTGCTTCATGATTATTTTGGCTAGAGTACTTATAAACTAACTCACAAGACTAATGTCATAAGCTATAGTGTTGTTTGACAAATAAATTAGATTACCCACTAGTTGTCATTAGTCCTCGGGGTCTAGGGACAATGATCAACTTTGATGAGACTTTTAAGTAGTTTGGAGTCAAACATACTGATATCATGTAAATGTTAAACTAGATGGTGGAATTGCAAAGGATTGTGCTATGCATCGAGTTTGGAATGATAAAAAAAATTGAATAAATGACGTACCTAATTGGGACACTATTGTTGTAGGCTTGATGCCGCAGTCTTCCTATAACACCATGAAAATTGGGGGTCGAGCATAAACTCCATCCCGAGTTTTAGAACATCACTTATGTAACATTTTCAATGATGGATGAATGTCGGCTGTATTAGTGCATAAAACATGAAGTGGATTAAGCCAAAACAGTAAAACATAATCTAGGGACAGTTGTAATATGCTAGCGGAAGACTGAAATGAATATATAAACTAGTATAAGTCCCCAAAATATGTCTACAATGCCAGGTCAATAATTACAAGTGTTGTGTCAAAACTACAAAATGTCAAAAAAATGTAATAGTCCTCTACATGCATAATCCCTGAAGCCCCGTCGATCCGGACTCGACTCATGCGAATTCGCCCGAAAACTATATGAAGAGAATGCCTCCTCGTCATCCTCACAGTCCGGCTCCGCTTCGCAAGCATCGTCATCATCTGAAACTAAAACAGGAACTAGTTGGTGTTGCAAACACCGTCCCGTAACGTGGGAGTGAGTGATCAACTCAGTGGAACTATACAGCAAAGGTTAACGTGTTATCAAATCAATCAAGAAGTAATGATAAAGCAGTACAATCAACATTCCTAGATACTCTTATTAATGCAAGGATGAGATGTTTTCATGAATGCATGCCCTCGCCTACACTCCCTCGTGTGACACCATCTTACGTTTGCGTCATGCTTTCTTCTCTCTATACACTTCGTCATTGGCACATGCAGTGCGATGATATGAACATGATTACCGAGTTCTTATTAGTCCTTTTCATACAGCAGGATTGGGAAGCTAAGGTACCTCCCTTATATCATTACCCAAACGATGATCCATTCTCGAGTCGTCAGTCCGAAACAATCTCATACGATAGTATAGTTCTAGATTGCTGTAAAGGGCTAGTCACCAATCAATACAGGTCTAGTTATATCCTATAGACTACAAAAAGACTCATCACCCCAATGCAGTTTCAGGATATTCTCGAGGTCACTACAAAGGGCTCGTCACCAATCAGAGTAGGCCGACAGCTTGAATATAATGTCCCATACCACCATAATCATCTCATGAGTCTTAGTGGATCGAGGTACCAAGGTTAGAGGGGCTTTCTAATGGTGAGTTTGGTACCTTAGGTTTAATCAGTAGCGTCCAAACATGGTGAACATACATCGGTTAATCGGGTTAGTTGATAAGCTCAACTAGGCCAAGCGCACGTCGAAATGATCGACATGGAATGCATAAGTACTTCGTGTGGCCTAACCACTGTCGAACATCTCAAGTATGACTCGGGTTCGTCAAACACATTCTGCGTGGTGAAAACAACCTCAACCACCAGTTTAAAGACTGTTACCGATTACCTGAACTATACAATATCCCCAATCACATTCAATTATGACATGTTATCCGATGATATAGTTAAAGCAGTAAATGGATCATATTTCAAATTATACAATCAAAGGTCCGACATTGTCCGCTTTAGGGCTGTCAGGGCTGTTGCACAGAATCGTTACACCACTCCCCCATCACCCTTCACGGTATTGTTTCTGCATGTTATGGAAAATAACCTAAACATGAATCCACACATATGCAATATAAAATACATGGAGGAAATCATACACATCATTGATGTAGTTGAGAATCATATCTCAACCCACATAGAGGTACATCTTACTAACTACTAACTCATTCAGACACTTTTACATATACTTAGTCTACACATTACATCATACATATTATCATTAGCATACATATTAGGAAAAATCCTTTCGTCAAAGGGTTATCACCTATACAACAATCATATATCCATGACAGTTATCCATGACGAGCACGAAAGTGAATTCTATACTCATTCAGTCATTTTCACAAACACTTAGACTACACAATATAACATACGCAACGTATGTTGATAAAACATGTATTAGGCTAATCTGTTCACCCAGAAGTTGATACACATGCATCTAGCATACATAGACAGCAATTAATCATGGCAAGCACAAATTTGAATTTCATACGTATATGGCATTTTCTACAAATACGAGGAATACAATATATTCAACATAGTTAACGTATAACTGAAAAATGAAACGGACAACACTTTATACATGTGAAATAGCATTCACGTCAGTAATATATCATTAACCAACATTGAAAGTTTTGAAAACCATAACCTAAACGTATATAGTCGGCACCTTACGTCGATAGACAAGTAGTGGACTCAGTTTGTATACCGATTCTTCGTCTACGGCTCAACGGCAACCTATATCATGAAATAGGTTAGCTACTTCATCACTTATGCTATTTGAAACTCTAGAATAGGTTAGGGTTAGGTTTTCTTACCTAAGAAAGGGATCGGTATTGCCGAAAAAGTGACACAGTAGTCGTAATTAGGCACGTAGATCAGTGGGATTGAATCCCAGGAAGAAACCCCAAGTCTCTCTCTCTTTCTCTCTCTTTTCTCTCTCTTGGATTGACTAGGGTTTAGAATTCGTATGGGATTTGAGAATGAGGGTTTAAGGCCTTTTTATAAGCCCAACAGCGATGAAAATAGCCCTAAGGCCAAGGTATACTTAGGTTATAACCAAATCAAGTCTGTTCCGATCCAACAGAGCATTTCTGGAGGTCTTATGACTAAATGTGGTCGGACTTAAGCTCTCTAATATCGGATCTAGGTTAAGATAAGTTTTCAGTCCGGTCAGGTTTACAGATCGACCGCGACGAACCAATTTCAGTTCAACGGTCACAAAAACTCGATCAGGGCCACAAGTACTTTGACATGTATGGCCACCTTCCCTGATTTGAGGATGAATTAAAGTTAAAAACAAATGGTCAGAATGCTTATAAATAACGCGCAAGTGACACGACTCAAATTACTTAAAATCATATTTGGCCTTGACTCTGGACTCTAGGAAATGGTCTCAGGACATCGTTTAGGCTTGATTTTTGAGGTGATAATCAAGTCCAACTAGGCGGTCATAATTGTCTAAGTTCATCACTATCAGACTTTTGACGTGCGGTCCAGGTCCGATACGAAGTTTCCGAATGCTCCTGAGAGCAATTGGGTTTAGAGATTGATCCTAAGTTTCAGAGTAATGTAGCGTTAACAATTCTATAGGTTTTAGGTCTTGCAGATCGTATTTAAAGTGATTGGTGCTAATTTCTCAGGTAATCTGGTGTAGCACTAGTTAATTTTTATTTCATTTATAAAGGAATTAGCCCTTAGTGATTTCTGCTTGAGGTGAGATTTGAGTGCTCAAATGGAAGGGAAAGAAGAGGGAATTCAGCAAGGGAGGTGGGTTTTGAGAGGGGTAGAAAGGGGATGCACGAAAATGGAAGAAGAAGGAGTTTGGAGAGGGGTTTTGCGGAGATTGGAGAAGTATTTTCGAAAAAGGGGAGCTTAGGAGGGTGATTTGTGAGACTTTGAAGGAAATAGGTTGAAAAATGATTTCTTTGGCTTTGGAATTGAGTTATGAGAAGTTACCAAGGTGTTATGGTTGACCCATTGCCTAAGGACGTCTAACTCTAGGTTGACAAAAATTCAGGGTGTTACACTTCCAGTCCTTACACCCTTTGAAGAAGCACCGGGATGAGAATAGAAGCTTTAGTCATGTGTAGGTTTGGGGACCCAACCCTACTTATATAGATTAGAGGGTTGAAGAGTTTGAAACTCATCAAAACTCTTCACACCTCAAGCTCCACATGAATTTGTAGTGCACCATGCCTCATATGATTTTATATGAAACATAACTTTGTAGGGTCCAGTGGTATGCCTGATCACATTATCCAACCCTTAGGAGAATCTAGATCGTTGATCGATAAAGCCCACCTTATAAAATTCTTATGATGTAATGTCAATAGTGTATTCAGAAAAAAATTCCTGTGTAGGAGCGGCAACTTTAATTTTCTTGATTTCAAATGATGAGGTAAAAAAGTCCTTGGCAATCTAAATATCATCTGAGTCGTATCTTGTAATGATAATGCCAATCATATAGACTATCAAAATTGTTGGGGATTTTAAACCTGCGGAATCACACAGATCTAGATCTAGAATAGCAATCCAATGGCACCAAGCACACAAGAGAACACAGAGAACACCCAGATTTAACGTGGAAAACCCTTGCGGGAAAAAATCACGGCACAAAGCGACAAATCTCCACTATGAAAGCATCAATTACAAAGAGAGAGGACTTACCCGATTCGAACAACCTCGAATCTCACCCTTGCTACACCCTTTGATAACCCTAGAACTCTTTAGAAAACTTTCTCATGCCTAGAAAAACCCTAGGAACACAAATTTATAGTTTAGGCAACTTTCCTTCTGCATCCCAGTTGCGAAAGGACTCAAATCCACAGTTTTGTGCAAATTCGTGAAACAAACTACGTAACCTACGACTGGTCCTAGCTATCCTACGATCGGTCCTAGCCCTCCTACGACCAGTCCTAGACCCCTAAGACTGGTCCTGGAAATTCCAGGACAGGTCCTAGAGTGGGAAAAAAAAAAGCACAACTCGCTGGACTTCGAGTCGTGCCAGGACTTGAACCTACTACCGGTCGAGCACCTCCAACGATCGGTCGTGGCTCCCTCACGACCGGTCGAGCAACATAAAAACTTGAAGATTGAAGGCTTCTCCTCAACAATCTCCACCAAGTCTTCATTCTTCAACCGTGTAGCTACGTGACCTCTTCTCTTATTTCTGCATCTCATCATAGCTCTTTGTGCACACTCCGTCTTTCTTTTCCGCCATCGCTAAGCCCAGAGAAGTTACACAGAACTTGAATTTCTCTACAGGAACGATCTAGGAGAGCATGTCCGTCGGATCAGAATCCACGTGCCCAACCATCCTTGCTCCTGTCTTCTCAAAAGAAAAAACGTAGTCTTCTTACCATCTCACCACTACCTAATATTGCTTTCCGGGGTACTTACTCACAACACTGATAGCCTGTGAAATAATCGGTCTAAACCAGACCATGGCATACACTACCCAGGGCATTCGAATAAGGCTCATAAGATATCCTACTTTTCCTCATCTGTTTTGGGATAAATCCTGAGGAAAACTTGAGGAGAGGAACGTAGGGAACGCTCTCCAGCTTACATGGCCCATCACATCCTGGATCAATACCTACACATAAGGTATTCCTCCTATGATTACCAAAGCCTACTCCTCCTTCAGTCTTGACACCAAGAACCATCTTTGCGGACCCCCCGATCCTTCATCCTGGATGTCTCGAGTCTTCAGTACATTGATTTCAGACATGTTATAATTGGCGATCCACATGTCATCAACATACAATACCTGACCCACCATGAAGGAATCAAACCACTGCCTAGGCGACAGGCTGAACAATGACCTCCTGCAAAGTCTTTTCTCAGTCCCTTTAACTTTGAACGGCTCTGGTTGCTTCATGTAGATCTTCTCTTCACTTTCCCTTACAAAAGTGCAGACTCCACATCCTTCCTTCTAGCTCAAGATCACATTGGCCAACCAGCTCCAATCACTGATCTAATAGACACCTGTTATACCGTCGGTACGAATATCTCTGAGAAGCCGATCCCTTCTCCCTAAGCATAACTCATCGCCACCAACCTCGCTCTGTATCTATGTTGTATCCTCCTAAAGATCCACCTGCATCCAACCACTTTTCGGCCCACTGGAAGCTCCACCCGCTCCCATATGTCGGTCTGGTACAACGAATCCATCACAACGCCCATAGTCACCTTTCACTTCTCAGCATCAGGCTCACCTAGAGTCATCTGAATAGAAGATGAATCCTCCTGCGATATTGGAGCCGTCTATGTACCTCGCCAATGTCCTGCGATCATGTCGTGTGATTATTCAAACAGGTGGCTGCTCCACCTGCTCTGTATCCCTGTCCACACGGTTCAGCCTTCCTACCCTGCCCGCTCATGTAGCCATGCCCAACATGCCACACACGTGCAAAGGTGGACTCCGCTACATCCACCATAGCTCCAACTTTTAAAGTGCTTCCCATCCGTGAGACATAAACGGATCGATGAAAAAGCTTTCTATTAAGAGCATTCCAATCAGCATCATTCATAGTAGACTTCCACTCCTTAAGAGCACCATTGTGTGCACAAGGAGCTATGATGAGATGCAAAAATAAGAGAAGAGGTCACGTAGCTACACGATTGAAGAATGAAGACTTGGTGGAGATTGTTAAGGAGAAGCCTTCAATCTTCAAGTTTTCATGTTGCTCGACTGGTCGTGGGGGAACCACGACCGGTCGTGGGAGGTGCTCGACCGGTCGTAGGTTCGAGCCCTAGCATGACTCGAAGTCTAGCGAGTTGTGCTATTTTTTTTTCCAGTCTAGGATCAGTCTTGAAATTTCCAGGACCAGTCTTAGGGGTCTAGGATCGGTCGTAGGAGGGCTACGACCAGTCGTAGGAGGTCTAGGACCGGTCGTAGGATAGCTAGGACCAGTCGTAGGTTACGCAGTTTGTTTCACGAATTTGTGCGAAACTACGGATTTGAGTCCTTTCACAACTGGAATGCGGAAGGGAAGCTGCCTAAACTATAAATAGGTGTTCCTAGGGCTTTTTTAGGTATGAGAAATTTTTTTAAAGAGTTCTAGGGTTATCAAAGGGTGTAGTAAGGGTGAGATTCGAGGTTGTTCGAATCGAGTAAGTCATCTCTCTTTGTAATTGATGCTTTCATAGTGGAGATCTGTCGCTTTGGGCCGTGGTTTTTTTCCGTAAGGGTTTTTCACGTTAAATCTGGGTGTTCTCTGTGTTCTCTTGTGTGCTTGGTGCCATTGGATTGTTATTCTAGATCTAGATCTGTGTGATTCTGCAGGTTTAAAATCCCCAACAAGTGGTATCAGAGCTATCGTTGGGGCACAAATCTAAATCTGAGGGATTAGTAATAATGGCGAGCACTAAGTATGAGATTGAGAAGTACTCAAGAAAAAATAATTTTGAGTTATGGAAGGTTAAGATGATTAGCCTGTTAACCAAGCAAGGTGAGGATGGTGCTCTTGAGGAGCGAAAGTCTACTATGAATGATGCTGATTGGAATGTTCTTGATAGAAAGCTTTTTCATCGATCCGTTTATGTCTCACGGATGGAAAGCACTTCAAAAGTTGGAGCTATGGTGGATGTAGCGAAGTCCACCTCTGCACGTGTGTGGCATGTTGGGTATGGCTACATGAGCGGGCAGGGTAGGAAGGCTGAACCGTGTGGACAGGGATACGGAGCAGGTGGAGCAGCCACCTGTTTGAAGAATCACATGGCATGATCACAGGATATTAGCGAGGTACATGGACGACTCCAATATCACAGGAGGATTCATCTTCTATTCAGATGGCTTTAAGTGAGCCTGGTGCTGAGAAGTGAAAGGTGACTATGAGCGTTGTGATGGGTTCGTTGTACTAGACCGACATATGGGAGCGGGTGGAGCTTTTAGTGGGCCGAAAAGTGGTTGGATGCAGGTGGATCTTCAGGAGGATACAGCATAGATACAGAGCGAGGTTGGTGGCGATGGGTTATGCTCAGGGATAAGGGATCGGCTTCTCAGAGATATTCGCACCGATGGTATAGCAAGTGTCTATTAGATCAGTGATTGGCACTGGTTGGCCAATGTGATCTTGAGCTAGAAGGAAGGATGTGGAGTCTGCACTTTTGCAAGGGAAAGTGAAGAGCAGGTCTATATGAAGCAACCAGAGCGGTTCGAAGTTAAAGGGGCTGAGAAAAGACTTTGCAGGAGGTCATTGTTCGGCCTGTCGCCTAGGCAGTGGTTTGATTTCTTCATGGTGGGTCAGGTATTGTATGTTGATGACATGTGGATCGTCAATTATAACATGTCTGAAATCAATGTACTGAAGACTCGGGACATCTAGGATGAAGGATCGGGGGGTCTGCAAAGATGGTTCTTGGCGTTGAGATTGAAGGAGGAGTAGGCTTTAGTAATCATAGGAGGAATACCTTGTGTGTGGGTATTGATCCAGGATGTGATGGGCCAGGTAAAGGTGGAGAGCGTTCCCTATGTTTCTCTCCTCAAGTTTTCCTCTAGATTTATCCCAAAATAGATGAGGAAAAGCAAGATATCTCATGAGCATTATTCGAATGCACCGGGCATGTATGTCATGGTCTGATTTAGACCGGTTATTTCACAGGCTATCAGTGTTGTGAGCAAGAATCCCGGCAAGTAATATTGGGTAGCGGTGAGATGGTAAGAAGACTACATTTTTCTTTTTTGAGAAGACAGGAGAAAAGGTGGTTGAGCACGTGGATCTTTGTCTGTGAAACTTCTCTGGGCTTGGCGATGGAAGAAAAGAAAGACGGAGTGTGCACAAGGAGCTATGATGAGATGTAGAAATAAGAGAAGAGGTCACGTAGCTACACGGTTAAAGAATGAAGACTTGGTGGAGATTGTTGAGGAGAAGCCTTCAATCTTCAAGTTTTCATGTTGCTCGACCGGTTGTAGGTTCGAGCCCTGGCACGACTCGAAGTCCAGCGAGTTGTCATATTTTTTTTCCCAGTCTAGGACCAATCCTATAATTTTCAGGACCGGTCTTAGGGGTCTAGGACCGGTCATAGGAGGGCTACGACCAGTTGTAGGAGGACTAGGACCGGTCGTAGGATAGCTAGGACCGATCGTAGGTTACGCAGTTTGTTCCGCGATTTTGCGCGAAACTGAGAATTTGAGTCCTTTCGCAACTGGGATGTGGAAGGGAAGTTGCCTAAACTATAAATAGGTGTTCCTAGGGCTTTTCTAGGTATGACAAAAGCTTTCTAAAGGGGTTCTAGGGTTTCTAAAGGGTGTAGCAAGGGTGAGATTCGAGGTTGTTCGAATCAGGTAAGTCAATGCTAAGAACCATCCAAAAAACCTTCTTTTAAACAAAGATAGGGTGATCATAAGAGTTGTAGACAAACCTGGTGGAAGAAATAACTCAGCTGAAATGCTCAAACCAGGCTTGGAGACACTATTTGAGGTAGCCCATATAATGCCTTTTTCAATTTTCAAACTTTATCCTTCAAGTAAAGAGAGTGAAAACTATGTGGGATGCACATTTAAATTTCTTCATCCAGATAACCATGGAGGAATGCATTTTTGGCATCTAATTGATGTAACTACCAATGATGATGAACTATAATTGATAAAATAACACAGCTAAAATTTTATTTCACCAATATGGGAGCAAACATCTCATTATAATCTACACCATATTGGTCAAGTAAATCAACCAATGGGACCTTGCTTCAAGCAATCATGCTGTTAAGATTGTATAAACCCAATTGTATCCAACTACATAATGTCTTTTAAGCAGTATAACTAGGTCCCGGTTCCCTTTTTATCTACAACAGCCATTTCCTGCAATATTTTTGCTTTCCAATAGGTATCTACCAGGATATTTGCTACGTGAGGAAAAATAGAGGAAATGATAGAGATAAAAGTATAAAACGATGAAGAAAGCCAATTAAAGGAGACAAATTTTTTAATTAGGTGAGTAATATGAGACCTATACCTTTGACAAACACGTGTATTTTTCTTTGGTTTTCAGAGGATGATAAAAAGATCCCCTGAAGTGGGCCAACTAGGGTGTAGGAGAAAAAGTAGGCTCTAGAATCTGTATAGTAACTAGTGAATGTTAGAAAGCTCATTAGACAATGACAGTCCTAGATCCGAAAAACCCCGAGAGTAGGAAGAACAGGAAGAGGAGGTTCATTCATTTGATTAATGGTCCTTACAAAGAAGAGAGTATCCTCAAATAATGTTATATTTTTAGAGAAAAACTTCTGTATATTTTCAGAGTATAAGCATTTTTAAACTTTCTGAGTAGACTTTCTTAGCTTGTCATTTGAAACCAAGGACCTTGGTTAGTTGAGTTATTTTATTGGCATTTAAGTTACTCCCGAGTAAGAATCTCTATATCTTAGAACAAATGTACTATTGACATTTTACATGAGACCGATATGCCCAACTCTCAACCGACTGAAACTCCTATCAAAGTCAATCATCATCTTCACTCCACAGAATCTGCTCATCTTACCAAGCTAATTTATCTATTGATGACATGCTCATTAATAGCTAATTATGTTATTAGTCTTATGAGTCACTTTACACAAACTCCTTACCAACATCATCGCATCCTTCACTATTTAAAGTCCTCTCTAGTAGGGGTGTCAATGGGCTTAGGTTAGGGTTGGTTTAAGCTTTGTCCAAGCCCAGCCCACATTGTTCCACCTAAGCCCAAACTTATCTTGGGCAGATGACGTGCCAAGATAGTCCAGTCCGAGCATGGCCTCAAATATTTAGACAAGGCCTAATCTAAGCCCAACTCAAGCCCAAGCTTGAGAGAGAGAGAGAGATGCAAGGTTGGGGATTCTTACCAACTGTAGAATTAACAACCCACAATTTTTAGATCCTGAAATCTTCGCCCTTGATAAGTGATGTAAAAAAAAAACCCAACATTTCCATATCCTAAAATCTCCACCCTTGATAAGTGTTGCAAGAAAAGAAAAAAAAAAAAAAAAACCACCATTTCTAGAGATCCTGATATCCCTATCCTTGATAGGTGGAGAGAGAGAGAGGGGTGGGTTAGAGGAGAGAGAAGAGAGAGGGGGCATTAGGACTAGTGGAAGAGAGGCATTAAGAGGGATGGGCCTAACTTTTTAAAAAAGAGAAAGAGGGTGTATTATTTAAGAAAGAGGGAGAAATTTTCAAGAAAGAGGGAAAACGTAATGGGCTAGGCCATGCTCATGGGCTTTTGAACATCTAGTCCAAGCCCGGCGCAATATAGAAATGACCTTAATCTTTAACCCCCAAGCCCGGCACTCGACGGGATACTCCAGCCCAAGTCTGGCCCTAGATGGGCCAGACCCAGAAGCCCAATAGGGCCCATTGACACCCCTACTCTCTAGGCAAAGGTGTTCTTCTTTCTTTTTTTCTTCTAAATGGTCATATTTACGTGTTAGCACACTGTATTGCGGACTCGACAATGTCCTCACATGATTGTTACTCTACTATGAACTATTGTACTTTGCATTAGAATTTTGGAAACACAGTAAAATAAATAAATCACTTCAAGGAATAGATTAATGAATTCAGTTCTAGGATCATCGTTTAGCTATTATCAAGTTTCTACAATTAGCTAAAACATATATTTTAGATCTAGCCATATTTTTTTATCTATTGCCAAATAACTTTATGTTACCGATGTCGTTCTTCAAAGTAAAAAGTTCTCTCTTAGATTTATCTCAAATTGGTAGGGAAGGAAAGCCTACATTTAAAACCCAAGAATGGAGCTAGGGCGGCACACAACGAGACATGTACAATGGGTCAAACATATGTACATGTATTAAACATCTTAACAAAGGATCATTACGTGCATGCCGAATCAATTTTATATCTTAAGGTGAACATCAAATCACCAATCCCATCAATATTGGATATCTAGTTCAAGATCTCATGAGTCTTTCTTTCACCATTCATGAACTCTTAAGGGCTTGTTTGGTTGAATGTATTTTAGGGAAATTGCAATGTATTTTACACTTTTTAAGCATTAATTACATGTTATAGGAATCTGTAATGGAAGGGATGTTGTATGACATTGACAGCGGCAACTTTTAGGTTCAAAAAATGAGATGAACTCTGCGAGTCCCACCATGATCATGTATACGTTTTATCCATGCTGTCCATTCATTTGGCCAAATCATTCTAGGGTATGCCTCCAAAAATAAAATAGATCCAAATCTCAAGTGGACCACACTATGGGAAGAAAATTTAAATGGTTAGCATTCAATCTCTAGTATTTTATGTAGTGTGGTCCACTTGATCTTTAAATCTGCCTCATTTTTAGGCCCATGCCCTAAAATGATCTCTACTAATAAATGGATGGAGTAGATATAATAAATGGATAGATATAACACATATCATTTAGGGGAGGGGGGGGGTCGCGGCCACCAAGCTTTGGCTTCAAATGTTCATGAAATCTTACCCAGGGCAATTACTCTTCACTTTCAAAAGCATGTAGTGTTGTTTGATGTATAGTATTAATTTAAGAAAAATTATATGAAAATACATATAATTACATCAAACCAAACAACCCCTAATACGATATTTATAATGTATTTGTGATTTAACTCATTCATTTCTGGTCCCTTAAGGTGAACATCAAATTATCAATTCCATCATCATTGGATATCTAGTACAAGATCTCATCATGAACATCTCTTTCACAGTTCATGAACTCTTAATTAGATATCTATGATAGATTTTTTATTTATTTCATTCAATTCCTACTCTTAAGGAGAGCATCTGATCAGTAATTCCATCATTATTGGATATCCTATATGAGATCTCATCATGAGTCATTCTTTAACAATTCATAAACCCTTAGGGTGTGTTTGTTTTAGAAATTACATCTGTAAGGTAATGCAAATGGGTAATGATTACAAATTATTTTACATGTCTCACCTTGTTAGGGAATTTAGCTATACTAATATTGTGTTTGGATTCATTTTAATCTTTTGTGAAATGAAATTGATTTGACACTTTAGGTGTTTGGAAAAGTTTTGGAAATGACCTTCTAAATAATAAAAATAAGTATTGTGCTCCGCCAAATCATGCGCCACCTTGCACATGATGAATATGCCACTTTGGTTCCGAATGATGGGTGACATGCATGCATGACCCTATTTAAGTATTGAGTGGGGTGGTTTATTGATTCTTGAATTACTAATTTATTAACTATGATAAATAACGGATGGATATTAACAAGATAGAAAGCTCATATATATCTTATGTCATTTTGTGAATGTAGGTAATGGTGTTAAGATACTTACCTTCTTCCGTTATCTAAATGTAGGAAGCCATAAGCGAGGAGTGAATGACATGGAGGTGCAGTCGGTTTTCACTCACGCATGTGTGAAATGGGCAATAAGGGAGATCTTCATGTTTGGTATGCTCGAATAAGAACGATTTATAGTTTAAAAGTACCAAGGTCAGATACATCCCAAGATAAGGACTCCACCATCATCATCTCACATTGCATAAATCATAAACAATATCAACAATGATTATGTGCACCAATTAAGAAGCCATGATAAGAGATATTAATCAAGCCACCATCATCATGTATAAATCAGTTTCTTAAATGAATGACTATAAAAAGTTTAACAAACTACTGATATCAAAGTATCTAAATTGGTTGTAGAATGAAAAATCTTTAAAATAGGCTTCATAAAACTACTACACTCCTATCATGGTTAAGCTTCTCAACCCCAACTCTTACAAGTCTAATCCTCTTCGCTTTCGATCTTAAGTCCTCTGATGATTCACATTATCATAGTTATAGTTCAAAAATAGTCAGGAAGCATCAATGCTTACTTTATTTAGAATGATCATATGAAAGTGAGGAGCAAGCCTTAGTTGCATTTACCTCACAAGTGAGTTTATCTTAAGCTAAAGCAGTCATTCTTGAGATAACTAGGTGTTTCACTACAGATACAAGGTTTTTTTTTTCTTTCCCTTACCCCCCTGACTTGCCTTTTCAGGTTTCTGATCTCCACCCTTTGGGTTGTTGGGATTGTTCTTTTCTTTTTTCTCATCCTTCTTGCGTCCCTGGAATTTGAGCTTACTGGCAGAGGATCTCTTAATGAATCAAGCATACTGAGTTTATTAGTCTTATTATTTTTCCTAGAGATGACCAACTATGTGTGTAACGTCATCCTTGAATAAGCAAGATTATTCAAATTGTTGTCATCAATTAACCTTTTATACATTGGAGTAAGAGGCATTAAAATCGTGTTCCCTAGAGTAAGTTCCTCTCTGGTTACCCCAAAGATCTCAAGCTCATTAGCAATCTTATATATCTGGGGCATGATTGTTTTACAAGAGAGGTCTCTTACAACTTAGGTTATACAATCATCTTTCTAGATTTGGACTTTGGCGGCAATTTGATAATCAAATATTCATACATACCTAGGTGGATGTTTAACGGGTACAAATTGCCTATGCGTACCTATGGTGGATGTTTGAAGGGTATAGTTTTTGGGCTGACGGATATCCAACCTAAGCAAGTGAACAATCATCCCACTTGATATGCATCTCATGACATCGTTGCATTCATACTCATCCTACATACATATCTATCCATAATGTTTGTGTTATCTTATATTGTGATACGTATGAACCATATTGGGTTAACTCACTAGCCTGGCCAACCAATGTTGTGGATTTAACAATCGTACAAACACGAACGATGCATGACAATCAAATCAAGCAATGGGGAATGAGACCAGGTTAGCAGATGAGACTCAAGACCAATAGCCATATTTGACGGAGTATGAACTTGCCACATTAGATGGATGAAATTAGTTTATAGGGATTTATTTTCTATTCTTTTACTTACTAATGTTAAATTTGATAATTGTGGTTTATAATAAAGATTTGTTAAAAACGATATTTGATATTATAGTTGAATAAAAGTCCCAAATGGGTGGACATAGTGATTTTGGAGTTTTATTTTATGTTTGTGACTATGATGAAATAAGTATTAACAAAGAATGTATGACACTGTGAATGCTTCTATGTTATGTAGTGAGAATCTAGAATACACTAAAATTTGCTTCGTAAAAACTATTTGATGGGTGAAATTATGTGCTCATGGTATATGAGTCATGGACCGTAACTCAGGTCTGAGGGTGCACACTTTGTATCCAAAGTGTGGGGCATGACAATTACCTTCACATAGTTATATTTACTTAAGTTACTTTGTGCTCTTGGAGTGCTTGAGCCATATGGGGCCATGACCTAACTGATTTGGTATCCATGTGTTAAAATGAACCCCCTATACATGATACAAGACATATATGTAAAAAATACAATTATGACATTTCTTAATGGTCATGTAGAGAGAGATGACATAACTAAATGCATTGTCAGAAATTATTACTTCAAACAAGCTAACTGGAAAAAATCTCATCAACTGATCCTAAAAGTTAGAAATTATGCTCCTGATAGATCATGTACTCTTTGTCATTCAAGAGTAGCCCCCTCATCCCCTTGATAAAGATAATGATAAAGACTTGTTGATTGTCTATGCTAAACCTACCAAATGGTAAATGAATGATGAA
Source organism: Magnolia kwangsiensis (assembly GCA_037074715.1). Lineage (NCBI taxonomy): Eukaryota > Viridiplantae > Streptophyta > Magnoliopsida > Magnoliales > Magnoliaceae > Magnolia > Magnolia kwangsiensis. The sequence continues at coordinate 123,384,617 of CM073575.1, read as the reverse complement.
GTGACCAAGGTGTATATATTAGTTTGTCTCTAATATTCTCCATAATTAGTTGTGAAATAGGATAAATGACAGTGACATCTACCTATGTTAATCATACATCTACTCCGTGAGTAGGCTTCCAATATCGTGGGCATCTAGTAATGAATCTATCAAGCGTAACCATCTAAAGAGATTCCCCGGGAACTCAGGCACAATGTGTGTATGCAATGATGATGGATGCATGTAATGCATGCTCGATATCTATGCATCAACATGTGTGGTCTATAGATACATCTCTCTCTGAGAAGAACAACGAATTTCATAATATCAATGATTGCCATATTGGCATGTTTAATATCAAGAATCTCTTAAAACATGAATCATAAAGCAAGAATAGTATAAGAAGTATAACATGGCAACCATGCCAATCCGAACAATTACAATCATCGATCATCTATCATAACCATACAGATATGAGACACGTTAGGATTCAATCATCTATTCGTATTAAAGTTAAATCCATTAAATAGTTGGACACTTGAAAATCTAGGCTTTAAATCCCTATTAATATCATTTAACATATTCCAATATCAATTAGACTACCTCATTAAGTGGGGCCTACCTTTGATCAAACTAAGATGACCCACCATGATCCTTTAACGGTCTCATCATTTCATAAATTTTATTTAAAAGTCGAAATAGGAGACTGTCTGTAACATCCTGAATTTTCACTATTTTGGACTACCAAAAATCCTTTAAATTATTTTTTTATATAACTAGCCCACGTCGCCACTTACCGACCTTTGACACTCAAGATAAACCTATACATAGGTGATACCTGTAAAGAACTGCGCAAATTCGATTAACCAACTGTATGAAGCCAACGAATCTACCTGATCACTTAAACCTCAAGTCTAACGTCATAAATTGTTCATCTAGGGCCCAAATCTAACCAACCTATCACTGACTAATCAAGACAATCATAACTAAATTAAAGATCTACCCAAAGTCGAGCCAACTATAAGCCAAATATTAACTAATGAACCAAGTCAACCTAATTATCCGCTTAGCCTAAGAACTGATGGTTTAAAGTGATTATGACTGAATCATCATTTTCACTAATTGTGAATAGGTCATACTATGGACTTAGCTAATCCAAACCCTAACCATTATGCACAAAAAATCTTTCTATCCAATTCATTCTAAAAATGCTCCGATTATCCAAACAAGCTCTAAACCGCTCGTTAGTGAGCCACTAGTTCTGAAATTATAGAAGAATGTTTGTCTCACTAGGATTGACGTCCGACATAGACAGTGGGCCCAAATAATGGCCCAAATCACACAAGTTGAACCATGAAGGTAGAGCTTGAAAGGCACAACTCTCCGGGACTTGAAACCTAAAACTTAAGTGAGTTGGCCTCGCCACTATAACGGTAAATTTATGAATTTCCAACCATTGAGTTGCAATCAAACTCGGCCCATGAGTCAGGGATATTTTCCTGCTCACATTCATATAACTAGGGCCCTGATCGAACATCTGTGACCGTTGGTCACAATTCAGGCCCCGCGGCCAATTGGGTCATCCATTTGCCACCAAATTCGAACCAGCTATTCATCTGACAATGCGGCACCTGCCCCATGACACAGATGGGTCAGGGCGCCACTGGAATGGCCCTAGGGACCTAAAATCAACCCACCAAGGGCATGCGTGTTAGAATAAGAACTCATAGGGCCATAAAAATATAAATTTTAGACTATATAAGTCTGAAAATCACACTCCCTCACTCCCGTAAAAAATTTTCTGTTGCAAGGGAGAGAGGGAGTAGAGAGAGTAGAGGAAGGGAGCCCCTAAGGAGATGGATTTGGAGAAATTTTCCCTCATACCACAGCCTGCATTAGAGCCCATGACTCCGCCACCGTTGAAGCAACCCACTAGTAATAAAGAGGTAATCAATCCAACCCCTTTCCAGATTTTGGCATTTTAAGCCCCTTGCATGCACTCTAACATGCAAATTCTATCGGCACAGGGCTCCGATATGCCAACCCGTGAAACCAAAACCTTAGGAGTGACTCCACGAACCGTCGGATTATTCCAAAGTGGGGACCATTATCCATAGGTGGCCATTTATTAAACCTAGGCTAGAATTAATGATTATGTATAAGGAATTTGCTTTGCATGTTGTTCTTCAAGGGATACAATAGTGGACATTTCATTTTAACTTGATTAAACTTGCTTAGAGAAGAAGTATTTAACTCCAAACCATTTTAATGTTTGCCTTTATGTTGATTTCATTTCCATTATGAGAAATTGAGTATAATTCATCCCCAAATCTGAGGAAATTTGGGAGAAATGTGTTGCATGTCTCCTATGCATTTAAATTGAGATAATTAATTGTGGAATTAATTACATACATATCTGAATTTTCTGTAATTAGAAGTCATACATAATCCTCTTATAATATTAAGCAACTTAAAACTCATTTACATGCATACTTAGATCTTCCTTGTAATTAGAAGTAATTTATGATCTCTTATGATACTAACTTATTGAATCTTATAAGTATGCATGCCTAAATTTCCCATAATTAAAAGTAGATCGAGATTCTCTTTACCATATTAAAAAAATTCAATCACTCTCACCGGGTTAGCCAGCAAACTTCCAAGCCCGTATGGGCAGCCCCATCGGTAGGCCATCCAACGACCAATCTGACCCATTTAGTTTGAATAACGGATAGCCAACAATAGTTGGACTACATGGGACGCTCGCTCCCAATACCTTATGTTCCGTGATTCACCTGAACGGGATAAATTAGCCCTCTAATTGACCAACCATGTTTGTTAACCATGTATGATCACGCATGTTTGAACTTGAGACACCTTACGCCCATGTAGCGCACATTAGTAACAATTATAATATGATTCACAAGTCTTGGGAGCCAGGCATGGTGGAATGGGACATTATGCTTGAGTTATTAGCCTACACTAAGGTGACGAGCCTTCCCATAGTAACCGTGAGCAATCCAGGGTACAAACCCGCCTCATGAGTCAGGCATAGTGGAATGAGATACTATGCCCGAGTTGTCGGCCTACGCTGGGATGACGAGCCTCCCCGTAGTGACCGCAAGTAAGCCTACTTTATAAAGCCACCTTTTATATGTATTTTTTGGGAGTTACGAACACAAATAGATCAAGGATCGTGGACGTAAGGTAGCTATGACCGCCTCAGCCTCGTGATCAGGATAAGGGCATTGACTCCGTTAGGGTGTCCCGGTTTTCTAAAAACTGCTGGATGAATAAATGTAACTAAGCATTTGGCTAACATATTCACCATCGCATTGCATTAGTTAGGTTGGCGATTCGGCATCCGAGGTCGTATTGAGGGAGTATTGGGCATTTCGAACGTAAGATGGTGTCACTCAAGGGAGTATTGGATGGCGAGGGCATGCATCATATCACAATAACATGCATACACATTAACAAGAGTAGCTAGGAACTTTGTATTTGATGCTTTTTATTAATTATACTTATGGAATTGATAACTTGTGTAACTTATTACTAATAGAACTCACTGAGTTAATCACTCACTCTCACTTTAGGACGGTGTTTTAAAACACCAACCAGACCATATCTTAGATGCAAGTGTCATGGAGCTCGACGTGCTGGATGGGGTGAGTATAGACGAAGAGGAGGAACTCTCCTACATTCAGCTTTTGGGCAGACATCATAGGTCATCCTAGGACTAGTGATGGGGCCTTAGGGCAAGGGGACATTTGTGCATTCTTTTGGACCATATTTTTTTTGGGACAATGTCCTGTATATCGCCCATACTATTTCATTTTGTTGATCATACATTTTATTAGTCGCAGTTTAATTCAGTAATTTAGTCGTGGTTTATATTGCATAATCCATTTAATTTCTTAATTGCTCATGTATCAGTTAGATTATACTCACACTTTGTCAATCTGCAAGACATGAGTGGCACTCGGGATGTCGGGAGTCGAGTATCTACTCGGCCCCGAAATCCGAGGCGTTACGCTATCGATCGATGTTGTCGATAAATCGATCACTAATCGATGAATTTTGAATTAAGTAGTTTATGTCTCTAGACACTTTTAGCCACCTTCAATCGATCAAACCCTTCTCATTGATCAATTGAGCTCAGTCAAATTTAATTCAGTTTGCACGCTGGATGATTTTGGTCATTCTCGATCAGTGTCCTCGATCGATCGAGACCACCTGAGGAGATCCTTTATCAATCAAAATTGATTATGAATTTATGTTTTTGGTCACTGGATAAAAAATATACCACTTCAATTAATCTATCAAAGTTGAACGGGTTCTATATTCAACACGATCCGTTTTTCCAAAAATTTTAGGATTTCTCCTACTCTCTCTTAATTTTGTGACTATGATTAATTCTAGGGTTTAGGTCTAACCCATCCAATGGTTTTTCTCATCATTAATTTTGAATTAATTAAGGGATCACTTGGATCCATGTATCTAAAAATCTACTATTGTCGATGAAAACAGTTTTAGAGCATGGTCGAACATTATTTTTATAATATATAGATCGTAGTGGGAAATCTCCCAGCCGAATCACTCTAGGATTTGAAATCCTAATATGATTTAATATTAAGGTCATTAGATTCAAGTCTTCCTAGACTGATACGGCTGGATTCCTAGGTTTGATCTCCCACAATACATGATTTTTCTTGAAAACTAATTCTTTTCATTAAAAACTTCTCTATATGCTAAGTTAATGGTCGTAGTACCAAACCTCCACGTCCATTGGTTAGATTTAGGGTTTTAGGTAGAGTGTGTGTGTGTGTGTGTGTGTGTAGAGAGAGAGAGAGAGGAAAAGAGGTGAAAATCTTACCTACAAAGGCTCCTCTTTCGCAGGACTTCTTTCTCTCTTATGGTTGTTCATAAGTTTAAGATTTTATATATATATATATATATATATAATATTTAAAAAAAATCATGCGGTTCCTCCCCTTAACTAGAGAAATGGCCTTAAATCTAGAAGATTCTACCAAGTTTTATAAATTTTGGCAAAAAGAAAATACTGCAATGTTAGGAGTTATTCCCCTAACCTATCTTTTCACATAAGTTACCTCTACCAACTGGTCTAAGTGCTTATTTTTTGTTAATGACTACAAAATCAATTTATTAATTTGGTTTGTTTTGTTCTCATATAGATCTCAAATCACGGTTGTTACAGTAACTGTGTAGTGTAGATGCGTAGACATCCCACCTAAAATGAGAATAAACTACTCTTCCGCTTCAGCCAGGCTTCAATAAAAGCATCTTTAAGCAACTCAGGAATCATTGAACAACCATATGAGATAGGTAGGAAGTATTTTTTTTTATATGCCCCATGAAAACTAACGAGATCAGTAAATCAAGGGCTTGACCAATTTGATTCTGACTAGATTACCAGAACCTTTTGGAAACTCGAAACGTACACTATGTTGATAAAAATCACCTCTAGTTGATCTAAAAGGCCATAAACTCTAGACGGATGAATGGAAAATTTCCTTGGCATAAACCCAGAATGATTAATAGGTTGGATTTATGGCCCCATAAGTCAATGAAATCAGATATTATTCGATTATCTAGGATTCCTGAAAATTTTAGCCACATGCATCTTTGATTAAACCACATTTGGTCAACCCCATAGGGATTGAAAATCCAAGCGAGGCAAGTAGAAAGGGTCCCTAATATCTCATGGAGATAATCACCGGACCCGATCAACTAAGGTCAAATCTAGTGTAGAAAAGGCTGCAGCCTCTCATCCTGACTCTTTAAACCCTAAAACCCCTTTGTATATAGTAGTTGATATATAGGAAAAGACAATGTGTGTCGCATGTCTAAAAGAACCATCTTTACACATTAGGAATCATTACATAGCTTCCAGAGGTGAAAGAAAGAACAGCCTACAGTTAACCCTTCAATGGCCGCTCGTTTTGGTTTACACAATCAACACAGCAGCAAGCACTTGAGGGCAGTAAGAGAAATCAAGGAGATAGAGGGAATTCAAGAGAGAGGGTTTTACAAGGTTCTAGTGTACAAAATATATGTGTAGCACCCATCTGAGGTTTCAGGGTATTAAGAGATTCCTGACTATGCCAAAACTTTGCCAAGTCGAAAGAAGATTTTTAATTAAAGAAGCCATTAAAGACAAGAGTATGGCTGAAATCGAGAATACCTAACCATCGTTTTGCAGAAAAAGTGTGTCTGGTCTTTTCCTTTTCTTTTCACATCTCAATTCAATTTTCATTTTATTCCATACATTCCAAACACATCAGGAGCACACACTCATTTTCTTGCCCTTTTTATTTTGCAATACCTCATCTTGTCTGTCTTCTTTTACTTTATTTTGCCTACCCGGGTCCTAAACCCCATAAAGTTTGAATTTCAATGACATAGAATGGTGTTCAACTGCATCAAATAATTCTCCAGTCATGTGGTTTGGTTGCTATATATATTTGGGCACATTTTTTATGTCATCGAATCAATGTTCAATGTCATCGTCAGTTGCAGAAAAGTTATAAATTTTCATATGCTCTTGCAACTTAGTTTTCTGTTCTCTAATCTACCAAAGATGTTTTCCTAGTTAATTTTGGAACAGATTAGAACATTTTTAAGGGGATTATTACCTGAGGTGTTTTGGTCATGGGATGTGAGGTTTTTTCATTTACCTATGGAGATCTTTGATCACATTCACTTTTTTTAGTCTTCAGCTTGTAGTCTTCATGCGGGGCTCACCGGACTTTATGACTTACCCATCACGTTAATTGACAAACAATGACACTTTCAGGTGTCTTATATAACATGAATCCTTTTTCGACTTCTTCATAATCCTCCATGTTTGGGGGTTAACTTCAACTTTTTTTACAAGAGTGTATTGTTGAGATGTGGAGTCACATTTGGATAGGGCTGCTTGACCGGTCAAGTGGCCCACTCGACCCATCGAGGGCTGTCTCAACTCAAAGTCCAGCGAGCTATGATTTTTTGGGTCCATGGTGCTCGACCGGTCGAGGCCCTTGCTTGACCAGTCGAGGGTCCGCTCGACCAGTCAAGGTTACGCGGATTCGTTTTCGAATTTTACACGAACTGCAGAATTTTGATTCGATTTTCGTAAATGTGCGAAAGGAAAGTTACCTAAACTATAAATAGGGGTCCTTAGGGCTTTTCTAGGGTTATGGGAATTATTTTAAGGTGTATGCAAAGGGTTTTTTTATACGTCCAAGGGAAAGGTTAATATATTGCTTGTAATCTCGTTTTCTTCATGGTAGAAGTTTGCACCCCTGATTTTTTACCCTTGTTGGGGTTTTTCCACATATATCTTGTCCTGTGGTTTGTTTGGCATGCTTTGATTCTTTTTCTAGATTATATTTCTTTCTTTTTATTGTTTGTGGGTGAGACCAGAGTTGGATCTCGATTCACTAGCGTTGTTGGCGTGCTGCACAACAACTGGTATCAAAGCTATTGGTTTAGTTCAAGTGGGAGCGATGACGGAAGAAGGAAAGACTAGAATTGAGAAGTTTGATTATTCAAACTTTACCTTCTGGAAGATACAGATGAAAGATTATCTATATCAAAAGGACCTCTATATTCCTCTAAGAGAAAAAACTAGAGAAAATGACAGATAATGAATGGTATTTATTATATCGAAAGGCTTTAGGAACGATCTGACTCTCTTTGTCTAAAAGCATCGCCTTCAATATATCCATGGTGAAAACCACAAAATAATTAATAAAAGCCCTAACTATGACGTATGAGAAACCCTCAGCATCCAATAAGGTTCATCTTATGAAATAATTATTCAACATGAAGATGTCAGATAGTGGGAGTGTGGATGAATATCTAAACAAGTTCAATACAGTCATGAGCTAGTTAGAATCCATTGACATTGTTTTTGAGGATGAGTTCAGGGCGTTATTGATCTTGTCCAGTTTGTCAGAAAATTAGGATGGTTTGGTGATTGCTATAAGCAATTCTTCAGAGTCGACAAAGCTAAAATTTGATGATGTAGCCGGTCTAATTCTCAGCAAAGAATCTAGAAGAAAGGCATTAAGAGTTTTAGGGGATTCAGTGAATGCTCTAAACATTGAAGGAAGAGGAAAGTCGCTAAATAAAGGAGGTAATAAATACGGACGTTATAAGTCGAGGAAGAAGTCCAAGGGACCGAAAGACAAAGACAGGTGTTGGCATTACAGGAAAAAGGGGCACATGAAACATGATTGCAGGGTGCTTAAGAAACAAGAAGGAAGCTCTCAAGGTAAAAAAAATTCAGTGAATCTATCTAAGAAGATTGATACAGAGTCATTGATCTTATCTCTTAATGCAAGAAATGAGTCTTGAGTCATAGACTCGGGTGCTTCGTTTCATGTCACTTCGTATAAGGAAGTTCTACGTGACTATATGTCAGGTGACTTCAGGAGAGTCTACCTGGGTGATGATGAGCCGTGTAGTATTGCTAGAAAGGGAGATGTTCATATAAAAAGAAAGACAATGACTTTAAAATTGAAGGATGTCAGACATGTACCGAGTTTGAAACAGAACTTGATCTCAGTGGGGCAGTTGGCCGATACTAGATATATGACGACATTCACTAGTAATTCTTGGAATATCACAAAAGGTGCATTGGTGATATCTCGAGGCAAAAAGGAAGGTACTTTGTACGTGATTTCAGGATCGTATAGTTCACTCGCAATCACATCAACTGGAGTGAATGGGCAGTTATAGCATCAGAGGTTGGGACATATGAATGAGAAAGTGATGAAAGTGTTATTGTCAAAAGGGAAGCTACCAGGGCTAAAGTCTATTAACTTGAAATTCTGAGAGAACTGCATGTATGGTAAGCAGAAGAGGGTGAAAGCATCTGTTAGAGCTTATACACATTAATGTGTGAGGACCGGCACAGGTATCACCTCTTGGTGGCTCACGTTATTTTGTTTCTTTTATTGATGATACTAGTAGAAAACTGTGGGTCTATTTCTTAAAGCATAAATATGATGTATTTGATATATTTAAGAAGTGAAAAGTAATGGTAAAAAATGAGACAGGTAAAACAGTAAAATGTCTCAGATCAGATAATAGAGGAAAGTACTATGATAAGAGGTTTGAGGAGTATTGTGCAGCAACTGGAATCAAATATCAGAAAATGATTCCAAGGACACCACAGTAGAATGGTGTGGCTGAGCACATTAATAGGACCATCCTTGAGCGTGTCAGGAGAATGAGGTACATGCAAGGTTGCCTAAGATGTTTTGGGCAAATGGAGTGAATACTATCGTATATCTCATCAATAGAAGTCCTTTAGCACCATTGGATGGTGGGCTACCAGAAGAAATGTGGACTGGGAAAGAAGTGAACCTTGCAGATCTCAAAGTGTTTAGTTATACTTCATATGTTCACATTGATGCAGAGCACGAAAACAAGCTGGATGCGAAGGCCAGGAAGTGCACGTTTATAGGCTACGGACAACATGATTTTGGCTATCATTTTTGGGATACAGAAAATAAGAAAATCATCAGAAGTAAAGATGTAGTCTTTAATGAAAAAGTGATGTATAAGGACAATGAGCAGCAAAATAAGGCCAATGAGAAGGAATTTATAGAGTTAGAAGAGTTACCAGACACGGGTGTTACAGTGTCACAGGATGATCATGCACAAGAGTATTATGAGGCAGAGCCGCAAACACCGGTTACGAGGAGGTCTACTCAGGAGAGGAGACCCACGGTTCGATACTGACTCTCCTTACATTATTTACTGCTGACAGATAATGGTGAATCAGAGTGTTTTGAAGAGGCATTACAGTCAGATACACGGGTTAAGTAGGAACAAGCCATAGACGATGAGATGGACTCTCTTGAGTCTAATCATACATGGGAGCTAGTCACTCTACCCAAGAGAAAAAAGCTCTTCATAACAAATTGGTTTACAAATTGAAAGAGGAGCACGATGGTTCAAAACGGTAGAAGGCCAGATTGGTTGTGAAAGGGTTCCAAGAAATGGTAAGTATCGACTTCACTGAAATATTTTCACCGGTGGTGAAAATGTCTACGATTCACATAGTCTTGAGTATAGTGGCTACAGAGGACCTATTTCTAAAGCAGCTAGATGTTAAGATAGCCTTTCTTCATGGGGACCTTAAAGAAGAGATATATACATCAGCTGACAGGATACGTAACACCAGAAAAGGAGAACAAGGTGTGCAGACTGAAGAAGAGTCTATATGGCCTGAAGCAGGCCCCGATGAAGGATTTTAATATGCTTGTAGCTAGATCAAGCATGAAGAACATCTCAGATCTCAAAAGACAACTGTCTAGAGAATTTGTCATGAAGGAATTAGGAGCTGCAAAATAAATCCTAGGCATGAGGATAAAGCGTGACAGAAAAAATAAAAAACTGATTTTGTCATAAGCAGAGTACATAGCCAAGGTACTTGATCGATTCAGTATGAGAGGTGTTAAGCCGGTTAGCACTCCATTAACCAACCACTTCAAGCTTTCTAAGGAGAAAGGTGCAAAGATGCAGAAGGAATAGGACTACATAGCTAAAGTCTCATACGCATCAGCTATTGGGAGTCTCATGTATGCTATGGTGAGCATAAGGCTAGACATTTCTCAAGTAGTGGGAGTTGTTAGCAGGTTCATGAACAATCCTAGGAAGAAAGATTGGGAAGTTGTAAAGTGAATCCTTAGATACCTGGTAGGTACTGCAGATATAGGGTTATGTTATCAAAAATTAAGTTACAAGGCTACGTAGATTCAGATTTGACAGGAGATATCAACAACAGAAGAAGCACTACAGGTTATGTCTTTACTCTGGGTAGTGCTACACTCAGTTGGGTCTCTCAGTTACAGAAGATAGTGTCTATCAGTACAACGAAAGTAGAATATGTTGCAGCTACAGAAGCATGCAAAGAGATGGTGTGGATGCAAGGTTTCATAGAAGAGTTGGGTAAGAAGCAAGCAGATTGCAAGTTGTACAGTGATAGTCAGAGTGCAATACACTTAGCTAAGAATTTAGTCTTTCATTCAAGGACCAAGCATATTGACATCAGATATTACTTCATACATTCGTTACTGGAAGATGGATCGATTGCTCTAGAGAAGATTCATATAAGTAAGAATCTTACAGATATGCTGACCAAGGCGGTCACACGGGAGAAGTTGAAGCTCTGTTCATCTTTGATTGGTCTTCAGGCTTGAAGACAGGGAGGTGGTGCACTTCAGATGTAAAAGATGAAGGTTTAAGATGATGTGTCACCAAGTGGGAGATTTTTGAGATGTGGAGCCACATCTAGACAAGGTTGCTTGACCGGTCGAGTGCCCTACTGACCGGTTAAGTGACCCACTCGACCAGTGGAGGGCTGGTTGACTTAAAGTCCAATGATCTATGATTTTTTAGGTCTGTGGTGCTCGATCGGTCAAGGCCCTTGCTCGACCAATCAAGGTTACACATATTCATTTCTGAATTTTGCATGGACTGTGAAATTTTAAGGCAGTTTTCGCAGACGTGCGAAAGGGAAGTAGCCTAAACTATAAATAGGGGTCCCTAGGGCTTTTCTAGGGTTATGGGAATTATTCTAAGGTGTATGCAAAGGGTTTTTTCTATACATTCAAGGAAAAAGGTTAGTATATTGCTTGTAATCTCATTTTCTTCATAATAGAAGTTTGCACCCATGATTTTTTACCCTTGTTAGGATTTTTCCATGTATATCTTGTCATGTGGTTTGTTTGGCATGCTTTAATTCTTCTTCTAGATTATATTTCTTTTTGTTTATCGTTTGTGGGTAAGACCAGAGTTAGATCTCGATTCACTGGCGTTATTGTCATGCTGCGCCACATGTATTTAGGGACATGAATGGTTGGAACATTGAAAGGGGCTCCATTCGTCACCATCAATAAGCTTGTAGTCATTGTTATGGAATCTTCTTCATTGTTGACTTTCAAATCTATGTACCTTGATCATTATTAAGGTGGCACTAGGGTGTTCATCTACATAGAGTTTTCCATTGTGATTGTAACATTGTCCATCTATTTGACTATCCGATCATTCATATCTGTTAATCCTTCAATCCTTTATATCTTGTTGTCCATCAATTGATCATTTTATTTAAATAGGACTTTCTCTAATCTAGTTGTTATCCATTAGCAAATCCATCCATGAAGCTATCAAGCAAGGTAGTGGTGATTCCTCTTAGACAACCATATTTTCTATATGCATGTCTTTCTTAAGATCTCTATTTATAACGTATTGAAATGCATAGCCTTTTTATTATTAAATCAAGGCTTTGAAGTAAGTTTTTATCTCCTTCATGATTTCCTTGAAATTGTTTGCAATCTCTTCCTTAATTTCTCTAATATTAAGGCTTTTGAACCTTCTTGACTTTCACTGACATTTCCATGTGACAGTGTTTGTGAGTAGCAGACATATGGCTGCTCTTATTCATAAAATTAAATGGGGTATTGATAAGAATTATCACAAGATACATAGAAAGATGAATAAGAATTGGATCAATATGGAGAATTGTAGTGAAGGTCAAAATAGCTTGGATAATCTTCGGAGCGAGGATAAGGATGACTGTATGAGACTTATGAACATCTTGTTATCCATGACATCTCTAAAAAAGGATATGGGGATGGATTTTAGCTTGGGTTCAAGATCTAATGGTTTGGAAGTTTGGAATGTGTTTTTTAGAAGGAAAAAAGAAAGGGGATATGATGAGTTTGGAATATGGTTGGTTAAAGTTTTTTGTAACATTAGGGAAATGGATATGGATAAGGGTTCGGTTAGGGTCTTGATGGATTTCAAAGTAGAGAAAAGGGTTGATGAAATGAGTTTACGGGAAAAGACGTAGAACTTGCATTGGATGTTAAGAAAAATGGAAAAATGACTTAGGAAGAGGGAATAGGAAAGATTGAGGGAGAGTGAAATACATTTTAGGAAGGGAAAAAGGTTTGATGGAATAATCTTGAAATGAGTTTACGGTAAGAAGAAGATGAGAATACTTGCTGAAGAAAGAAAAAAGTTGGTATTTTTAAAAGGAAATGGAGTCATAGGTAAAAAGTAAAAGGGGAAGAGAAAATAAAGCAAAGAAGTTAAGGCTCAAATTTTCAAGGAAGTAACTTACTCTCATATCAATTAATGCAACTCAAAGAGGATACAAATAGATGGAAGAAAGAAAAGTAAGGGAAGAACCTCAACAATGTCCTCCCCAACTTCTAAGGATTTAAAGAAGAAAAAATTCTCTCTTAAATCTTCAATCAAATTAAAGAAATATCAAAATTCAAAGAACTTTTATTTCAATTCATCATAATGCTTTTTATATCCGAGCGAGGTCTTATAAAAACTTAAAACAAAAGATAAACTCTAATAAAATATAAAATAACCAAAACTCCCTTAAATCTCATAGTCACCATATAGGTATTATATAAACTTGACACATAAATGTTATTAAAAATGTATAATCTTGAGTTTATTTGAGAGCTATCTCACTAAGTTATCAAATGGGACCAATTTCATATCATTTTAAAATTGTTTCATACTCCAAAAGTAGCTCATAAAATAGAGATAAAAATACAAAAATGAAATTCTTAAATGACACAAGGCTCAATCTAACCTTAAAAACTATAAATGTTATGAAATTAAGAGCCATCTAATTGATTCCATTTTCCACATCATGTCATCTAACTGTTTATCTCATCAGATAATAGATAATCAATTAACATAATTTAGATGGTTAGATTGATCATACCTTGATGAGCCAACTTTTGTAACCATTTGGTTGATTATGGTAGAAATTATGTACATGTTTCAATTTTAAAATCAGGATGATCAATCTTCTTGATGTCATAAATCAATCCAAAAAAAGAGAACTAATCATACCATTCTAAAAGGAAATCTCCCTGCTCATGCAACTTAACAGAAATTGTTAGAGAAGTGTAGCTATTCCACAGCAAAGAGACGTATATATGTTGAAAAGACATGATCCTTTATTTGCTCAATTAAAACCTAGTTTTGATTGTTGATAAAAAGATTTTATTTTTTTTTTGACAAATAGATTGCTGATAAAAAGAATATGGCAGAAAACAAAAGGACAACAAAAGCAGGGAAAAAACAAGAGGAAAAGCTGAAGCAAGAGCATGTAGCGAAATGAAGAAAATAATAAACATTTAATCAACAGATTCGAAATACTGAAACCACACTCCATAACGAATAACAGTAAACCACTTTTTTTTCCTTGAAAATTTGAGCCTTAACACTTTTGGAGTGCACTAAGAAAATATCAATCAACGGTCTATCTCTCAAACTCAAATGGCACAGGTATTTTTTTACTACAATAAGTTATTCCTCTTTTTTGTCATTCACACAATATCATCAGAAACAAGTTTTCAACTCTAACCATCAACAACAAAAAAAACATCTCTATGGCAGTGCCCACTTTTATATATCACCACCACCATCTTGTCCCAAGCAAGCTTATTTTGGGTGGGCTTTACAGATTCCTTTCTTAAGCCCCAGTCCTTGCTGAAGTGAACAAGTCTTCATATAATCATACTCCTCCTCACCACTTAGATTCAAGTTCATTTGAATCTTTCAAGCCATTCAACCATAATCTAAGTTCCCTAACCAAGCTAGATCCAGTTTTTTTAGCACAAGGTAAAAATATTAAACTAGGCTTATCTTTCACTGGGCTTACTCTTAGATATGCTTCAACAATTATAATTACTGATTCTATCTTTTATTGGGCTTACTCTTAGATATGCTTCAACCATTATAATTACTAATTTTATCTTTCCTATCCCAGTCTTCCCACCATCCATCTCAACACCCTCATCTTTAAGTTCATCTCCTGCTCACGTTGCTATCCAGTTTGCCCAAACTAATATGGCACATCCAGTCAAATACTTGTCCCCATTCAGCTCTACATGTTAATGCTTAGATCTATATGTTCAGCACAAGTTTTGTACCTTACCCGATCTAAAATAGATCCAAGAAGTTGGATGGCTTACCTCCCCACACATGATCATCAAATACACACATCAAAGGCAATGTGCACAGCTTACCTCCACATAACAACCTTTACAGCACACCATGCTTGAGGGACATTCTCATTAAAAGAAATATTTACAATGGTCTAGGAAGATTAAAAACATGTGAAATTCTCTCTTCTAAGAAAAACAAAAAGCAACTAAATGCATCCATCCATTCTGAAACTAAACGCCCAGAAAGGCCAAAATGCTGAAGCATTTCATTTCAATAGGAAGGCATAATCCATGATGAAACAGTAGTGACAAACTAAGATCGTTATGTCTGAAAAAATAAGGTACTAAAATTTTCACCATAATCAGAGATCAGATCTGAAAAACTTTTTTCCTGAAAAACCATTGCAGGATATAGAGCATTTTATCAGTGATCTATAGGAAGATATCGACCATTCCTTTCAAGATATCTCCATCATATTGTTAGGGATTTTTGACCTTCGGAATCACACGGATCTAGATCTAGGATAGCAATCCAATGGCACCAAGCACACAAGAGAACATAGAGAACACCCAGATTTAACGTGGAAAACCCTTTCGGGAAAAAACCACGGCACAAAGCAACAGATCTCCACTGTGAAAAAATAGAAATTACAAAGAGAAAGGACTTACCCGATTCGAACAACCTCGAATCTCACCCTTGCTACACCCTTTAATTTTTCTGGAACCCCTTTAAAAAGATTTCCCATCAAGCTAGAAAAGCCCTAGGAACACCTACTTATAGTTTAAGCAACTTCCTTGCGCATCCTAGTTGCGAAAGGACTCAAAATCCACAATCCGCATAAAATCGTGGAACGAATCTGCGTAACCACGACTAGTCGAGTGGACTGCACGACCGGTCGAGCATGGCCCAAGACCGGTCGAGCACCTCAGACCACAAAACTTTATGCTCGTTGGACTTTGAGTCGAGCACTGCTCGACTGGTCGAACAGACTCCCACGACCAGTCGTGGCTGACCCACGACCGGTCGAGCAACACCAGAAAAAAAATAGATTTAAGACTTTTCTCAACAATCTCCACCAAGTCTTCAATGTTCAACCATGTAGCTCCTTGACCTCTTCTCTTATTTCTATATCACATCATAGCTTCTTATGCATACTCCGTCCTTCTTTTATGCCATCACCAAGCCCAAAGAAGTTACACAGAACTTAAACTTCTCTGCAGGAACAATCTAGGAGAGCATGTCCGTCGGATTAAAATCCACATGCTCAACAACCTTTGCTTTTGTCTTCTCAAAAAGAAAAACGTAGTCTTCTTACCATCTCACCGCTACCCAATATTATTTGCCGGGGTACTTGCTCACAACACTGATAGCCTGTGAAATAACCGATCTAATCCAGACCATGGCATACACTGCCTAGCACATTCAAATAAGGCTCATGAGATATCCTGCTTTTCCTCATCTGTTTTGGGACATGTCCTGAGGAAAACTTGAGGAGAGATGCGTAGGGAACGCTCTCCAGCTTTACCTGGCTCATCACATCCTGGATCAATACCTACACACAAGGTATTCCTCCTATGATTACCAAAGCCTACTCCTCCTTCAGTCTCAACGCCGAGAACCATCTTTGCGATCCCCCGATCCTTCATTCTCAATGTTCCAATTGACCGAGTCTTCAGTACATTGATTTCAGACATGTCATAATTGGCGATCCACATGTCGTCAACATACAATACTTGACTCACCATAAAAGAATCAAACCACTGCCTAGGTGACAGGCCGAACAACAACCTCCTACAAAGTCTTTTCTCGGCCCCTTTCACTTTGAACCACTCTGGTTGCTTCATATAGATTTGCTCTTCACTTTTCCTTATAAAAGTGCAATCTCCACATCCTTCCTTCTAGCTCAAGATCACATTGGCCAACCAGCGCCAATCACTGATCTAATAGACACCTATTATACCGTCTGCATGAATATCTCTGAGAAGCCGATCCCTTCTCCCTGAGCATAACCCATCGTCACCAACCTCGCTCTGTATCTATGTTGTATCCTCCTGAAGATTCACCTGCATCCAACCGCTTTCCAGCCCACTAGAAGCTCCACCCGCTCCCATATGTCGGTCTAGTACAACGAATCCATCATATCACCCATAGTCACCTTTCACTTCTTAGCACCAGGCTCACCTAGAGCCATCTGAATAGAAGATGAATAATCTTGTGATATTGGAGTTATCCATGTACCTCACTAATATCCCACGATCATGTCGTGTATTTCTTCTCACAGGTGGCTGCTCCACCTGCTCTGTATCCCTGTCCGTGTATCTCAGCCTTCCTACCATGTCCACTCATGTGGCCATGCCTAACATGTCACACACGTGCAGAGGTGGAATCCACTACATCTACCGTAGCTCCACCTTTTGAAGTGCTCCCGATCAACTTGTACAAGTTATCAAGTCGTTGCGCTTTCATGATTACCCATGCCCCCTTGGATACTTTAAGAGCACCATCAATACCTGTGTACTTGCATCTTTTTACCTCAAACACACCAAGAGAAATTAGATTCTGCTTCAAATTAGGGACGTGCCTCACATCTGTCAAGGTACGCTCCACCCCATCAAACATCCTGATACGCACCGAACCAACAGCTACAACATTACAAGCAATGTCATTGCCCATAAATACCTGTCCACCATTGCACTCCCTGTAGCTGGTGAACCAACTCCGATGAGGAGTCATGTGAAAAGATGCCCCTATGTCTAGCATCCACTCATCCTTACGATCATCGTATGACTGTCTGAGTGAAAACACAGATAAAACATCACCATCACTTCCATCTAACGTGGCAACGTTGGCCTCCCTACATGAAGCCTCAGAATCTTCCTTCTTCGATTTAGGATTTTCACAATCCTTCTTCACATGTTCTTCCTTCCCATAATTCCAGCACTTTACCTTTCCTTTGCCCTTACCCTTAGATTTGGATCTATAATCTGAAGAACCTGTACATTGTCCAGAATTCTTACCCACTATAAATAGTGCATCAGAAGACGTCTCCATGTCGTTGTTTAGTTGTCTCATAGCCTTCCCTTGAAGGGCTGAGATAACTGTGTCGACACTTAGGATTTTATTCATGCTGCATATAGTGTCCTTGAATGCCTCATAGGACGTCGGGAGAGAATTCAGCAACATACATGCTTGTTCTTCATCTTTCATCACTTCCTCCATATCCAGCAATTTATAAACCAATTTATTAAAGTTGTTGATGTGAGCCTCCAGATCTCCACCCTCTGCCATCTTGAAGTTATACCACTGCCGCTTCAAATGTAGACGATTTTTTGAGAATTTCTTCACATAAACATCTTCTAACTTCGCCCACAAACCAGCCGCAGTTTTCTCCCTCATGACATTGTAGAGAACCTCATCCGTGAGACATAAACGGATCGATGATAAAGCTTTCTTATCAAGAGTATTCCAATCAGCATCAGTCATAATAGACTTCCGCTCCTCAAGAGCACCATCCTTGCCTTGCTTGGTTAACAGGCTAATCATCTTAACCTTTCATAACTCAAAATTATTTTTCCCTGAGTACTTCTCAAACTAATACCTGGCACTCGCCATTATTACTAATCCCTCAGATTCAGATCTGTGCCCCAACGATAGCTCTAATACCAGTTGTTGGGGATTTTTGACCTGCGGAATCACACAGATCTAGATTTAGGATAGCAATCCAATGGCACCAAGCACACAAGAGAACACAGAGAACACCCGAATTTAATGTGGAAAACCCTTTCAGGAAAAAACCATGGCACAAAGCGACAGATCTCTACTATGAAAAACAGAAATTACAAAGAGAAAGGACTTACCTGATTCGAACAACCTCGAATCTCACCCTTGCTACACCCTTTAATTTCCCTAGAACCCCTTTAGAAAGCTTTTGCATCATACTAGAAAAGCCCTAGGAACACCTACTTATACTTTAGGCAACTTCCTTGCTCATCCCAGTTGCGAAAGGACTCAAAATCCGCAATCCGCACAAAATCGTGGAACGAATCTGCATAACCACGACTGGTCGAGTGGACTGCACGACCGGTCGAGCATCACCCACGACCGGTCGAGCATGGCCCACGACCGGTCAAGCACTTCGGACCACAAAACTTTATACTCGCTGGACTTTGAGTCGAGCACTGCTCGACTGGTCGAACAGACTCCCACGACCGGTTGAGGCTAACCCACGACCGGTCAAGCAACACCATAAAAAAAACAGATTTAAGACTTTTCTCAACACATATATCACACACGAACCCTAGATCTGTCGAGAATAGAGCATTTTATCAGCGGTCCATAAAGAGATCGATCATTTTTTTCAAGAGATCTACACCATATATCACATACGAAACCTAAATCTGGCGAGAAATCAAGGAAAATAAAAACAAAAGGGAAGAAAATGCAGAGATCTAATGAAAAAGATCTCAGATCTGAGGTAAACTCACTGACCTGGATGCCATGCTCGAGGCAGTACAGCTCCCAGCAGGCATTGCCAACCTAGATACCGGCCTGACCGATGTGGATAGAGATGCACTCTCTCATTTTCTGAGGTGGAATAAACCGAGAGAGAGAGAGAGAGAGAGAGAGAGAGAGAGAGAGAGAGAGAGAGAGGATTATGGAGATGGAGCAGAGATCGGGAGAGAAATAGGGTTAGGGAATGGAGAGAGAGAGAGAGAGAGAGAAATTTTCGGGGCACGGCTCTGTTTTGAGCTCACGCCTATTTTGGGCGTCGATTGGGTAAAACGGACGGTCCTATCAAGAGCTACGTGGGGCCCACCATGATGTATTTGGTTTATCTATTTCGTCCATTAATTTTTATAAATATTTTTAGTTCATTATTCCAAAATTAAAATAGATTGAAGGCCCAAGTGGACCACACCATATGAACCACATGTGATTTAATCTCCATGTTTCCTACCATGTGGTCCACTTGAGCCTTCGATCTACCTAATTTTTGGTTTCATGCCCTAAAATAATATTTAAAAATAGATGAACCGCTTAGATAAAACACATATATTTTTTTGGGCCCTATAGAACCCCTTACACCATTGTTAATTATGAATGGTGTGGCAACATTTTAGTTATGGATTAAATCCGTAGTAAATATAGCTACAGTTTATATCCGTAGCAAAATACTAACATGGTCCATGGCCTTTGCCAATTTTTTGGTAGTGACCCATCAATTCTTAAAAATGAGAGATTATTTCAAGATTAGGAGCAATGTGTTAGAGAGTAAGGGCATTCATGTTGTCCATCGATACCAACATCAACATTATGTATGCATATTATCTATAATGGATGAATAAATAAAAGCATAAAAATCTTTGATATTGTTGCAAAGTCTAACTCCAAATCATATGAGTAACTTAAATCATCCAAATGATAGGTTCCATTTTAGATAACCTGCTAATAAAAAGAGGTCCTGACAAATATCACCCTCCCTTTCCTGTTAAAGATAGGCAATACCCTCCCTTATGCCTATTCTTGAATAAGTGTTATTTTCATTATTTTTTTAAATAAAAAATCACCATGTAGTCAACATCCATTAACAAGTCAAATGTTAATTACACATATGAAGCCATGTTAGAGCTTCTAAAATCCGTTGGGAAAATGTCACAAAGCCTTGTTGGAGCAACTATAATTGATAGTTAACCATAGGATAAGACCATTTTATGTTTGGGTTTGGGAGAGGCTAAGGTTAGGCTGTAGTTTAGGAGGAGAGAGGAGAGGTTAGGGTTAGGTTTGCTGTTTTAGGGATTTGGGAGATGGTTAATATTGTCATTTTTAAAAAGATCTTGCTAACCTAAACATAACTATTTATCCATATAAAAAATTTAACAATGGGATGGGTTTTTACCATATTTGGAAAATGAAAAGTGTTATTTTTTGAAAAGGGAAATTTTATTTGTCCTTAAGTCGAAAGGGGGATGCAATATAAGGGCTTCTTTAAATTGATGGAAATAAAAGAAAAGTGAAACATTGTCTCCTATGAAACTTGTTTTCTGTAGTTTGTCAATCCTTTTATTTGTGAGGATTTGTGAGAATATTATTTTTTTTGTTGGAAAATAAATAATTTATTTTTCCATTTCCACTTCTAAGAAAGTCAATTTTCGATGGTGGAAGGAAAATATATATCTCAAGGATTAAGCCTAAATATGTCATCATCCATCTTCAATCACCTCATATGTATCATATATGTCAATGTATCAATGAACCGCAATCCATATTTAGTTATACGGTCCATCTTTAGTTATAACCCACACATGCCAATATGCCACATATGCAAATGTGTCACTATCTACTTTCTCTTTCACCCAATATATGTAAAGCATCCCACATATGCAAATGTGCCACATGTGACACCATCCATCTTGTATTATGCCCCACATGTGCCATGTGCCACCATTCGTCTTTTCTTATGCCCCACACATGTACAGAGTACTCTAAATGTGTTGATGTGTGACATGTGCCATTGTTTATCTTCAGTGGATCTAAATATGCCACATATACCAATGGTAGCAATGTAATAAGTGTTGACATCTAGCTAGATTCAAGTGCTCACATGTCAAATGTGACTATAGGCGTGTTACACTACATGTGCTACTGTACAGCTTCAAGCACTTCACCTACACCACATGTGCTACAAATAAGCTTCAAGCGCCCACACATGCAACATATGCCACATGTACTACCATCCATCTTCAAGTCCATGCATACCATTATCCACCTTAAGCATTCCACATGTGCCACAATCCATTTTTAAGCATCCACCTGTGCTACGTGTGCTAATCCGAATATGCTAGTGGCTACTTGAAAAGTTTTCTAGATATTTTTTTTACAAGAAAATATACCCACTTAATATAGAATTTAGGTTCTCATACCTTTTGCAAATAAGTTTCTATAAGTTATTCCATTAATTAATTTAAATGATAATCAATAATTACCATTGGAGTATATATGGTCACTTATTTTTTGTAATGATAGTTGGGGTGATTGTGCAAGCAAAGGGTTGGTCGGTAAGGTGGGCCCCACTATAATGTTTATGTGAAATTCATCCAACCACTAGGTAAGTCACCCTTGTTAGGCCCAACCTCATCTGTGATTTAGGTAGACAACATGATTGGAATTAGTTATAACGCAATGCTTTCCCTCCAAACTATTTCCCTTGGTGTGGCCCACTTGAATCATGGATTGGCTTCAATTTTAGCCCCTGACCTGATTTTTGATGTGGTGTCTAATGGTTGGAGTGGATTTTATATAAATATCATGGTGGACCTCGTAAAAAAAACAAAGATGAACATCTCTATACCAATGGCTTCCTTTGGTGTGAGCATGGTTTTTAGCCCTGGTGCTAACGCGGGAGTACACATTTAAGGTTGGAGTGGATTTTGCATATATGTCTAGCTGGGCCGTATAAAATATCAAGGTGCATATTCCTCTCCCAACTGTTGAAAAAATTAAAAACGGTTGGGACGGAGGGATACTTAGGCCGTGTTTGTTAACACTGAATTTTTGCACTTAACGCGGAATAGAGAAAATTTTCCGTGTTTAGTGGTGTTTGTTAATGCATTATTAACGCGGAAGACGGAAAGTGCTAAGTGGTTTTTCACTGAATTCTTTCTGTGATAGGAGTCTAGCTTAATGGTGAACGCGGAATGCGCTCCGTGATTTTTCATTAAATAAAAATTTTTGCTTCCTAAATTACCCTTTTTCAAATAACTACGGCAATTTTTTTCTTTTAAATTGTTTGTGAAATACAAAATCAACCTTTAACCTATGAAACTTTTTTATGCCCTACCATGATTTATGTGTTTGATCCACACTGTCCATCAAATTTTTCAGATCATTTAAGGTGTGAGCTAATAAAAAAAGTAGGTCCAATGATTAATTGGACCACAAGGTGGGGATTGAACGTCGACCATTAAAAACTTCTTGGGAGCTGGAGAAGTTTCAGATCAAGTTGATATTTGTGTTTTCACTTCATCCACATCTACTTGACCTAATGAATAAGTGGATGGTTAAAAAACATCACAGTGGCCCTTAGAAAGGTTTCAATGGTGGATGTCATTATCATTGCAGTATCTTTTGGTGTGGTTCATTGGAGCTTTAGAATTGCTTCATCTTTAGGATCACATATTAAAATAATATGAAAAAAATGATGAACAACTTAGATAAAATACTTACATCATGGTGGGCCCCACAGAGCCCTTCCGTTCGAGCGGGGGTAGAACGCAATCCGCGCTTGAAGCGGATGGGCGGGGGAGGCGTATTAGATACTGCCAGGTTGGGTAGCGTGTCAGGTACTGAGTTATGTCACCAAGTTATATGGGCCCCACTGTGATGTATGTGTTTTATCCACACCGTCAATCCATTTTAAGATATCATTTTAGGGCATGATCCAAGGAATGAGGCAGATAAAAAGCTATAGTGGACCTCACCACAGAAAATAGTGGGGAGAGTGATTTCCACTGTTGAAACTATCCTAAGGCCCACCATACTGTTTATTTGAAATTCAACCTATTCAAAAGTTAAAAAAAGACATGAAAGAAGGAAAACACAAATATCAGGTTGATCTAAAATGATCTTGCCCTAAAATGATCTCTCCAAATGGATGGACGGCGTGGATACAAAACATACATCATGGTGGGGCCCAATAAAATTGGTGGCGTTACTTCAGTAGCCGGTCTCGCTACTCAAGACCTGTCAGTAGCTAATCCGCGCCCGAGCTGGGACGGAATTGGGAAGGAGATTGGCTGGTGCACTTACGTCATCAAGTTTCGTGGGTCCCATGACATATTTGTTATTTCCAAACCATCCATCCATTTTGTGAGCCCGTTGTAAAGCTTGAGCTGAAAAATAAGATAGATCTAAAGATAAACTGGAACACACTGCAAAAAACGGTGGGAGATTAAATGTCTACCATTGAAATCCTTTTGGGGTTGCAGAAGTTTCGGATCAATATGAAATTTTTGTTTCCTCTTCATCCAGATATTTTTGACTTTATGAATATATTAAATGGAAAATAAACATTATAGGGGGCCCTACGAATTTTTTAACGGTGAAAATCATTATGTTGCTGCTATTTTTGGTGTGGCCCATTTGAGTTTTGGATATGATTCATTTTTTGGATAATGCTCTAAAATGATCTCAAAATTTTGATGTACGGTGTGGATATAATAAATACATTATTGTAGGGCCCATGTAACTTTGATCTCCTTTGAATCGTTCATAAAACTCGTATATCGAGGAACGTCCGCGCTCGTCTTCGCATAACACGTATCTACACTAGCTATATAGCTCGTCTTGGTAGGAAGTTCCTACGATGGAAACCTATATGGGCACACCTTGACTTTTGTGAATAATGATATTTTAATTTTCTGTTAAGTAATTCATGTTTTATTTGAATTAAATAGAATAATTTTATTTCTATTTAATAAAAAATAATTTCTTTATAATGTAAAATATTTCCAAACAAAAGATAGGGGCAAATGTGTCAAATTAACATATTTCAGACATTTCATACGTTTGTTAACTAACAGATTGTTTCAAATTCAGTACTAAATTTTCAGACTTCAGCCATAATTACTAAACAAGTTTTTTTACTTTAAATTTCAGATTCAAGCTTCAGATTTCATATTCAGGATTTAGACTTCAGATTTAACAAACGAGGCTTTAGGCCATGTTTGTTAACACTGAATTTTTGCACTTAACACGGAATAGAGAAAATTTTTCATGTTTAGTGGTGTTTGTTAATGCATTATTAACGCGAAAGCCGGAAAGTGCTAAGTGGTTTTTCACTGAATTCTTTCTGTGATAGGAATCTGGCTTAATGGTGAACGCAGAATGTGCTCCGTGATTTTTCATTAAATAAAAATTTTTACTTCCTACCCTTTTTCAAATAACTACGGTAATTTTTTCTTTTAAATTATTTGTGAAATACAAAATCAACCTTTAACATGTGAAACTTTTTTATGCCCTACCATGATTTACATGTTTGATCCACACCGTCCATCAACTTTTTCAGATCATTTAAGGTGTGAGCTAATAAAAAAAAGTAGGTCCAATGATTAATTGGACCACAAGGTGGGGATTGAACGTCCACCATTAAAAACTTCTTGGGAGCTGGAGAAGTTTCAGATCAAGTTGATATTTGTGTTTTCACTTCATCCACATCTACCTGACCAAATGAATAAGTGGATGGTAAAAAAAACATCACAGTGGCCCTTAGAAAGGTTTCAACGGTGGATGTCATTATCATTGCAATATCCTTTGGTGTGGTTCATTGGAGCTTTAGACCTGCTTCATTTTTAGAATCACATATTAAAATAATATGAAAAAAATGATGAACGGCTTAGATAAAATACTTACATCATGGTGGGTCCCACAGAGCCCTTCTGTTCGAGCGAGGGTAGAATGCAATCCGCTCTTGAAGTGGATGGGCGGGGGAGGCGTATTAGATACTGCCAGGTTGGGTAGCGCGTCAGGTACTGCATGACGTTACTAAGTTATATGGGCCCCACTGTGATGTATGTGTTTTATCCACACCGTCAATCCATTTTGAGATATCATTTTAGGGCATGATCCAAGGAATGAGGCAGATAAAAAGCTATAGTGGACCTCACCACATAAAACAGTGGGGAGAGTGATTTCCACAGTTGAAACTATCCTAAGGCCCACCATACTGTTTATTTGAAATTCAACCTATTCAAAAGTTAAAAAAAGACATGAAAGAAGGAAAACACAAATATCAGGTTGATGAAAAACTTTTGTGGCTTTTAGAAGTTTTTAATGGTGGCCGTCACTACCCCCACTGTTTTCTTTGCTGGGGTCCACTGAGGCTTTAGATTTAACTCATTCTTTAGATCTTGCCCTAAAATAATCTCTCCAAATGGATGAACGGCGTGGATACAAAATATACATCATGGTGGGGCCCAATAAAATTGGTGACATTACTTCAGTAGCGGTCTCGCTACTCAAGACTTGTCAGTAGCTAATCCGCGCCCGGGCTAGGACAGAATTGGGAAGGAGATTGGCTGGTGCACTGACGTCATTAAGTTTCGTGGGTCCCATGACATATTTGTTATTTTCAAACCGTTCATCCATTTTGTAAGCTTGTTGTAAAGCTTGAGCTGAAAAATAAGACAGATCTAAAGATAAACCGGACCACACTACAAAAAGTGGTGGGAGATTAAATGTCTACCATTGAAGTCCTTTTAACGGTGAAAATCATTATGCTGCTGCTATTTTTTTTGTGGCCCATTTGAGTTTTGGATATGATTCATTTTTTGGATAATGCTCTAAAATGATCTCAAAAATTTGATGTACGGTGTGGATATAATAAATACATTATTGTAGGGCCCATGTAACTTTGATCTCCTTTGAATCATCCGTACAACTCGAACATGGAGGAACGTCCACGCTCGTCTTCGCACAACACATATCTACACTAGCTATATAGCTTGTCTTAGTAGGAAGTTCCTACAGTGGAAACCTATATGGGCACACCTTACTTTTGTGAATAATGATATTTTAATTTTCTATCAAGTAATTCATGTTTTATTTGAATTAAATAGAATAATTTTATTTTTATTTAATAAAAAATAATTTTTTTATAATATAAAATATTCCCAAACAAGAGATAGGGACAAACGTGTCAAATTAACATATTTCAAACATTTCATATGTTTGTTAATGAACAAATTATTTCAAATTCATTACTAAACTTTTAAACTTTAGCCATAATTACCAAACAAGTGTTTTGACTTTAAATTTTAAATTCAAGCTTCAGATTTAAGATTCAAGATTTAGACTTTATAATCAGGCTTTAGACTACAGGTTTAACAAACGGGGCCTTACTCTTGCTTAGGCAGTAAACTCCCAGGAGTTTCAACACCGGGTCAAGAGTTTGAGTATCCATAGGTGGTGAAATCCCACTATGTCATGAGTAAAAAAATAAAAAATTTAACAATAAATAAATAAACTGTTGAAAAATACATAGATTTGGTATATGAATTAAAAAAAAAAAAAAAAAAAAGACGAACACCATTATGGTTTTTTCACGAGGCCAACATGATGTGTAAGATCCACTCTGATCATTTATAGGTTCCACCGGGGTGATTATATGAAATCTACTTCAACCATTACATGCCAATTAAAATTTAGACCTAGTTACCAAAAAGCAGGTCCATCCCTGATTCAATTGGGCAACACCAAGGGAAACAGCCTGGACGGTGAGCATTGACCTATCAGTATTTCTGATCATGTAGGACACCTTAAACCATGAATGGAGCTATTTTTTGTGCCCTAAAACTAATAGAAGTGATGCACCTAGTGGTGAGGGTGGATTTCATATAATCACAGTGGGGCTCACCCAACAGCAGACCCCTTGCACTAAGGAAGCTACTACTCCATGATAATTACTTAAATTAATGAGTACTTTATTAAAAACTTTTCTGAAAAAGGCATTAGAATGTAAATCCTAAATTAAGTAGGTATTGTTTTGTAATTATTATTATTATTATTAATGCCTAACAGTAAATTTGAAAATACATTCTAAATGCCTGAGAAATTCTTGTGAAAAGACAAATGAGGAGAACCATATTTCTTTCCCATAGTTTCCTGAAATTGACTAAAGAAATACTATACACTTTCCAATGCGTTTCGTGAACGAAACAGACCTTAAAAAGATTCTCAGCCTTTTGTTGCTCTTTCTCATGTTGCTTCCCACCTTTCGTAGCTCTTTCCAATCGTTATAAATCAAACTATTAACGCACCAGGGCTACATACCAATCCGGACCGTCCATCTGTAGTCCTTTAATGGGTTATCTTTAAAACGTCAGGCCTATTGAACCGTACCATACATCACCGTTCATCACTTTCGCACACCTAATGTAGACCGTCAAACATTTTGGCCATCTACCGTTGTTTCTTAAATCCATTGATCAGATGGTTAGGATGATTCCATTGCCGTCCGGCCTATTGAACCATTTTCCATCCATAGGTGGGTAAGTTAGATGAAAGTTCCTAAATGATTAAATCAATCGAGTTCTAGTAGCTTTACCGTATAATCTCATAAAGATGGGACATGATTCACGAGACGGTGCCACGTGTACGGCGTACCACTGAAGAACGTACACCCCACCTTGAAGGACATAGGTGCAAAAGTTAGGCGGATCCACTCATCATGTGGGCCATACGTGTACATTTAGTCAATCCATTGGTTGTCCACTGTCTCCCATGGTGTGGGCCACCTGCGAATGGGATTTCATGACTTTCGTGCCCAGTGGGGTCCACACATGTATCTTGAGTAAATCCATTGGCCGTCATTGTTTTCTACAGCGCAGCCCTCCTCATGAAAGAAAAAAAAAAAAACTGTGTTGTCTATATTTATAAGGACGTGGATTTATCCACACCGTTCATCTATTTTGACATATCATTTTAGTTTATAAACCAAAAAAATGAGGCAGATCCGAGGCTCAAGTGCACCACGCAGTGGGGATTAAACACCTACAACTGAAAACTTTCAGTGGGCCACAGAAGTTTCAGATAAAGCTGATATTTGTTTTTTTTTTTTTTTTTTTTAACACACGCACTCACACCCCGCACACACACCCCACACGCTCACGCTGGTGGAATTTCACCACCCATGGGTACGCGAACCCTTGATCGGGAGTTGAAACTCCTGAGAATCTACCACTCGGGCAAGAGTAAGGGCTCATCAAGCTGATTTATGTGTTTTCTCTTCATCTGAGTCCATGTGGCTTTATAAACATGTTGGATGCCAACAAAACATCATGGTGGGCCCTGGGAAAGTTTAAATATTGGGCATCACTATCATTAGTTCTTCCTATGGTGTGGTCACTTAAGCCTTAGATTTCTCTATTTATGAGCTCATTTACTAAAATGATATGGAAAATTGGATGGACGGTGTGGATGAACCCGTACATCAAGCAGGGCCAGTTGGATACCCGACCCTGTATCGAAGGATTCCACTGCCCTAGTCAATCCCAGCTCAGCATAGGCTGGGCTCCAATTGCCTATGGTTTTTATCCACTGTTTATTTATTTATTTTTCATTAGAGGTGGGCATCGAGTTGAGTAGGACCAGATTGGTTCCAACTTGACTCAGTCAGAAATTTTCAATGAATTGACCCGAACTCGATTCGATCCGGGACTAAGTTCGGGTCATCTAACTCGATTTGATTCATTGTACTGCTGGCCTGACCCGAACCGAGTCCGACTCGGTCAGGAAAATTAATTCGAATTAAGCTGGGTACAGTTCGGATCAAGTCTTCTATTTTATTTTATTTTGTTTTATTTGAAAATTTTAAAAATATATATATGATTTTCACTGTTAAAAAATTCGTAGGGCCCACCATAACGTTTATTTTCCATTGAATCTATTAAAAAGGTCACAACTACATGGATGAAGAGGAAAAACAAATTTCATATTGATCCGAAACTTCTATGACCCCTAAAAGAGTTTCAATTGTAGACGTTCAACCCCCCCACTGCTTTTTGTAGTGAGGTCCACTTGTTCTTTAGATCTATCTTATTTTTTGGCTCAAATCTTAAGACGAGCCCTCCAAATGGATGGTCAGTTTGGATATAACACATACCTCATGATGGGACCCACAGAACTTATTGACGTCAATACACAGCTAGTGCATGGTACACCTGCCACTTCCTGACATCACGTCAATACACAGTGTTAGGATCCAGAAGACTTAGAACTCGGAGCTCAAGTCCTAAGAGGAGACAGATTGGCTACTCCCCCTGCCACCAGCTAATGACTGGTGGTAGGTGCTCTATGGACCCCACCATGATGTATTTATTTCATCCATGTTGTCCATCTATTTTTCTAGATCATTTTATGGTATTAAACCAAAAATGAGGTATATCCCAATCTCAAGTGGACAACATTACAGGAAACGGTGTTGAGTGAACGTTGTTGTGATTGGATAGAATCGGTTCGGATTGGCTACTGACCTGAACTCGACTCGTTGTGCGGTCGGATCTGAGTGGGCCTACTCGATCCGACCTAATCCTGGCCTTCAGTTCGGGTTAGATCGGATCCGATCGGGTCAGATCTGTCGTTTCAGATCGGATCTTATCCAACTATATTTTTCATATCATTTCAGGATATAGACCTAAAACTGGGGCCAATCAAAGGCTTAAGTGGACCACACCACAAGAAATAGCGTTGATAATAATGCCCACAGTTGAAACTCTACTAGGCCTGTTGAGACCCTTTATAAGCCAGAATATTCGGATTGATGCTCCTAGTCTGACGGGGCATTTGTGTAGGATTTGTATAATATTCATTTTTTTTAATGTCACCTTGCAGTTGAGTTCTTCATGACAGATATTATCCATCATTTCTTTTATTTTTATTGTTCTCATATTTTTTGCATTACATGTATCATTACATTGGGGACAATATAAATTTTAAGTTGGGGAGGGTATGGATAGTCATCCATATGAGTTTATATTTTAATAGTAATAGAGTCTACTTTTAAAATACATACATACATACATATATATATATATATATATATATATATATATATATATATATATTGGTTTATGGAAAAAAAATTCAAAATTTTCAAAATAAATTTATATATGTGTGTGTGTGTGTGTGTGTGTGTGTGTGTGTGTGCAAGAATGCGAACATGATATTATGCGAATTCCAAAGGTAAAATTAATACTTAGTCTAGATTGATAGTACTCAGAATTTTGATAATTGAAAATTATAGACTTGAGCTCAATTATCTAATCACTAGTTTAGAGCGAGTTGTAATTTGATGTACTGAATTCACAATACACCCTAGCTGACTAAGTGATGAATATGATATGTGAACTAGAATAACAAATTTTAATTCAAACAAGGTTGAATGAACTAGTACCATTGACATATGCTTAAAACAGAGAATATTGAAAAAAAAAAAAAAAAAAAGGTGATGGAGAAAAGAAATTTTCATTATAAAGCATGAATGTAATGACCATAACAATCGTGTAGTAATCCGGAGTAAGGATACCTAAGTATCCAGTGCTGTTACCATTACAATTACGATACCTTAAGTTATGAAGCAAACCTGATAGGAATCTTCATCTAAGGGTAGTATATAATAATGAGGATATGATAATAAAAGAAGAAAAGACATGAAGGAAATGAAATAACTAGAAATTTTATATTCTTTGGATGATTAAAAAGAGTTGGGATATGGAACATGCATATTTTTTAAAGTTAGACTAGTGTCACTTAGCACTTCAGTATATTGGATTATAACTATTTTAAATTTTAATTAGGTCTCTGAACTCAAGGATGTAATGGATTAGAAAATTGAGATTCTAACTAATTTCAAACTTAGGACAAGTGTTTGTTTTGGAATTCATATGATGAATGGAGGCATAATTACATAAATTTTTGAGTACATTTCTAAAATCCCTCACGAGATTATAAATTGTCCACTGGAGGAAACCTAAGGATTTAAAGACTGTTGCATATGTTAAATGCAATCGAGATTACCTGCAAAAGTGGTGTAGTTTAATTTTATTTCTAAAATTAGTTTTTATTCTTATTTTTATTTAAAAAATTTTCTTCACTTATTTTGCTCAGTACTAGCAAAATACTGATTGAGGGTGTGTTGAGACTCAAATATTGCATATTTTCTCTCATTTATATCTTGGTTTTATGAACCTTATAATGTTTAATGGTATATTTTATACATGTTTGTGTTACAATATGAGTTTAAGAGCTTAGATTGAAAAGAATGTTAAAAGCATGGATTTGATGCTCAAGAATCACCAAGGCAAATAATGGAGCTTTGAAGACCAAGATTGAAGATTTCAAGACAACAAAAGTCAAGAAAACCAAGTAAAAAATGAAGGAAGTGTAGAAATTAGTGCAGAAATTCGCAGGATCTGAGCTTAGATGACATCGAAGCTAGTCTTCGATGACATCGAAGAATTACAAAAAAAAATGAATTTGGTTGCTGGATAAACTAGATGCATTCTTCTATAACATCGAAAGCAATTCGATGACATCGAAGTAATACGC
Organism: Magnolia kwangsiensis; assembly: GCA_037074715.1. Taxonomy (NCBI): domain Eukaryota; kingdom Viridiplantae; phylum Streptophyta; class Magnoliopsida; order Magnoliales; family Magnoliaceae; genus Magnolia; species Magnolia kwangsiensis. The sequence continues at coordinate 123,352,535 of CM073575.1, read as the reverse complement.
GGTGTCTACGTAAATTACGTAAATGGAGTCGGTTTTGCGAATCTATCCGAGTTATGCTATAAATAAAGGTTTCCTAAAGACTTTTGGGAAATATCTCAGGTTCTTAGAAAGCATATCTAGAGTTTTTTTTTTTAAGAGAGCTCTCAAGTTTCATAGTTTTATAAATTATTTTTCTTTACAAATTTTTAAATCTTTATTTTTTTCTTGCTTTCTTATTACTTTATATTTGCCATTTAGTTACGTTTTTCTAATTCCCTCTAGCCCAAGCTAGAAGGAAAGCACCTGGGTTTAATGATCTTTAAATTATGATAATTAATTTTATTTTATTTTTATGATGAGATAAATGATGTATGAATGTTATCAATTATCTAGGTTTAAGTTTTTGATCCATCATGTGAGATCCATATGGTGGATGTTTAGACTTAACCTGAATTAATTAGATTTTTTAGATGAGAGATATTCTCAACTTGCTGCATTATTTGATTCATTATCTCATGGATACTAAATATTTAAAATCACTGGCGCTTGAGAATATATGTTAATGGTGTTAATCCATGATTCTCTAATCTCTTATACCATTTACTAAAAATATTTGAACTGCTTTATTTTCCAATCAGGCCGACCATAGTGCTCAGATTCTATTTGTGTTATCAAAGTCATCATGATTTATGAATTATTAACGTATGTGTGGCACTTTGAAGCTTAGGTGTTATTTTTTATTTAATTGAATTCCATTTAAAAGTCATACATTCAAAACTTTTAAGATCATTGCATCCATTTAGTTTCCATTACTTAGTTTTGCATCCAATTTTTTCATTCTCTTAAACCATCTCTCTGTAGGATCGACCTTGTATTTACAGGATACTACTTATGAACCTCCGCACTTGGAGGCAAACAAACAAGGCCCACCTTTATCATTATTTGTCATCCAACCTGTTGAGAAGGTCAAATGGACTTGGACAAAGTGAAAACACAAGTATCAGCTTGATCCAAAACTTTTGTAGCCTCAAGAACTTTTCCATTGTAGGTGTTTAACCTCCATTGTGTGGTCCACCTGAGCTTTAGTGATCTACCTAATTTTTTTTGCTCATATTCTAACCGAAAAAATAAATGGACGGTGTGGATAAAACTCATGCATCACAGTGGCCCTCAAAGACCCAACCTATCCAAAGCTTGGGACATGTGGGGTAGTGATGTAGGGCGGGTTGCGAACAGTTTCATGGCTAAGATGGATCAGAAAAGGTCCAATCAATGATAGAAGTGATCCACATCATCAAAACTTAAAACGAACGTATCTCGCAAATCAGAATGAGCCATCGGATGTACCATACGATTTTGGGATAGGACTAGCTACTTTGCCCATGTCAATTTTTTGAAATACCATCAAATCAACGATTGAATTCATGTTTTAATTTTGTTTTTACTATTTATGGTAAGTTTTAGTTTGAATATAACTCTCCATCTATTGTACTTTAGGAGTTGTACCCAACATGAAAAGTGCTTAAAATAATTAGGGGAACAACGTGGTAAAGCCAAATAGTACACTTACTATTTTTGGCCGAAAACTTGCACACTAATAGACATCACGACAGTGTATAAATAGTAAGTTTACTATTTATAATAAGTTGCGAATTATAGGAGTTTTAGTTGTAGTTTGATTTCGAAACTTCTTCCATGGCTTAGTATCCGTATTTAAAGGGGTGTAATGTCATTTTTCATCATCTATCAAATTATTACAAATTTTCTAGAATTTATTTCTATTATTTTGCTTCTTTTCTCATGAATTGGTAAAATCTCTATGACGAGGCGAGAGAAGTTCTGTGGATTCATAACAGTTATCGCCTCAAAGGAAGATAGTGCTCGACCTCACGTCCTTCCCTTCGCCAGGTAGCACTCCACATCTCTTTTTAGTGGCCCAGATGTGTTTATACATGTGAAACATTGCCATATCGGTTGTATTTTGTGGCATCCCTTCATCATGGAAAATAGATATGCTGGTGGGTCCCACACAAGCTGGAAGCTTTCAATGGTCTGCTTCTCCCTCCTTATTCCCCGTGGGGTTAAGAGACTCGGCGACTCGACCCTTCCCGTTCTGCCCTTTTTTGGGCTGAATCTGCCGGACTCACCCGAATTTAGGGTGACTCGGGCGGTGACTCTTGTAATCCAACAGGGTTGGGCCGACCGAATCTGAGTTGACTCGGACGACTGACCAGAAAGGAAAGGACACGAGGTGGATGTCATGCACACATCACGATGGGCCCCACAGAGCTAGACTTCTTGATTACTTACTGAGGGGAGAAAGTCCATGTGTAAAGTAGCAAGAAATCTTTAGGAAAAGTATAAAAGAAAGTTGAGTGATAGACCGACCATAAACAGTTGTACATTTACAAAGATGAAAGGATGAGGTTCAAAGAAAGATATAATAAGATCAGTTTTCACAACTGTCCATATTCTCTAGGGGCTATTTTCAATATCTTATGCTCCAATATTCATGATTAAGATATCATCGCAACCTTTGATTTGTATAATTGAATTTGAACCATTGAGACATTTCATTTCAATGTTCCACATTCTTCTGTTCATATCAATTGTCAGAATAATTGATAAACCAAAAGTTTCTTGGTAGGGATGGAATGGACGGTTTTGATCTTTGGTATATTTCTACAATTGGGCCACAATAGGATGGCACGTGCTAAAGATATGCAGTGCTGGCAAAACGAACTCCAATGGCCACGTGGGAACTGGGAACTTCCATGCACCCAACCTCCCCACGTGATTGTCCTGGAGAGGGGAAGGTGGATCGGGACCTTCTATCTTGTGGGGCCCTACAATGTACGGACAAATTTTTAAGCCAATGATCAAATGGTACTAGTATCTAATCGATGGTCTTAAAATGGATATAGGAAAAATAAAAGGAATCAACGGTTGAAATCCAAGAGGGAAAAGTGATGGCTAGGATTTTGTAATTTTTTTTCTCCTGATTTTTGAATTGTTGACCATCCACCGTAGATCTTACGAGATAAGCAGTCCCAATAGGCCTTTCCTTTGCCACGTGTGCAGCGAGAGCAGACTGCATGGGAGTTCCTCTAACAAGCGCCGAGATTTTATTAATGGAACCCGTCCATCTCCAGGCACAACAATCGATGGGACACAATCCAAAGATCACACTGACCCAATGGTCCTGACCATCAATTGGAATTCAAGGTGGACCGTCCGATGGAAGACTCGACATCGGTAGTCACCCCTCTAGTAGAGGTCGGTACTGGTTGGTGCCGTGAGACCCACCATGTGTATGTTTTATCCATGCCATCCATTCATTCGCAAGCTCATACATGGCCCTAACCTAAAATGAGGCAGATCCAAATCCCAAGTGGGGTACACCACAGGAAACGATTGAATTGGGGACATTTCGGCTTATATTACTACTAACGTGATTTCCAATAAATATGGACAAATATTCATATCTGCCCATCTATTCTATTCAATGCTATTAATGTGGTATTTTCAGTCATTTTCGGAGTACGATCTGCCCCCTCAAATTAAAGTCATGAAATAAGTTGCAAATTAAAATTGAAACGGATCAATATGCCAAGTTAAAAGCATTTGCCCCTATTTATTTCCGGTATCAATAAAGCAACTCAGAATTAATTGGCAAGAGGTCAACGATTATTTAAGTTGCTTACCACCATTAAAACGTTTTTAGTGCTACAAAAGTTCAATAACAAGCTGATATTTGTGTTTAACCTCTATTAGGTTTGTTTGACGTGAGCAATAAACTAGATGCCAGATAAATATCATATGTGAGTCTAAAAAGTTTTAATGGTGAGCATCCAATCATTATTATTTTCTGTGGTATAGTCTACATGGGATTTGAATCTATATCGTTTTTGGGCTCGTGTCATGAAATGAGCTGTAAAAAAAGAATGGATCGGCATGGATGAAATGCATACATCATATATCATACATCATGGTAGGCTACGCACGGTACTGGCCGAGTCACTACGGAATCCGAGTCATCTGGTTGAATAACTCCAATAGATGGTCAAAGCAAAATAATCACTCAGCATGACTTATGATATGTGGCCCATCCGATGGTGACCAGACGATGGACGGTTCCTATCATCTAAAGAAGAACTACATCTAACCCGCTGCCATCGAAACAAGATGTGATAACACGGAGAAATGAGAAGAAAACTCGCGAGTGCACTTTCAGGTTAAACTTGTACATGTACTCGCTAACTCGACCTTCCAGCATGCAAGATCCAAGCCGTTCATCAAGTCAGCCTTCTCTTGTAGTTCCTCAGGGATAAATTTCAAACCGGTCCACTGATCCAAGTTAATATCTGATCCTTCTAAAAATTCTCTCCCTCATTCCATCCATTTATTTCTCCACGCTCAACCCACATGTGATGAAATAAAAACCATATTTTTTATTTAATATAATCTAAACAATCTGATTTACCTGATGAACGGCCTGGATCTTTATAATGAAATTTGTGTTCTTGATCATACGCGCGACTGCTGTAGAGTGAGTGCACTCAGCAGGCTCCATAACTCCTGGTTTCGCTTCTCCGCAATAAAATCTACCGCATCCAACGGCATCTGGCCACGTAGCCCACACACGAACCATATGATCTCTTCGTCATCAGCGCTTTAAGAGAAAACCTCTGGTACCCTGCCAGAGTCGGATCAATGATACGCATGCACCTAAAAATCGAAAATAATTATACTTTTCAGATTAGGGGCACCTTTTTAAATGCATCAAGAACTAAAAATCAAGTTTATTTAATTATCTGACCGTCCGATTCTAAATATTTATTGGGCGGTTCAAAATGCAACCAAAAACTGTTGTACAAATCAGAGGTTAGGATTGTTCTAACAATCGGATTTTAGGCATGTGACTGAGAGAAAGTGTTTTCCACAATGTAGTCAGTTAAAACGAGTTAATTTATGCCTAATGTCCAATCTGAGCGCCTGCATATCAAGCGTCATACGCTGCCGGAGTATGAAATTACTCCCACTCCTTCCCTCCTCTGTAACGTAAAAGACAGGTAGTCCTACCTTCCCAGAACGGACAGGCAGTCCTCAGAGTGAAGTGAAATCATAGTCCGCCAGCTGGCCCTGTTGATCTCTGTAAGAGGAACTTCAATAGGTAGGGCCCAGCATGGATAGGCCATGAGCCGTCCTGATCATCTTTTGAGTTGAAGGAAAATCGCAGAACTGGACATGAATGTAAAGCATTGACATTGATCGGACGGCTGCAATCGTTTTGTGTCAACTCATACCTTGTCTGTCATTTATCGGAAATGGGACCCATCGCTTGAACAGTTCTGATCACCACACGAATGGCCCGACTAGCGGAATGGAAAGCGAATTTCATTCTGGTAGTCCGCAGGTTACAAACCTGCCTTTAGAATAGTAAGAGTAGGCCGTACACGAGCCAAGCTATCTCCACTTCGGCTTGGTCCGATCCAGCTCGACTTGATTTGGCTTTAACAATAAATCAAGGCTAAGAAAGCTTTTTATGCCTGACTCATTTTGAAAACAAGCCAAATTCAAATATAAAAAACTTTAACTTGATTTGACTTAAACTCGGCTTGACTAGAAACTTGACATCAGCTCGACTCGAATATATATAAAGGCATACTCACCTACGCACTTATAAACCTTTGCACATGTGTCATGGGTGTTGAATCAGAACGGTCCATAAGATGTGGAATCCCATAAAATCTTAGGAAGTGAATTTTTCCCCTGGTCTAAGATTCTGATAAACCATAACAAAGAGAAATTCAAATTCAGGAAAGAAACTGTTTGTATTTTTCATGGCCTACCGAAATTTTAGTTCAAAGTAAAAATACGTACCCAGAGATTTCAAGAGGTTTTGCTTCATGAAGACTATTTAAATTTTCGAGACTCATCAGATATGATGAGTTCTCAAAAAAATTCATATGTAATCCATGAGAACTGATTTGTAGGTGGGTGTTCTGCTATATATATATATATATATTAAAATTAAAAAAAAAAAAAATTCTAAACCTTACCATGCCCATCCTTCTCTTACCCTTTCCCTTCCTAACCTTACTTCTCTCTCTCTCTCTCTCTCTCTCTCTCTCTCTCTCTCTCTCTCTCTCTCTCTCTCTCTCTCTCTCTCTCTCTCTCTCGACTCGACCACTTGCCTAAGCTTGACTCGGCATCTACTCGACTTGTCTTCGTTGTATGACCTACACTCACCTGAGCTCTTCTCTCTCTCTCTCTCTCTCTCTCTTAGCACCAACAGCAAAGTACCCTCTATGGTTATATCTAATATTATATATTTGTGTACATTATTAATTAAATATTTGATTTGGGGATTGAGTCAGTTGGATCGTGTTGCTGGGTTGAGTCAGGTGCGGGTTGGGGTTTGGGTCAGGTTGGGGGCAAGCTCGACTCGACTTGATGTAAGCTCGCCTTGAGCTTGACTCGAAAGTTTTAGTAAACAAGCCAAACTTCAATAGTAAGTTCGAAGTCGAGCTCGAACTCGAGAAGAGCATGGACAAGCCAAGCCAAGTTTGGCCCACCTCAACTCAACTTGACTCGGTTCAATGTACAACTCTAAATAGGAGAATGGGATATTGAGAGGTATAGACCCAATATACTATCCACCAATTTCATTCATCTAGAAGAAACCTTAATTGTGAAAATAGACTTCATGTCCTACGAAGAATTCAAAATGATCAAAATACCCTTACATTTTAGGACTACTTAACATATAGGGATATTTTGGTCAAAATATTAACATCCGAACCTAAAAGGTCGCTTTTCGTAAAATAAGTTTCGGCGGCGGAGAAGATAAAAGGGCATCGCATGTGCTCGTCTACCATTATAATTATTTCTGGGAGAAAGGCCAGCGACCATCCACAACCCTAGCCGTCCATCCTCGCCACCAGAAATCCAACGACCGAAAATTCCCAGCCGCACTGATCTATGAACCAGAGGCTAGCGTCCGGTCAACACCAAGGTTTCCATTCAGAAACCGACACGTGTCCGGACCCGACAGCTACGAGGCAAGCGAAGGGATGACCGGAAAACCTGGGATCGCCTGTTACTGCGGCCTATATAAATTCAGTTCCGCTCCTTTCCGCTCGTTTTTCAATGTTTTTTTATGGGGTTTTCTCTCTCCTCTTTTCAGTAATTATTTTTTCTCAGGAGAAGTAAAGAGAAAGGCCAGTGAATCCTTCACCGATCTGTGGAAATTCATCTTTTCTGATTCTCCTCGGATTTCACCTTCTGCAATTGTAAGAGATTCGGAATTTTATTTTATTTTGGGATTTTTGCTGGTTTTTTTGTGGAATTTGGTGAATTACAGGGTTTGTTGTGGTTCCCTAGGGTTTTTTTTTTTTTTTTTTCTGATCGAGAATACTTTGGATTGTGATTTCGGGTTAGATCTGCAAATTCTTGGTTTCTAGGGTTTTCTAAGCTTTTAAGACTGTAGGATTAGGTGAATTTGAGGGTTTTGATATGTGAATTGTTGGATATTGGTGGAATTGGATTTTGGCGATTGGCTGGGAATCAGATGGTGTATATTGCTTTGATTTTTATCGATTGTGCGTTGTTATCGTGTGTATGTATTTGAATCGGCTGGGAGGGTTGTGAATTGTGTGGAAATTGAAGGGAATTTAGTTTGCTTATTTCAAATGGTGTGTGGTTGAAAGAATTGGTTGAATTGAGGGTTTATGTGTTTTTCTCTATCGGCGGATTCATTAGGATGTTTGATGATAAGAAAATGGAGTTTCATGAATATTGAGACTTTGAGATTCTGGAGATTGTAACTGATGAGTATTCACTGAATTCTGAATTGGGGTGGATCAGGTTTTAGTTTTTTGGTTTTCTATCTTTTACAAATAACGGATGGTTTCTGATCCAATTTTGAAGGGCTTCAGCTTTGTAACTGGTGTAACGAAATTTTGGGTTATTTTGGAGGGTTTTATGTGTGGAAACGGTAATGGCTGCAGGGACTGATTTATCGCGTACTTTTACTGTATTAGATGGTCGATTCAGTAAGGATAATAGGCCAACCATTGGCGATGAGAACTCCGAGGCCCTGGAGAGCTTGAAACAGATGAATATCGGGAAGCCTCCTCGGCACCTTTCTGTCATTCGGCATTGCATCAGCAGTGCTCAGCTGGTGGCTGAAGACGAATTGGTGAGTTTTTTAATTTCCCCTTCGTTATGGATTTTTTTATATTTTATATTGGACATTTTATGTTTGAAAATTACGCATATGCCTGAAAAATTATAACCATGGGCATCTTGCTGCCTTTGGAATCGAGCTAAATCTAATGTAGTTGCTACCGATCTCTCTCTCTCTCTGCATGTAGGAGTTGAATATTGAGAATATTGGCCCCAAATCACCAGCAAACGAGAAGTCTGTGTTTTTACCCATTTTTCGCTCTGGGAGTTGTTCAGATAAAGGACCCAAACAGTACATGGAAGATGAGCACTTATGTATAGATAATCTACTAGAACATCTTGGAGAAGTTGCAAATTTCCCATCACCAGGGGCTTTCTATGGGGTGAGTAACTTAAATACTGCTTATGCATCTTCCGATTTGTCATTGGTTGCTAATTTGCCATACCATTCATCCTCATCTGGTACAATAAAATCATGGTATGGCTAGACGCTTGCTTTTATGGCTAATGAAGATAAATGGTGTAATTTATTTTATATTTTCAGTTTCTTTTCTAATTCCATTCAATCATGATCACGGAACCTCTCATTTTCCATCATTTGAAATTTAAGAGACAATTGGGGAACAAACCTTTAGGTGGATTTGCACCCGTTCATTGATTATGCCAATATGATTTTTATTTTTATTTTTTGGGCCAGAAATTCAACAAACTATGTATAGGCTGCTCATGATGATGCAATAGCTAACATGCAGTAGTTTATGTGGGCAGGTATTTGATGGCCATGGTGGTTCAGATGCAGCATCTTTCATCAGAAAGAACATTCTTAAGTTTATTATTGAGGATTCTCATTTCCCCACTTGTGTGGAAAATGCCATTAGGAGTGCATTTGTGAATGCTGATCGTGCCTTTGCTGATACTTGTTATCTTGACAGCTCCTCGGGCACCACAGCGCTGACTGCCCTTATTTTTGGAAGGTGATTACCGAATGCTTTTTTAATCTATCCATCTCTTTTATTGATCAACACACCTTAATTGAAGCTCGTTAGCACAGTTTTGAAGGTAACTATAGAGTCTGAATTGTTAGGAGCAGGATATGCTTAGTCAATGGGGTGTGTCGTTGGTTATTTCTGAAAACCAATAAGCTTCCTTGGGAAGATCAAGGAAATTAGTGTCCTTTTTTATGATCTAGACTTCTTTCATTTGGTAGTGACCCTGTTGCTCCTTTTGCTGTGTTCCAGGGCTGCACCCCCATTATTGCATTTCAGAAACTCCCCCTTGCTCTAATATAATATATTCAGTTATCTTCTCAATTAAAGGGAGGGAGGGTGGCCGTCCATCACTTTAGTCTCTCATCTAAAATCATGATCCTTGACAGCCTTTGATTTTTGGATTTCAGATCATGGGCCCAGAACTATAGCACTCCCCTGAATTGCATGGAAATCATAAGTTTGGCTTTTGTTTTGAAATCATAGTTTTAGATTCAGGGTATTATCTTTTTAACTTATGCGATGGGTTATTCATTGTTCAAAAAAAGGAAAGAAAAGAAAAAAAGGAAAAACTTATGCAATGGGTCTTGCACATGTTGTCAATTGTTATTTACATTTCCTTTTATCTTCATTGTTGTTGTGATCTATCACCTAACATATATTCATCTTGAGACTTACTTTTCCCGACATAATTCTCCCATCACCATTCAGGATCATGCTAATCGCCAATGTTGGTGATTGCCGAGCCGTGTTGGGAAAACGTGGCAGGGCAATTGAATTGTCCAGAGATCACAAACCCAACTGCACCAGTGAAAGAATCAGGATTGAGAATCTTGGTGGCATCATCTACGACGGCTATCTGAACGGCCAGCTATCAGTAGCAAGGGCTCTTGGGGATTGGCACATGAAGGACCCTAAAGGCTCTGCCTGCCCATTAAGTGCAGAGCCGGAGTTGCAGGAGACAATCCTCACGGAGGAAGACGAGTTTCTGATAATCGGCTGCGATGGTCTATGGGACGTGATGAGTAGTCAAGGTGCAGTTACAATAGCAAGGAAAGAGCTCATGCTCCACAACGATCCCGAGAGATGCTCAAGAGAGCTGGTGAGGGAGGCACTAAGGCGGAACACATGCGACAATTTAACGGTCATCGTCGTATGTTTCTCCCCAGACCCACCTCCTCGGATAGAGATTGCCAAATCTCGAGTGCCGAGAAGTATATCAGCAGAGAGTCTGAATTTTCTCAAGGGTGTTTTGAACAGCAATGTATGAAGGGATGTAAAATGTTTTTTAGTGGGTGGGTTTTATGTGCTTTACTTCCTTTGACCACCAATAAAAGTTGCAGGAGTTGTGATTATTTTTTATTTTTATTTTTATTTTTATGTGGGGGGAGGGGTGGGTTTAGAAGTTAACAATGTACATGTGAGATTAATCATTTGTATCAGTAGAAAGCATGAATTGGTTCTTTTGGAGCTTCATGGGATTTCTCTTTTTAGAACACAGACACACACACAGCATGATTTTAAAAATGAGTTACATTACGGATGTGTAGATCATTATGTGAAGGAAATGCTACCGGGTTACATGATAGGTGAAAAAAGGGATTGTATTGGCACCATTACTCAGATTGATACGTCTGTTACATGATGATATGGTCATTAAGGGCCCATTATTAAAGTAGTAACTTTAAACTAGATTTAGCCTATTTAGAGGACCAAAACGAAATTTGAGCGGGATTCAAGAAACTGAAGCAGAGTGGACCATTTTAGAAAATATTAGAAGATGGGTTAAACTATGACCTTTTTTTCCTTTTCTTTTTCTTTCTTCTTGAGGTTTTAATACACACTCTTACACCCACACACACCACATGGGTTCTTGAACACATGATCTCAGAGTTGAAACAGTGTTTGCCACTAAGCCATGAGTAGAGTAGAGAGACCTTCTCTCTCTCTCTCCTCTCCACTCCCTCTGTCCCTCCACTTCCAAGCCTGGCAGCCACCCACCACCATCACCACTCTCCTCTCTCTCTCCTCTCCACTCCCTCCCTCCCTCCCTCCCTCCTCTTCCAAGCTCGGCAGCCACCCACCACCATCACCACCCTCCTCTCTCTCTCCTCTCCACTCCCTCCCTCCCTCCCTCCCTCCTCTTCCAAGCTCGGCAGCCACCCACAACCATCACCACCCTCCTCTCTCCTCTCCACTTCCTCGGTGCCAACTTGAACCGACTCAGTACTTTTGACCGAGTTGGACTCGGTTTGGACTTGTCCAGGCCAGACCCAAATTCGGATCGGTTTGGGCATGCTGGACTTGGTACCGAGTCAAGTCAAGTTCGGGTCAGGCCTATTTCAAAACCAGATCAAGTCTGGTCATCCTTAACTCGGTCCAACTCGGCTCAATGCCTAGATCTAGCCGTTGCAGAGCCATATTGGCAGGACGGACCACACGATACCTTTACGTGATACCTTAGGGGAGGGAGCCTTGGATTCTTCTCATCCATTGCCAGGTATGCTACTGGCCCACCATTTTTATGGAGCCTTTCCAACCTCGTGATTCCCTCTCATTCCTGAATATTTTATGACCCGCTCTATTAAATTGCCAGCCCACCAATCAGAGGATGTGTTTTTCTTTCTATACTTTATATATATATATATATATAGAGAGAGAGAGAGAGAGAGAGAGAGAGAGAGAGAGAGAGAGAGAGAGAGAGAGAGAGAGAGAGAGAGGGAGATGCACTGGCTAGCCCTGCAACTTTTTTTATTTTTAAATTCTCGTGAAACAGGTGAAGAAAGGTTTGCCATCCCACAAGCACTTCCAAACACATACACGTGACTCGATACGTATATCAGGAGGGGCCACCGTGGATATCCTTTTGCCCAAAATTCAGGCTGTTCACTCTGATTGCCTAGTGTAGAACACACCACCGACATTTAAGTGGCAAAGTTCTGTGGGCCCCACCGTAATGTATGTGTTATATTCACGCCGTCCATCTATTTTTCCAGATCAATTCAGGGCATGTGCCCAAAAATGAGGCAGACAATGACGCCTGCCGCTGAAAGAGTTATTGATCTATGCCCTTGGTGCCACCTGAGAGATTTGTCCACTCATAGTGGTGCATGGGTGAGCGGATTAGGTGAGACCCTGGATCCACCTAGGTGGGTGAGACCCCTAAAGGACCACATCCATTCCGTCCATCCCTATTAAAAACTCATTTTAGTGCATGATCTAAAAAATGAACCAGATCAAAATCTCAAGTGGACCATAATACAGGAAACAGTGGATATCGACCATTAAAAACTTCTAATGAGCCACAAAAGTTTTGGATCTAGCTGATATTTGTGTGGTCTCTTCATCCAAATCTTTATGACTTTATCAACAGGTTGGATGGCAAATAAACATTCTGGTGGCCCCCATGAAGTTTTTAACGGTAAGGATTCAGTCACTATTGTTTCCTATGGTATGATTGACATTAGATATGGATCTGGCACAATTTAGATACACCACGTTCATGGTGTTGTACTCTATTTATGTCCAATCCCATGAGATTCGATTAAAGAGTATACATAGTGCATCTAAATTTTATTGAGATACTTGAAGATGATTTTGCGAGTATATAATTGGCATCTATCAAGTGCCGAGTAAAATATGATTGAGTTAGCAATAAGACTTGGAGTAGTTATTGATGTAGTTGGCAAACTAAGAAGAAAAAAGGTTCCAAGGATCCAATAGTGTTGAAATAATTAGAGTAATCATCCGACATAAGAAGCATTCAGAGAACCATTTCAAGGTTATAAATATAAAAGGAATTTAATAGAAAAATTTCTCCTACCAAATTAAATTAAATTAAATTTATCTTTCAATTATATGTTATTTATATTTTTTAGCATAATCATTTATATTCTTTAGTATAATTTTTTAAGTTTACCTGTCATTTACATTCTCTTGTATAATCTGTAGTGACAATTAAAATAGTTGTTAACTTTAGTTGTAATTTGAGTTTTTTTTTTTTTTTGAGTTAACTTGTTAGTACAAATCCACGTGAGTACACACACTCCATATTAGCCACCCCCACTAGTGATCAATACCAAGACCTCAAATGTTTAAACGAGGTATCTCTACTTAGTCTACCAGTTGAGCTATGGATCCAGGTGAAATTATAATTCGAGTTTGCGCTCATATGTTGAATTTAGTTTGAATATCAAATAAAATTCTCTATCCAGAGAAGCCTTCGACAGTTGTCTTTTACGATCGAATATAAAAATTTCAATTTTGTTTCATATGTATTGAAGAGAAAAAGTCATTTCATACGGAAGGCAGAGGTGTAATCCATTTTTAGAGGATGGATGTTACTCTTAGACTATCACTTGATTATTTTAAACAACGTTATGCAAATGGTTGAATAGGTGACCGATCTTATTAGATCTCAGTCATATACAATCAATTTTCATATGTATTTACTTACCTTGGTGCTTAGGATTGTAAATGTTTGGTTTAAATTAAGCCGCATATTTAATTCTAACATGCTCACATTAATCACGTGACCGAGATTAAAATAATAATAACATCCTATGTATCTAAACTGGAACCCATGATCTGGATAACTTAATTGCATCCCTTGTGTAATTTGTCAGTATTTTGTAACTGCCCGCGTATTATCCATCACACTTCAAGAGAGTATAAAGTTCCGCTCTTAAAAAAGATGATAATACTAATAATACGGTAAACGTTTCAAAAGTTGCAGGAAATGTGATCATGGACTCTTGTCGCTGTCGCTGCAGGGGATATACTGTGCATGATTGGGACCTGCAATATGTCAATCAATCAAGGGGAGGGGTTACAATCAAATCCCAGCCACGCATTTGCTATCAGGTTTTGTTTTACATCCAACCCTTTCTTAAAAAAGGGAAGTTATTTGATACTCCGGTTGAACGTTACACTCGATATACAGGCGATCATAAATTGTACACATTGCATGGATTAACTCAAAAGTAAACTGACTAATTTGTGGATATCGTTGTTGCTTAGTCATTGTTCCCCAAATCACCTCAACTTCTAACTCATTTTGAAGCGTCCAAAGAGTGACCATCAATCTGGACAATTTAGTTTTATTTTTTTTTTTTTAACACACACACACCCCCACACACTCACGCTGTTGGAATTTCACCACCTACGGGTACTTGAACCCTCGACCAGGAGTTGAAACTCCTGGGAGTCTACCACCCGGGCAAGAGTAAGGATCCATGTATTGCACGTAAGCAATTTCTGAATAATTTTTAATTGCTCGTGTATCATCCATCATCCTCAGTCAAGAGTACCGAAGTTTTTCTTTTCCCAAAACGCCTCCAGTTGCCAGCTTGTGATTGAGAAACCATTTTAACTTTTGGAGCGGATTAGGTGCGGCCCTTACAGATGGGCCCATGTGTGTATTCTATATCCACACCCTCCATCCATTTTGTCTGATCGTTTTAGGGCATGAGCCCAAAAATGAAATAAGATTCCAATATCAGGTGGACCATATTATAGAAAACAGTGGTGATTGAACACTACCATTAAAAACTTCCTAAGGCCCACCATAATGTTTCAATAATGTTTATCTGCCATCCAACCTGTTGATTAGGTCCTGTAAGATAACAAACAAATACCAGCTTGATCCAAAACTTTTGTGGCCCATTAATGGTCAATCACCACCTTTTTCTATGGTAGGGTTCATATGAGAATTAGGTCTGCCTCGTTTTTTGTTCTCGTGCCAGAAAATGATCCAGCAAAATGCATGTACGGTTGAATATAGAATACATACATTAAGGTGGGCCCCACAATAGGCTCGTACCTAATCTACTCCCTTTACCTTTGGGCTAATACGGAGGTAATCAAAAGTTGTTCTAAAATTTTTTCCAAGTCAAGCTGATGGAGACTGGTCGACAATTGCTTCGTGAAGGCATATGATGAGAAAGGGTTATCCATGATGTAAAGTAGGGTGGCACATGTGGCATATGATAGTGTGAACACCGACTCTCACATGCGGGCACAGTAGTGACCTTACTTTTTTTTTTTTTTTTTTAATTTTGATAATGATTTGTTAGTGTAGCCAAAGTGTATTATTGGTTCAAGTAGAAAAATGTATTTAATTCGAAATCATCACTAGCCAAATGAATTTTAAAATATACGGTCGACTGGAAACTATAAATTCACTTAAGAGTCGGGAAATCTCACAATTCTCTAACTCAAGTGACTTCCATGATTGGTCTATGACTGTATCTTTTGAATAAGGGCCTTGATAACAAAAAATTAATTGATTGAGCATCATTATCTGCCCGCACAATGCGCAGTCTTTACTTCACAAGATTTTATAGTTTTTAAGGATTCAACAGGATTTTTATATTTTTATATTTGCTTGTGATTCGCATAACCCATAAAAGTCAGGTAGGTGAAAAAAAAAAAAAAACTATTCAGCCTTCTACCACAGAACCAGGTAGTTAAATAAAGTGAAAATACAATGAGTAAAATAAAATACCAATTAGTCTTACTTTGTAGAATTTAAGATCCTAAGCAGACAAATAAAGTAAGAGAAAATGGAAAAGGTGAATAATGCAGAATGATATATAAGGAGATATGGATATAATTGATGCACTTTGAATGTGTGGAGTGGAATGCGAATTAAATAGATATAGACAAACTCTTAGCTTCAATGACTTCTTGAATAGTTATTTTTCTCTCTCAACATGTCAGCATGTTGGAAATCTTTAAAACACCTCAAGCATCACCTCCGAGTGAACTCCAACCCTCGGACCATCTCTGTATTTTTTAATCTCTTTTTCTACTTTTCGTTTTTTCACTCTCGCTCTTTATTTCTCTCTTCGTTTTCTCCCTTTCTGGCTTACTTTCCTTGCTCCTCTTTGTATATGTATTCGTGTCTGTATATTTTCATTCGTTTATTGGATCCTTTATATAAGCGTTGGCAGCCAAATTATGCTAACAATAGCCGTAATTTCTTAAGTTGCGTTGTGGACATCCATAGTTTAAAACGTAATATATAATATATTATATACAAGTTAAAAAGTAATGATTACTTTTTATATTTATTTTATAATAAATTTTTATATTTTTTTATAAGAGTAATTTTATATATATATATATATATATATATATATATATATATATATATATATATATATAACATAAAGATTAATTTTTATTTTTTCTATAAGTTGTTTGAATGCTTGCATTTTGTTCGTTATTTGTCCATTTTTTATAATCTCAGTCTTGTTGGAAAGATAATTAGATAAGCTTTTTAAAAAGATTAGCATCACTTCGATCGGACCTCATTTGGCCTTCTGAAAGTACAACCGTTCAAAATATGAAATCAGTTGTCTGCAATTTGATCGATAGTCTGTTTTCGATGATTTTGAGATCATTAGAACTGTCACCTGATAAGCTTTTCAATGCAACTGAAATCACTTCAATCGGATCACATTTGATTAGTTTAAAGTGCGGACAAAAATTTTACGGATTTAGTCACTCGGCAATGCATGATTTTGATAAACGAGCCGGATCTTCCTCATCATAATCCGAACTTGAGAAAACTTAAGTTCGTTTAGAAGATCATTTGACCACATTTCTAATGAATCATAAATCATCTTAATCGGTCAGAATTTGCTCTCAATAATACCATGAATACTTTGTAAATAAGGATGACTGTACTTTCCTCATTCTTAAATATATAACCTCTACGCCTTAACACAACATTATTTGGGAAGAGTAAATACTATAGAGAGCGATTCATGGGTAGAGAGTTCATATCCTTTTTCGCACATCGGTTATTACATGCAGAGAGTTTTCGGAATTTTGGAATTCGAATTCATGGCCATAACTGAATCGTTACTAGATTTGGTGTTAGTTGATCATGTCCATTTGTTGTCTCCGAGACGTGCTAAGTATACTCCCAATTTGATCCGTTTAGATTTTTAATAATTTCTAAGATAGTATAAGACAATTATTAAAGTCAAGCTAAAACTCAAAAAGTGGCTTGTCCTCGTTTTAGGTGGGGTGTTAACAGATAGGATTTTGAAGAATAAATATGGTAATTTTCACTACATAAAAATGGATAATGGCACATGTGATGCATGTGTGATGCATTGGCATATGCATACCACAACTAGGGGTGTTAATGGGCTAGGCTCAGGCCTGAAAAATCAAAATTTTGAATATGGCTAGCCTGAAACTATTCAAAATCTAGGCCAATACCTACC
The DNA here is from genome assembly GCA_037074715.1 of Magnolia kwangsiensis. Lineage (NCBI taxonomy): Eukaryota > Viridiplantae > Streptophyta > Magnoliopsida > Magnoliales > Magnoliaceae > Magnolia > Magnolia kwangsiensis. Next base: position 123,335,140 of record CM073575.1, on the reverse strand, counting down.
TCAAGCTCAGCCCGTTGATAGCCCTAACCAGAACCAAATATATTGGATAATCTACCACATTTAAAAATAACAATAAAGAATTTTATTTTTTTTTAAAAAAACTATCTAATTAATATGGAAAAAGTTTTCAAAAAACTACTTCATTAATCCATATAATTATCATTCCATTACTTTCGATAAAGGAGTTGTGGGAGAAATGGTGGTGGCTCAAGTGAGCCACACTACGTTTCAACATTGAGGTCTTGGCATCGATTCCCTTGTGGGGGTGGCTAACAGTGAAGTGTGATCTAACAGTGGGTGTACTAACAAGCTAACCAAAAAGAAAAAGAAAAGGTGAGCCACACTATGATATTAATGTAAAATTCCCCCAACCACAAGGTGCAACACTCCATGTTAGGCTAAGAGCCAAAAAATCAACTCCATTAATGATTCTGGTGGACTATATGATTGGAAAAAGTGTATAAGGCAACACTAGCCCTTTTGGGGATGACTTTTTAGACGTAGGTGTTGTGCGACCCGCATAACAGTAGGCCTAAATGTTTTTTTTTTACATAATCTATTAACTGGAGTGGATTTCATATTATCACATGGTGGGTCTCATAAGAACCTACGGTAGGTGTAAGTCTTTAGTACTGTTCCCTTTGATGTGGCTAACCAGAATCATAGATGGACCTAATTTTTTATTTTTTTATTATTTTCCTTTAAGCCTCATATAGTACTAAATATGTCGCTTCCCAAACTTGGAAACCGGGTTCACAAAATTCTCGATTACCAAATCCGGCGTTGATAGCCTCCATAGTATCCCATTCTCAGCTTCCTACACCCATATGCTAGATTCCGATCCTAGGATCCTACAAGGAGAATTTTTCAGTGTGATTTTTTTTTTGAATGATTAATTTGTTTAGGTGGTTACACATTTTGTACATGGTATCAACACATATCAAAGAGACGAACTTGTTCAACATGTCACACATGATATGGTGCACCAGCTCAATAGTAATGAAAGAAATAATAGAAAACTCCAACAACTCTTGTATGCATCCTAAAAAGTGTAAGTCATACGTATAAGCAAACCACAGCTCGTGAGTCTACTGCGTGCCTGGAGTAAAACACGCCTTATCAGGGTGCTCCCATAAAGACATCCAAAATAACCATAGGTATGTTATCAACCAATCATATTATCATAGGCGAGTAGGCTATTAATCAAGCATGTCGTATAACTATATAGGTTATCATGAACATGTCACGCCCCAAACCCGAAAATCGGATTCATAGAAATCTCGACTGCCAAATCCGGCGCCGATAGCCTCCGTAGTACCCCATTCTCGGCTCCTAGCATTCATATGCCAGATTCCAATCCTGGGATCCTACAAGGAGAATTTTTTTTTTTAAATGTATATTTAACTAGTAATAAGCATAACCACAAGATTACCCAATTCACAACGACAGCATCGTCATCACATATCCACTAATATAATCATTTGAATACAATACTGAAAGGGAAATACATAAATAGAGAATCAAGCTCCAGAAGACCACCACACGCTCCAAGCTCAACCCTGCTGCAGCCTAACATCACCTGCACGCATCTATCGTGCATAAGCTTATAGAAAGCCTAGAGGGTGGTGTAAGTATGTGCACAAGGTAAGTGCCAAGTATTCAATACAATGTCATAATCATACAATACCTAAAAAAATACTGGTAATTCATAATTCGTACATCATTGGAATAAGCAGAAATACTGACAAGATCATAAATCATATGATAACAGAGTAAGCAGAAGAATGGACAAGTCCATAAGTCAATAAATATCAAGATACGCAATATAGAAAAGTTATGCAATGAAAAATCATAAAGAGCTAAATATCAGATGCCGAGGATGCAATGCAATATACAAATCCTGTTAAGTCTATTTAGGTCATATAAGTGTAGAAACATAGGAACTCAAAATGTCATATGCCTGCAGATGTAATGCAATCTGCGATGCGAATGAAATGACCATACTGGAGTGTGAAATCGGGATGATAGTACGTAGTATCGCAGGCTACGGGGTCCACCACAAGGGACTTCTATCCGAATCAGTCCCATACCTAAATTTGGATAGTCAGACTCAACGTGGTAAACTTCTGATCTCAGGTTAGTCGCGTGCCCAACCGAAATCCTTGCCATAACGAAGGTATACAATAATTAGTTGCGCACCACCAGCCCGAGTGGATAGTGAATGAATAAATGAATGAGCATGCAACTCCTACTCGATAAGTCCACATATCAGTACGGTTCAACTCTGGGATATCACCGGGGTCTAGTACACTCTAAACCAGATCGCCGCCTCATCGCGCGCAATAAGGTAAGTGGAAGAGACCTCACTATCCGCCTGCCAATATCGGGCTCGGCTCGTTGTTAGCGGACTCATTCCTCGAGCTGGTCAAACTCAGCCTAGCATTACCCCCTACACTCAGGCGGATAAGGACGCACCCCCTTCCAACCGACCACGACACAGTGGAGAGCGCAACCATCTGGTAATCGGCACTCAACGCTCATCTACACACTCAGTCTAGACGTTGGAGCAACTTCTGGAACCAAGAGGGTTTAGGGACTTTCACCCAGGGATATCTATAGCACCTCATGTAGAACAGATTTTCAGTGTCCCATCTGGCCATCCACAATATATCTATGAAGGCTACGACCCTGATGTCGCTAGGGCGTACGGTGATCATGTCACACAAATGCGAGATGCATGAGTCACACAGTCCAATCATACATCAATCCTGCGCATGTCGTGCTCTCATGTGGGGTAACTCCGCCTATCAGGGAGCCCCATGAACAACCTGCCATATGGCATATGCAATGGTTAATCACGTCTCATAACAAACATGCAGATGATGCGTATGGGCATGAATCATGATGTTATACTATCACATACTCAAAATCGGTATCAATGATCGGCCTCGACAATGTGGACATTTAACCAACATCGCCCCCAAGGAATGGCCCACATAGAGCCAAACATATAATGGGCCCGCGGCCTCACACAAAGGTCTAATACTCAACACAATGGGCCTTACTCAAGGGCCGCATATACACAACTCAACAGGTGGGCCCTGCTCATGGGCCTAATACATATCACAATGGGCCTTGCCCATAGGCCACAAATACATCACAATGGGCCTCATCCATAGGCCTTAAATACATCATAATGGGCCTCATTACATAGACCTCCTATTCATCACATTAGGCCTTGAACACGGGCTAGATACATATCACAATAGGTCTCAATTATGGGTCGCGTATACCTCATATAGGTCTCGACAATCGGCCTCGGCATTCGAAATCGGCCTTAACAATCAGAATCGATGCTTGAAATCAGCCTCGATACACGGTTTCATATATATCAAATGGGCCACGACAATGTGAATTGGTAAATCGACCACGTCAATCGGGATCGGCAATCGGTCACGATAACCGACCTCGATCGCTAATTGAAAATCGATCACGACAATCGGGATCGATGGATAATCAAAGTCGGTAGATCGGTCATGACAATCGGGATCAGAAATCGATCACGACAATCGGGATCAATCGATAATCAGAATCGATAAATCTGTCACGTCAATCGCACCGACAATCAGTAGATAAATAAAACGGGGTCCATAAATGATCAGTCGATCAATTGTAATATAAAAATCAGCACTCGGCCGTGGTTATATCAAATTCGATAACACGGAGCCATCAGTCTACGGTGAATGAGACCCACTTATTTGGGTCAACCCACTGAGGGAATGATGAGAATGGGCCTAACAAGGGCTAAGGGAAGGTCACAATGTGGACATTCAACCACCATTGCCCATCAATGTTGACATTCAACCATCATTGCCCATCAATGTGGACATTCAACTATCATTGCCCAATAATGTGGACATTTAACCAACATTGCTCTCAAGGAGTGGTCCACATGGAGTCAAACGTATCATGGGCCCATGGCCTTACACAAAGGCCTAATATACATCGCAATGGGCCTTATCACACGGGCTTTAAATATATAACAGGTGGGCCTTGCATATGAACCTTTAATACATCTCAATGGGCCATGACTCATGGGCCTCAATACATCACAATAGGCCTAATCGTATGGGCAATGAACATATCACAATGGATCACGATATATAGGCTGGAATTACATTATACTGGGTCCTTGCTAATGGGTCATAAATACACAACAGATGGGCCTTGCTCATGGGCCTCAATATATCATATGAGCCTCATCGCACTGGCCTCAATACTAGGCCTCATATATCGAGTGGGCCTCATTACATGGGCTTAACAATACAAACGGGCGAGCCCCGCCCATGGGCCAAAGTACATCATGATAGGTCGCACCAGTGGGCTTCATGTATATCGAATCGGGCTGCACCAATGGGCCATTATATCATCAAGTGGGCCGCATCAATGGGCCTCGCCAATGGGCTAAATATATCAAGTGGGCCGCATCAACGGGCCTTAACCCTTGGGCCCCAAACACATCTCAATGGGCCTTAACCCATGGGCCACAAATACATCAAATGAGTCGTATCAAGTGGTCCAAATACACGTCATGGTGGGCCTCATACATCCCCAAAAGAATCATATGGAAGGATCATTTGGACCATACCCCAAGTAACGATGGAGATAATAATTTTTCCCACTGTCCAAACCTCAATGGGCCCACCATAGCATTTATTTCCCGTCTAGTCTGTTCATAAAGTCACAAGGACCTGAACTAGGAGGAAAAAAAAGCAAATATCATATTGGTACAAAACTTCTACAACCAAAGGGATTTCAATAGTAGACGTTTAATCCTACTGTTTTTGCAGTATGGTCTACTTGGTAATTAGACCCGTCTTATTTTAATCTTGAGCCCTAAAATTATCTCTTAAAATGGTTGGACAGTGTAGATACAATGCTTGCATCATGATGGGTGGTTAGACGGTGCAGCTGCATCATGGTGGGGCCGCATATGGCACCGTCCAAACAGACGGTGCAGATGAAACACTTATGTCAAGATGGGGTCATCGGTCTGGACGGCATAGATGAGGCACATACCTCATGGGGACCACAGTACTTGGTGACGTCAATTCGCCAGCCATATAGCAGGCGTGAAGCACATAGTCCAAACCTTCTAGCAAGTGGGTCCCACATATAGATGGATGGCGTGAATACATACATCAGGGTAGTGGGTACCACCCATACTATGAGGTGGGCCCTCACAGAACTTGCTGACGTCAATCAGCAATGGGATCCACCGTCCTGAAAATCGAATGAATGGTATGGATGTAACATATACATCAAGTGACTCCCACCTGCCATCTCAAAATGGCTAGACTGCGTGTGATAGATTAGATACCTTAAGGTGGTATCCCATCGGCTAGATGATGGACGGCTGGGATAAAACACTTACACGTGGGCTCCACACGTTTAAGTGGACGGTGGGTGAGGAACATTCATCAAAGGGACCCACCGTCCCATAGAACTTGCTGACGTCAATTACACCAGCCGTTGCTGGTGTGTGGTACGCCAACCACTCCACTTCAACATAGGTGGGTCCCATGTGGGGTCCACCATAACGTTTATTTTACATCCGAACTGTTGATAGGGTCACATAGACATGGGTGAGGAGGGAAAAAAAATTTCAGCTTGATCCAAAACTCTTGTGGCCCAGGAAAGGGGTTTCAAGGGCAGATGTTTAATCACACTGTTTTCTATGATGTGGGCCGCCTGAGTGTTGGATGCGGCTGAAATTTGGAGGGTGGCCCATTTCCATAAGGGCTCACCATGTGAACGGATTGGATTACAAATAAACATCGAGGTGGGGCCCACGGATGGAGCCGTGGGTTGCTGCCCACCGTCCGTTCACCTGGTGCAGGCAGTGCCTGCACGTCCTCTGTGCTACAGCAGCGGGCGGCTGCTGCTTATTTTAGTTTTTTTTTTTTTTTGAAAAATGGGTATTCTTGGGGTTTTTCGCATGTGGGGCCCGCTCCAAGTGAATCCATTCCATCCATTGGATTCCACAACTCGTAAGAAATCCAACGAGTCTAATGTTGGGTATTCTTTTGGTGCATAGAAAAATTAGGGAAGATTTCAATGGTGAAAATCACTGTTTCCTGAAGTATGGCCCGCCAGAAGATTGGATCAGTCCTTTATTTTGGCTCAACGCCTAAAATATTATGAGGAAAGGGATGAATGGCGTGGATTGAATACATTCATCAAGGTGGGGCCTATGCAAGTAGTCCATAAAAAAGCCAGAAATCAAGTACTTTTCTTTTATTTTCTTGCAGCGAGCAAACCTCACTGTCTGCTTAATTCCAAAGAGCGTGTCCAGCGTCCCTGAACGCTGGACGGACGATGCTTATATGAAATTCATCAAGGTGGGTTCCACGTGTGGGACCACAGCTGGTGGGTCCCACATGGACGTGGCCTACATGATTTGAATCAATCTGATATTCATGTTTTCCATCACCAGGGGTAGGGCCCACATGGATTAAACAGTTGGATAAGACACACATTGAGGTGGGGTACATCCGAGTGGGCCACATAGCCACATCATCACACCAAAATATTGAAAGAGAGGGGGAAAGAGAGAGAGCAAGAAGCACCCATCTTTGATCACCTATTTCTTCTTCTGCCTATGCACCCTATAGCTCCAAGAGGACATTTTTAATGGTTGAGATGATGATCCAATGGCTGAATTTGATGGTAGGAAGGTGGGTCACACCTAGCTTCTCCATGGAAGCCATGGATGGTTTCTTGCTTGGAGGATGAAAGAGAGAGAATGAAAGAGAGAGAATGAGAGGGAGAGAGAGAGGGATGGGTGTAAGTGATGGGTGATGGGTACTTGACATGTAAGGGATGGGTTTGTGTTGACTTGGGTGAGAGAGGAGTATGGGTTGTGTTGGCTTGGGTGAGAGAAGGGTATGGGTTGTGATGGGAGGTGTACTTGACATTGACTGATGGATAGGATTGATTGATGTGATATTTCGTAAAGATTTCCTCGATACTCGCAACGCGCGGCGTTTTCTACAAACTGAATGCGGGCCCACATCTCCTGGCCTGGGTACCACCTCGACGCGCGAGACGTGGCATCAGAACCGCAGCGACGCCGTGATCGCACTAGTACAAGTCTCAGGTCGAGCCAACTCTAATATATGAGACACGACTCGTGATCGCGCGCAAATGCCGATAACTGGTCGTGGGTCACCGGAAGGATCGTGGGAGTTGACGAAATAGTACGAACTAGGATACGGGTCTTACAGAACATGACATCAATAATAGGCATGTTACTCAACAAGCGACCATGAATTATTAAAATAGCCAATATCATGAACAAGATAATCAAATTTCATTTTCTACTATATGACATACGATAGAAAGGCAATGATAAGGCTGACGTGTAATCGTTCGAGTAGGAATGCAATATGCAAATCCTGATGAATCCACGAATATGTGGGACAAGTTCCTGCCTACACTGTGTGCACAGTAGTTTGCCAGTATAGTAGCCCGCTGATGAGGGTCAAATATTGCATATCAGACCCCGACTATTACTAGATTTTACCAACAAGATAATGTTTAATGCCATATTTTAATTATATTTTGATTGCAGGAGGAAATCAAGAGCGTGGATTAAAAAGTGATATTAACAACGTGGATTTGACGTTACAAAGTCACCAGAGCAAGGGATGCACTCCATAGGACCAAGATCAACGGATTTACATGCCATGGATCCAAGAAAATAAAGCTGTTCACCGTTAAAAAGGCCCGAACCTGATCCAAAATGCAAGATCACAGGGTTTCCACCATCCGATTGACCTGAAAATTCATACAGGGGATGGGGGCCATAAATTAACCGTACACATAAAATTTCATCCATTGGATCACTATGGAAGTACCCCAAATGACAGATCAGCCCATAAACCGTTGATTATGGGCCCACCGGATATCTGGAACTGCCTCAAAATTATTATTGACGGTTTAAATAAGATGAGAAATAATTTGGACGGTGAAGATTTTTAAAAATCATCACAGTGGACCCCACATGAATAAAGTGTGCATAGTGTACAAGTGCACTACACGTGCATGGAAAACGTCAGCCGTCTCTGACCGAAAAAGAAAGAAAAAAAATGAAAATTTCCGTTTCACGTCAGCGAGCGGACGAACTGCGTCCGACTTACAGCTGATTGTGAGCCCCACCCTTCGCATGTACGGCCGATCTGATCCGTCCATCTTGTAGAGGGCTTCGAGAGCTACAAAACCATGCTAACCTTTCGGACCCATGCACACACATGTGTGCGATACAGGGGCCACAAAAGAGCTACCCTGTAGCGTTCAAATCTGATCTTTTAGTTATTTCTTCTCTGAGACATGCCAATGGACATTCAAAACTACCCATTCTTGACTGAAATTTCGTTCTGAATCCAATGGACGGAATGAATTTTTTAGAAAATACTTCTGTGGGGCCCACCGATCACAACAGCGAAATGGTGCGAAAGGTTTCGTACATCCGCAAAAACTGACTTTTCTAGGCGGTTTTGGCCCACCATCTTTGATCATATGGCAGATCTGAACCGTCTATCATTTAGAGGACCCAAGAAAGTCCTAAAGGACGGTGTTTCTTTGGAATTTGAGCAAGGAAAGTGGCGTGTTTTGAGGCACTGAACTTGGCTGTGAAAAAGCTTTAGTTGGGCATGCATAGCTTTCCAAATCCGATTCAAATCCGATTTTCACCACTCTAGCAGCTATATAAGAATATTTTGGACGTGGGGAGCAGGGATTGAGACCTTAGAAAAGAAGATCCAGAGCTTGAGGAGAGCCAAAGCCAGAGAGAGAGAAAAAGAAGAAGAAAGAAGGGAAGGATGTTTTTAATGTTTTTATTTTATATTTCTTTTTTTCTAATTAATTTTATGGATTGCTAAACTTCTTAGCTAGGGCTGAGATGAAGCCCCTAATTTGATTGACTCTTGTTTATGTTGAATTTATTTTAATTGGATTGATTTGTTTCTTTTTCTAGTGTGCTTTCCTGAGATTTTCATACTTCTCCATTCTATGAGCTCGACCAAAGTCTAGATATGGATGTTGTTTGGAATATTACTCTAGGTGCTTGTGTCTGACCATGAACAGGTTTCCTATAGAGGAAGAAACAGGATTTACATCTCTCCATGCCTGACCATGGATAGAAAGATGTGATCCATATGCTTTAAAAGATTATACATTCTGTGTGCCCGACCAAGGACATAGGATGTGCTTTGTTTATTAAATTTATATCAATCTGAATTAGAATAAATCAACAGGTAAAATAAGGGTTAGGATAATTAGAGGTGGATTCGAAAGTCCTAGTCTTCTCCTGGATTGAATTTTTCTCATAGTTCTCAGTTATTTTCCATAGATTTGTGTTAGTTTACTTATTAGTTTGCTAAAATATTTGTTGGATTAGTTAAGAAGAATTTTAAATTTCGAATTGCGACAACCAGTCCTCGTGGGAACGATCTCGTAATACGTACCATATTTACATCTAATTCGTATACTTGCGAGTTAAAATCATTTAAATCAAATTGGTTTAAATTAAAACATCAAGTTTTTGGCGCCGTTGCTGGGGACTGTTTCAGTCCAAATTGAATTTAGGATTCTCTCTTATCATAATTCATAGCCTTAGGATTTTACTAACTTTAGGTTAAAGTTTATTTTGTTTTATTTTAGAAACTAATATATTTCTTGTTTTGTAGGGTCCTGACTTGAACTTCTAATTTGGTAATCTCTTTCTAAATTCTCTATTTTTTTTTAATTTCTATTTTTAGAATTAAGGTTTTATTTTTTAGAAATTTTCTAAGTCTAGGATTTCTTTTTAGAACTTTTCTATTTTCTAATTTTAGATTTAGATTCTTCTTTTAAGTGGCTTTCTATTTTCTAGTTTTAGAAATTTTTTCCTTTTTAGAAACTAATCATTGCTTAAGATTTTTTATTTTTTTTTTCTTTCTTTCTAGCATTATTTTAGGAAATTGCTTTTGTTTTTATTTTTATTTTAACAGGAATTGAAGAAGGAAGCTGTTAAATAAGATTGTCTTCAAAAGGAGAAGCTACTAAATCTTCAGATATCCATCACCTTCTTGTCCGGGTTCTTTCTTATAATTCTTGTTTACATAGCTTTCTCTTGTTTTTAGGAATTCATAATTTTTAGTTCTAGTCTTATTTCTCTTAGGTTGCATCTTAGTTTAGTTTAGTTTTCTTTCCTAATTTCAGTTATTCAGTTTATGCTAGGGCGTAGATCTTTGAATATAGAACTAGCACCCTTTGATCCTGAAATAGAAAGAACCTTTCGTAAAAGATCTAGAAATATCCTATTCGAAATGACGGACGAAAATGCAATTAAAGCGCTTAGAGATTATTCAGCTCCTGTCCAATTTAATGCGCCTTCATGCATAGTGTTGCCAACCACCACGGCAGCACACTTTGAACTTAAACCAGGGGTCATACAGTTGTTACCATCTTTCTATGGTTTAGACAAAGAGGATCCATATCATCATGTAAAAGAATTTCTAGACATTTGCTCGACCTTTAGGTTTCAAAACTTCTCAGATGATTCGATCCGTTTGCGCCTTTTTCCTTTTTCTTTGAAGGATAAGGCAAAAGCATGGTTGAATTCTCTAGGAGTTGGGACGATCACTACGTGGGATCAACTGTCTAAGAAGTTCTTAAACAAATTCTTCCCTGTTCACAAAACGAATGCTCTCCGTAGAGAAATCACTAATTTCACGTAAAAAGAGGGAGAACACTTTCATGAATGTTGAAAAAGATGGAAGGACTTGCTCCTTAAATGTCCACACCATGGCTTTGAGAAGTGGTATCAAGTTCAATACTTCTATGATGGTTTGACACCTCAAAACCGTCGCATGGTTGATGCCACCAATGGAGGGTCATTCATGACCAAAAGTGATGTCGAAGCATGGAATTTCTTTGAAACCTTATGCAAAAATTCCCAACAATGGGACTACTCAAATAGAGGTGAAAGAAATCTCCAACTGTCAAAGAAAGGTGGTATATATGAGATAGGAGTCACGCCAAATATTTATACCATACTTGATAGCCTGACACAGAAAGTCGATGCTCTGATGTTGAATAATGGACCTTCACAAACAACTCAAATCGAGTCATGTGCTATATGTTCTAGTCTTGGCCATCCTACGCAGTCGTGTCCATCTGGTGCAGCATTTCCTTAATTTCTCTCCGAACAAGTACATGCTATGAACACCTTTCGGAGACCTGAGAATGATCCTTACTCAAATACTTACAACCCAGAGTGGGCTAGACATCCAAATCTTTCTTAGGCAAAAGGACCACAACAAGGAGGACCATCTAAAAATCCTCCTATGCAACCTTACCCACAAGTTGGTAGTCAACAACCTCAACAGTTTCCGCAATATCAACAAGCTCCTGCACAATCTAGGAAACCATCTCTTGAGGATACACTCAATCTTTTTATGCAGAGTTCTCTTCAATTTCAAAAAGACACCTAACAAACTTTACTAGCTAACCAGCAAAGCGTACATGTGAATGCTCAATCTATTGCCAAGTTGGAAGTTCAATTGGGTCAACTTGCTGCCACATTGAGTGAGAGAGAGAAGGGGAGGTTCCCCAGCCAACCTGTGGCAAATCCAAAAGGACAGTTTGAGATTGGCTCTAATTCAAACCAGGAACAATATCATGAGCAAGCCAAATCTATCATTACCCTTAGGTCCGGTAAACAGATCGATAACAAAGTAGAAATGACTAAGGAAGAATCAAATTCCAAACCGGAAGAGCAAAATGAAGCGGAGAGACATACTATTGCATCTAGAGTCCAAAAGCACTCTGACCCTCCAGAAACCACTCCTGTGTCATCCTATGTGCCTAAAGCACCTTTTCCTCAACGTCTGGCACCAGTTAAGAAAGGAAACAACTTTAATGAGATATTGGAGATGTTTAAGCAAGTGCAAATTAATATTCCATTGCTTGATGCTATCAAGCAAGTCCCTGCTTACGCTAAGTTTCTTAAAGATTTATGCACTCAGAAGCGTAAGATACATGTTCATAAGAAGGTCTTCCTTGCAGAGCAACTTAGCTATATGATTCAACATAACACCCCTCCTAAATTTAGGGATCCAGGAGCTCCTACCATTTCTTGCGTCATAGGAGATCATAAGGTTGAGAAGGCATTGCTTGATTTAGGGGCGAGCGTTAATTTGTTGCCATTTTCTGTGTATGAGCAGCTAGGACTTAGTGAACTGAAATCAACTAAAATAACACTACAACTAGCTGATAGATCTGTCAAGGTGCCCCGTGGTATTATTGAAGATGTCTTAATCCAGGTTGATAAGTTTTATTTTCCAGTGGATTTCATCGTTCTTGATACTCAGACTGTCCCGAATCCTATGAGTCAAATCCCAATTATCTTGGGACGTCCATTCTTAGCTACATCCAATGCTATTATAAATTGCAGGAATGGAGTCATGAAGTTGTCTTTTGGTAACATGAAGATTAAACTTAATGTTTTCAATGCTGGACAACAACCGGCAGACTCGGATGATATTTTTGAGGTGAACATGATTGATAGTCTAGTGCATGACTCTTTCTTTAAATCTTCCGAAGACGCATTGGAGACTTGTCTAGCACATTTTGGCACAGACTTTGACATAGAAAGTTCCATCGAAGAAGTCAATGCATTGCTCGACTCTAATTCTATAATGGATACTACAAAATGGAAAGCGAAAGTGGAACTTCTTCCACCATTTGAGTCTAAACCAGTCCCGTCTATTGAGAAACCACCCGAACTTGACCTTAAACAATTACCTGAAACTCTCAGGTATGCATTTTTAGGTCCTTCTGAGACCCTACCTGTCATCATAGCTTCTAACCTCGATAAGAAACAGGAGGGCAAGTTGCTTAATGTTCTTAGAGAACATAGGGCAGCTATTAGGTGGACAATAGTGGACATAAAGGGAATAAGCCCCACTGTGTGTATGCATCGTATTCATCTTGAGAAAAATGTAAAAACATCACGTGAAATGCAAAGGAGGCTTAATCCTAACATGAAAGAGGTCATACGGGCGGAGGTGCTTAAATTGTTAGATGTTGGTATCATTTACCCTATTTCGGATAGCACGTGGGTCAGCCCAGTTCAAGTTGTTCCAAAAAAGTCTGGGATTACGGTGATAAAAAATGATGATAATGAATTAGCACCAACCCGCATGACTACGGGTTGGCGAGTTTGTATTGATTACCGTAAATTGAACCTGGTCACAAGGAAGGATCACTTTCCTCTTCCTTTCATCGATCAGATGCTAGAGAGATTGACAGGGCATAACTATTATTATTTCCTGGATGGTTATTCCGGGTACAATCAGATTCCCATTGCTCCCGAGGATCAAGAGAAAACCACATTTACATGTCCTTTTGGTACATATGCCTATCGGCGTATGCCATTTGGGCTATGTAATGCGCCCGCTACTTTTCAACGATGCATGATGAGTATGTTTTCAGACATGGTTGAGCGTTTCTTCGAGATTTTCATGGATGATTTTTCCATTTTTGGCTCTTCCTTTGATGAATGCTTATACCATCTATCTCTAGTTTTGGAAAGATGTAAAGAAACGAACCTGGTATTGAATTGGGAAAAGTGTCATTTTATGGTTCAAAAAGGGATCGTACTCGGGCATGTTATTTCAAGTAAAGGCATTGAAGTTGATAAAGCCAAGATTGATTTAATTTCTAGTCTTCCTCCACCTAGAACAGTGAAGGAAATTAGATCATTTTTAGGGCATGCAGGATTCTACAGGAGATTCATTAAGGATTTTAGCAAAATTTCTCGACCTTTTTGCAGTTTATTAGCTAAGGATGTTGCATTTGACCTTGATGATGATTGTCGGAAAGCTTTTGACAAGTTAAAGCTTTTATTAACTTCTGCTCCAATCATCCAACCACTTAATTGGAGTTTACCTTTTGAGCTTATGTGTGATGCTTCTGATTATGCTGTTGGAGCCGTCTTAGGGCAACGATTGGACAAAATACCTCATGTCATTTATTATGCTAGTAGGACTCTAAATGATGCTCAACTGAACTACTCTACCACTGAAAAAGAGTTGTTGGCAGTGGTATTTACTCTAGACAAATTCAGGTCATATCTCATTGGATCGAAGGTTATAGTGTTTTCAGATCATGAAGCATTGAAATATCTTCTTTCTAAAAAAGATGTTAAACCTCGATTGATTCGTTGGATTCTCTTGCTACAAGAATTTGACATTGAAATTCGGGATAAAAAGGGTTCCGAAAATGTGGTAGCCGACCATTTGTCTATACTTGTCTTGGAGCCCACAGTGGATCTTGTGCCAATGAACGAGTCTTTCCCTGATGAACAACTTTTAGCTATTTCTCAATTACCTTAGTATGCTGACATCGTAAATTATCTTGTTACAAGTCAGATTCCTTCTCATTGGACTAAATAGGATAAATCCAAATTTCTTGCTGAGGTTAAACATTTCTTCTGGGATGATCCATACCTATTCAAACTCTGTCCTGACCAAGTTATTAGGAGATGTGTACCTGAGAGTGAGTTTCATAGTATAATCTCCTTTTGTCACGACCATGCATGTGGTGGTCATTTTGGTTCAAAGAAAATAGCTGCAAAAGTTTTCCAAAGTGGATTTTATTGGCCTACACTTTTTCGAGACACACATGCCTTTTGTTCTACATGTGATCGATGCCAACGTATGGGTAATATTTTCCGTAGAAACATGATGCCACTTACCAATATTCTCATTGTTGAGATGTTTGATGTTTGGGGTATTGACTTCATGGGTCCGTTTCCCCCATCATTCGGTTATATGTATATCCTTGTGGCCGTCGATTATGTCTCTAAGTGGGTGGAAGCAGTGCCATGTAAAACGAATGATCATAAAGTTGTGGTTCGCTTCTTGAAAGAAAATATCTTTTCTCGTTTTGGTACTCCTCGGGCAATCATAAGTGATGGTGGTACTCATTTTTGCAATAAACCGTTTGAATCTTTAATGAAGAAATATTCCATCACCCATAAAGTTGCAACTCCATATCATCCACAAACAAGTGGTCAAGTAGAAGTTTCGAATCGGGAGATTAAACAAATTTTAGAGAAAACAGTTCGTCCTGATCGTAAGGATTGGTCGCAACGTTTGAATGATGCTCTTTGGGCGTATCGTACAGCTTTCAAAACCTCGATTGGAATGTCTCCCTATAGGGTTGTCTTTGGGAAAGCATGTCACTTACCTGTGGAATTAGAACATCATACTTATTGGGCCATCAAAACCTTTAATTTTGATTTGAACAAGGCTGGATCGCACCGTAAACTTCAACTCAATGAGTTAGAAGAAATTCGAAATGAGGCATATGAGAATGCGAAAATTTATAAAGAACGAACGAAATTTTTTCATGACCAATCAATTCTTCGCAAGACATTTGAACCAGGTCAGAAAGTCTTATTGTATAATTCTAGGTTATGCCTCTTTCTTGGAAAACTACGTTCGCGATGGTATGGTCCTTATCAGGTAGTAACAGTATTTCCTCATGGAGCAGTCGAGATTAAAAATCTTAAGGACGGAAATATTTTCAAAGTGAATGGTCAACGACTGAAACCTTATTTGGAGGATTTGGTTAATCAAGATGTTGAGGAAGTTAATTTGGAGGACCCAGGTTTTCAAGATTGATTAATTCATGGTCTATTTTTATCTGGCTGAAGACGTTAAACTTAGCGCTCCTGGGAGGCAACCCAGCTTTTCTTTTTATTTCTTTTTCCTAGTTAGTTATTTCAATGTTTGTGGGTAACATTTCTGTAAACCCTCACGAGACTACAATTCGTCCACTAGGGGTAACCTAGGGGTTTAAAGGCTTATTGCATACGCTAAATGCAATCGAGAGCACCTGCGAAAATGATATAGGTAGGCTTTTCTTTTGTGATTTTATTTTTGTTATTTTAGTTTTGTTGATTTCTCTCTTGTGCTGACTCATTTTTACGTTGATATTTTGGGAAAGCCTCTTGATTCTCCGTCCAGGTACTATCTTTCCATCACTCATTTACTTTTGTTGTCCCATGTACATTGCATGCTTATTTCTTTTACATTGAGGACAATGTAGATTTTAGGTTGGGGGTGGGAGATTAGGTAACCTAATCAGTATTTTCTTGGTCTTGAGAGCAAAAAGTGTGAAAATTTTTAATTTTTTAAAAATTTTTTAAAAATTTCTTATGAATTTGAAGTGACTTTGAAGGATAGTTGTGATTTTAAAATTAAAAGATACGTGATGTTGGTAATTTATGACTCTTGGATTCAGTTGTCTGTTAGATTTCACATTTAAGTTTGAATTGTTAACCCATGATTAGAAGCTTTAAACATTGATTAAGTCATGATTTTGCATATCACATCTCGATTACACATTAAGGTTTCGATTCGATATTGAATGATTAACTTGGTAATCACAAAGCATGAAAGGAACCAGCCAAAATAAAATTTCATGTGCAGTAAAAAAGAATTAAAATGGTAAGTCGCATAATCTTTACAATAGGTTTGCTCCCTATAGGTGTAGATTTGATCCCTCATGGTTGATAGCTAGAAAAAAAAATTATTAGGTGACAAGTTTTCACCCTAGGTTTGCTTCCTATAGGTGAGGATTTGATTCCCCTCCTTGGCGTTACTGTTTATGAACAAAATCAAAGGCTGGTATAATGAAAAGTTAACCTGTCAGGCAAGTGTTGGTTTTAGTAGTCATGCATTCCGTTGTTAATTACCAATGATATCATAAATTTGACAATTGGATCTCTTAATGAATGTAAGACGAGATTACATTATACACTCATGGAACTCAATGTTTGGAATGTTCTAATTAAAGGATTAATATTTTGAATTTGATTATAAAGTTTACCATTAGTTTGATTCCAGGAGAAAATTCTACTCACCATTCATAATCCTAGAATTTTTGCATCTCAACTATTTGTTCACATGTCTCTCGGGTTTACAGAAATTGTCTTTTAGTTTTGAAATTATTTTTCGCATGTTTTGCTCGGGACTAGCAAAATGCTGGTTGGGGGTTGTAATGACGGTCAAATATTGCATATCAGACCCTGACTATTACCAGATTTTACCAACAAGATAATGTTTAATGCCATATTTTAATTATATTTTGATTGTAGGAGGAAATCAAGAGCGTGGATTAAAAAGTAATATTAACAACGTGGATTTGACGTTACAAAGTCACCAGAGCAAGGGACGCACTCCATAGGACCAAGATCAACGGATTTACATGCCATGGATCCAAGAAAATAAAGCCGTTCACCGTTAAAAAGGCCCGAACCTGATCCAAAATGCAAGATCACAGGGTTCCCACCATCCGATTGACCTGAAAATTCATACAGGGGATGAGGGCCATAAATTAACCGTACACATAAAATTTCATCCATTGGATCACTATGGAAGTGCCCCAACTGACAGATCAGCCCATAAACCATTGATTCTGGGCCCACTTGATATCTAGAACTGCCTCAAAATTATTATTGACGGTTTAAATGAGATGAGAAATAATTTAGACGGTGAAGATTTCTAAAAATCATCACAATGGACCCCACATGAATAAAGTGTGCATAGTGTACAAGTGCAATACACGTGCATGGAAAACGTCAGCTGTCTCTGACCGAAAAAGAAAGAAAAAAAATGGAAATTTCCGTTTCACGTCAGCGAGCGGACGAACTGCGTCCGACTTACAGCTGATTGTGGGCCCCACCCTTCTCATGTACGGCCGATCTGATCCGTCCATCTTGTAGAAGGCTTCGAGAGCTACAAAACCATGCTAACCTTTCGTACCCATGCGCACACATGTGTGCGATACAAGGGCCACAAAAGGGCTACCCTGTAGCTTTCAAATCTGATCTTTTAGTTATTTCTTCTCTGAGACATGCCAATGGACATTCAAAACTATCCATTCTTGACTGAAATTTCGTTCTGAATCCAATGGACGAAGTGGATTTTTCAGAAAATGCTTCTGTGGGGCCCACTAATCACAACAGCGAAATGGTGTGAAAGGTTTCGCACATCCGCGAAAACTGACTTTTCTAGGCGGTTTTGGCCCACCATCTTTGATCATATGGCAGATCTGAACCGTCTATCATGTAGAGGATCCAAGAAAGTCCTAAGGGACGGTGTTTCTTTGGAATTTGAGCAAGGAAAGTAGCGTGTTTCGAGGCACTGAACTTGGCCGCGAAAAAGCTTTAGTTGGGCATGCATAGCTTTCCAAATCCGATTCAAATCCGATTTTCACCACTCCAGCAGCTATATAAGAATATCTTGGACGTGGGGAGCAGGGATTGAGACCTTAGAAAAGAAGATCCAGAGCTTGAGGAGAGCCAAAGCCAGAGAGAGAGAAAAAGAAGAAGAAAGAAGGGAAGGATGTTTTTAATGTTTTTATTTTATATTTTCTTTTTTCTAATTAATTTTATGGATTGCTAAACCTCTTAGCTAGGGCTAAGATGAAGCCCCTAATTTGATTGACTCTTGTTTATATTGAATTTATTTTAATTGGATTGATTTGTTTCTTTTTCTAGTGTGCTTTCCTGAGATTTTCATACTTCTCCATTCTATGAGCTCGACCAAAGTCTAGATATGGATGTTGTTTGGAATATTACTCTAGGTGCTTGTGTCTGATCATGAACAGGTTTCCTATAGAGGAAGAAACAGGATTTACATCTCTCCATGCCTGACCATGGATGGAAAGATGTGATCCATATGCTTTAAAAGATTATACATTCTGTGTACCCGACCATGGACATAGGAAGTGCTTTGTTTATTAAATTTATATCAATCTGAATTAGAATAATTCAACAGGTAAAATAAGGGTTAGGATAATTAGAGGTGGATTCGAAAGTCCTAGTCTTCTCCTGGATTGAATTTTTCTCATAGTTCTCAGTTATTTTCCATAGATTTGTGTTAGTTTACTTATTAGTTTGCTAAAATATTCGTTGGATTAGTTAAAAAGAATCTTAAATTTCGAATTGCGACAACCAGTCCTCGTGGGAACTATCTCGTAATACGTACCATATTTACATCTGATTCGTATACTTGCGAGTTAAAATCATTTAAATCAAATTGGTTTAACCTGCCAACCACTGGTAGTTCGCCTAGGCCCGTTAGGCCCCGCCCACATCAACGCCCGCCTATGTGTGCCCCCCCACATATGACCAAATATCTATCGGTAAGAGTGGATCTTATATAAACATCATTGTTGGCTTTGTCAAAATCAAGATCAAAGTCCATGCAAGCCTTTTTTTTGTTTCCTTATACTCAATAGTTACACAAAGATATAAGGGACTTTAATTTTTGGCCAAGCCTACTGTGATGTCTATGTAACATCTACTCCGATTATTAGATGCCTAGTGCTAGTTTAGGCTCGGATCTAAAATATCATGATGGCTCATGACTTAGCTAGGCCACACCACAGAAAGTAGTTGGGAGAGAGACGTGTACCCTTGATTTTTAGATGGCCCTAGTTTTATAGGGTCCAGTGTGATGATCATATGAAATCCACTATTAGATACCACACAAATATTTAGGCTTGGGGCCTAAAAGTTAGGCTCATAATAATTCAGGTGGGCCATACCAAGGGAAATAGTTTTGAGAGTGATCATTTACATGTACACTAATTCCAATAATGTCATCAACCTGAATCACAATTGGGGGTAATGTTTAGGCCCTTGCCCTAACATGAGGTGAACCTGGTGGTCAAGATGGATTTTACCTAAACATCATAGTGGGTCCCACCCAATCAGCCAACCCATTTACTCACTCATCCAAGCAGCCCTTGAAAAATGTAACGAAAGGTAGTGGGATGATAATAATATGGATTGATGAGGTAGCAGCTTGAAAACCTATTTTTTTGAAAAAGGCACTAGAATGTAAATTCCATATGAATTAGGTAATTTTTTGTAAAATTTTCAAAAATAAATATCAGGTTACATTTATTTTTTCCTAAGTTTTATAACACCTCATGTGTGATGTATACATGGACTAGGACTTAACCCATACAAGCCTAACCAAGGTAGAACTTCTGCTTCTACCAAACAGTCTTTTATGACCTATGTCATTGGTCATTTTTTATTAAGCATAGATATGATATGACAAAAAGAGAAATTAGTAGAAATTGAAATGCTATTTGCCCAAAACTCCATTTAGTTATAAACTATCAAGAATTAGTGCTGAGTTTGGCTTGTCTTGTTGAGCTGGCTTTCTTTCATTAGCTTCCTTTTTTTATTAAGAATAATTGTTGCTTATCTTAATAACAGCTAGGCCCGTTTGTTAAATCTGAAGGACCGAATTTGAAATCTGAAGCCTGAATCTGAAATCTAAAGCTTGAATCTAAAATCTGAAGTAAAAAAACTTGTTTGATAATTATGGTTGAAGTCTAAAAATTAAGTACTCAATCTGAAACAAATTGTTTGTTAACAAACATCTTAAATATCTGGAGTATGTTAATTTGACACATTTACCGCTATCTCTCATTTGGAAATGTTTTACATTATAAAGAAATTATTTTTTATTAAATGAAAATAAAATCATTATATTTAATTCAAATAAACTAAACTACTTAATAAAAAACTAAAATATCATCATAAGGCCCTCAATTCCTCTCAGCGTGAAGATTGTCATGATGTGTTGTATAGGATTGAACACCAGTAGCAACAAAACCTTCAAATAAAGCCCACCTTATATTTATATGTTGTATGTTTATAAGGTCATTCCTAATTGGATGAAGTGAAAACATATTGATCCAAAACTTCCATAGCCTATTTAAGTTTATTTTCCATCCAATATGTTCATAAGGTCACAAATACCTGTATGAAGAGGAAAAAAAAATTTATATTGATTCAAAACTTCCGTGACCCCAAAAAGAGTTTCAATGGTAGACATTCAATCCCCTGCTGCTTTTTGCAGCTTAGTTTTCGTCTCAAACTTTAATACAATCTCGCTAATATTAGCTAGATCGAAAACTTTCGTGGCCCTTAGAACTCTTTAACGGTGGGCGTCACTCTCCCCATTGTTTTTTGTGGTGGGGTCCTCTCGAGCTTTGGATCTGATTTATTTTTTGGAGCCCTAATATGATCTCTCCAAATGGATGGACGGTGTAGATATAAAACATACATCATGGTGTGGCCCACAGAAGTTGGTGACATCACTTCAGTAGCGAGTCTCGCAACTCAGCCTGTCAATAGCTAATCCACATCCGATGTGGGGTACACTAGCCAATCCACTTCCGGAACTTCCTGTGGAAGGCTTTCGCAGTATATTTGCAGTTGACTACTCCCCTGCCACCAGCTAATGGCTGATGGTCTGTGTTATGTGGGCCTCACCATGATGTATGTGTTTTAGCCATGCTGTCCATCTATGTTTCTAAATCATTTTATGGTATGAGACCAAAAATGAGGTATATCCCAATCTCAAGTGGACTACATTACAGGAAAACAATGTTGAATGAACGTTGACCATTAAAAACTTTTTGGGGGCCATAAAAGTTTTGGATCAAGCTGATTTTTATTTTTTTCATTCATTTAGGTCTATATGACCTAATCAACAGATTGGATGTCAAATAAACCGTACATTGGGCCTTAGGAGAATTTTAATAGTGGATATCCAATCACTATTGTTTTCCTATGGAATGGTCCATCTGAGATTTATCTCTCTCATTTTTGGTATCAAGCCCTAAAATGATCTTTAAAAATAGATGAATGGAATGGATGAAACACATACATCATGGTGGGGCATAAAGAAGTCTCACAGGTTAAAAGTTGATTTTGTAATGCGCAAATAATTTAAAGAGAAAAAATTGCATAGTAACTTGAAAATGAATAATTTTGAAAGTAAAAATTTTTGTTTAATAAAAAATTCACATAACGCATTCCGCATTTACCATTAAGCTAGACTCCTATCATAGAAAGAATTCAGTTAAAAACCACTTAGCACTTTCCTTCTTCAGCATTAACGAAGCATTAAAAAACACCACTAAACACGTAATATTTTTTCAATTTCACGTTAAGTACTGAATTGAAAACTAATTAGCACTTTCCTTCTTCAGTGTTAACGAAGCATTAACAAACACCACTAGAAACGAAATATTTTCCCAAAAAATTCAGCGTTAACAAACAGCAACCAATGAGTTAGCTCTGAGCATTTACTTTGAATTCTTTAATAGAGTGATTGGACACTCATGATTGCTCGGTCTACCCACCCTTTCCGATCTTCAAAAAATCAAAATTGGCCTAGAAAATCTACCAACCTACCTACTACTCTCCACTCCTCGAAATAACAAAATTCACTCTCCTCCTATTTGGAAGATGCTTGGTATTTGGCTTAGATTCCATCGTTTGTGCAATACGTACATGACAGATGTGCCAGAGCGTAATGCAATTCCAGCCAATCACCTCCTACTATAGCATCGGTTATAAGGATCTTGTCCTGATCTTTCGTACGGTGGTGCCGTCACATGTTAGCTTCTTAGCCATTGGACCTTATAGGGTTAGATTGGGTGTAAACATCCGATACAAGAAACCTTAAGGGAAATACCCAATCCATTGTGGGGTCCATCTAATTAACGGTTTGGATCACAGAACCACAGGCTCTACGTTTGGGGGTTCCTATCGTCACGTTTGCTGATGAACAGGACCTTCCGAGCAAATACACTTGATTCATGACAGAAGCGGATTCCGTACTGAGTAAACACTTTAGGGTCCACCGTTATTTTTATTTATTTATTTTATCCACTCCGTTCATATAATTTTAGAGCTTGAGCTCAAAAGGTAAGCATATGCAAAGCTCAGGTAGACCACACCACAGGAAACAGTGTGATTGAACCTCTACCATTGAAAATTTCGTTTTTGCTACCGAAGTTTTGGATCAAGATGATGTTTGTGGTTTCTCTTCATCTATGTCTTCATGATATTATGAACAGGTTGGATGACAAATAAACATTACTGTGGGCCCTAGGAAGGTTTCAACGGTGGAAATCATTATTCCACACTGTTTACTATGGAATGGTCCACTTGAGCTTTGAATTTACTTCAATTTTGGGATCAGCCCCCAAAATTAGCAGGAAAAATGGATGGACGGTGTGGATGAACCACATACATTTACAGTGGGCTCAACTGAGTTTACTCATAAAAGTGTACTTTGTAACTCATTACGCAATCCGATTTCATTCGTGACACCGTGAATAGTGTTGTGCACTATCTGTATGAATGGGGCCCATGGTTCCATAATTTAGGTCCTTTGATCCTATTGTGCTTACCTTTGAGTGGGGCCTACTCAAATATCTGCCAGATTAATGGGTTCTTGACCCTTCGATGATTGTTGATAGATGGTCTACAAGAAAAGGACAAAAGTTTGATGCCATGGATCTTCCAATCAATCGGCCTATTCTTGGGCGGTGCCCCATCTTCACTGGGTGGGTCCAAAATATCAACGGTCTGGATCTGTGAACAATGGGCTCCACTCGTGTGAATTGTGTTTCGCGTGATTTTGCAACAAGACTGCAACTCCCTGGGACCCTGGCAAGAGGAAGTACGTGATCCTCGGCCCAAAGATTGCGGTACCCTCGATCTCCCCAATTGTACACGTGGAGGAGATGCATCATGGATCCATGCCATTGACCTGATGGGCCCACTCTGGTGGGCCATGCCTTTAAAATATCCCATATAGGAATATCAAAGACACCCACTATGGTGTGAGTGTGAAAAGAACAAAAAAAAAAAACAAAACAAAAAATCTAACATTGACAAGCGACACACTTAATCTTACTGTGCTTCTTTTCCATACAACCTATATGTAGGCCACCCCAACAGAAGCATTAGGATTGTCCTGATCAAGGGGATCTATCAGACCAACGGCCAGGATCTTTAGAGGATATTGTGTATCATCGCCCCAAGCATCAAAGATCATACATATCCTCATATACATCATGAGCAACATCTGCATTATTACTACATTTCACGTACTTTTTTCACTGCAGATGTAATAATCATTTGATGTTCTGTAGGAGAGAGTGGGCCCCACATAATACCATGTGTTGGTGAGATTGATCATATGATAATTCAGGACCATTTTATAATTGTGGCCATGTAAGTCCGGCGATCTAGACTCTCCAGAATCGATGGTCCAATTGTAACTAAATTGTGATGGAGCATAACACAAAAGTTAGGTTGAGGATGTTATAGTCATTGCAAAAAAACCCTTGCATGCAAGCGATGCGGGCAAAGTAAAACTTAAACACGAGAGAGAGAGAGAGAGAGAGAGAGAGAGAGAGAGAGAGAGAGAGATATGAAGTAAAGAGAGCTATGTGGTTTGGCAATATACTATATCTATAGGACAACAATAGGAAGATTTTTTCTTTATTAAAATAAGATAAAAAAGAAATGACTTATTTATCTCTCACTTTTTTACTATGTAAGAACTTTCTTACTAAGGAATATTTCAGAAGAATGCATAATTATATACACATGTTTCTCTTATATAAATAACACATAGACAGAGAGCATATTGTAAAACTTAAGAGAAACTAGGCTTTATCGCATACACATGTATGTATATATGTACACACGCAAGAGGGAGGCAACAAATGTTTCATGCTGAGAAACATTATATGCTTCACCATCCACTTGAAGACTAGTCTCTCTAATTAGGGCTGAAAATCGGGCAAGTTGGGTTGAGTCAGGTTGGTGCTCAACCCTAGCCCAGCCCAAGGTTCCTATACCTCAACACTAACCCAACCCAAGCGGGCTTAGTTGGATTGGTCAGGTGGACTAATATTTTCATTATTACATTAGTGTATTATACTTCAATACATGTCTTATTTTTGTATCTATGATTTTCTTAATTATATATATATATATATATATATATATATATATATATATATATATATAATTATATATATAATTATATATAATTATTTATTGTAAATAACTTCATTTTTTTTCTAAACAAACAAGCTAAAATATAGGACAACTATTTCTTTAAAAGTCATGTTGTGTAGCACACAATCTATTTGAGAGAGAGAAATATGGCATATCTTGTTAGCAAGAGTCATCGGAAATAATGTGAACCAATGATACTCAACGACATTGGAATTTCTTGTGCCTTCAACACAGACGATCCACACTCAATTATAATTTATAAATAACTTATATATCGATTGGGTTCGAGTTGGCTCCGCCGACCCGAGACCTTAACCCAAGCCCAACCCAAGTTTTATCGTGTTAGTGCTTGTATAGCCCAAGCCCGAGATTGAACCAAATACATCCTGCCCGAGCCCAACCCATTGTCGGCTCGGTCATGAGCCGGTCGGGTTGAACCCACCCAACTTTCTGCCTTATCTATAATTTAAATAAATAAATAAATAACTCTAAAAAATAGTTATCCATATGTTACTAATCATTAAGTGACAACAAGCTCAAAAGAAATCTTACATCAAACAAATCTCTCTTACAATAAGTTCCGTTAGCACATCTATTATGTTGTCAGTGTGTGAATCTTTTACAATAAGACATGTTTGTTTTTAACTATGTTATGAATAAAGTAATATTGAATGTTAATATGCTTAGTCAAAGTATGAAATACTTGATTCTTAGTCAGGAATAATGTTCTCTAATTTCCATAATGAATCACCATCATTTTTATTTATTTTTTTGCTTAATGTTTAAGTTTTTAAGTAACTTCTTCAACCAAATGCTTTGCATACTTGTATGATGGATACATGCTCTACTTTTAGAGTAGATAATGTCACAATCAATTGCAATCTCAATGTCTAATTAACTACAATGTCAACTAAAGAGAAAGCATAACGTATGTTAGATATTTTTTTATCACAATATTATACATAATATATAATCATGAACTTAACCAACTCTAAATTTTGGCTACTATAATAAATAATCACCTCAAAGTATCCTTTAAATAATGAAGAATCCACTTCATAATAATTTTATGATCTCTGCCTGAGTTCTCCATATATTTATTTATTATTTTCACTACTTATGTAATATTTAGTCTGGTGTACACCATAATAAACATAAGGTTCTCTAACGCCATTGAATATTGTACTTGAGATATATCTACATTCTCTAATTATATGCTGGGACAGTAATGTGAAAATAACTTGCAACTAATAGAAAATAAAGTAATTACTTAATTAGAATTTTGCATGTTGAAGTAGCACAGAACTCTTTCAAGATAATCATTCTTAGTTATCTAGAATTTCTTATTATTATTATTTATGAGTATCCTAATAATTAATTAATGGTATCCAAATCCTTTGTATTAAATTTTCTAGCCAAATGAGCTTTTAATTATGCAATAACATCTCTAATAGTACCTACATTTAACATGTTATTGACATACATTAACAAAATAATGAAGTCACCATTATCATAGTTATAAATATAGACACAATGATCAACCCCACATCTTTGAAATTTGAACCTTACAATAAAGGAATCAAACTACTTATACTGACACATTAGCTTCTTCTTTACATCGTAAAGTGATTTTTTCAATAATCAAACGAGATTCTTCTTGTTTCCTTTAATAAAACATTCAAATTTAGTAATATAAATTTCTTCATTAAGATTTTTGTACAAAAATATAATTTTTATATCCAACTATTAAAGTTTTAAACTAATAACTACTACTATATTTAACATAGTATACAATTAGATAACTTAAAAAATGATTTCATCAAAGTCAATACATGATTTCTAAGCATATATCATTTTGCCATTAATCAAGTTCTGTATCTTTCAACATTTCCATTAGTATCTTTCTTTAGCTTATAAACTCATCTGCAACTAATAGCTTTGCGTCCTTTGGGTAATTCAACCAATTCTTAAGTATTTTTTTATACAAAGCTTCAAGCTCATTCTCCGTGGACTCTCCTCACTAGCTAATATCTATATATTCACTCGCTTATGGTATGAATAAAGACCACAATCTTCTGTCATGCAAGCAAAAGTCGTAATATAATTCTTGAGCCAAGTAGAAAATTTTATAGCTTTTTGATCACTATGAGTTTCAACATGAGATATCTCTTATATATGATCTTCATCAGCTTCATCTTTAACTATATCATCAACTTATTAAATCTTCTAAGTCGGTACACTCATTTTAAATATCGTTAAAATATTTCAATCCAATTATCTTTCCTGACTCTGAGCTTAATAGTTCATTGTCTTTCTACACTGAGTGTTCATTAAAAATGACTACTGGCTAAGCACCAACTTATAGGTAGTAGGATTTCACAATCTATATATCTTTATTCCATCTACATAGCCAAGAAAAATACACTTTCTGAACCTTGTATCTTAGTCTTTTACTTTTTTAAAACTTATACATAAACATCACAATAAAAATATAAGAACAAAATTAATATATGTTTTAAACCATGCCTCTTCAGGAATCTTACCGTCTAATGCAATCATAGAAGAATATTTCACTAGGTAATAAGCCATATTAAAAGTTTCTGTCCAAAAATATTGCTCGACCTTAGCAAAACTCAACATGTTTTTAACACGAATAATAAGTGTACGGTGTGACTACATTCTTCTCTAGAATACCATGGATCATGTAATGCCCTTTAATCCCATCCTCATTGTAAAAATTCTCAAATTCTTTCAAGGTATATTCACATATATTATCAACTCTCATCCACCTAATCTTCTTTCCCTTCTAGTTTTTAAGTAATGATTTAAACTTGATGAAATAAGTAAAAATATTACTCTTTCTTTTTAATATATAAATATATATTTTCTAAAGAAATTGTCAATAAAAGAAATAAAATACTTTGAACTTCCTAAGAACTCGATAAAACATTCCAAGTATCAAAATAAATTAAATTTAAGACATCTTTATTTCTAGTAGGGAAGAGTAACTATAAAGTTTTAAAATAGACATTAAAAAAAAACTAAATTAATAAATTTTTAAACTCAAAAAATAAATTTCGATCAAGTACTTTTAATCTTTACTCATGTAGCCCAACCGCATGTGCTAAATATAACAGTCTGTCATGACATTAGCAATAATAGTATTATCAGCCATAATATCTCCGATCAACCAATATAAACCACCCGTCAACTCTCTCTTTACAACTATCATTACCCCATTTATAATCTTTAATTGACTCTTTTCACAAAAAAAACTTACAACCATCTTCATCGAACTTTCATAATGACAAAAGTCTTTTCGTAGGTCCAATACGTGGCATATACTAGAAAATGCGAGTGATACCATCAAACATAATAATTCTAACATCTTAAATTTTTACAATTTTACATGCGTTATCACTCATATAAACTGTGCCACCATCACTTAACTGATATATGTGTAAAAATAGTCCCTACATGGGGTGACATGGCATAAAGCACCTAAATTCAAAATTTATTGATAATTCAGATTTTCTTATAAACTCACTATCAGCAACACTTCTCTGTCCTCATAGGAATTGCCTTCTCAACTAAATTTCCTTGTGAACTTTGAATTTGATGCTTAATCATGTGAATTAAAATTGAAAATTTTTTTAATTTGCTTTCCTCAATTTATAATTTTTGTGTAGGTGTTCATTCTTTTTACAATTCCAATACATTATTGTTTTGTATCCTTTCAACTTAGATCTCTCCTAAGCTCTCCCTTTGATACCTTTCTCAGTATATTTTCTTTCGACAATCATAACATTACCAAAAAATCTCTCGTTTGTTTTTCTGTGAGACTCTTCAATAAGTAACATTGACATGGTTGACTCCATATTGAGATAGAGATCATTGTTGAGATCCATAATTAAATTATACCATAAATCTAATATTGAACAAAGCAAAAGTATTACCTTTTCTCCATCATCAATCTTCATATTGACCACTGCTAATCTACTAATTAAGATATTGAATTCATTAAAGTATTCATACAAAATGACCCTTCATCTTCAAACTGTATAACTATTGTTAAATAAAAAGATTTATTTGACATTGATTTTCTTTGATCTTGTGTTAAAAGGCTTATCAACTTTTGACTCCGATATCAATCGTTAGGAAAAAAGTCCCACACACAATTGATTCAGGCAATGCAGAACTATAAAAGAAAAGGAACCAAATAAAAAATCAAGAGCCAAAGCTAAAATAGGAGACAAAGGTCGTAGATATTACTTAGTTTGACAATATAGAGATTTCTTCTTAATTAAAGGAAAAACAAAACACAAAATTTACCTCTATCCCACTTTTCCACTTTATAAGCATTCCCTCACCTTAAGAATACATATCATTCTCTACACATGTTCCACTTATATTGGGAGTACCTTAAAAGAGCATATAACAAAACTTAGGGAAACTAGGTTATACCACACACATAGGTGTATACATGCATACACGAGGCAAGAGATGCACTTCATGTTGGGAAACTTCATACACATGCATGTGTATGATGCTCCACCACCTCAACAGTTAACTATTTAATTCTGCTTTTGGATTTGTATGATTTATAATTTTAATTTTAATTGTTCACTTGATAGCTATGAATTGGACGATTATAATCAAGGTTACCAAAGTGTCATACAGGGGTGCAACTTGGGTTCTTCAGCTTAAACTTGATAAGGCTAACCCGAACTTTATGTAACGCCCTGAAAATCAGGGATCGAGCATAAGGTCAACTCCTGAGTTCCAACGTATCACTTATGCAACATAGATAATGATGTTTAAATGTTGTCTATATTAGTGCATTAAACATGAGTGAGATTATACTAAAACAGCGTATCATACTCCAGAGTTAATGTAATTTGGCAAGTGGAAGACTGAAATATATGCATTTAATTATGAAAGCATTTCACAAATTTCGGAGTATGAGTGTGAAACCAGACTAAATATATACATGTGTTGTTTCTAATCATATATAATGTGGGGAGTAAATGTATTCAACTAAACAAGTATCCCAGTAGTCTCTGCGCATCGGTATAACATTTACATATATTCGCTCGATAGTTGAACGTAGGAGAACTCTTCCTCCTCGCCTATGAAGTCCAACTCTATTGTATAGACCTCACCATCACTTACATCTAAACCAGAGTCTGGGTGGTGTTTAAAACACCATCCCAGGTGGAAATGCATAACTAATTCAGTGAAACTATAAAGTAAAGGTTAACATGTTATCAATTCAGTCAAGTAGTAATGATAAAGTAGTAAAATGAATATGTAATGATAAAGTAGTAGAACAAATATATCCTAAGTACTCTTGTTAATGTATGGATGATATGCTATAATGATGCATGCTCTCACCTGCACTCTCTCAGCGACATCATCTCAGGGTCGCCATGCAACACTTCCGTTGTGCTTAACTCCAATACCAAAGGTACATGCAATGCGGTGCATGTGCGTGTTAGCCTAGTTCTTAATTAGACCTATTCATACAATAGGTTTGAGAAGCTAATGTACCTTTTTTTATATCATTTACCCAAACAATGATCCATTTAGGGTCGTCAATCCTAGTTAATCACATACAATACGCAAGTTCGAGAGTTTACATTGTAGGTCGCTATGAGAGGCTCGTCACTGTCAACGTATGCCTATTTTATACTCGAGGTCACACCACCAACACCCTAAAAACTGCTAGTCTATTTTCAAAGGGTCGTCACCAACCCGATTGAGGACCACAGCGAGGCTGCACTAAGATAGGCTTATTTTGTACTCGAGGTCACTACGAGAGACTCGTCACCTAATCGCAGGCCGACAACCTGAATACATTATTCCATACACCACTATATTCGACTCACGAATTTGGGTTACTCACTGGTCACTACGGGGAGACTCGTCACCCCAGCGTAGGCCAACAGCTCGACCACGGTGTCCTATACACCACCATGCCCAGCTCATGAGTCTTATCAGATCGTGGTACCATGGTTGAAACAGGTCTTTACATTAGTAAGGGATACCTTAGGTTCAAGCAGTAGTGTTCATACATAGTAAACACACAATAGGTTAATTAATTTATTAGACAAATTCGACTGGTACGAGTGTACGCTGAATTAATCGACATGGAGCGCATAAACACTCCATGTGGCGTAACCACTGTCGACAATCATCGTACGACTTAGATTCACCAAACGCATCAAATGTGGAGAGACTAATTCGACCACTCAAACAAGACTTGTTACCAATTGCCTATACTACATTGTAGTCTCAATCATACCCAAATACAGTATGTGGATACATGTGATAATCTTTTAAGCATTTTAACAAACAATCCAAATACAACACTCATTTGAGAATTTTTATCACACATAGAACATGTTATTATACATATGTCATTTATACATAAATCACACAGTTGAAATTAAGATTACATGAAGGAGATTATACATCTAGATATGGTAGTTGAGAATCCTATCTCAACACCCTTAATAAACACAATTCATTGGATAATTTCTCATTCAGACATTTTATCAAATACTTAGCCTACACATTACGACATACATGATATAACTTGGTTATAACATGTTTTAGGGTAAATCCTTTCACAAAGGAGTTGTCACACGTACAACAATCATATATTCTCAATCAATAATCATGGAAAACACAAATCATAATTGTATATTCATTCAACCATTTCAACAAACACTTAGACTACACTTTACTACATATATAGACTAAATTAGTTACGGCATATATTATGACAAATCCTTTCATAAGGGAATTGTCATACATACAACAACCTCGTATTCTAAGTTAATAGTCATGACAAGCATAAATCATGATTTCACTTTCATTCGAACATTTCAACAAATACATGACATGCATTACATTCACAACATAGTTCATATATGTGTAATATGTGAAAAACATCATATCTAAGTACATGTGGCAGCAATCAAGTCAGTCATAAATCATTAACTGACATTGAAAGCATTAAAAATCATAACATAAATGTTTATAGTCTACACCTTTCACCGGTACGCTGATTACGAACTTAGTTCGAACCCTATGTCTTTGTCTACAACATAATGGCTACCTAAATCACAAAAGAGGATAGCTATTTCGCTGATTCTTCTACTTGAATTCCTAAAACGAGATTAGGGTTAGGATTCCTTACCCAAATCGAAGTTGGAGACGATAGTGAAGCGATGTGGAAGGGTGAATCGAGGCATGGAGTTGTGGGAAAGAATCCCAGCAACGATCACCCACTCTTTCTCTTCTCTCCTCATACTTTTCTCCTTTTTTTTTCATCTTCTCTCTCCTAGGGTTTGGAGCAAATTCGTATTTGAGAGAGAAGTGGTGGGTTAAGGGTCTTATATAGGCCCAGAACTAGTTCAAATGGCCTCGGGGCCATGATATACTTAAGTTATAGCCAAAAGAAGTCTGTTTCTGATAAACGGGACCCATCCGGAGGTCCATTACTCACCTACGGTATAGGGTAAGTTCCTTAGTAATGGATCTAGGGCAGGTTAAGATTTCGATTAAATCGGATTTGTGAATCGACCGTGGAGGATCAGTTTCAGTTCAACGGCTATCGTCACTCGATTGGGGCCACAAGTACACTTACCTGTGTAGAAAAATTTTCCTGATCCAAGGGTGTAGTTGGGTCAGAATTTGATGGTCTAAAATCTTAAATTTGGCCCACAAGCGAACGGCCCAAATCACTCAAATCTGAGTTAATTTTCTAAAGATATTCGCATTTCCCACACACTTCGCTC
Organism: Magnolia kwangsiensis; assembly: GCA_037074715.1. NCBI lineage: Eukaryota > Viridiplantae > Streptophyta > Magnoliopsida > Magnoliales > Magnoliaceae > Magnolia > Magnolia kwangsiensis. The sequence continues at coordinate 123,302,365 of CM073575.1, read as the reverse complement.
CAGGCGCAAGTTGTGTGTTTTTAAATACTATTTAGACTCAATTCTCGCAATGGTTGTTAAGCCCAGTAAGGTGGTCATAACCTTATATTTTCACGGTTATCGAACTTTCGACACGCGGTCCAGGTCCGATATGGAGTTTCAATGTGCTCCTGTGACCAATTGGGTTTTGAGATTGCTCCTAAGTTTTTAAGTAATATTGAGTTAGTAATTTTAATAGTTTTGAGTCTTGTATATTGTATAGAAAGTGGTTCAAGCCAAATCCATCGATTATTTAGTTTAGTACTTAATTACATGTCACCCAATTACGACAGACTAGGTTGCTCTATCCAAATCACCTACTTATTTTGTCATATTCCATAAGACTAATGGCCCAAAACTCATTTTTTATTTATATATTTACTATGATAGTAAATTTAACTTTAAGTATTGTTCTCCTTCACTTAAATGTTAGGATTAGCAAGTACTATGAAAGTACTTAGAAAAGTGTGAAGAATAAAGTGGTGAAAGGTGAGATTTGTGAAGGAAATTGATTGAAAAGAGATTTTAAACTTTGGAATTGAGTTCTGAGAAGTCAGTATGGTATTATGATCAACCCATTGCCTAAAGACGTCTATCTCTAAGTCGAAAAAAATCTATGACGTTACACTTTAGGTCTAGTTGGGTTGTGAATTGGTTAAGCTTGGGTTGAACATCCTTAGTCCAATTCTCAACTAGACCTCGATTGGGTTGGGTTTTGGGCTGAGGCTTCAAGCAACCTTGAATTTTTATTGTAGATCTTATTTTATTTATTTTGTTTATGCAGTTATCGATGTTATTTTAATGTTCTTATATGTTGGATATGGACCTGTAGAGCCCACTTATGAACAACCACTAGTGGATAGTTTCCCAATGGTTTTTCCTCGGATTACCTCTGGGTTGATTATCCCTTTCTCCACATGCAAATCTTATACTATTGAGAGGAGAGATGAGGTTGGATGCGATATGATTCTATCTCTATTGGAACCAATTCCTCTTGATTCTCTCCAATATAAAGAGAGAATTTTCTTGGTGTAGAAGCATCCCTAGAAAATAACCAATAGAAAAATTGAAATGAATAATGAGAGAATAGTGATTGACCACTAAGCTCCCTTTATATAATCTAAACCCTTTATCATACTTGATGACTATCTTAACTGTGAGTCAGAGACGTGATTAGCTCCTTTATGCTCTTATAATAGCTAGGCTGATTGCTAGAGGCCTTGTGAATGTCCAAAAAAAATAATAATAATCATAAAGAAATCATTAAACCCTATGGGTTCACCCATTTAGGCCTATCAATTTAATTGCTAGATGTTTGATTTTGTGTCAATTTACTAGTTGTAGGAGTTTACCCGACCAAACCTAATCTAACCCGCTCTAACTTGACCAAACACGAATTGTGTTATATTTGATTATTCGATACCTTGGGTTGACTCTTCTTGAGGTTGAGTTGGGCTTGCATAGAGGTGTACACCAGTCAGACTGAGTCGAGCTTGGCACAGCTTGACTCGCCTCGACCACTAGCTGACTGTAACACCCCGGATTTTGGCCAATCTGGGATTTGACGTCCTTAGGCAGTGGGTCAACTAAAACACCTGGAAAATCGCTCAGAACCCAATTCCATAGCCAAAGAAACCACTTAGGATTAATTCCTTTAGAAAGTAAACATAAGTTAGCTAGCGCAACGCTAGAGTAGCTGGGAAACAGTCCCTGATCACTTTAAATACGTTCTACAAGACCCAAATCGAGTAGAAACAATGAAGCTATAATACTCTAAAACCTCGGATCAAACTCTGAGCAGGTTTGTTCTCTGGACCACTTTGAAATTTTGTATTGGATCTAGACCGCGCGTCGAAAGTCCGATACCTGCTATCTTAGACCGTTAGAACCGCCTAGCTGGACTTGACAATCATTTCAAAAATCAAGTCCAACCGATAATCACAGGCTATTTCATTGAGCTCGGACTGAAGAGAGTGCGAATAGGGACAGATTTGGAATTTGAAATTCAAATCTGGCACACGACTTGACGTGTCAGTATTAAGCATTCTGACCGTCAGAATTCAGCCAAATTACACCCTCGGATCAGGAAAAATTTATATTTCATATCATGAGATTTGTAGGCCTGATCTACGTGCGGTGACCGCTGAACTGAAACTGGACCGCCACGTGCGATCTGCGAACCCTGCCGGACTGAAAACTTAATACATGCTAGATCTGGTACGCATGAGCTTAAGTCCGACCGCATTTGACCAGAGGACCACCAGAAATATCCTTTTGGACTGAAACAGTCCCGATTTGGTTACCCCTCGAGTGAAACTTGTTCCCGAGCCTATTTCGGGCAAGTTTGGGCTTATAAAAAGGGTTGAAACCCTCACTCCTCTCTCCCATCCGAATTTATAAAAATTCCTAGATTGGGAGAGAGAAAAGGTGAGAGTTTGTGAGAGAAGGTGGGAGAGAATTCCCTGCTGCTTGTGCCACGTGCTGTACGTGCTTAGGCAACGCACTCCGATCACTTTCCCGGCGATTCCTCTGCGTTTTCAGGTAAGAAAATATCCTAAAAGTTGCTGATTTGAGGTTCCTTTCGTTTCCTAGCGAAGTAGCTAATAGAACTTGTGTATTAGGTTCTCTAATCGCCGTAGACGAAGCGTATACGCTCCGTTCGAATTTACACATCTATAAGAGACAAGGTGCGGATTTTAGACACTTTGATTGACTGTTTCCAAAGCTTTCAATGTCGTTTAATAGTAGATTATCGACGGCAATGCCGTTTGACATGTACAACATGTTGTCCGTTTCCTGTTTCGTAAATCAACGAAGAATATGAGATTTAGGGTATTTTAGTCATTTGTAGGAAGTACAGATTTCATTCATATTTTGCTGACGTGATTGACATGATTTGTTGTCGCATTAGAATGTTAGGAATGCTTGCATAATTAGTTTGGCGAAGAGATTCGTCTAAATGTGTACTTCGGGTCAACATGCTATATGTAGACTTAAGTGTGTAGTGTAAGTATTTGTATAAATGCTTGTATTAGTATGTATTGAGTTAAATGGTGTTATGAATTAGTTTGAGATTGATTTCTCAATTAATATGCTGGTGTAAATGGTTTCCTACATGTTAGCCATATGCATGATTTCATGATATGAATGAAATGCATGTGCTTGATGATTCGCTTAAGTTGTAAGTTACAACATGTGCTTGATGATTTCATTATGATTTAGTTTGAGATTGAATTCTCAATTAATTTGCTGATGGAAATGATTTCCTTTATGTTGGCAATATGCATAATTTCATTATATGTATGAAAGGCATGTATCAGGTGATTTGCTTAAGTTGTATGTTACAACATGTGTTAACATGCTCATATGGTCGTATTTCATTTCCAATACTTTCACATGCTTTGCCGATGTGATTCCACATGTTTGGGATTATACTTAGTCCAGGCAGTCGGTAACCGAGCAAATTCGTGGTTAGCTTATCTTCGCCACGAACGACGCGTCAATGAACGCGAGTCATGTTTGGAGTTGGCGGCAGTGGTTAGGCCACGCGAAGTGTTTTACGCACTTCATGTCGTTCGACTTGAGATGTAATCGCACTAGTCGAGCCCGTCAAGTAACCCGACTGGCCGATGTATGTTCACCCTTTATGAGTCATAACTGTTTGAACCTAGGGTACTGAACTTACCACTGTAAATCCTGTTAACCATGGTACCTTGATCCACGAAGACTCATGAGCCGGGCATGGTGGTATTGGACACCGTGGTCGAGTTGTCGGCCTACGCTGGGGCCACAAACCTTCCCGTAGTGACCAGTGAGCACCTAGTCTCGTGAGCAGATTATGGTGGTGTGGGACACTATATTCTTGCTGTCGGCCTACACTGATCAGGCGACGAGTCCTTTGTAGTGACCGCGAGCGTATTCTGAGTCTACGGGAGGCGACGACCCTTCAGTAGCAGTAGAGTACAGTAGGCTTGTATTGATAAGGTGATGGGGGAGCGGTACAACGAGTGCGAGCAACAGCCCTGGCAGCCCTTACAGCGACCTACGAAATATACATCGTATGAGATTACTAGGAGTGACGACCCTAGACAGGATCTGTGTTGGGATTGATACAAGGGAAGTACCTTAGTTTCTCAATCCTGCTGTTTGAATGGACTAATAACAACTCGGAAATCATATCACCATAACATTGCATGTGCTTGGAAGATGTGGAGCACTCTAGGGAGTGTGGCATGCGGCGGTCGTAAGATGTTGCCATATGAGGGAGATCGTCGGTGAGGGCATACATCACGTCATGTCATATTGCATTAACAACAATATTAGGATTGTCTGATTTACTGCTTTACTATTATTGCATGATTGATTTGAGAACATATTAATCCTTGCTCTATTATTCCATTGAGTTAGCTACTCACTCCCACGTTACAGGACGGTGTTCCTGGACACCCACCAGACCCTTTTTTGATTGCAGATGATGGCGCGGCCTGCGAGGCGGAGCCGGACTTGATGATGATGATGATGAGGAGGATCCCTCCTTTATGTGTGTTCTGATCGACGGGATTACAGGGAGGTTGATTAGATACTTTGACACTTGTCATTTTATATTTTTAACGCACTCATGTATATTCGTTTTGTCTACTTTTGGAGTATACATGTATGTATATAACCTGGTAACATGTTCACACTCTGGAGACACATAATAGTTTATATATGTCATACATACTATCACAGTCTTCCGCTTGTTAATTTAACTGTCTCTGGAGTATGATATGCGGTTCTAGCTTAATCTCACTCATGTTTAATACGTTATCACAGACAACATTCAATCATACATGTCTATGTTGCATAAATAACATTTTGAAACTCGGGAGTTGGGTTTTTGCTCGACCCCCTAATTTTCGGGATGTTACACTGACCCAAGCTAGAACTCGACTCGGCTCGGTCCTCGAGCCTAACTAGCTAGCTTGACTTAGTTTGGTCATCAACTCGGCTCGGTTTGAGCTGAGATCGAGCCTCCGCAACATTTTTTCAAATACATGGAGTGCACCTTCAATTTCTCACGGAATGTAAAACAGCAGCATCGATTTACAGGTATTTCATCAAACACTTGTTGAGCAACATCAATATCAAAATAACCGAGTCACTGAACTGGTTCGATCCGAATTCGATTTGAGTTGGGGTTCGATCCAAGTCGAGTTGAGCTTGGGCAAGCTCAAACTTGGCTCGAAATTTTTTCGAGCTCAAAAAATCAGCTCAACTAGGCTCAAACTCAGTTTCAAATCGAGTCGGATCAAGCTTTTTTGAGTCGAGTCGAGTCAAGCAAGCTAACCGAGCTAACTCGGTTTGTGTACAGCTCTAGGCTTGCAATGACCCTCAGCCTAACCCAGCCAAGTTGCACCCCTAATGTTGTATGGAAACAAGGTACATGAAACATTTGTCTTTAATTGGATCTCAATAATTAAAAAGACAAAGTTTTGTTCAAAGAAAAAAAAAAGTTAAAAAATAATAGTGAGAATAAAAAGTCCAAGCTTAGTATGATTTCAACTAAAGCAATGTAGTAGAAATTAAGCCCTGTTTGTGGATACCTTAAAATAAGTTCATCTCATTTTACTAACCAATGATTATGTATTAGAGACTAATGAGATCATCTCATTTTAGTTAGCAATGAGATTATATATTATAGATCAAGATCAAATACATAATCACTGGTAACTAAAATGAAATGAGCTCATTTTTAAACTCTCTCAAATCCTTGATTTTCAAAGAATCCCTATATAAAGCAATTCCTCCATGCTATAGTTTTTCCACATTCTACTCATTATATGAATGGTTGGCAACCACTTCTCTATTTTCTTAAATTGCCTTCTAAAGTTCTTTTTAGTAGAACACAAAATTTTAAAATCGTATTTAATGGGATTGCTTTAAAAAATGAGTTTTTATTTTATTTATTTATTTGCCTATCTTCCAAATATGACATTGAAGCAATTTCAAATGTGTTTTTTTTTTTTTTTTTCGAAAATATGAAGTTTAAAAGAGAGTGTTGCTTTCTATGGTTAGGATTGCTTAGTAAATGCCACTTTCAACATATCCCACATCTACAATGTGCCCTGAAATTGCAATGGTGTAGATAGGCATTCAGGCGTTCTACATATTAGAAGAACGAGTCAACAACCATTTCCCAAAAGGCTTTGAACAATCACAGGAGTCTAGCTCATCTACTGGTTATCTTTTTTTTTGAGGAGCGACTAGTACATGTTACCATGAGCTTGGGAATATGGACCATAGCCTCCATTGGTGGATCAAGAACCAATATTACACATTGGATGGTTCGACTCTCATTGGTGGGCTTCCAAATTGGTGGTTGAAGCAAGAAAGTGCAACAGTCCATGCAAGCGAAAAGCAACATAACAGATGAAGGTTCATGAATCTGTCCGGCGGAAAGAATGAATATGGTAGAGCCATCTTTCTTGCACCGAATCTCAGCTGAGTCAATGAGATTTAGAGCCGAGAAATTGTGAAAGGCACTTCCAAGCAAGGCTCAATCACAACTCAGCGTAACTTGCTGACTTAACCCAACAAGATTCAAAGCAGCCATTAATATATATATATATATATATATATATATATATATATATATATATATATATATATATATATATATATATATATATAAAGAAAGAAAGAAAAAAAAAGCAAGCCATACTCTAGACTATTGCTTCTTTCATTATTTTATATTTCATTTAAAATATTGATAAATAATATTTGTTTAAGGTGCGTCTGGTTGCACCAAATTTCATGAAATATCTTGGGGCTGACTCAAAGACTCAGATGACTTGACTCTATATTTATTAATTAAGGTTGTAATTTCATGAAATATCATGAAAAATTGCTATTTTTCAATAAATTTGGTGCAACCAAACACTCAATTAATAAATATAGGGTCAAGTCATCTGAGTCTTTGAGTCAACCTGACACAGCTAGACATCAGTCCAGTCGGAAAGTGATGAGTTAATCAGGGCTGTGTATTGTGGGGACCTTATTATGAATGGGCTATGATTTAAAAGCATACTAATGAAAACACTGCGTATGTCACTTTTCTGCACTCTAGGCGCTTATTGTGGCTCGTTAACAATTTTCCTGACTACTGCAGCATCTCAAGCCACTTCCCGTCCATACTAGGGCCCACTAGATGGATAAACCCAATCGACACATCACCCTGCTGTTCGTGGTGACGAGATGGCTCTCTATTGTATTCACATCTGTCGGGGCTCTACGATATCATCTCCCAGGAATGAAAACACTTATGGTTTACCAAATCAGTAATGATGGCACATCACGCCCAAGCAACAGGAAGCAAAAAAACATTGTCAATATTCTTTTGTTTAGTCATATTATTTTTATGTTTAGAATATTAATGGGCGGTCATGATACCGCAATAATAAGTGGCCCTAAACACAACATCCTGAAAGACCTCAGAATTCAACATTTTGATAAACATATCTAAGATAGTTATAGTGCACATTGCTTGAAAATATTCAAAGCCGATATTAATGTCTAATAATACAAAGTAGCTCTGAGCTTAAAAAAAAATTAAAAAAAAAATAAATTGGTTACCTGTATAGAAAAGAAAAAAGCGCAATCACAAACTCTTCCTGTTGGGTAGAGACGTAGATTTTCAGCTTTTTCTTCAGAGTTCTCCATATGATCCATCATCGACCGTATCAGAATAAGCGCTGAATATGATGAAATAAGAGTTATTCATTGTCTTCCATCAAATCACAAAAAACAAATAGAGAAGAAGAAGAAAATCAAACTTTCTACAGCTTTTTATTGGGGATTTTACTGCAAAATTCCTCATTTATTCATATTTTACGAAACAGTGCCATGACTGATCAAAATTCTGGGGCGGTGCCTTCTGAGGGATAAAATGAACCAAAATGCCCTTTTTTAAAAAAGTGGTAAACTCAGAACAGTCAGGGCCACATGATACTTGTATGACATCGAACCAGCCCTAACAAATGCAACCCACCATGATAATCCCATGAACCAAATATCTGGACAATCCAATCATAATATGGGCCACACCAAACCAAACAATGTACAATGCCAAAAAATATCCAAACACATGTGGCTCATCTAATGATTTGATTGGCCAAATTTTTATTCTTATGATCATCATTGTTGGGTGCATAGGTTGGATGGTTGAGATGTCATGCACGTGCCACATGGGCCCAACAATTCTTGATTTTACCACTTTTTTAAAGAAAGCAAAAAAGTATTTGAGGGCATTTTGGTAGTTTTTCCACTCAAAAATACCAACCAGTAATTTAGATTAGCTGAGTCATTATTTGGTAAAATGACAAATCCCAAAGAATTTTGCTATTTATTGAGAAAAACTTTGATACAGTTTGATGTATGAAACAGGCACTTAGAAATTGCAAATGCGTTATACAAGTAATTCAGACTGAACTGTCCGATTTACGAGGCCCAATTTAGATGTATCATGAACCAAAAACAACGCTTACTTGATTACCTTCTGAATGGATTGGTGGACATTTATTGGATGGTTCAAAATTAAAACATACCAATAGTCCTATTTCAACAAACAAGTGTCCAAAAAACAGAGGCTAGGATTGTTCAACCAATTTACGTTGGGACTGTCACTTAGTGACAGTGGGTTGCACAAATTGGTTTAATTTGAGTTAATGTATGCAAAGTGTACAATTTCTGAGTGCCAGCTTGTCAAGTGCAGTTCCAGAGACAAAGATTGTAGTTCTCGAACGAGCAATCAAAAAGATTCTGCAGTATCCTCAGGATTAGGTATTGTCCCTCCAATGATCATTGTACCAGTCTTCCAGAATATCAAATAACTCCCCTTCTTGGGTAAGGCTGGTGCACCAAATAACAAGAATAAGCACTAAGCACCAGTCTGGCATTTTATCAAAAACACCAGACGGTCATATGGGCTGTACTGCTTCCTCAAGGCACAGATCTGCATGAGTGGGTCCTGCAGTTCGGCAGGTCAGATGCAATTGCTTGGTGATGATGAGCACATGAGCCAATTATCAGGCCAATGCACTATACAAAGAATCATTCTGCATTTTTTGTTCATAATAACAAAAAACTCTTTTATGTAACGAGCAGGACCTCAACCAAAAGGAAAGGCAGAAATCTAACTCGGGTAGTGCCACGTGAAAACTGCTGCTGTAGATTTTTAAGTGTCCCACAGTTGCTTGACAACAAAACTAGACGCGGGGGGGGGGGGGGGGGGGGGGGGGGAACACTCCACCTAAATAAAAATATTGTGTCTTTGTACACTCCACCTAAATAAAAATATTGTGTCTTTGTTCTAGCCAGATAATAAAATGCTTAATGGGGGTATGACACTTCTTAGCTTTTCATTTTACCAGAAAAAAAATTTCAGTGAAGCTTCTGGGTGTTGGTTTGAGAGTACCTTGTCAGACGGCAATGCTTGCTGAGATCTTGACATAGAACCTTGCTCACATCTCCTGTTCTAACAGATCCTTTCTTTATCAGTTCAGCCAACTGCATAAGATCGGCAGAGCCAGCAGGCGTCAGATAAGTGCAATAGTGAACAATCAATACATCACATGCCGCGTGAATATAAAACGACTTAAGCTGTTTGCCTCAGAGAGACCGAAACTGCAACCAAGTACTAAAAATGTCCATCTTTTTCAAGAAATGGCCGCATTGATCATGCATGTCAGATACTTGGATGTGTATCACAACGTGAAGTCATAAAAGCACTTGAGCTTACCTTTCCTCATCATATTTTCTGCAGTAACATATTCTTCCGAGGTTTTTGATATATTTCTATTTTCTATAATGTACGAAATTTTCCCATCTTTTAAATAATATTTTTTGTTAGTAATAAAAAAAAAAAATTTAACAACATATTTCTTGTTTTTTTTTTAAAAAAAAATAACATGAGAACCTACATAGTATGTATACATAGGTAAACTTCTCATCAATATAGATTGTTTGCATATGGTGCAGTGTAGGTTGACAAGACCAGAGAGTGGGCAAATGCTAATGTCTGTTTGCTTTTCAGGGTTTTTACATAGAAAATGTTACCAGTGTTGGAAATTTTGCGAGTTCTTATGGCGGTAAAGGTGGTTTACAAATCCATGAAGTTGTCTACTCTATCTCCAGTGCTGTAGCTTAATTGCCTTGCATAAAGGTGAAGCTCTGAAATCCACTTTTTGCTCGCTTGCTCACTGCACTGCTGACAAGGCAAGGAAGAAAGAGAGATTCTAATCCACATGTGGGCTTTTCTCACTCCACTTCCACCAAAGCATAAGAAAAATTCTCTGATCAAAGCTTGGTGATTTGGAGGAAGGATCTAGAGTCAAGATGCTTAAAATCAGCAGAACCACAAGCTTGGAGTAAGCTAATTGAAAATGTGTTAATACTTAATATAGAGAAAGGGTGGGGTTTCGAAACTTTGGTCTTTCTCTTGGTTTGTTTTGTTGTAATTATGGAAGGCCATATTAAGGCTTGTATGAGATATGATGCATGAGATGGGTTTAGATACAAAGAGGCATGCTTTAGTGGGTTGTTCACAACGAATTCATACACAATTCAATGAATACAAGTATGTTTTAAGCTAATTTCACTTTTTTTGAAGGGGAGATTTTATTGATGATAGAATACCTACATCTTTGGCAGTGACACAACACAACAAAAGCCACTAATTGCATCTCTTTATAATATATATATATATATATATATATATATATATATAGAGAGAGAGAGAGGGGGGGGGGGGGGGGGGGGGGGGGGGGCTATATATATGAGAAATGATCACCTGCGTGCCTTCTTAGGTGAGAATTTGTGCGCACCTTTGCACGTGTCATGGGCACAAAATCTGAATGGTCCATGTGATGCGGCACCCCATGAAAACCCCAGGGCTCAACTTCTAGCCTAATCCAAGACTCTAGTGGGCCATAGCAAAGGGAGAGGGAAATCAAGGGAGGAAATCGTTTCCCTTTATTATGGCCCACCAGAGTTTTGGATCAAGCTAAAAGTTGGGCCCTAGAGGTTTCATGGGGTGCCGCATCATATGGACCATTCAGATTTTGTGCTCATGACACGTGTGCAAAGGTGTGCACGAGTTCTCACCTAAGAAGGTGTGCACGAGTTCTCACCTAAGAACTCGCGCAAGTGATCATTTATATATATATATATATATATATATATATATATATATATATGGGGCACTTTCACATCCAACGGGTTGGACTATACCTACGGTCGAACCGGCACAAAAAGCTACCCTTAATTAATGTTAATACGTGCGAAGTAAAGAAGGAAATGGGGTTGTTGGCTTGGGTGGACCCCAACATGGTGCTCATGTGAAATCCACCTCAACCATCATGTGCATCACACCATGTTAGGCATAGGTCCCAAGAATCAGCCTCATCCGTGATTAAGGTGGACCACACAATTAGAAATAGTGAATAGAGCAAAGCTCACCTTCAAAACTAGTTCTGCTGGGGTGGCCCACCTGAATCACTAATGAGCCTAATTTGTTTTCCCCAGGACTGAGTGTGAAATCTAATGATTTGAGTGGATTTAATATAATTATCATGATGGGCCCTATAAAAATCAAGGGATTTTCATTAAAGATTCATTGGGATTGTCTTTAGGGTCTATAAAAGTGGGGGAAGCATTCCACATTTTCGGAGTTGTGAGTTTTCTGAAAGTATTGTAAGAGAAGAAGTTTGAATGTCCTCCCTTTATTCAAATATTTCTTGTAATTGTATGCGTCTTCATTTCTCTGCGATTCAAGTGTCAAGATCTCATTGACTCGATAACCGGGTTGCACCACAGGTCCTCCTAAACTTGTGATTGAAATCACCTTTTGAAGAGTTTTCAACTCTCCTAGCACAATTGTGGTCTATCTTGTGTTACTCAACTCCTATACACAGCTATCATGAAAGTTTGATAATGCATGCTTGATTTAGTTAATCAATATTTGCAAAACCAGGTGATACGATCTAAAAGATAAAAATAAGAATGAATTCAATAATGCATAATTTATAAAGTTAAATAACAAGTAACTCACATCATCTTCTGTATCCTCCAGCAACCTATGCCAAAGAACAAAAACAAGTTAGGTTAGGTAATCCACATGTCCTTTAGGAATGGATTTTCATGCATAATACGCACATAAAATTAATATCAGCCAGTGTTGTCATGTGCGATCGCACATTCGCATATGTGATCGCATATGTGCACACTTATGCTCGGATCACATATGCAACAGTGGCATATGCGATCATTGCACATATGCGATCGCATATGCCACAAGTGCAATTATATGCAATCGCATACAGCATATGTGATCGCATATGTGCCAAAGGTCAGAAATCTAACCGTTTTCTAACCGTTGGAAACAAAAAAAATTAATTTCGAATTTTCTTCTATAAAAGGGGATTCTAAGCACTCCTGCATGCACTCAAAGTTCAAACTTTCTCTTTTTATCTCTATTTTTCTCTTTTTAGTCTTTACACTCTCTCTTACATAATTCCAAGCCCCAAGCTTCACTCCTGCATTCATATTTCTTTCAAGATGGAAGTTTCAATCAAGGGAAGAGTCTAAGTACATTTACAAGGATTTAAGAATCAAGATTTAAGAGCAGGACAACCAAGCTCCATCCATTGAACTCTTTTTCTAGTTTCTAATTTTTTCAAGTTATAAAGAATTAAAGATCATAAATTCATAATCATATTCACACAACTCTCTTTCTATCTCTCTTTCTTATCTCATATTCTAGTTTCTATCTCTCTTTCTTATCTCATATTCTCATCATCTCTTAAAGTTTCATAATCATATACATATTCATATCCAAGTTCTAAGTTGTAAGTTTTAACTTCTAACATTTTTTTTTTAGTTTGTTACTTTGTCTTACAAGTTTACAAGTACAACTGTACAACACAACTTGTTACAAGTCTACAATATTCCACTATTCAAGACTCAAGGGTCAAGGCAAAAGTGAAGACAAGAAGTGAAGAAATTTTATTTTTTCTGTAAATTTGTAATTGTACTTGTGTAAATCTCTCTCTCTCTCTCTCTCTCTCTCTCCCTCTCTTTTACTACAACTCCACGAGTGTAACTTGTAGTTGTAAGTGTAACTCTCTCTCTCTCTCTCCTTTTCTTTTCTCTCCTCCCTTTCTACTAAGTGTAAAGTGTGTAACTCTCTCTCTCCCTCCCCCCCACAAAACAAAAGTCTCATCTCTTTACTCTCTCTCATCTCTTTACTCTTTAGTGTCTTACTTTAGTTTTTAGTTTACTTTTTATACTAGCAATCAACACACACACACACACACACACACACACACACACACACACACACGCACACACACACACTTACACACACACCCACACACCATCACCACCACCACCAAGGCACCAATATAATGTCTTCTTCCCAATCCTCCTCTTTGAAACCCAAGTCGAATGACCTGAGTTAGAAGTATGGGCACTATCATAGTGTTTCGGATAAGACTCACATAGTGTGTGAGTTATATGGGTATGTGGGTTCCAATGGCATTGCAAGGCACAAGCAACACCTTACACATTTATCAAGGTTAAATGCAAAGGCATGCGACAAAATTATTCCAAAAATCCGAAGGGAGATCATGGAGTATATGGAAAAACAGTCAAGAAAGAGATGCGATAGTGCCCTACGTCAGGAGGAATATTTGGAATAAGACGCGTATGAAGATATAAACATAGTTAATGTAGATGAAACTAGTCTCACTCCCCCTACTTCGACAGGCCGGTCTAGACCACAAACGGCCTTGAAAAGACCTTGAGGGCATGAGCCCATGGATAGATGGTGTAGACCACACCCTGAGGATGTGATCAACCAAAGGGGCCAAGGCAAAGGGCCTGCAAAAACAATTTTAGAGAACCGGTATAAACAAAAAGATAGGAAAACCACCATTCAATATATTGTTAAGTGATTTTACCAAACCGGCATTGCTTTCAATGCCGTTAAATTAAAAAGCTTTAAAGTAATGGTTGAGGCTATTGGTCGATTTGGACCTGGACTCAAACCTCTATATCATGAAATGAGGGAGACATGCCTAAAAACCGAAGTTGAATATACACGATCCTTTATAACTAAATATAAGGAATCGTGGAAAACATATGAGTGTTTACTAATGGCCAATGGATGGACCGATAGATCCGGTCGGTCTCTCATTAACTTTTTGGTAAATTGTCTAGCTGGAATAATGTTTTTGAAGTCCGTGGATGCATTGAGCCATTCATACACAGGAGAATATTTGTTAACTTACTGGATAATGTATTTGAAGAAATAGGTGAGGAATATGTTATACAAGTAATTACACACAACGCAGCCTCGTATGTAATGATCGGTCGTCTTCTTATGGAGAAGAGGCGACGTTTATTTTGGACCCCCTGTGCGGCCTATTGTGTTGATCTTATGTTAGAAAATATAAGTAGGTTATTTTTAAATTTGATTGCAAGAGCTAGAAGAATCACAGTCTTTATGTACAAACACACCCTTCTTCTCAGTGGAATGAGAAAACACATTGGGGGTAACTTGTTACGTCCAGCAGTCACCCGTTTCGTTACAGCCTTTTTAATACTACAAAGATTACATGCAAAAAAATCAGAACTTAGAAGCTTTATAGTATCGGCCGATTTTACGAGTAAGCCTTGGTCAAAGAAGGCTGAAGGGAAACAGGTTCAACAAACAATCCTTTCGCAAAGTTTTTGGACACAAGTGGTACAAGCACTAAAAGCACCTGAGCCTTTAGTCACTGTGTTGCGATTGGTGGACAGGGATGAGAAGCCCGCAATGGGCTACATAAATGATGTTATGGATAAGGTGAAAAATAAGATCATGGACAATTTTAACTATAGAGACCATGATTACAAGCCAATTTTAAATATTATAGATAGAAGATGGGACAGTCAAATGTCATCTCCATTGTATTCGGCTACTTATATCCCTAACCCAGCTTGTTTATTCATTTTTGGTGATCCAGCAAGAGCACTTACTATGCATATGGTTGGATTTATTTATGTCTTGAAAAAAATAATTCCAGATAGAGAAAAACAGGACAATTTGCTGGACTTCTATACAAAAAGTGAGGAAATATTCTCAAAGGGATATCATAATAAGGCATCGGACAATGAAATTACCCAGAAAGTGATAATGTATTATGAATGTCAGTCTTAATGTCTTACAAATAGTTTTTCTACAAAGTGTGTCTAACCTACTTAAACTTTTTTTCTCAATTGACTGGTAGGCTGCCTATAGAGTGGACCCGAACAGGAAGGATCTAGCTCTAAAAAATCTGGCTATGAAGATTCTTGGACTCACGTGTTCTGTCAGTGGTTGTGAGCGCAATTGGAGCACGTTCGAGGCGGGAAGTTTGTTTAGTAATTGTAAACTTCAATTTTTTAGTGTATGGCATAAGCTAAATTAATTACTTGTCCTAAATAGTTAATGCCAAATGCGTTTTCTTTCATGCAGATTCATACTAAGAAATGGAATCACCTTGAGCAAAAAAAGCTCAACGACTTGGTTTTCATTCAATACAATCAAAAATTGCGAGAACGATTTCAATCAAGGAAAGAAAAGCCAGGTTTCTTTGACCCTATCTGCTTAGATGAGTTATATGCAGATAACGAGTGGCTCGTAGAGACGGAGGACTTGGTATTTACTAGAAAGGACCTCACATGGGCGCAAGTTGAAGATGCCGCATACAGATCAACACCTAGAGAAGGTACCATTTGAAGGCGAATGATGGGGGGAGCTAGAGGATGAGTAGTAGCCATCAACCCGTTGAGGAGATGGAAGAAGGAGATGGTGATAATGATGAAGTTGTTGAAGATCATCGACCATTGGATATTGATGAAGTATTAATACATACAGATGATGAAGAAACAGAAGAAGAAGTGTATGCGGAAGAAGGAGATGACTCGGATGATGATAATAGTGGTGGTGATCCGCCACAATGGCAAATAGATCAATATATATAGTATATGATTAAATGAATAATAAATAAATAATTTCTTCATTTTGTTTGCTAAGTGTCTTGATGTTGATTGTTGATTATTGATGACATGTAATAGTGTAAGTTGAATGTTGATATTTCATATTTGTTAAGTAAACTATATTGTAGAATGTAGAATTGTTGATGAATGATGACTCACTTTATATTTAATTCATTATGTAATTGGTTTTATTTTACTTAAATTAAATGTATTGCAAGGGCCAAGGGCATATACTAATTTATTCATTAGATGGTCTGGATCATCCTATTAGTATGACTTTCTCGAGTCAGCCTATGAAGGGTGGACTAGACCTAACAGACGCCCAGAAGGATGATGTGGATGCCAATGAATCCAAGTCAACTGTGCATGGGAAGGTTCCCATGGACTTAGCCCACTAGAACATTACTCTAGATTACATAATGGATCTCCATGAGCAGTTATTAACTGTTGGCTACAATAACAATAACATCAACTCTGAAAGATCTTCAAGAATGAATCCTTAGTTGCAAAAGGCATAAGGAATCGAACAGTTCTGGTGGAGGATCGGGAAGTGTCTGTTTCAAGGCAACTGTACAAGCCTAGGAAGCAGAAGCAGAAGCAGAAGGGGAATCGGAAGCAGGAGTGGGAGCACATCCAAAGCGCAAGTTCAGAATGCACCAGTACCTCAGCAGAAGGTTTATTCAACTAATAATATACTGTACAACAGGAGAAGGTGACTAAATGCTAAATGTTTGCCAAGCAGATATGCAGAATAAATAAATGGTCCCTGAATAGGGTTCAATCCAAAGAAAGCTGATGTTTGTGTATCGTGGTCCTTCAACTTATCTCAAGTACATGGTTTTGAAAAAAACAATCCATATCATATCAACTGATACGGCCATACTGTATTCTTATTGACCTGATTACAATACACAATACAGGGCCATATAGGCCCACTTAAAAGAAAGGGAAAAAAAAAAAAGGTCGTATCGGCCCTTATCAGGCCTTGTCGGCCAATACAAGCATAAATGGCTAAATTTAAATTTCTTTTTTCAAAATTTATCTTTTTTCCCTCTCCTTTTTTTTCATTTAAACCATGAGGGAAGCGGGAAGCTTGCATAGTCATTTTCCCTCTCCTTCAAATTTCTAGGCCTATTTAGGGGATCAAACCAAAAGATTTGAGTGGGATTCGACAAATCAAAGTGGAATAGACCATTATTTGGGGGGGGGGGGGGGGGGGGGGGAGGGGAGAGAAACAGGAAAAAGGGTAAACCAGAACCTTTCGTGTTTTCATTTTCTTTCTGCTGTGTTTCAGTGTAAAGGGCCCCAGTACACCAAATCATGCTTTACTTGTGTTCAATTAGGGCCCATTTAGTTGACTTTAGACAGGTCAAGCCAACAAACAGCATTCTTATCAAAGAAAGCACTAAGACACCATTACATGTCCAAAATACACACACAAAAAAAGTTGGATTCTTAAATATCTCATAGCTACAATTTTTCTGATATTTTTCCTTAATTCTTTGGTGTAAATAAAATTCCAACCACTATGGGCCGATATGGTTCAATATGGCCTGGTAACGATACCGATATTCAGAACCATAAGCCTATGCTGGTGCTGCTAGCAAGACACCCCCTAAATTACATGATGTAATGGTGTCGCTAGCAAGCCACCCTCTAAATTACATGAGGTACCAGTACTGATGCCACTAGAAGACACCCTCTAAGTTACATGATGTGCAAATGGAATTGCAGATCCCTCGCCAATCCTCTGAGACACTCTTAACTCAATATGATATAAGTAAATGGAATTGAACTCCCTCTCTATCTCTTTTTCTTTTTCTTCCAACTCTTAATTACAAAAGAGAAACAGGAAGTTCTATTCTTCACCTATATTATAGGGGAAAAAATCAGACATCCATCACCACTCTGAGAACATCACAAATTAGCAACAAAAGCAAGATGAAAAGACCAAGAAATATGTGGTGGACCAACATGACAATGAGGCAGACAATGAGCCACAAGAAACCAAACAGAACCATATGTGACTACCAAAGACAAACTAGCATTGCTTTGTGGTGCTTCAAAGATTGTACATGGCATCATGCATGATAGTGGAGCCACAAGTATATGGCTGCTTCTTATTCTTCTTGAAGTTTAAGTTACACAATTGATAGGTTATACAGAAACCAATATGTTGGAAAAGGTTGCACCGGATTTGACAGGATATCTGTTTTGATAATATCCGTTTTGAGAGTTTTCATCATATTTCTTATTCCTTTTTGTTCATGCTCTGTATAGCTTCCTCCATCCCAAGTAACTTCCACAATCTAAGAAGAACAAAAAAAGGTACATATTAAAGCCAAAGATGCTAGGGAGAGGATGATGCATCAACAGAGGAATAATGCTTCAGTGACAGGGTGATGATGTTCGTATCGATTCTCTGCATTTAAGTGGTCAGTTCAATGAATTTAATGACAAAGGTGATAATGATAGGATCAGGAGAAGTTGTGGAAAAAGAATAGAGGCAAGGAGTAGGAATACATTGCTAAAGCTTGAAGCTAAAAACTCAAATTTTGCAGAAGAACTGAAGGTCTGCCATTTTTAATTAATAAAGTTGATTGTTGGATTGGTCTTTGATTACAAAAACTGATAACAGGCACCATGATTTAATACCATGATAACAGAGAACCAGAATCACTTAAAACTGTAAAAGGGAAGGTTTAGTCAGCCTTACATAATTGACAAAAATTCGAGAAAGAACAAAACAACATGACACATATGGGAGGAAAGGATAATATCTTATATCCTATCTAGTAGTGTGAATAACTGAAATAAACAGAAAACAGGCTCAGCAAACAGAAAGAAATCCAACAAGCTTGGGAAAATTTTGAACAAATAAATAAAGCAAAGTTGGACCTTTCATATGTTGTACCTTCCACAATAAGATGATATCTCTTTTGCATGTGCCCGAGCTTCTCGTTTATCTATCATCACATGAAAACAACTCTGTGAGGAGCAGGTTATGGTCCTTGATAGAGTGGAATGACGGAATAGGATTTATGCAGCTGACCCCAATTAGTTGGGATAAGGCTTAGATGATGATCATCATTACATGAAAATAATGTCTTTTCAGGGGGGGAAAAACAACGACAACGACAAGAAACACAACAACTTAGCTTGAGTTCAGAACAAGAAAATGAAATAAGTATCTACATTCAGGACTTAAAGAACCATAAGGATCATTCATAAGGACTTGCAGTAATTAGTAACTAGTAACCAACCAAAGCCTGGTGGCAAAAATTACAAACGTAATGTCAGGATCCTGAAAATCAAGACAATGCCCACCTCGTTATGTCAAATATGTTATAGAGAAGTATCTGAAACCCTTTATTAGGAAGACTTAATATGTTGTTTCCATTTTACTGATATGGAGATCCAACTGTCTAATGACTCTAAACGCTCTTGAAAGCGCGTTCATTGCAAATTGTCAGATTACTTCTTTCTATCTTCTCATTCATGGAAGTATTCATTCTTGTCACAGGGCCAGGCTGAAAGGTGTGTTTGCAAGCACGATCTTGAGAAGGTTTACAACCATGTCGAATGGGATTTCTTACATTTCATGTTGGGCGAGTTGGGGTTTGGTGTCACGTGGAGAGGGTGGATGAGGGCTTGTGTGGTTTGGTGTCAAATGGAGAGGGTGGATGAGGGCTTGTGTGGAATTTGTTGGCTTTTCGATCCTATTGAATGGATCTTCTTTTGGGTCTTCCAAGGGTTTAAGGGACCCTCTTAGGCCTTTTCTTTCCATTGTGGTCTCTGAAGCTTTAAGTAGTATGCTCAGCAAAGTGCAGCAGTTGGGCCTATTTGAGGGCTTCAAAATCCCGAACATGGAAGATCCACTATCCCATCTACAATTTGCAGACGGCACCCTTATTTTTTGCAAAGAAGATTCGGGATATCTGGATTATTTATCCAAGATCATTTGGACTTACCCAAGATCATTTGGTGCTTCAAAGTTGTTTCTAGCCTTAAAGCCAATTTGTCTAAAAGCGAGTTGTTGGGGATAAATCTAAAAGATGGGGAAGCGAAATCTCTAACAGGGATGCTGGGGTGTCAAGCAGGCACTTTCCCATCTTTTTACCTGGGTATGCCTCTGTGCATTGGTAAACCCACCACTAAGCATCTGTGGATGCAATGATAGAAAGGATGGAGAGGAAATTGGACCCTTGGAAAGATAGGCTTCTTTCTCTAGGTGGCAGAACCACCCTTCTCAGAGCAGCCCCACCAAACCTCCCCATTTATTTCATGTTGTTGTTCCGGTGCCTGAAATCAGTCCTTTCGAGGATTGGCAAGCTTTATAGGGAGTTCTTATGGGAAGGGGGAGCTATCCATAGTAACTTTCACCTCCTCAAGTAGGATGAGGTTTGCAAACCTGTGCTTTTGAGGATTGACAAGCAACCTGGAAGAAATCAACTCCACACCTCGGCAAATGGATTTGGAGTTTTGAGGTGGAGGAGAACAACCAATGGCTCAAGGTTACCGCCAGCAAATACAAAGTGGCAAACTCAGGCAGATGTACCAGAGAATCCTCCCTTCACAGAGCATCTGCATGCTAGAAATCGATTGCTCGTATGGCAGGCAAGGTTCTTCTGGAGATTGGGATTTCTGATGAAGTGGATCTAATGTAAGCTTTTGGGATGACATATGGCTGAATGACTCCTATTAGATCATAATTTCCTCGCATTGTGGGCCTCTGCCTGAATCACTCCATCATGGTGGCCGATTGCTTAACATCGTTGTTTGGCTTCCTCCTTGTCGAAGATCATTAACTAAGTTGGAAATTGAAGAGTTAACGAGCCTGCTAGCTGCTTTGGAAGGAATATGTCCAATCCAGCTATTCCAGATAAACCTACCTGGTTACAGGATAAATCAAGGGGATTTTCAGTTAGATCTTTTCTCAAGGTCATCCGTGAATCTGGCCCGGCTTCCAGTTGATCGCATACTCACATACAGGTCATATTTGGCGATACCACGCTCCTCCAAAGCTGGCTACGTTTGTGTGGCTCGCCAGCAAAAACATGATTCTCAAGGTGGATAATATTCGCAAGAGAAGAATGATTCTCCCCAACATTTGCCTCTTGTGCTACTAGGACAAGGAATCGGTTGAGCACCTGTTCCTTAAATGTCCCTACTCTTTAGGTGTTTGGAACTGTCCTGGCTTCTTTTAAGGTGTCTTGTGTGTTTCCAAGCACCATGGAAGAGCTCTTCTTGGGATGGCATGAGGTGTCAGTGGCGTCTGGCCCTACCGGCCATTTTATGGAGCATCTGGATGGAATGGAATAGCAGGTGTTTTAGGGATGGGGGAAACTTTGGGTTCTTCTGTAGGGAAAGTTTTCACATTCATCAGGGAGTGGGATTTGTAATTGTTGGGGCTTACCTGTTTTGTTTTCTTTGACTTTGGCTGTTGCAATAAAATTCTCATTTCGCTACAGGAAAAAAAGGAAGAAAAAAAAGAAGTCTAATCACTTGTGAAACTAAACTTTAAAAAGAAACCAATGTTGATTTAATATATGGGCCTTTTTCTTTTACGAGTATGTAACTTCAATTGGAAATGGTGTTGGGAAATCAATTTTGGCTAAATAATACAAATTAAACATCTCATATGCTAATGCTACATTACTAAGACATAAATGATAAACCATGGTACAAGTGGGCTTTCAGTTGGTACAAGTGGGGCCCATGGTTCAGTCATTGGAACTGTTGATATGATGGGTCCCACCACAGATGGCCCATGAACTGAAAATCCTCCCTTTTAGAAAATTTATAAACCTTCAATTGGGGGTGGGGGGGGAGGGAGGAAGAAATAGACAATTAAGAAGAAAAAGACAGCAACCATTCACATTCAATCGAAGAATGGCTTAACATTCTGTGGCTAAGATATCTCGATCCAGGGGATTTTTGATGCATGGGCCATCCACAATAACACCCATCAGACCAATGATTCGGGTTATTGAATCATGTCCCCATTCTTTATACAAGATGAAAGTCGGAATGTACTGTACAAGCACTCTGTGGATCATTGCACACTACCTTCTTATACCATAGTGTCAATAAATCTGAATCAATCAGTGCCATCTGGAATAAGAAAATAAAAGGATGACAATGCATAAAAAAAGAGAGTTGAAACAGATCAAAGTTATAATGGGTTGAAGTGCACTTCGATGAATCAAAGCACACTCAAAATCTCAGGTGGACCACACCACAGGAAAAAGCGCTGATTAAACGCCCACCATTAAAAACTTCCTATGGGCCACTATAATATTTATTTTCCGTCTAACCAAACCCCAGAAATTTACCGTGTTGGATGAACGAAACCCGGATTCGTGGCCCACAAATGGACAACTAAGAAAAAGGTATGCAATCATTTGGACAAATCAACAAACATTATATATTAAGAAAGAGGAAAAAAAAAAAAGATTAAGAAGAAGAAGAAGAAGAAGAAGATTAAGAAGAAGAAACAGATGCATGCACCTTGTCGGGATTGGGCGAGATCGGGTGGACGTTCGGGCAGCGTTCGGGGCCTCGGGCAGTCGTAGGCCGTAGGTGGTGGTGGCCTACCTCTACTTGATGTTGCTCGTCGGGCAGGCGTGCGGCGGACAGCGGGCTAGGTGGGGTAGAGATAAAGAAGAAAGGGAAAGGAAGGCGGCCGTGCGGGTGGAGTGGGGTAGGGTTTTGCTTTTTAGAATCTTATAATATATATATATATAATATTTAAAAAATTATAAAAACCTATTTCTAATCAAACCGAGTCGAGCTCGAGTTCGAGTTTCGAGTCGAGTCGAGTTAAAATGGCCCATGGTCAAACTCGGCTCGAACTCAACTCGAGCTACAAGATTTAAGCTTGACTCGGTCCAACTCAGCCATTTAACTCAAGTCAATCCGAGCTGACTCGAGCCGAGTCGAGTGAGTTATTTGAGCTACCTCGACTCGTGAACAGCCCTAGTGAAGGGGAAGCAGAAGAGGCCCTCGTGGTTGTAGTTTTGGAGGATTGCAGGGTTGGGAGGCAGCAGGAGTCAGGAATTTCATCTCCCCTAATCTATGGGGGGGTGATCTCAGAGGAATCATCTTGGGTAAAGAAGAAGATGGCAAGGTTGGCAAAGGAATTAAGGGTGGAAGGTTCGTAAAGCAATTATGGGTGGGTTTGGTAGGAGGAGAAGAGAATTTCAGGGTGGGTGATTCTGAAAAGGAGTAGATGAAAGGAGGATTGTTGCTGGTTCTTTCTTAAATTCTCTCCGAGAAAAGCCGGAGGGTATTCAGGAGATTTAGAACCTGAGATGCAGCATTTAACTATAATGACAAGAGCTCAGGGTTAAGAGAGGAAGGGGTGTTCATCGGGAGAATACAGAGCCCAAATGATTTTGGTATCCAGGAAAGTGAGGGGTGGGTCGTCAAAGACTTGGTCAGGGCAAATAAAGTCGACATCATTATACTCCAAGAAACCGAAAAAGAAATGATTGAGGATCAGTTGGTGTTCGACTTATGGGGAAATAAAGGGCACAATTGGGATTGAATTAAATTGAAGGGACGATTTGGCGCTGTCATGGTAGTTTAGGACATCAACCACTGGAGGGTCGCTAGTCTCCCTCTAATAATTTGAATCGGTTGGAGGGTGAGCTGGAGGATCCAATATTTGGTGCCTTTCAGCAGTCTACAGGGCTAAAGAAGGGTCACTTAGGCCCACTTTCCGAGAGGAACTAAGTAGGGTGCCTATTACGCACCAGATTCGGTGATCGGAACTCCTAAGAATCCCGATAGCCGACTCCGGCGCTGACAGGCCTCCGTAGTACCCCATTTTCGGTTCCAGCACCCATTCACCAGGTTCCAATCCTACAATCCCACAAGGAGGATTTCTTATAACATAAGTCCAATCCATAAGAGCATACCCAAGATCATAACATAGTAACCACATAAAATAATTACAAGAATACATTACAAGATCCTCTAAGAATTTAAACTTTTCAAGATACAAGGTGCAAAGGGAAATACAAAGTCTATATAAAGGAAAATCCAAAAGGATCAGCAGCACGCCCCAGCTCCTGCTCTGCTCTGGCCTAGAATCACCTACACGCATCAATCGTGCATAAGCTTATATAAAGCTTAGAGGGCGGTGTAAGTGTGTGTAATACCAGTGTCAGAAAAAAATATCAGAGAATGTAGAAGCTCGGCATGAACCATGAACACTATCAATGCCACTAGCCATACCAAGGCTAAGCTATGACAATCAAGAATGTAACAAGCTGTACCAAGGCTATGCAAAAAAATACATAAGTACTGGGCGCCATACCGAGGCGATGCACAAAAGGCCTATATAAGCCAATGCTAATGCAATGCAATACATGTCAGTCCTCATATCAAGTCCACGATCATATACGGTTCCACCATAGGGAAATCACCGGGGTCAAATACACTACATGCTGATTGCCGCTATCCCGGCCGCATAGCCCAGCGACCGTAAAAGACCTCACTACCCACCTGTACACAGTCAATCACCACCAAGGCTCGACGGTAGTGGACCCATTTACGAGCTGTTCAAACTCTGCCTAGTATACGCCCTCTTCACCTGGGCGGGTAAGGCCACACCCCATCTCAACTGACTACGCTACAGTGGGAGTCGGGGCCTAATGGTATAAGGCACTCGGGCACTCATGTTTTCCACTCAGTCTCAGTGTTGAGGCGTCTTCTGGTACCATGAAAGTTTAAGGGCTTTCACCCCAGGACATCCTACGTGCCCTAAATGCTCAAGTAACATTTTCGGCATCCAATACGGCCATTCACGTAACTCCTGTGGAGGCTACAGCCCTAATGAAGCAATGGCGAATATAAACCATGTAATGAAATGCCAAATGCATGAATCACGCATACCAGTCATGCATCAGCTCCAAGCATCCAACGTGCTCAAGAGAGGAACTCTATCCCTCTTGGAAACCATCATATCTGCCTAATGGCACAACCATGACCACACACACACAATGCCAACCAAGCACACAATGATGTATATAGGTCATGAAGATGAACAAGATGCGTCATGCGGCGATGTACGATGTCGTACGCTCCCCCTATCCAAGTAGGGACTAAGTCTAGGTACTTAGACAAATTCTCTAATGGGGGCCCAATAGTCTAGGGTAACCCACAAGGCTAAGGATAGACAATGACTTAAGCCTAAATAAATGAAGCAGGGGCCTAGCAAAGGTCTATGGTGGACCTTTGACCACTCATAGAGGCAAGTGGGCCTACCTTAGGGCCACAAATATGGACATTCAACCACTATTTGTCCTAAGAAGGTAGCCTAAACAATAATCTTTCACGTATCAATGCCCAAGGCCCACACATCACCATAAATAAAAGAAGGGCAGCCATAACATTCCACATACATGCCATATTAGGCCTCAAGTAGATGGCCCAAGGCCTACTCAAACATAGGTCCAAAGGCAACACACCTAGCCCAACCCATATGCAATACTATGGGCCCATAGGGAAGGTTAGGGCCCAACATAAAGATCACCAATTCCATATATTATAGTGGGCCTAGTGGGCAGCCCATTACTCAAAACTCATGGTAAAAAAAATCATGCTCTAGTCAAGTAAGTTGGGCCTACAACCCAGCCCAAGAATATAATTGATTTGGTGGGCAACCAAGGGCCAAACCATTTGTGAAATCTAGCCCACTATCCCAGCACAACATTATGGTGAAAATGGCCCAAGAGTCCACCGGTCCTAGCAAGAAGGTTCCAGCCCATTTGGTCCTAAAGAGTCCAACAATCTAACCACATACATGGTCCCAAATAGCCCAATCTATGGTAGGCCTCAAGGGTGCATTAATTAAGCCCAAATTTAGGGATTAAGGGCATAAATTAATCCCTCCAAGGTCCTCACAATGTGGTGGGCCCCACTCCTTAAATTTCCAGCCCAAAGGCAATGTACATTTACAATATATTGTTAGATTTTTGTTCCGCCAGTTTTATGGGCTTGTTGGAGCCTAGTAAAAAGTTCATTTGATTGGGATAAGAATCCAGGTGGTCCGGCATCAAGTATAGGGGCCCCACCACATAGGGAGCACCCCAAAAACGTCAGAAATAGGTGGGCCACACTGCTGGACCAAACGCCCAGCAGCAGCCCCACCATGGGCATCCCACAGTTGGGCCTGGGCGTCCCAATGGGCTGGACGCCCAGCCCTACACAGCACAAAAGTGGGCCCCACCTTGGACGTCCCACACCCAAGTGGGCCACAAGATGGATGGAAAGGTAGATAAAACACTACATGATAGTGGGCCACAAATCAGGTGGGCTGGTCGTCTCCACCAGGGACGTCCAGCCAGGTGGGTCGGTCCAACCTCTGGCATAAATTCTCCAGCGGCCCAATTAGCCTGAAATTTGGTAGGTGGGTCCCAGCAAGGGTGGGCCACCTCAAGAATAAATTTCAGATTTTATTAAGCATGGGAAGTATTTTTAAATTAAATGGGCATCCACACATGTTACAGAAATCTGGTTGTTGCAGAAATCTTATTGTCCTTATGTTTGGGACCACATGGAATGGGCCTAAACCTACCCAAACCCTTGGAAATTTTGTGGGAAAGGTGGTCCTACATCTGGACAACAAGTGGGGTACACCGGGGTGGCCTGCTTATTCTAAAAAATCAGATAAACATGGTAATTCATGTCATCCAGTGTTGCTGAACTATCCAGAAAATTCTGGACAGTTAGCCCTCTTTGGCCCAACCCATGGGCCTCAATCATAGGAGATAGGGTGTGGGCCCCATTCCACATCAAAGTGGGGTCCACATACTACAAAACCCCTAAAGAAATTTGGGATAAAAGGCCTGCAAATAGGTCTAAACAGTAACTCAAAACACATGCTCCAACTAGGCCTGAAATCTATGTTGAGGGCCTTGCACAAAACCTTAGGATCTAGCCTCTTGAAACAAACCAGAATTATGGATAATAAAGCAATGAAATAAATCAAAGCAACAATCACACACCACACGAGATTTTTACTTGGAAAACCCTCAAAGAGGTAAAAAATCATGGGACCTCGTCCAGATCAACAATCCACTATAAAGCAGAATGTTGCAACCGATCACAAGCACACCTTGTTACGATCAAACCTTCATCACTCATGCAGGAGTGGATAAACAGTAAGAGAAACAAAGAAAACAGAGAGATCTCATCGATTACGAGGTCGTAGAACCGCTGAGATGTTGATTGCATAGTAGATTACCTCCACGAGCATAACCTCCCTTCTACAAGCTTCCTCTCTCTTTCTCTCTCTCACACCTTTGATAGACCTTTTGTGTTTTTCTTGTACACCATCATACCCTAGAAAAAATCCTAGAGATCCCTTTTTATAGTTTTAAGAAACTCCCTTCCGCATCCCAGTTGCGAAAGGACTTGCAAAACGAAATCCGCATAAAATCGCGGAACGAATCTGCGTAACCACGCCCGGTCGAGAGGAGGCCACGACCGATCGAGCGTCACCCACGACCGGTCGAGCACCTCGGAGAAAATTAGTCCAAAGTCGCTGAACTTTGAGTCGTGCACCAGCCCACGACCAGTCGACGATGGGACAATCTCATCAAATCTCCCCCTTTTTGTCTCAGGAGGGATTCGCCTTCTTCAAGCCAGCCTGGTTTATACAAACCTCAAACTTGCTCTTGAGCAAAGTCTTGGTCATCATGTCTGACCCATTATCGTCCGTGTGGACCTTCTCAAGCTATAATACCTTCTGTTCCAAAGTATCCCTGATTTAATGATACCGAATCTTTATGTGCTTCGACTTGGAATGCCGACTTGAATTCTTGCTCAAGTGTATAGCACTCTGACTATCGCAATAGACCACGTGTTGCTCCTGCTTCAGGCTAAGTTCCTGTAGGAACCTCTTCATCCAAAGCATCTCTTTACATGCCTCTGTGACTGCAATGTACTCGCCTCTGTCGTTGACAATGCTACGACCTTCTGTAGCTTGCTTTGCCAAGAGACCGCTCCCCTTGCAAACGTGAACATGAACCCCGATGTAGACTTCCTGGAGTTGATATCGCCTGCCATATCTGCATCTGTGTAGCCCTCTAACACAGATTTTTCGTCACCATAGTATAGGCTCAATCTGGATGAGCTTCTTAGATACCGCAATATCCATTTCACCGCTGCCCAATGCTCTTTACTAGGATTGGCAAGATACCGGCTGACAACACCAACCGCATATGTTATGTCTGAGCGTGTACACACCATAGCATACATCAAACTTCCTACAACTGATGTGTAGGGTATCTTCTGCATCTCTTTCACCTCTGCCTTCGTCTTGAGACAGTCTGTCGCTCAATCTGAAGTGACCATCCAGTGGAATACTGACCGGCTTCGCTGCATTCATATTGAACCGCTTTAGGACTTTCTCAATATACCACTCTTGTGACAACCAAAGCTTCCTGCTGCGTCTGTCACGGGCTATCTCCATTCCTAAGATCTATTTAGTCAGGCCCAAGTCTTTCATCGTAAATGACTTGCCCAACTCCTATTTCAGCCTGTCGATCTTTGTGATGTTTTTTCCCATGATGAGCATGTCATCAACGTATAACAACAAAACTAAGAAATCACCATATGAGAATTTGCGCGTGAACACATAGTGGTCCGACTCTGTTCTGTCATACCCATGCTATAACATGAACAAATCGAACTTCTTGTACCATTGTCGTGGAACTTGTTTCAGCCCATACAAGCTCTTCCTCAGCCTACACACCATATGCTCTTTGCCCTTGACTTCGAACTCCTCTGGTTGGTGCATGTAGATCTCTTCTTCCAGGTCACCATGGAGGAAAGCAGTTTTAACGTCTAACTGCTCTATCTCTAGATCCATGCTAGCCGCTAACCCAAACAACACCCGTATGGATGTCATCTTCACCACTGGTGAGAAAATCTCCTCGAAGTCTATGCCTTTCCTCTAACCGAACCCCTCTGGTTGGTGCATGTAGATCTCTTCTTCCAGGTCACTATGGAGGAAAGCAGTTTTAACGTCTAACTGCTCTATCTCCAGATCCATGCTAGTCGCTAACCCAAGCAACACCCGTATGGATGTCATCTTCACCACTGGTGAGAATATCTCCTCGAAATCTATGCCTTTCCTCTGATCGAACCCTTTCACCACAAGTCTAGTTTTGAACCTCGTCTGTGAATTCTTCTGCTCAACCTTCTTTCTGAACACCCACTTGTTGCTCAAAGCTTTCTTGTCCTTAGGCATTTTCACAATGTCATAGGTATGGTTCTTATGCAAGGATTTCATCTCCTCTTGCATAGCTTTCAATAACTCCTTATGCTCGTCGGTTAGGGCCTCAGAATAATCTTCTAGCTCTCCCATCAGTCAGCATAATGTACTCATGCGGCGAGTACCTTTTGGATGGTTGTCTGTCCCTAGATGACCTCCTCACCTATGGCTCAACAGGTGTATCAAGTGGGGGTTGCTCCCCTAGTCCATCTTCTGAAGGAATTCCCTCGTCCTCTGCACCTTACTGTAATCCCCCGTTATTAGGCACCATAGGAGGAATAATCGGATCCATGTCCTCTAGCTCACCTGAACTAGGCTGGTTCTTCTCTGGCTTACCAATGTCTTCTATACACTGATCTTCAAAGAAAACCACATCTCTGCTTCTGACGAGTTTCTTCTGGGTTGGATCCCACAATCTGTAACCAAACTTTTCATCACCGTACCCTAAGAACACACATTGCCTGATCTTCATATCAAGCGTGGACCTCTCGTCCCTTGGTACGTGAATAGATGTCCTGCATCCAAACACCCTGAGATGACTGTACGATGGATCTTGTCCAGTCCACACCTTCTCAAGTACTCCATTCAACGGGGTTGATGGATGCCTGTTTATCAAATACATCGACGTGTGCATTGCTTATCCCTAGAACATCTTGGGCAATTTCGCATGGGATAACATATATCTGATTCTCTCAACAATGGTGCAATTCATTCGCTCAGCTACACCATTCTGCTGGGGGGTCTTGGGAACTGTCTGTTCATGTCGTATACCCAGGGACTTACAGTACTCGTAAAAGTTGTCAATGTATTCAACACCATTGTCAGTGCGGATGCACTTCAATAATCTACCTGTCTCTCACTCGACCATAGCATGAAACAATTTAAACACACCAAAGACCTCGTCTTTAGATTTCAAAGCATAAACTCAAACCCTCCTAGATACATCATCTATAAAAGTAACAAAATACATTGCCCCAACCAAGGTTTTTGTCCTCATAGGACCACAAACATAAGAATAAATTAAATCTAATGCATGCACTTTATTAACATGAGAAGCAGATTTAACAAATGAAACTCTATGATGTTTCCCTGATAAACAATCAAGACAGGTTTTGAGAGGCATACCTATCACATCTGAAAGGAGCCGCTTCCTCACTAGTAGCTGAAGCCCTTTTTCACTAATGTAACCTAGACGCCTGTGCCACATGTCAATAGCTGAATCTTCTACTGCGTTCAACCCACTCTTGCATACACTGACACTTGCCTTGTACAGGGTGTGACACTTCTTTTCTCTGGCTGCAATCAACGAACCCTTGATGAACTTCCAGAGCCCACCAGCAAACTGGCTTTCATAACCATCATCATCCAACCTTCCCGTCGACATCAAGTTGAGGCGAAGGTCTGGGATATGCCTCACATCCCTGAGAACCAATGTGCAGCCTACATCGGTCTTCACACAAATATCACCGACCCCTACGATCTTCGATATGCCAGAATTTCCCATCTTCACGGTCCCATAGTCACCTGACTTGTAGCTTGTGGAGAAGTCCCTGCGTGGAATCTCATGAAAAGAAGCTCCTGAGTCGATCAGCCAGTCGGTGTCCTAACTCGTAGCCGTGAGACATACATCATGATCTGCAGAAAGAATAACTACAACGTCGCCATCTGAAGCAACTACAGTGAAATCTGATTCATTATCCTTCTCTTATCCTTTTCTTTTCTTGTCGTTCTTAGCCTTACGACATTCATGCTTATAGTGGTCCTTCTTACTACAATTCCAGCATTCAACATCTTTTTTGTTACTCGACTTGCTTCTTGATTTATCTCGGGCCTTCTCACCCTTCCTGTTCTTTCCTTTCCCTCGTTCCTGTGTTACAAGGGCCTCTTGCTGAGTAGACCCATGAGACTTCCTCCTTGTCTCCTTATTGAAGAGACAGCTAGCAACCAGTTCCATGGATATCTTTCTGTCTGGCGCGAAGTTACTTAGAGACACCACCAATGTCTCCCAACTGTCAGGCAACGAACTAAGCAAAAGCAAAGCCTGCAATTCATCATCCAGGACCATCTTCATTGAGGAGAGTTGGTTCACTATATTGCTGACCTCATTCATGTGCTCGGCCACAGAACCACCATCCTTGAACTTAAGATTCACAAGTCGCCTTATCAGAAAAATTTTATTACCGACCGTCTTCCTCCCATACAACCCTTCTAATTTTAGCCATAGGTTAGCGGCTGAGGTTTCCGTAGACACATGTTGGAACACAGAATCATCCAGCCATTGTCTAATAAACCCCACCGCCTTCCGGTCCATCTTCTATCAATCATCATCAGACATATCCTTGGATTTTGCTAATATGCCTAAAATTGGAGAATATAAGTCATTACAATAAAACAAGTCCTCCATCTTAGCCTTCCATATGGTCTAGTTAGAACCATTGAGGCTGATCATCCTTGATGAACCACCTTCCATAATTCCAAACCGATCCTACCCGTTCAATGAACTTAGCTTTGATACCACTTTGTTGGGGGCCTTGCACAAAACCTTAGGATCTAGCCTCCCGAAACAAAACAGAATTATGGATAATAAAGCAATAAAATAAATCAAAGCAACACACACACCACAAGAGATTTTTACGTGAAAAACCCTCAAAGAGGTAAAAACCACGGGACCTCGTCCAGATCAACAATCCACCATAAAGCAGAACGTTGCAACCGATCACAAGCACACCTTGTTATGATCAAACCTTCATCACTCACGCAGGAGTGGATAAACAGTATGAGAAAAAAAAAAAACGGAGAGATCTCACTGATTACGAGAATATAGAAGCGCTAAGATGTTGATTGCACAGTAGATCACCTCCACAAGCATAACCTCCCTTCTACAAGCTTCCTCTCTCTCTCTCACACCTTTGATCCTCTTGTGTTTTTCTTGTACACCATCATACCCTAAAAAAAACCCTAGAGACCCCTTTTTATAGTTTTAGGAAACTCCCTATCGCATCCCAGTTGCGAAAGGATTTGCGAAACGAAATCCGCACAAAATCGCGGAACGAATCTGCGTAACCATGCCCGGTCGAGAGGAGGCCACAACCGGTCGAGCACTACCCGCGTCTGGTCGAGCACCCCGGAGAAAATTAGTCCAAAGTCACTAGACTTTGAGTTGAGTCGAGGCTCAATTCCACGACTGGTCATGCACCAACCCACGACCGATCATGTAGGGTTCACGACCAGTCGACGACAGGACAAAATCCTATCAAATCTCCCCGTTTTTGTCCCAGGAAGGATTCACCTTCTTCAAGCCAGTCTGGTTTCTGCAAAGTCTTGGTCATCATGTTTGACCCATTATCGTCCGTGTGGACCTTTTCAAGCTGTAACACCTTCTGTTCCAAAGTCTCCCTGATCCAGTAATACCGAATCTCTATGTGCTTCGACTTGGAATGCTGACTTGGATTCTTGCTCAAGTGTATAGCACTCTGACTATCGCAATAGACCACGTGCTGCTCCTGCTTCAAGCTAAGTTCCTGTAGGAACCTCTTCATCCAAAACATTTCTTTACATCCTCTGTGACTGCAATGTACTCAGCCTCTGTCGTTGACAATGCTATGATCTTTTATAGCTTGCTCTGCCAAGAGACCGCTCCCCCTGCAAACGTGAACATGAACCCTGATGTAGACTTCCTAGAATCTATGTCACCCGCCATATCTACATCTATGTAGCCCTCTAACACCGGTTTTCCGTCACCATAGCATAAGCTCAACCTGGATGAGCCTCTTAGATACCGCAATATCCATTTCACCACTGCCCAATGCTCTTTGCCAAGATTGACAAGATATCGGCTAACAACACCAACTGCATATGCTATGTCTGAGCGTGTACACACCATAGCATACATCAAACTTCCTACAGCTGACGTGTAGAATATCTTCTGCATCTCTTCCACCTTTACCTTCGTCTTGGGACATTGTCTGTCGCTCAATCTGAAGTGACCATCCAGTGGAGTACTGACCGGCTTCGCTGCATTCATATTGAACCGCTTTATGACTTTCTCAATATACCACTCTTGTGACAATCAAAGCTTCATGCTGCTTTTGTCACGGGCTATCTCCATTCCTAGGATCTATTTAGTCAGTCCCAAGTCTTTCATCGCAAACGACTTGCCCAACTCTTGTTTCAGCTTATTGATCTTTTTGATGTCTTTTCTCATGATGAGCATATCATTAACGTATAACAGCAAAACTAAGAAATCACCATCTGAGAACTTGCGCGTGAACACACAGTGGTCCGACTATGTTTTGTCATACCCATGTTGTAAGATGAACGAATCAAACTTCTTGTACCATTTCATGAAGTTTATTTCAGCCCATACAAGCTCTTCCTCAGCCTATACACCATATGCTCTTTGCCCTTGACTTCGAACTCCTCTGGTTGGTGCATGTAGATCACTTCTTCCATGTCACCATGGAGGAAAGCAGTTTTAATGTCTAACTGCTCTATCTCCATATGCTCTTTGCCCTTCACTTCGAACCCCGAGTATGTATTATGTTCCCCTAGGTCTCGCAGTCCTACCGGTCGAATCCCGGTGACCCGCGACCTACAGATAGTGTTTGTAGTCATCCTTAAGTCCGGTCACGTAGACCCGACTCAGATCGACTCAAAACCTATGCCATTGCGACCGCATCAGCGCCGCGATTCCAACGCCGCGTCTCATGCGTGAATCCAACATTTGCATCTTGTGTTATTAACCTGTCAATTCTTGACCACTCATCTTGCATGGGGCCAACTTGATAGGGGCCCACACATTTTTTCATGGTAGGTCTCACCTAGGTGTTCCTTTCTAGGGAACCGACACACCTAACCCTACCTAACCCTACCTAACCTAAGCTAGCCTAGAGTAGCTAGCTTGAGAAGCTATCATTAGCCTTGGTTACCATCCCCAAGACTCATCATGGGGTTTCTCTCTTTTTTAGCAAGAGAAATCATTGCTTCTCTCTCTCTCTCTCTCTCTCTCTCTCTCCCTCCTTAGCAATGGACGTCCCACCCCTCTCTTCTTAACTTCAGCCCTTTCTTCCTTCTCTCCCCCACCATCTAACCACTAAGAACTCATCTCCAACCTTCAAACACCTCCCTTTTGAAGAATAGAACCTAGATCTTGAGTTTTGGAGTCATCTCTTCAAGGTGGGTGTTTCATCAACATTTTTCATGTCTTCTTCTTCTTCTCTTTCTTCTCTTCTTTCTCTACAAGCATGGAAGCATGTAGGGCCTACCAATCCATGGTGGAGGCCCTACATAGCTCCTACGATGAAGGCCAAGGGCCTAGATCCTTCACAATCCCTTTCCATGGTGGGCCATTTTCCATAGACCCACCATGATGATTTCCTCTTATTCCTTGCATCTCATGGGTCACCTAGGCCTTTGCATGCATGTAGGGAAGGGATCCCTACCATCCAGCAACTTATTTTGATGTATCTTGGCTTGCATGTAAGTGTATGATATAGCGATGGTGTGGATTTGTGTGTGGGTGGTCCATTAGCGACAGGACCTCCTACCTATTGCTGATCTTACTCCTCTCTCTCCCTTTCTTCATTTTCTTCTGTACATTCTCTGATGATGTGTGGCCCACCAAATTAGGTGGGCAACATCCCAGGCCCTTAGCAAGAAGTGACATCCAAGCCCACCTTGATTGGACGTCCAGGCACAACCATGCAAAAATGGTTTGAGTGGCCACTAAAATGGATTTTCATAGAGGATTGAGAGCTCTGATGGGTCTGGAATTTTGTGAACCTATCAAGGTAGACCCCATATGAGGAATCAGGGCCATAGATCCTTTCATTAATTTGCATGGGCTGAAATATGGACAGCCTATGTTGCTGTCCGGATTTCAGGCCCAGTTGGAGCATGTGTTTTAAGCTACTGTTTAGACCTATTTGTAGACATTTTTATCCCAAATTTCTTTAGGGGTTTTGTAGTATATGGACTGCACTTTGATGTGGAATGGGGCCCACACCCTATCTCCCATGATTGAGGCTCATGGGTTGGACCAAAGAGGGCTAACTGTCCAGAATTTTCTGGACAGTTTCGTAATACTGTATGACAAGAATTACCATCTTTATCTAATTTTCTGAAATAAGCAGGCCACCCCAATGGACCCCACTTGTTGTCCAAATGTTGGACCACCTTTCTCATAAATTTTCCAAGGGTTTGGATAGGTTTAGGCCCACTCCATGTGGTCCCAAACATAGGGACAGCAAGATTTTTGTAGAATGTGTGGCTGCCCGTTTAATTTAAAAATACTTCTCATGCTTGATAAAATCTGAAATTTATTTTTAAAGTGGCCCACCCTTGCTGGGACCCACCTACCAAATTTCAGGCCAATCGGGCCATTGGAGAATTTATGCCAGAGGTTGGACCGGCCCACCTGGCTGGACATCCCTGGTGGAGATGGCCAGCCCACTTGATTTGTGGCCCACTATAATGTAGTGTTTTATCCACCTTTCCATCCATCTTGTGGCCCACTTGGACGTGGTCCACTTGGGTGTGGGACATCCAAGGTGGGGCCCACTTTTGTGCTGTGTAGGGCTGGGCGTCCAGCCCATTGGGACGCCCAGGCCCAACTATGGGATGCCCATGGTGGGGTTGATGTTGGGCCTTTGGTCCAGCAGTGTGGCCCACCTATTTCTGACGTTTTTGGGGTGCTCCCTATGTGGTGGGGCCCCTATACATGATGCTAGACCACCTAGATTCTTATCCCAATCAAATGAACTTTTTACCAGGCTCCAACAGGCTCATAAAACTGGCGGAACAAAAATCCAGCAATATATTGTAAATGTACATTGCCTTTGGGCTGGGAATTTAAAGAGTGGGGCCCACCACAATGTGAAGACCTTGGAGGGATTAATTCATGCCCTTAATCCCTAAATTTGGGCTTAATTAATGCACCCTTGAGGCCCATCATAGAATGGGCTACTTGGGACCATGTATGTGGTTAGATTGTTGGACTCTTTAAGCCCAAATGGGCTGGAACCTTCTTGCTAGGCCCGGTGGACTCTTGGGCCATTTTCACCATAATGTTGTGCTGGGTTAGTGGGCTGGATTTCACAAATGGTTGGGCCCTTGGTTGCCCACCAAATCAATTATATTCTTGGGCCGGGTTGTAGGCCCAACTTACTTGACTAGAGCATGATTTTTTTTACCATGAGGTTTAAGTAATGGGTTGCCCACTAGGCCCACCACAATATATAGAATTGGTGACCTTTATGTTAGGCCCTAACCTTCCCTATGGGCTCATAGTATTGCATATGGGTTGAGCTAGGTGTGTTGCCTTTGGACCCATGTTTGAGTAGGCCTTAGGCCATCTACTTGAGGCCCAATATGGCATGTATGTGGAATGTTATGGCTGCCCTTCTCTTATTTATGGTGATGTGTGGGCCTTGGGCCCTGATACGAGAAAGATTATTGTTTGGGCTACCTTCTTGGGATAAATAGTGGTTGGATGTCCATATTTGTGGCCCTAAGGTAAGCCCACTTGCCTCTATAAGTGGTTAAAGGTCTACCACAGACCTTTGCTAGGCCCATTTCATTTATTTAGGCCCAAGTCATTGTCCTTCCTTAGCCTTGTGGGTTACCCCAGACTATTGGGCCCCCATTAGAGAATTTGTCTAAGTACCTAGACTTAGTCCCTACTTGGATAGGGGGAGCGTACGACATGGTACATCACCACATGACACATCTTGTTCATCTTCATGACCCATATACATCATTGTGTGCTTCGTTGGCATTGTGTGTGTGTGGTCATAGTTGTGTCATTGGGCAGATATGATGGTTTCCCAGAGGGATGGAATTCCCCTCTTGAGCACGTTGGATACTTGGAGCTGATGCATGACTGGTATACGTGATTCATGCATCTGACATTTTATTACATGGTTTATATTTGCCCTTGCTTCATCAGGGCCGTAGCCTCCACAGGAGTATCGTGAATGGTCGTATTGGACACTGGAAATGTTACTTGAGCATTTAGAGCACGTAGGATGTCCTTGGGTGAAAGCCCCTAAACCTTCATAGTACCAGGAGACGCCTCAACACCGAGACCGAGTGAAAAACATGAGCGCCTGAGTGCCTTATACCATTAGGCCGCGACTCCCACTGTAGCGTGGTCGGTTGAGATGGGGTGTGGCCTTACCCGCCCAGGTAAAGAGGGCGTATACTAGGCAGAGTTTGACCAGCTCATAAATGGGTCCGCTACTGTCGAGCCTTGTTGGTGATTGGCTGTCCACAGGTGGGTAGTGAGGTCTTTTACACTCGCTAGGCTGCGCGGCCGGGATAGCGGCAGTCATCTTGAAGTGTATTTGACCCTGGTGATTTCCCTATAATGGAACTGTATATGATTGTGGACTTGATATGAGGACTGGCATGTATTGCATTGCATTGGCATTAGCTTTATAGGCCTTTTGTGCATCGCCTCGGTATGGCGCCTAGTACTCATGTATTTCTTTGGATAGCCTTGGTACGTCTTGTTGCATTCATGATTGTCATGGTTTAGCCTTGGTATAGCTAGTGGCATTGATAGTGTTCATGGTTCATGTCGAGCTTCTGCATTCTCGGATATTTCTTTCCGGCACTGGTATTACACACTTATACCGCCCTCTAAACTTTCTATAAGCTTATGCACGATTGATGCGTGCAGGTGATTTAGGCCAGAAAGCAGAGCAAGAGTCAGGGCGTGCTGCTGATCCTTTTGGAGTTTCCTTTACATAGACTTTGTATTTCCTTTTGCGCCTTGTATCTTAAAAAGTTTAAATTCTTAGTAGATCTTGTAATGTGTTCCTGTAGTTATTTCATGTTGTTACTATGTTATGATCTTGGGTATGCTCTTATGGATTGGACTTATGTTATAAGAAATCCTCCTTGTGGGATCCCAGGATCGAAACTTGGTGAATGGGTGCCACGAGTCGAAAATGGGGTACTACGGAGGCTGTCAGCGCCGGAGTCCGAATCTTGGGCGTGACAGTTGTTGGTATCAAAGCATAACAAGTAACCTCGGAATAACTTAGGATAGCATCGCATATCTATTGCAAGCTTAGGAAAAGTCGTGTCCCGAGTGTGTTTTCCTTATTTCCGTTTGAGCCTTTGAGGTTCTAATCTCAATGCGTCCATCGTCCTTATTGTTTTGTAGGTCATGCCACCTAAACGAGGTGCCCGTGGTCGAGGCACGAGAGGTAGAGGCACCCGTGATACCCAATCGACCCGAGCACATACTGCTCCACCTGTTGTAGACCCTAGTCCCGATCCTATACCTGAGGTTATGATTCCACCCCCAGTGGCACATGTTCCCCACCCGAGCCTACTGTTCCAGTTCCAGAGGCTCCCGCCGCTCCTATGCCTCCACCTAAGGCTATCATCCGACGATTACAGTTGGGGCCGAGCATTTCCAACAAATGATGCAGGCCATCACTACTGTTCTTTAGACCCGTCAGCCCGTTCCTGAGACCCCCAAGCAGTCTCAACAGTTGCAAGTGATCGCGTTGCTCCGAGACTTTAGGCAGCATGATGCCCCACGATTCCGAGGTGAGCCCAACCCTTCCGTGGCAGTGTTGTGGCGGACTGAGGTGGAGAAGATATTCGACACCATGCAGTGCACCAATGAACATAGAGTTCATTTGGCCGTCTTCCTTCTTCAGGGTGAGGCCCATCATTGGTGGTCGTCAGTTTCGAAGATGGTCGGACCAGATTTTGTATGGACCTGAAGGACTTAGTGGATCATTTTGACTAGAAGTTCTTCCCAAAGCATATTCGTGAGCAGAGGGCCCTAGAGTTCGAGACCCTGGTGCAGGGTGAGATGACGGTGTCTCAGTATGAGGCCCAATATGTTGCGTTGTCTCGTTTTACCTCCTACCTCATCGACAACAAGAAGCATAAGGCTAAACGTTTTGTAAGCGGCTTGCGTCCCGCCCTTCGCAGTCGCATCTGGGACATCTGTTGACGACATTTGATGAGGTCGTGCATCGAGCCTTGGTTTATGAGGAGGACTGGGCCTTGTCCCAGAGGACTAGAGAGCAGAGTTCCAGCAAAGATTGGAAGAGGAAGGCACCCTCCGGTAGTTCCCGTCAGCACCAGCACCGACAGCATCAAGGCCGTTCTAGGTTCATGCAGCCCGCAGCGCAGCCAGCTTCATCCTCATCGCAGCCAGCAGTTCCTTCTTTCGGGCCTTTTACTAGCGTATGTTATGGTTGCGGACAGTCTGGGCATCGTAGGCGTGAGTGTCCTCATCCCCTGCAGCAGCAGAGGGCACCGCAGCAGGCCTCGCCCCATCCTCCGCAGCAACAGCAGCATCAGACTCCTGTCCATAGGCCTCCTCCCCAGCAGCAGAGGTAGCACGGTAGGCCGCCGCAGTGGCCATAACAACAGCAAAGACAGCAGCAGAGGGGACAGGTACCTCCCCCACAGGCACTGAGTCGAGTATATATTGCCACACAGCAAGTGAAGGGTCAGGATCCGCGGTCTCCAGGCTTGCTTCCCTTGCTAGCTCGAGGCAAATTCTACGCCGCCCAGCAGGACCTGTGGTCGTCTTCTGGAGTAGTTGAGGGTATTCTTCCTATCTCTGCTTGTATTGCTCGTGTGCTATTTGATTCTGGCGCATCTCATTCATTCGTGGCTGAGGAGTTCTGCCGATTGACCAGTATTCCGTCAGAGTCCAGGCTTGAGGCCTTATCCATTTCAACTCCCTTAGGGAAGTCTACAGTTCTGAGCTGTCGCTGTTCTTCTTGTTCGGTCTTGGTTAGAGAGATGTTCCTGCCCACTAATTTGTTTGTGTTGCCGATGGCCGAGTATGATATCATCCTGGGTATGGACTGGCTTGCCGACTACAATGCTATCTTGGACTGTGCCGCGAGGACAGTCACGTTCCATATTCCCGACTTACCGATATTCCAGTTCGTTGTCAAGCCCAGAGGAGAGCCACTGTCGAATTTGTTGGCTTGTATTGTTGAGGAGTTTGTGGCGGCCACCAGTAGTTTGTAAGTTCTCGAATGTGTTCCACGAGATCCCGGGTTTGCCGCCGCGTCGGCAGGTAGAGTTTCAGATTAATTTGGTGCCCGGTACTGAGCCCATTTCGAAGGCCCTCTACCGGATGGCACCGATGAAGTTGTGGGAACTGCAGGAGCAATTGGATGAGCTCCGGGAGTTGGGTTTTATTCGTCCCAATAGTTCACCGTCGGGAGCCCCGGTATTGTTCTTGAAGAAGGATGGCTCATTGAGGCTGTGTGGATTACCGCGAGCTCAACAAGGTCACTATTAGGAATAGATACCCGCTCTCCAGGATTGATAATTTGTTTGACTAGTTGCAGGGTACTCGGTTCTTTTCCAAGATAGATTTGCGCTCTGGTTATCATTAGATAAGGGTCCAAGAGGAGGACATACCGAAGACACCTTTCCGAACACGCTACGGTCACTTCAAGTTTCTGGTCATGTCTTTTGGGCTGACCAATGCGCCCGCCGTATTCATGCAGCCGATGAACGAGGACTTCTGGCCCTACCTTGATCAGTTTGTAGTTGTATTCATTGGTGATATTCTTGTGTATTCGAGGACGCGGGAGGACCATGAGGAGCACTTCCAGATTGTGCTCGAGACCTTCTGTGCCCACCAGCTGTATGCGAAGCTGGAGAAGTGTGAGTTCTAGCAAGAGGAGGTGAAGTTCTTCGGTCACGTGGTGATGAGGGAGGGTGTCGCTGTGGACCCCTCGAAGATTAATACAGTGCGTCAGTGGGGCCAGCCCACGAACGTGTACGAGATCCATAGCTTCCTTGGTCTAGCGGGTTATTATCGACGATTCATCGAGGGTTTCTCCCATATTGTAGCACCGCTGACCCGGTTGACACGGAAGGGCACCGAGTTTGTCTGGAGTGACGCCTGTGAGGGGGCATTTATAGAGTTGAAGGACCGCCTCATGTCCGCTCCTATCCTCGCTTTTCCTGATGGGAGTGATGGTTTCGTTGTTTTTACCGATGCCTCCAAAGTTGGTTTGAGTGTTGTTCTGATGCAGCACAAGAAGCCAGCAGCGTATGCCTCGTGCCAGCTCAAGGTCTACGAACTGAACTAACCCACACATGATCTGGAGCTAGCAGTTGTTGTCTTCGCATTGAAGGTGTGGAGGCATTATCTTTATGGGGTTAGGTTCGAGCTCTTTTCGGACCATAAGAGCTTGAAGTATCTATTTTTGAAGTCAGAGTTGAACATGCGACAGAGGCAATGGATGGAGTTGTTGAAGGATTATGACTTCGACCTTCAATACCACCCGAGCAAGGCGAACGTGGTGGCGGACACGCTCAGCCATCAGCCACGAGGCCTGGTGGCACAGATGATGGTTCGTGAGTGGCAGATGTTCGAGGATGTATTGGAGTTCAACTTTGAGTTCGATCTGCATTCTTCCATTGTTCAGCTTTCAAGCTTGTCAATTCAACCCTCTCTGGTTGTTAGGGTGATCGACGCTCAGCAGACAGACAAGTCACTTCAAGGATACCAAGTAGAGGCAGCATCCGTGGAGCAGTTAGACTGGCAGAATGGTTCCAATGGTGGACTTCGCTATAGAAGCTGATTGTGAGTTCCGGACACCAAATCTGGGGCGTGACAGTGCCTGCATCTTGGAATATCCCTTGGTGTGTTAGGGAAGATTTCCATGTC
This sequence comes from Magnolia kwangsiensis, assembly GCA_037074715.1. NCBI lineage: Eukaryota > Viridiplantae > Streptophyta > Magnoliopsida > Magnoliales > Magnoliaceae > Magnolia > Magnolia kwangsiensis. The sequence goes on along the minus strand of CM073575.1, from coordinate 123,260,327 downwards.
ATAAGAAATAGACTGGAAAAGAAAGGGGGCTCCAGAATCACTAGAAGCATGTTGGTCTTCAAATCCTTCATGGAGAGCTGGAACTCCATCGATTTACCAATGAACGAGACTAAGCATTCTTGGTCCAACAAACAGGAAGATCCAGTTATATGCAGGTTGGATAGATTCATGATGTCCCCAGATTGGGAAGCAGCCTTTCCAAAGGTTCATTGAGGGCTCTTCCAAGAAGATTACCAAATCATCACCCATTATGCTTAAGCATGAAGATGGACTATTGGGGTCTGAAACCTTTGAAGGCATGACAAAAAATTGTGGATAGATCATCCACATTTCATGGAGTCTGTGAAAGGTTGTAGGAAGGCTTCTTGGTTAAAAGCAAGGCTAACTTCCAGTTGTGTGAGAGGCTTAGAATGCTAAAAGGAAAGCTCAAGTCTTAGAGCAAAGATGTCTTTGGAGCAGCTAATGCTAAAAAGCTCATATGGAAACAAGAATTGGTTGATCTAGAGCAGGAGGAAGAAAGTTTGTATTCCCTTCCCACTGACAGAGGAATACCAAGCTTCGAGAGTAACCAAAAATTCCAACGAATATTTCTCATTCTTCATGAAACATATAAGGATTTCTTAGTTGTCAATCAACAAGTGGCGTTCGTAAGTAATTTATTAGATAGTTGATAGAGGAATACCAAGCTTCGAGAGTAACCAAAAATTCCAAAGAATATTTCTTATTCTTCATGAAACATATAAGGATTTCTTAGTTGTCAATCAACCAAGAGGCGTTCATAAGTAATTTACTAAATAGTACTTAAAAAAAAAAGAAACTCCCTTATTGTCCCAAAAATAATCTTTGGTCGTTCATTTGGGAATTTCAGGTGTCTGGAAAGAACCGCTCAGTTCCCCAAAGGATCTTTTGTCTGCAAACGAGACAAGATATCCTCTTACACCAAGGTTTATCAACTCCTTGCATAGATTTAAAGATCATTTTAGTATATCTTTACTGTTAAGTAGACTATGGCTAGCTGACTGACACATCTTACATATATGATCTGCCCTGGTTCATGAAGGTACGCTTTTATATAGACATGCATAGTTCTATTCTCTAACATTACTGAAAGTCATGATTGTTGTAAACTACACTTGCATATCACGTGTTTTCAAACTTTAAACATTCTGGGGATAAAAACTGACACAATAGTTCTTATGCATGCTTTTGAAAACTTATTCACGTAGTATTACTATCCATCAAAAAAATTCAGACTGTGTTACTGAATAGAGTTCAAAATACCCTTCTTACAAGAGACAATGCCCCCCAATAACGAAACTAGCTGATCTCACACACATAGCACAACTCTATCCAATTGGAAATCATCTTTATGATAAACTCATACCTCTTTCAATTATTAGAAATGGACTAATCGGTTATACCCTGTACATTGGAAATAATTTATAGGATAAACCCAATGTCCTTTCAATTATTAAGAATGTGACTTATCAGTTTAACCAAGTTCATTCGTCACACCAAATCTATGAAACTGTCCTAGAAAACAATACGATGGCCAGTGGGTGACATGGAACTCATGGTTCAATGCAAGGTGAAAATGGACAATCATATTCCTAAAAGAGGAAAATATGATGTCTGATCCAGCAATTTCTCATCCCGGCAAACGGTATACATGGGATCTACTTTTGTTGCAAACTGCTGATATTGTGGGACCCATCAAGAATGGGATGCCCACAAAAATCTCACCCATCACATGACCCTGGCTGATTGCACCCAATCAAATGTGGACCATCAGCTGTAATTCTTCTATTAGCAAGCCACCAATCGATGTGTAGGGTCATCTGATAGGATAAGATAGTGAGGCATGACCCTAACGGGTGAAAATGTAAATTACCAAAGCCCGCCTGTACCATTGCTGGGTTAGATAAAATAAAAAATAAAAATGTGGGTTTCTTTCATCAAGCATCACATAATGCCTCATTCTTAAAACCCAGAAATGGGCTTTTATCATCAATTATATCTGTAACCAACATTCAAATAGAGAAATATACAGTTTCCAGATGGAAAACATGAAGAACAATGACCCATCACATAGTAAAAAAGAACCTATTTAAATTTAAGGAAGTTAATTCTAGAGAGGTCATATGACTCATACCAGTATTAAGACTATCCCAGTCATCTACTTTAACCCATTCTTGTTTGCCTGAATCTAACTGCAAGACAGTGCTACCACTCAGTTGCTAAATAAGAGCTTTATATATATATATATATATATATATATATATATAAAGTAAACATTATGTGCAAATGCCGGCAAGTTACATCCATAAATAGATAAACATGTACAGCTACAAATTGAAGGCATGTCTCGCTTTTCTCGCTTCCGAAGACAAGTAGATGCATAACATCCACCTGTGATTGGAGTGGGAAAAGGCGGGAAAAGCGAAGGCCACGTGCAGGTTCCATTTCCCACACTGTCCCAAATATAAAGGGTAGTTGGTCTGCCAAGGAGGCCTCGCCAACTGAGATCTGGTGGAACACCCAGATAATCCTGAAACAAGGACTGCAACCAATTTCATTGATGTTAACTCAATAAGAAAGATTACCTTCTCGAGAGTGTAATCCTGCATCTTTTCACAGAGACCATCCAAGAGTTCAACGACTCTCAGCTCGCTGACTCTAGGTACAATAAACACTCCATGTCAATCACTAGCATCTTATACAGCAAACAAATATAGTGCAAATGTGAAATCAATTCACGCTTTATGAATGCAAGGAAGCTGAACTTCCATAACATTAAGTCAGTGGTACATGATGTCATATGAGGGCATTTTATGCTAAAAAATTTATGGAAATATAGAGAAGAGGAATAATGTACACATGGTTATGCGTGTGTGAAGGGTAACAAAGAATTTATTGAACAAGCGCCAAGCTGGCGCAAAAGATTACAGACAAAGCAAGAAACTTAAATCACAGTCATTTTAGGACTAAATACACAGCACATTCCAAGACCAAAGATTTAGCCTTAAAGGACACCTCCGCATCCTTGCTAGAGACATTCCGAAAGCATGTACTATATGTATCTCCCCAAATTGCCCAACAGATAGCTAGAATGGTCAATCTCCAAAGAATAGTCTTCCACCTTCCTATCCTCATTCCGTGGCAACTTGAGAGTAAGATTTCAACAGTTTCAGGCATGGTCCAAGACAGCGAAGGAATTAATAAATTTAATCCATGCTTCAAGGCAAATTTACAATGAATAAAAAGGTGACTGACTGATCCCGCATCCTCCATGCACATCGCGCATATATCAGAAAGAACCATGGATCTTTTTTGGAGATTATCAATTGTGAGCAGTTTTGTCATGTGTGATCGCATGATCGTATAATCGATTATGCGAGTGCACGTAATCGAATACTTATGGCATAAAGGCATATACAATTGCATACACAGTCCAACCATTAATTTTTTTTGGAAAAAATCACCTTTTGCCTATAAAAAGGCACTTCTACCCCCCCTCATTTGCAATATTGTTAAGCCTTTTTCTCTCCTACTAGCTTGTGCTCTCCCCGCATCATTGACCCAATGCCTTGTCTAATGATTTCTTTATTTCTCTAAATATGGATATCAAGAATGAAACCGAGAGTAATCTCTTGTCTCCATCAGAGTTGATGACTATGCAAATCACGTCGACTTAATGGAGCAAATTACCAACAGTGGACTACATTTGTAAAAGTTTTTCTTATAGGTAAGAGAGTTTAAGTATTTGACTTCCCCCATGTTTGCAGAGGACTCAACAAAATATGAAGATTGGGTGCAATAGAAACGCATATTAGAGCATTGTCGTGGAATAGTATGGAAACTCACATCAGTACGAATGTCATCTTCTTCAAGACAGCAAAGGAAGTGTGGGAAAACTCGAGGGAGACGCGTTCGGGTGAGAAGAACTTAACCCGTATCTGAGTTACTCCATAATATTTTTGCTCTCCAACAAGGAGATAAAGAGTGTGGGAGAATATTACTCAGCCTTGAGAGGCATGTGGGAAGAAGTGAATGCATACCAACCATTGTCGCCAGATTATGAGATCCTGCGATGACAAAGGGACGAATTCCAGGTTGTTAAACCCTCTCTGGTCTTCATCCTAAGTTTGAACTTGTGAGAGCTCAAATACTCGGAGGTAGTGAGATTTCACCCACCACGGAGACATTTGCCCAAGTTCGGTGTACAACTAGTATAAATTCACAAAGTTCATCCTCGTCTTATTATTCTACACTTGTCTTTGCATCTAGTAGAGGAGATGCGAAAAGTCGAGGTTGCCGTCGTCATGAACAGTTTGGTGGTATAGATTTTGGGGGATGTAGTTTTGGAGGCAAGAATACATGGGGTGGTCGCAACACAGATTTTAAAGGCAATCGTGGTAGCGGTTGTGGTAATCAGCAGTGTACTTATTGTCATCTCAATAACCACACGGTTGATACATGTTGGGATCTTATTAGTAAACCAGCATGGGCAAAGCAGGTTTGCTCTTTGAAAGATGGTTCTGAGGGTTACGTCTCAAGTCTAACTCACTCATTTTAAGTTGAGTACTCAAGCGGCCCAGTTACACTGTCCGAGGAAGAGTATGCCAAGCTTCCAAAAGATCGATCCACTCATTCCCCATCCTCCTCAATTACTCTTGCTCAGTCATGTACGATTTGTCTTACTTCTTCTGAGAGTGTTCCTCAGGTCATTGACTATAAACCTTCCAATCATATAACCAGTAACCATAGCAAGTTGTCTTAGCTAGTACAATCTTCGTTTGTTTCCTCTATAACATTAGCAAACGATACTTCAAACCATGTATATAGGATAGATATAGCTCGTCCTACCCCAACTCTTTCATTATCGTCAGCACTTCATATTCCTAAATTTCCTTTAAGTTTATTGTTAGTAAGTAAACTAACCAAATCACTATATTGTTCTATCTAATTTTATCCTCTCTATTGTGAATTTCATGATCTAAAGATAGGAAGAATAATTGGAGGACATGAAGTGAATGGACTCCATTACCTCGATAGTGGAATAAATGGAGATGTGTTAAGAAGAGATGTCTTTCTTCATCAGTGGCATTCCAAGCTTATTCACCCATCTATATGTAGTTTAAAAAGAATTGTTCCGTCATTGTCATGTATAGGCTAAAGTGTGAGGCTTGCAATTTAAACAAGCATCATAAAGTGCCATTTCTTCCTTGTGTGGATAAAAGAAGTGATAAACATTTCTAATTGATACATTTTGATGTTTGAGGTCCAGTTCGTGGTACTAGTTTATCTTATTTCAAATATTTTGTTTTTTTATGAATAATTTCTCTACAATGACATGGTTATACTTAACGAAGAATCGTTCTAAAGTATTCTCTTGTTTTAAGGAATTTCATATGCCAGTAAAACTTAATTCTGCTTAAGTATGTCTTCTACGTTTAGACAATGCTAAAGAATATGTATCTCACAACTTCGACTCATATCTCCTATCACCATGGCATTATTCACCAAACTTCATGTTCGCACATGTCTCAACAAAATGGAATAGTACAACGTATGAATCAACATTTACTTGAAGTCGTTATGACATTGTTGTTAAATATGAAGGTTCCGAAAACATTTTAGAGTGACAGAGTTCTAACTGCATACTATCTAATAAATAGGATGCCTTCATCAATTTTAAATGGAAAATCGCCTTCTTTGTCCTATGTCCTCATAGTCAAACGTTTTCAATTTCTCCAAAGGTATTTGGTTGTCTATAATTCGTTCATCAATTTGACCATGCCTCTGACATATTTGAACTAAAAGTTGTTAAGTATATTTTTCTTAGGTATTCTTGTACCCAACGAGGATACAAATGTTATAATCTTATTACTCGTAGACGTTATGTGCTAGTCGATGTTACATTTTTTTAGCATACTCTATATTTCTCAAAGGGAGGACAGTCCTCTATCAATCCTTTTACCATGTCAAAAGATCATTCCTTTGAGTCCTCATCAATACCGTCCAATGAAGGCAATTTTCCCATCGCTCTTCGTAAGGATATACATTCTTGCACTCATCTTATATCTCGTTTTGTTTCCTTTGTTGGCTTATCTCATTCATTTCGACAATTTGCACTGTCTTTATCGTCCATGTCTATTCCTAATTCTTTCCAGGAGGCTCTCAACAATAATGGATGGAAACATGCTATGGAAAAAAGGGATGGTCACACTCTTTCAAAATCAAACTTGGACATTAGCTTAGCTACTTGCAGGAAAGTGTGCAATTGGGCGAAGATGGGTGCATATGGTTAAGTATAACCCCGATGGCTGAGTGGATGGACTAAAAGTTTAATTAGTTGCAAAAGAGTATTCTCAGACCCTAGGAGTTAACTACTCATAGACTTTCTCCTTTGGCCAAACTTCAATCTTTATATATTGTTGTCTCCATTGCTACAAATCTGGATTAGTCGTTATATCAACTTGATGTGAAGAATTCCTTTCTTCATGGAGATCTTGTTAAAGAAGTTTACATGAAGTAATCGCCTAGCTTTGTTGCTCAAGGGAAGTCAGACAAAGAATGCCACCTTAAGAAGTCAATCTATGGCTTAAAACAATCTCTATGAGCTTGGTTTGACGAGTTCAGTAAGGTGGTGTTTGAGTTTGGGATGAAGCGTAGCTAAGCTGACCACTCTGTCTTTGTAAGATGAAGTGAGGCAAGTGTTGTGTTGGTTGTGTATGTAGATGATATTATCATTAGTCATCACTGGCAGTAATAGTACAAGTATTGACAAGTTGAAGAAGTTTTTATACCAACACTTCTATGCAACGAATTTAAGACAAATTTAACACTTCTTGGATATTGAGGTGGAAAGGTCGAAGGTGGCCATTAACTTATCACAATGAAAGTTTGTGATGGATTTACTAAAAGAGACAAGTTTTCTTAGACCCAAGCCTATGAAAACTCCCCAGGGATACAAATCAGAAGTTGAGTGTGGATCAAAGGGAATTGTTTGACGATCCAAGGAGATATCACCGAGTTGTTGAAAAACTGATCTACTAAATGATTACCTAACAAGATATCACTTCTCCAAACGCTGTAGTCAGTCAGTTCATGCAGGCTTCTCATATTCCCCATATGGAGGTTATGCTTCACATCCTCCGATATTTACAAGGAGCTCCTGGTCGTGGTATTCTCTCTACAAGCGAAATGACCATCTTTAGGTAGAAGGGTGTTTAGATGCAAATTGGGCTAACTCTCCATTTGACAAGCAGTCTACAATGGGTTATTGAACCTTTGTAAATGATAATCTTGTTACATGGAAGTGAAGCATAGTTTTTTTTTTTTTTTCCCATTATTAACAGCAAAATTACAGGATTCGGAAAACCCAGACAAAAAAAAGGATCTAGGAATCCTATCGTAAAGGACCGAAACCAAAAAGAAACAAAACCAAGCTGGCCTACGATCCCACTAGGACCTGATGGATCCTAGACCGACCTTGTCCAGGAAGAGAAGACCTCTAACTAGAGGGGAGAGGGCAGTGTAGGAAATGAGGAGGCGAGAGGATTGCTCCTGACTTCCCAGCTTTGCCATCGCATCCGCAGGAGCATTACCTTCCCTAAGGATGTGGGCGAATTTCAGTTGCCCCGACGCTACCAATTGGTCTATTCTGGAAATCCAGCATCTCCATTTCTAGCCAGGAGAGGCCCTCCCCGTGAGAAAGTCAATGATGAGCTGAGAGTCCGATTCAACAATAATGTTTTTCAAACCCTTAGAAAAACCAAGAAGCAGCCCATCGTGGATTGCCCTGAGCTCAGTGTGGACATTGGACCCCGATCCGTAACCTTCGTGGAAAGAAAAAAGGAACGCCCCATTTCCATCTCTACAAATTCTGCCGCCGCCAGATGGGCCAAGGTTGCCCAAGGCTGAGCCGTCTACGTTGATTTTTGTCCATCCAAGAGGAGGCCGCAGCCATTTAACCACGGATGAAGTATTTGCTTGCTCGTGGCTAGGGTGAAACGAAGGGACACCCTGGAGAGGAGTGACCGAGCTGGTAAAGACCCTGTTGTTGGGCTGAATGCTAGATGTGCGGGCTGCCATTGGAGGAGGGACTGGTAAGGAATAGGAGCTGTTGGCTTGAACGTACTCGAGCCACCAGCTGATCCTGTGGGTGAGATTTTGGATCGAAGGCCTAATGTCGTCAAAATGAACTGCATTTCTTGCTTTCCAGGTTTCCCAGAGGAGGACACAGGGGGCTAAAAATTGAGACTTGGAAAAATGACGAGTAGTCGCCGCAGCCGCCCACCATTGGGCCAGCCTCTGCTCAACCGAAGACGCGGTCTGCACGGTGATCCCGAACTTTCTTCCCACAAAATCCCAAGCTGCATTAGCTAAGCCACCAGAGAGGAACAGGTGGTGGATGGATTCGATATCATGCCCATTATCACTGTGAGTCGACCTGATGTTACAGCAAACGCAGCGTGAAGCCAGTTGGATTCCCCTAACTTGAATCAAAGCATCAACTGGAACCGCATTCACCAAAATTTTCCAAACCAGAATCCCAATTTTGGGAGGAAGGGACAGGTGCCAAACCCATCTGGCCCAACCCTTTCGAACCTGTCCAGTTCTACAGATCCCCCATGCTGATTTAATCGAGAATTTCCCCGAAGGAGTGAATGGCCAGAAGGCCTGGTCTGGGCCACTGGAGAGACAGAACCCCGCTTGGAAGATGTAGTCGATCACATTCTGCGGAAGGACATGGTAGGCTGCCGAAGGCGGAAGGGGACCAGCTCGGCCCAGCAGCTGATTGATCTTCATTTGACTCAAGTGAGTGGGGATCTGCACGCCGTCAATCAGGATGAGAGGGCCAAGACCCGTCCAATTTGAAGACCAAAGGTTGCTCTCACCTGAGCCAATCTGGATCTGTGCAGCTGAATCCAACCGAGGGACCTGTTTCAGAATTCTACGCCAAATTGGTGAAGCATTGACTGGGGGGGGGTGAGTTGCTGCAAAGGGGAAAGGAAGTGTTTGTATTTGGACAGCAGCAGTCTGCGCTAGAGACTTCGGTCTTCTTTGTGTCTAACGTCCCAAGCCATCTTAAGTCTGAAAGAGTTCATGATGTCAGCCAGTTTTCTAATCCCCAAGCCACCTTCATCCTTGGGGAGAGAAACGGCCTTCCAGCTTCTCCAATGAAGTGTGTTCTTCCCCCCAGCCCAACCCCAAAGAAAATTGGCAAAACAACTTTCTAGGGAAGCTAGAACCTGCGAGGGGAGGTGAGCCGCAGCAAGAGTATGGACTGAAATGCTACCAAGAACATGCTTGATAAGGACAGTTCTCCCCGCTTGAGAGAGGAAACGCGCCTGCCAACCCGCAATTCGCCCTTTCACTTTGTCCAGAAGAGGTTGGAACGCCGAGCATTTCAACGTGCCGCATTTCAACCTGCCAGGCGCAATTGGCACCCCCAGATATGTCAAAGGGAAATCAGACTTGGAAATACCCAGAGTTCTCTCAAGCAGTCTGCTTCTCACCAGGGAGATGGATTTGGAGCAAAAAAACAAGGACTTCGTGTGATTTATGGACTGGCCCGAAATTTGCTGATAATCATCCGGAAATTTCTTTGTTGCTTTGATGGAGGAAATACTGTCATTGAGGAAAAGTAGGGTATCATCGGCGTAGAGAAGGTGGGAAATAGGCGGACAACCTCTTCCCAACTTGAAAGGTAGGACCTGGTTTTGGGACAGGAGCTGGTTCAACCCACGACTGAGCACCTCTGCACCGATGATGAAAAGGGAGGGGGAGAGAGGGTCTCCCTGTCGGAGGCCCCTAGACGACTTTAAAAAACCTGCACTTTCCCCATTCAAAAGCACCGAGAACCACACCGAGGAAGTGAAGCATAGTTTCTTATTCAAGAACTAAGGCAGAAAACAATGTAATGGTCCATGTGACATGTTAACTCATTTGATTAAAGACATTAATATGCGAGCTTGGGTTTATGATTGATATCCTTATGAGATAATATTGTGATAATCATGTTGCTTCTTACATTGCTCATGACTAGTTTATCATGGAAGAACCAAGCAAATCGAAGCAGACTTTCACTTCATCCGGGAGAAGGTTGCTAGCAAAGAAATATACATGTCGTTCGTCAAGTCTCGAGATCAAGTGGCAAACACTATTTTAAATAGTGTGTAGTGTATAGCGTCGCGTTTGGCCCTCTATAGCATGTAGCGTAAGCTACACAATCCTTAATATTTTTAATTAAAATAATAGAACATATGATAAAATTTACAAAATGCATAATTTCTTTGAGTTCTTGACTGCGAATCTGGATCATCAACTACTTATTTCCATGCAAAATCTCTCTCTCTCTCTCTCTCTCTCTCTCTCTCTCTCTCTCTCTCTCTCTCTCTCTCTTTGCTTTTAAACATCTCTAAGTATGACTTCTTCTTTTTTATTTATTGAAACATCACAAATTCATGATATAGACCACAATTTGGATGATCTGGATTGATCTAAGTGCTCTGTCTACGATATGGACCACAATTTGGATGGTCCGGATTAGTTTAATGTAGTGTCATGTGTCATAGGTGTAAGTCATCACCATTTTAATATAGGTGTTTAACTAACATAGAAAAAATGCTTGAAAAAATGAGATTTCAGGTAGCTTACGCTATCCACGCTACGCTATATGTAGCATACACTACATGCACTGTAGTTTACACTACATACCCTGCTACCAGGGAATTACGCTACTTGCATACACTACACGCTACGCTACAACGCTACTGAAAACACTGGGCAGACATGTTTATGTTAAGTCATGTTCATCTAGATTGCTTCTTTATTAAGATAGGCATTCATTATATATATGCTCTAGCTTGAGGAAGGACTGTTGATGGCCCATATTGGTCGCATGTGTAGTCTATTAAGCCAACTTCAGTTCTTTTGTGAGGCTTTTTTTTTTTTTTTTTGGAGGGGGGGGGGGCCGCAGCAAAGCTAAACATGTGTCGGATTAAGTCTTAGGCATGGGCTAATATACTACAAAGACATTAGGTGAAGGGCATACTTGTAATTTTACATTAATTAGTGAAGCCCTAATCTAATAAAGAACAGAGGTGGGGCGTGCGGAGGCTATTGCAGTCCCCTCTCTTTCTCCTCTCTCTCTCTCCATTAGATTTTTAAGAACAGTAACAAAAGCTATTAGAACTCTTAAACCCATTCCTCTGATAAGATAAGGATTGGTAGGCTCAAGCTTTGGCGTGTACCTGTAATCAATTACTTTCCCTTCACGTTGCCCTTTCGAATCCAAGCGATGCCGCATATCCAAATGGTTTCTTCGTTTCTCCTAAACAAATATTTAAAATCGAACTTTTATTGAAATTTTATAAAAATTAAAAATTAAAAAAATTAAAAACTAAAAAAGAGAAAGAGAAAGATAAAAAAAAGAAAGGCCATTGGAGGGGAAAGAATGAATAAGAACATAATGAAAAACACAATACAACTTCCTCACCAGTAAGTTGGCCATCTAGTTTGCATCTCAATGTACAAAAAATAAAAATAATGAAAACTTCATTTTCATGCCTATGCTCTAATTCCATGCAATATGATATTACAACATTATGTAACACAATTATACAATATGAGATGCAAAACTTCAAATTTCACCACCACTAACATGGAAAAGGCATATAGGACCAAATGACAAAAGGTGAAGATACTTGTTTTTTAAACAGCAAAAGAAAGGAACCTACGTCATAATCATTGTAGACTTCTCATAGTTACCTAGGGTCACTCAAAAATCCTGACCTAACTATTTGGGTTCAGGTTATCCTACATCAATCAATCGTAAGGCCTTATCCTCGGAAAGTAAACAGCTCCTCTTCTCCTGTTCCTTCATTGCCTCCAGCCTGGACAAACTCCTGTTTCTTGCCTATGGCCCTCTGGACCGTAGAGGACAGTAACCCAAACCACTTCCCCCATACACAGAGTTGATACTTTTGTTGCTTCTCCTCAATTCCAAACCTAACAAAGTCCAAACCTCTTGTTTTGCCCTTCTTCTAGCTTGTGATTTAAGGTCCCTAATCACTCTTGCCTCCTTAAACAAGCTGAAGCTGCTGAATAGTAGCAGCCATGTGATACCATACAGGAGTTTATGAATATATAAACAAATGTCGTTAATCAATGGGCAGAATTCTCTAACCCATGTAATTTTGGGGATCTGAACAATCTATGGTGGGTCCAGCTATTTGGGTAGTTCAGATTTGAAGTAATGCCATCTGTTTATTGCAGTCTAGTTAGCACTGGTAGTATAATGCCCAGCATGCTATCCTTTCCATTTAGCTTAATCAAGAAGAAATTGCAAATATTAATAGCATTTCTTAGATTTCATAATGAGGAAGTAGCCCTCAAATTGCAATAAGAAGCCATCCGCCAAACCACAAATCACTACAAGCCAAGACATATGCCATAAATATTTCTTTCTTTTATCCTGAGCCCCCCAGTTCCATGCATGAACAAGGATGTTTATTGAGCTAGGCATAGTCCAGTGCATGTCAAAGACAACCAAGATCTTCCTCCATATCACAAAAGAAAATTACAATGGATGAAGAGGTGATCAACAAACTCTGTGTCCTTGAGGATTCTATAGGGTTCTTAGATAAAAAGGAGGAGAGGTCCTCATTAGTAACCATCCTCAAGAAATTATAAGCTTTGGTGCTCTTGTATAATACAAAGTACTCACCCATTCTCTTCTCTCTCTTGCATCCTAGTGGGTTGGTGCACAACACTTGGTGTTTGCACTTAGGGGATAAGCTGACACATTCGTGACAGGACCATGAGCCGAGTGGCACACAGTCCACACTTGGGGGAAGCACCTGGGCTGTGAGTGACACTCTGCAATGAATCTGATCTACATGTGTATGCCTCTGATGTTGGCAGGTTTTGATCTTATTCTCGAAATTTATCTGATGATTTATAATGTAAGCCAACAAAAGAATCACACCCAGATCCATAGCTCAACTGGCAGACTGAGTGGAGATACCTCGTTTCAACACTTGAAGTCTTGGTATCGATCCCTAGTGGGGGTGGCTAAAATGTACTGACATGGGTGTGTACTAACAAGCTAACCCAAAAAAAAAAAAAAAAATGTCAACAAAAGAATCCTGCTATATTTTCAAAATATCTAAGATCTTTTGCACAACGCCCATATATAAGTACTACAATTTTCTATGATACAAAATACATGAATATACCACCGAAATCTATCGAGCGAGGTCAGCCTCCACCTTTTTTTGTAAGGAGAGAAATAAATTGTTATTAAAGAGGAAAAAAGAATTGTACTACGAGAAATGTTTCCCCAAAGATAACAGACATTTTACGGTTACCCTCCTGCTTGAGAGGATCAGCCTTAGAGTTCGTTTCCATCATGGCAGGGTTTTTGTTCAACAACAGTCCAGTGATATCTGTGCAAAGATGGTCAGAGAGATCAACCTTTGGTTTGGAGGAGGTTTGTTTTCTGTTGTGGGGTTTTCCTCTAGAGTTGTGGTTCTTGGAAGGTTTCTGGGTGGTTGACTCTTGCGTAGGGGAGGTAACTGTTGTTGATCAGGTGATCGAATCTAGGGAGGAAGTCAGTGTAATGAGGCTCTGCGTGAGGAGAAGGAAGACAATCATTGAGCCAGAACTCATCCCGATTGTAGTTGGGGAGGAGAAGGTAACAATTCATGTTGAGAGAGAGGTGCGAGGGGGTCATCTATGGAGGAGGAGACTGCGAAGCAGGAGCGGGGAGGCGGTCGATGGCAAAGGTGCACCATCTCCATAGTTCGGCGAACCACCAAGAGGGAAGGAGAAAAATGGGCGGAGTGGTAAGTAGGCAGTTGGGGACCAGGACGGCCTCTCGCAGTAACACGTGGAAAGGAGAATGAGACTTCTGCAACATTGATGGGACATGACAAACATGTGACAGCCAAATGGTTCTCAAGCTGCAAATGAGTGCTATGTGGAGGCTCGGAGCTCAGATGCCTACATTGGCAAGGACCTTTAATCGGATTGGGACATGTGGCAAAAGGAGAGGCGGGTCTCGGTGACAGGTGTCTAGAACGGATCCCTTGGGTGATAACAGGAGGATTGGGGCCAAGGCAGGATCCAAACCTGATAGGGGTTTTACGCCTATCAATTCGATGGTGACACGTGGAAAGGTGCGGATGGAGATGAGGATAGGTGTCCTTGGGGAACCACTAAGCCTCACGCTAGTGTTATCCAGTTCATGTGTGCGTAGTTAATCATCTCTGAACGTATGACAATCCCTGGCCATGCGTGATTACCCGTTTATAAGAGAGGCCGACTAGCGCCATTTAGTGTTAAAGGCCTGGAAGGAGGGTGGGGAGTGCGAGGTAGGCCCTCTACTAGAGAGCGTCAAGGATTCTTCCACTTGGCATGCGCGCAGGGGGGTTGAGGATGACATGGTTGCCAACATTCAACACCGACAGGGAGGAACCCTTTGGAAGCGGTTCGACCAATTATCCTAGCCCAAATCTCCAAGAAAATGGTGGTGATGTCTCTGAAGGACGCTTCTAATGTGGAGGTTGCAAAAGAAAACCCAGTTGGGAGCCAATGCAGTGAAGAGTTGTTGTTAGATAATACGATGGACGTCACTCCTCTTCATATTACCAAAGCTATAAAGGAAGAGACATGCAGTTTGATTGCTACCCCAGAACCGTTGAGGTTATTATCAGTAGGGAGGGAGCGGAGCCATGTTCCAACAAAGGTAGATATGCTTTGGATGAATGAACTATTCGGAGAGGGAAACCAGTGGGAGTCACTTACGGGGACAACAACGAGGAGGCCCTTGTGGTGCTAAAGTTGGCGGAGGAGGGGCACAGAGAAATCCCAGGAGGTTGTTCCAATGATGCCCAAGAAGACTCCAAAAGGGTGGAGAGAATTGAGTAACCTCGAATCATCAATCAATTATGAGTCGGGGGTCAAGTCAAGCATGGCTAAGAAGGGGAGAGGGGCGAGAATGGTTTCCCAATGATAGTTCTATGTTGGAACGTCAAGGGCCTGAGGTACTGAGAAAAGGTATCGGGTGCGAGAAGTGTGCCAGAGAACCAAAGCTCAGATTATTGCTTTACAAGAAACAAAATTCCCGTCAATTGACGGGAAGATCTTAGATTAGATTTGGGGGGTAAAAACAAAGATTAGGTTTCTCTGACTGCAATTGGTTCAACTAAGAAAATTGTAATGGCGTGGAATACTGAAATCTAGAGCAAGGAGTTCTCATGCGGCTCATTAACAATGTCGAATGTTCTCAAGGATAGTGTTTCAGACTTTCGTTGGACTTTCACAGCCATTTATGGGCCTTATCATTTAGATTTAAGATCGATGTTGTGGGAAGAACCAAATATAGTTGGGGACAGATGGTCATTGCCGTGGTGCATGGGAGGGGATTTTAACATCATAAGATTTTCCCAAGAAAAATCGAATGGCAATCATATAACTCACAATATAAAAGATTTTTTTAATTGGATGCAAAGGAACGGATTAGAAGATATCCCGCTGAGAGATGTCATTTTTACTTAGACAAACGGCCAGGAAAGAGCTATTCTATTTCACCTCAACAAGTTTTTACCATCATTGGAGTGGCTAGAGAAGTTCCCACTTGTTCACCAACATGGCGTACCTAGACTAGTTTCTTATCATCGGTCGATCGTTTTAGAGGTTGCAGATGAGAATTTGGGCCCGAGGCCTTTTCATTTCGAGCTAATGTGTCTTCAGGTGGAGGGGTTTATGCATCTAGTCAAAGAATGGTGGTAATCAATCAAGGTGGAAGGCTACGCAGAGTTCAAGTTAAACCAAAAACTAAGGAGGATGGTGTGTCTTAAAGGCCGTTACATAAAGATAACGATGGCAACAGTTACAGGTTATGGGGTCATAATAGTCATAACAGCTGCTATGCAAAAAATGACATGTAACCACCATTAAAGGACCGTTACACCCCCTATAAAGGCCATAACAACCCCGTAATGGTCTGTTACGGAGCAAATATAGGTTTTTCGGATTATCATTTTTTCAACATTACGGGGTAGATACAAGTTTTTCAGATTTTTTTCTTTAAATAAAAATAAAAAATAAAAATAGATATTGTAACGGCCATTACGGGGCCAGTAACGGCCGTTACAACTCGTATTGTAAGGGGAACGGTTTATGGCCACCATTACCGTTACAGAATACCTTGCTAAACAAGTTAAAAGAGAAGATTAATCTTTGGAAGAAAGAAGTTCTTGGGGCCAAGGAAGCCGAGATGGATAATATTCTCAAGAAAATCCAAGAGATCGATGTGAAGGAAGAAGGGGAAGTGCTCTCAGAGGATGAGAAAGGTATATGTGCAAATTTAGCTTCGGAATATGTGAGAGAGCCAAGTGGAGAAGGAGATTAAGTGGAGACAGAGATCAAGGGCAATCTGGCTAAAAGAAGGGAACAAGAACATGTGCTATTTCCATAGCATAGCAAGCTAGAGTTAGATTCAACATAATTGGAAGCATAGAAGTGGGTGGACAAAGGGTTGAAGAAAAATCTAAAGTTTGTGACTCTATAGGTCACTTCCACATGCGATTGTTAACAAGTGAAAAATGGAGACAACTTCGTATGAATAATTTGGATTAAAAAAAATAAAAAAAAACATTTACAAGCTCGGATGTGGACGCACTCGAGAGGCCAGTTTTAAAGGAGAAGAATTAAGCAGTGAACCCACTAAGCAAGGATGAGGCTCCGGGGGCCAAATGGTTTTCCTATGGCCTTCTTTCAAGTTGTTTGGAACGTCATGAAGAAGGATGCGTTGACTTCATCTCAGAATTTTTTTAAAAAGAGGCCAGTTGTCGTTAGGGCTTAGGGCATCCTTTATAGCTATCATCCTAAAGATTGAGGGTGTGGAGAACCTAGAAGACTTTAGGCCTATTAGTCTTATCGGGAGCCCTTAGAAGATTCTAGCAAATATCCTTGCTACCAGGGTCAGATTCGTGCTTGCAAATGTCATATTGGAAAAACAAGGAACGTTTGTAGCAAGAAGGCAGATTATGGATAGCACGTTGCTCGCCCATGAGTGTAATGACTCCAGGCACAGGGGAGGCAAGGTGAGGGTGGTGTGCAAACTAGATATTGTGAAGGTATATGATCATATCAATTGGAGGTTCCTGGATTATATGTCGGGCAGGATTGGTTGTGGGGAAAAAATGGAGAAGATGGATCTCGGAGTGTGTTCGGTCATTTTCATGTTTTTGTCCTCGTCAACGGTTCCCCACAAGGTAATGTTCAAAAAAATGGTTCCCCGCAAGGTTACTTTGAGACCTTAAGAGGCATTCGCCAAGGCGACCCGCTCGTCGTATGATTTGTAGTTGAGGAAGCACTTAGCAGAATGCTTTACATAGGTCAACAAATTAGCTTATTCGCCAGCTTCAAAGTGGTGGATTCAGGCAATCAGATCTCTCACTTATAGTTTGCATACAATACCACTCTTTCTTGCAACGTAGATGAGACTATGGTTGATAATATGCAGAAAATTGTGAGGTGTTTCGAAGTAGTCTCAAGCTTGAAGGTCAACGTGCCTAAAAGCAAAACGTTGGGCATATTGGCATCTAATGATGAGGTAGCAAGACTTGCAAAAGTTTTGGATGTGGGATTGGTTCCTTCCTGTCAACATATTTGGACCTTTTGTAGTGTATTGGTAAGCTAGCTAAGCACATATAGGATAGTGTTAAAGCAGATCGAGAGGAAGCTTTCAAGATGGAAAAGATGTTATCTCTCTTTGGGAGGGCGTTTGACACTCATCAAAGCAACGTTCTCGAACATGCCCCTTTACTTCATGTCTCTATTTTAGTGTCCTTGGCGGGGGTTCTAAATAGATTGGGAAAACTATGGTGTAATTTTTTATGGAGGGAGGCAAAAGACAAACAGAATTTTCAACTCACGAAGTAGGAAGAGATTTACTTACTGATTGACGAGGGAGGAACAAGTGTAAGGTTTTTTTCTTCTATGAATTTTACATTGCTTAGGAAGTGGATATGGAGGTTTGTTGTGGAAGAAGGAAGGTTGTGGAGGGAAGAAATCGCTAGTGAGTATGGCACCTAGGATAGGGGATGGTGAGTTAGAGATTCATCTCGATATAAGGCTTCAGGCTTGTAGAAAGCTACTTACTCGGTGGCCCCTAAATTTATGGAAGGTGTCTTTCTCAGTTGGAGATGGGAGACGAATTCAATTTTTGGGGGATTCTTGGTGCAAAGGGAGACTTGTTTGTGAGGAGTTCCCAGTGCTAGTCAATCTCGCCCCGAAGAGGAACACGATAGTCGATTGATGCTTCTCCTTGAAAGGCGGTGTGGTAGTGCAGCCTCCTCGCCATTGGGTTCTAGGGGACAACGAAGCGGAAGACTTCATAAGCCTTCTCAAAAGACTTAAAAGCATGAATCCTAAGATGGGGGAAGGTGATGCTCTGGTTTGGCATGCTCACAGGTCAGGCATATTTTCGGTACATTCCTTCTATAAGCTAGTTAGGAAGCATAGCCGAAGTGCATCGAGTCATAATTTTTATTTTGGCACTACCGCACTCCTAAGGTGGTTACATTCATTTAGTACGAAGAAGGTGCCTACAGTTAACAATCTCATTAAAAGAGCTATGACCATCCCCCAACATATGCGTTATGTGTATGAATGATGATGAGTCGGTCGATCATGAATCTCTTCATTCACTGTCATTTTGCTAGGAAGGTGTGGGTGGGATAGGTTCTAGGTTCTTCCATATGCTTTGGGTAATGATGGAATCTATTGAGGCATTCATTTCACGATGGCAGGGGGGGAGTCGGATAGGAAGGAAAGGCAGTTTGGAGGATGGTCTTGATGGTGGTTCTATGGTCCATTTGAGGATAACTGAGAGACTCCGTGGATGGGATTGTTAGAAACACTACGACCTTTGTAGTTAATTGGATTTCTGTCCTCAAGGAGGTGGATGTTTGTAATGTCCTACCCTTATTGTGGTTGTAATTTTCTGTCTTAGTATTGCTAAGTAGGGTTTTCTTAATAATTTTTTGTTAATTCTTAAAAATAAAAAACACAAAAATAAAGGGAGATGGAAGTCCGTTTCAACAAAGTTCCCTAATCTTTTCTATCCAATCTGCCACTAACAAGGATAGCCATCGCACTACCACCTAATGAGGCACATGTATGGGGGTTGCCTTCTATGACCACTGGAAGCAAATGAATATGAAAATGTTCTTTGATACCAGTCCATCAAGCCTTTATATTGGCCTCATTTAAGTCTTCTCTTCAATAAGCATCAAAAGCAACCTTTATCTTGCTAGCAATTTATTTAGTGAATGCATGGTTTTAAATCTCACTTTCGGAGTATGACTCACCTAGGGAATTGAAACTGGTATGACTCATTCGGAATTGTTTGGACAGTACTTGTTCATGTTTCAATGTATAAATCAACAAGGTAACTTTTGCATGATCGTCTGCATTTTTTTTCTTTTTCTTTTTTATGGGTAATAAGCATTTAGTGAAAAATTAAAAAAATAAAAAGATGACTTTGAAGTCAAAATAATAAAATGTAAATCAAGTACAGATAGTTAACTTTAAACATTGCATAAGATTAAAGGCCTGTATACTTGACGACACACTATAGTTGCAATGACATAATGTAGTATAATTGGTAAGATTAAGCTTCATACATGCTCCACATCAACTAACAGTAAAATGCAAAGCGAATGAAATAACACATGGAAAGATCTCTTACATTAGAAAGTCCAATCTCTATCTCCTCCTGCAAAATGTTCAGTACGACAGTCAGAGCCCAGATTCAATGATTCAAAAAGTAACTCAAACGATTCCTCAAATATACAAAAATTAGTTCGAAGATTTGACATGGAAACTTCTAACATGATATCCCAAGTTCCAACCAAATGTAGGAATTTTCTCTATGAAGCATCAAACTTGTACTGATTTAAGGGTTTGAATATAAGTTAGTGAAACAGAAAAGAAAAGGATATAGAAGCACACAAACACGAGTTCTCCAATCACCCAAAAAAAAAAAATGCAAAATGAAAGCAATGCATTGTACCTTCCGCTGACAATCAATTTAGTGGGAAAAAAAAAAAACAATTTAAGGTTCTTCAAAATTGTCATATGCTTTCAAGAAGATAAATATAGCTAACAGCCTCCAAAGTCCTAAATCAGTCATTGATAATAAGAGGAAAGCATAAGATCACATATAGACTGCATTTCCTTATTTTAGGGGTGCTAACTCCAAAATATAAAGTTTACATTTGGAAAGAAATTTTATTTGAGTTCTTAATTTCCTCTCGGTCGGATGCAAGAACGCTGAAATGTGGTAATTTGTGATTGAAACCTTCTGGACGTGTGTGTGTGTGTGTGTGTGTGTAGAAGTTGTCCATGCATCAATAAGCTTCAAAAACTTGGACTCTAAAATACAAGCAGCAAGACACCACTCCGTTAGAGTGTTATATATAATTGTATATTCTTAGGGGTAGTTTTGTCTTTTTACCTTCACTCATTGTGGTTATTTATATTGTTGTAACCAGTGTTCGAGTTGTCGATATTGCTACAAGTTTCGCTGGCCGGAAATAAAGATATAATATCGTTATCGCCGATAATATCACCGATAACCAGAAATGAAGGGAAAAAGGGAAAAACATGGAGAAAATGGTGGAATTTTTCAGTGAAACTTCAGGACATGCCTAAATACACATATTTACATATTCAGGAATGAAAAAATTGCAAAAAGAATGCATTAAATAATCAGTTTCCATTTAATGGGGGCCAAAATGCATGCGTTGTCGTAAGAAATCACTCGAATAGTAACCAAAATGAGTTTATATAATACAAATGCAAGCTTACAACAATTAAGACATGCAAAAGTAAATGAATTCAAAAAAATACACATTTTTGGCCATATTTCATTCCCGCATAGAGTAATGAGGTAGCTCGTAATCATTGTCCGGATCCCGTGGCAATTGAGAGTAGTACCGTTGCCCAACATGTTGGCAGTACTGTTCCCAGGTCATCTTTTGCTCGTACCAATTGACGCGGAATTCTTTCCTCCACTGGGATGCTACGTGGGGCCCACTATGATGTTTATAAAAAATCCACCCCATCCATCCGTTTTTTTAGATCATTTTAGGACATCAGACAAAAAATCATTTGGATACAAAACTCAGGGCAGCCGCACGAGAGGAAATAGTGGGGATTTAGTGACCACCGTTTAAACATTTGTCTGGCCACAAAAGTTTAGTATAAAGCTATAGTTTTGTGTTTTCACTTCATCCCAGTCAAAATGAACTTATAAACAGGTTGGATGACATATAAACATCAAGATAGTGCCCAGGGAGGTTTCAAGGGTGGAAAAATCTCTCTAGTTTTCATTCTCGTATGGCCACATTAAGTTTTGGATCCACCTGATTTTTGGTCTCATCCCCTAAAATGATCTAAAAAAATGGATGAACGAAGTGGATTTTTAATCAACATCATGGTGGGCCCTATGTAGCAATAACTTCATGTGAAAGGCTTAATTAGGAATTCCAGACTACGTATTGAGTTACTCAGTAAGCCTCAGTACGCTCTTAACGTACTAAGTAAACTCATTTGGGCCCACCTTGAATGTATGTGGTCTATCCACGTCATCCATTCGTTTTTACATCTAATTTAAGGGGTTGAGCCCAAAATTGATGCATATCCAAAGATTAAGTAGATCATACCACTGTAAACAGTGGAAATAATGATTTCCACCATTGAAACCATTCTAGGCCCCACAGTGATGTTTATTTTTCATCCAACCTGTTCATAAGATCATACAAACATGGATGAAGGGAAAACACAAATATAAGCTTAATCCAAAACTTTTGTGGCCCTCCAAGTATTTTTCAACGGTAAACATTCAATTTAACTGTTTCAGGTGGTGTGGTTCATTTGAACATTGGATATGCCTCATTTTATGGCTCAAGGCCTAAAATTATTTGTTAAAATGTATGAACGGAGTGGATAACATAAATAAATCACAGTGGACCTCACTGAGCTTACTCAGTTTCGCAAAGCGTACGAGTTCCCTGCGACTAGCCAATGGCTAGTGGTCGGTGCTCCGTGGACCTCAAACATGATGTGTGTTTATCATCCATGTTGTCTAATTCATTTTACAGATAATTTTATGGTAAGAACCCAAAATTGAAGTGGATCAAAATCTCAAGTGGACCACACAGCATTGATTGAACTCTCACCATTAAAAACTTCCTGGGGCTACAACAGTTTTGGATCAAGTTGATATTTGTTTTTTGCCTTCATCTAGGTCCCCATATGACCTAATCTACAGGGTGTGTGACTTAATCTACAAGTTAGATGTCAAATAAACATTATAGTGGGCCTAAAAGGCTTTAATGATAGACGTTCAATCATTACTGTTTTCCCATGGTGTGGTCCACCTGAGATTCTAATCAATCTCATTTATCAGATAAATGATTAAAATGACGTGTAAAAATGAATAGACGGTGTTGATAAAACACATAGATCTTGGTGGGGCCCACATAACACTTACGACTAGCCACCTGGCAGCGTCAGTAGGGAAACCGCATCACGCGCTTGGGAAGCAGATTGGTTGGTGTACCTCACGCCAGCTATATAGCTGTTGTAGGTACGTGTCGTGCGAAGACGAGAACTGACGCTCCTCGAGCTCCAAGTTGTACAAACGGTTCAAAGGAGATCAAAGTTACATGGGCCCCACAGTGATGTATTTATTATATCTACACCGTTCATCCATTTTTAGAGTTCATTTTAGAGCATCATCCAAAAAATGAATCATATCCAAAGATCATCCGGACCACACCATAAATAGTAGCAGAGATAATGATTTTCACTGTTAAACAATTTCTAAGGCCCACCATAACGTTTATTTTACATCCAATCTATTCATAAGGTCACAAATACCTTAATGAAGAGGAAAAACAAATTTCATATTGATCCAAAACTTCTGTGACCCTAAAAAGGGTTTCAATGGTAGACGTTCAATCCCCCACTGGTTTTTACAGTGTGGTGGTCCACTTGATAGTTATATTTCTCTTATTTTTTGTCTCAAGCCTTAAGACAAGCTCGCCAAATGGATGGACGGTTTGGATATAACACATACCTCATGATCAGACCCACAAAACTTGCTGACGTCAATACAGCAGCTATATCGTTGGTGTACCAATCCGCTTCCACGCGCTTGACGCTAGTCACACTACCTTCCAAGAAGGTTTTTCTTTAAATTAAAAAATTAAAAAAAATAATAAAAAAAACCCTACAATCTCGTCAAAAAGAACTTGCCGCCGAAGGAAGAGGGTTTTTTAAGGAGGATTGTTGCTAAAGAAAGGGGGATTTTCTTACCTGTAAATCCGAACGGAATGTCGATCGAGGCATTCAGCCGCTGTAGATCGAGGCGTTCTTCCACTGTTAATCGAGGCGTTATTCCGAGCTCCGACTTCCGACCAACAAGTAGATCTTCCCAGTTCCGATATTTTTCCAATTTTTTAAAAGAGGGGTTTTCTTACCTATTTATTGGATTCATGGGTTGTTGGCTACAGTTTTCCCGTGATAAGTATCGTGGTTGGTAGCTACAGTGCGATAATATCGATATTGTCGGTGATAATCCAAGATTTTCGCCGATATATCAGATATTTCGTCGATATCTCTGTTATTTCGCCGATAATCTGAAGAGAAACGAAAAAATGGGGTTTCAGTGTTGCTGGACTAGCGACACCGATATTATCGGCGATAATATCGACATTTTGTCGACAACTCAAACACTGGTTGTAACCTTGCTTAATTATGGAATAAGATTCCAATTATTTCTTTAGGGCTATTAGCTTTTCTTCCCAACTTTCATGCCATCAGAGCTTAATTGTTTCTAGAGTTTTTACTGCTCCAAGACATCAAAAACAAATGAGATCAAGGTTTGCATGACAGATATCTGTCCCCAGAATGCAAAGATTTTTTTATTTCTTTCTTTTAAAGATTCAGATTCACCGTACATGCGGCTGTAGGCTGACGCCATCAAATCTCTTAAAGGACAAATCCTAGAAACTTTAGATTTTCAGAGATACATGGTTATTTTTCTCCAATTTTTATATTAGTTATAACCAGTGTTCACAATATCGATACTATCGGCCGATATTATCGGTATCGCACTCTTGCGATACGAAACCATCCGAAAGATATTTAGGGGAAAAAAAATCAAGAAATAGTTGTTATCGATAAATATATCGCTAAATATCGGCCAATATTCCTACATATCGCATGATATCACTAAAAATCGTGCGATATTATGACTTTTATCGCAGTTTTTTCGCCGATAGCTACTGTAGCCACCTGCCATAGTAAAAATTCGACAAAATCAGAGGAAAAAAAGAGTAAAAAATTTTCAAGAGGGAGGATTTGGTACCTGAAAAGGGGTTGGATCTGATCGGAAGCTTCACTTGGTGGGCCATTTGAATCAAAGCTTCACGTCATTTGAATTTCCTTCTCGAAAATGGAATCCTAAGCTTTCCGCATTCGAATGCCAATTTTCTTTTCGGGATTTGTGGATATTTAGGGTTTCAGAATCTTGAAACCCTCTCCCTGCTCGGCTATTACTTTCCCAAAATAAAATGGGCTTCGAGCATTCGACCCTTCACAATATAGATGGATGGACGCAGACGCGTTCGGCGCCACTGGGATGATAGGTGGGGTCCACCTTAATGTTTGTGAGATACCCATTCCATCCATCCATTTTGCGAGATCATTTTAGGACATGCAATCGAAAATGAAGTGGATCGAAAACTCACGTGGGCCGCACTAGAGGAAACAATGCGGATTCAGTCACCACCATTGAAATATTTTGAAGGCCACAGAAGTTTTGTATCAGGCGTAAATGTTTTATTTTTTCATTTATCCCTATGGGAATGACCTTGTAAACGGGTTGGATGCCATATAAACATCAAGGTGGAGCCCACAAAGATTTCAACAATAGAAAACTCTTTCCCTAGTTTTCCCTCTCATATGGCCCACTTGATTTTTGGATCCACCTCGTTTTATGACGCATGTCCTAAAATGATATCGGAAAACAAATGGACGGAGTGGATTACTCAATAAATCAAGGTGGACCCCACTAACCACATCGCGCATGAACTTTGTGCTACACACATTCTGCATGCCTTTTTTAAGGAAGCCAATTGGCTGGTGTAGTGTGTACCACATGAGCTTTGGTATAGAGTAATCTCTGTGGGGGCCATCTTGAATGTATGTGGCTTATCCATGCCATCCATCCGTTTTTCCAGCTCATTTGACGAGTTAAGCCTAAAATTGAAGCATATCCAAAGCTCAAGTGTACCATACCACAGGAAAGAGTGGGAATAATGATTTCCACCGTTGAAACCTTCCTAGGACCCACAGTGATGTTTATTTGTCATCCAACCTTTTCATAAGATCAAAAATACATGGATGAAGGGAAAAAACAAGTATCAACTTGATCCAAAATTTCTGTGCACCCCAAGAATTTTTCAATGGTAGAGGTTCAATTTATACTACTTCCCGTGGTGTGGTCCACTTAAACTTTGGATGTGCTTCATTTATGGGATAAAGAACTACAATTATTTATTAAAATGGATGGAGGGAGTGGATAAAATACATAAATCAAGGTGGGTCCCACAGAGTTTACTCAATAAGTTAGTACCGAGTAAGTGTACTAAGACCGAATTACTCGGTGCGCAATACAGCAATCCACTTTCATTCCACAAGGCACCTCTATTTACGCCACCTAGCTCTGTAGGTCCATCATGAGGTATGAGTTATATCCAAACCATCCGTCCACTTCACGAGCTCATGGTAAGGCTTGAGAAGACATCCAAAAATCAAGTGGACCACACTGTAAAAAGCAGTGGGGGATTGAACGTCTACCATTGAAACCCTCTTAGGGGTCACGGAAATTTTGGATCAATATGATATTTGTTTTTCCTCTTCATCCAGGTTTGTGTAACCTTATGAACAAATTGGATGGAAAATAAATGTTTTGGTGGGCCTTATGAATGTTTTAGCGATAAGAATCACTGCGAACTGTGGTGTGGTACACTTGAGCTTTGGATATGAATCATTTTTCGGATCAACATCTAAAATGGTCTCGTCGAATAGATGAACGGTGTGGATATACTAAAAACTTCATTATGGGCCAATTTAACTTTGATCTCCTTTAAACCATGGTACAACTCGAGCTCGAGGAGCGTCAACGCTCCTCTTGCCAAGAAGGGTTCTGTCCTACCCCCGTTGCACCATACTCCGTCCGGCAGGCATCTGTGGGGTCCACCATGATGTAAGGGGTTTATCCACGCCGTTCATATCTTTTCTCAAATAATTTTTCCACACGATCCAAAAAATGAAGCAGGTCCAGAGATCTAGTGGACCACACTGAAGGAAGCAGCGGTGATAACGACAACCACCATTAAAACCTTTCCAAGGGCCATGGTGATGTTTTTCTTACCATCCAACCCATTCGTAAGGTCATGTAGACCTAGATGAAGTGAAAACACAAATATCAGCTTGATCCGAAACTTCTAAAGCCCTCAAGAAGTTTTTAATGGTGGTCGTTCAATCACCACTTTGTGGCCCACTTAAGCCTTGGTTATGCCTCATTTTTTGTTTCATACCCTAAAATGATCTATCAATAGGGATGGACAGCATGGATAAGACCTTTACATCGCGGTGGCCCCCCATAGAGCTCTACCTAGTCAGATTATAGTCTAGGCAGGGTAGTCCACTCCCCCATTTTCGCACGACACGTACCCACTCAATTTTTACTTCTTCTTTTGCTTTTCAATGAATTGGTTGTGTTTTTATACATGTCTTTAATACAATTATAAATGTTATGCATTCAATTTAAATATAGTTGCATTAGTTCAGTTAATCATTGCATAGCTTAGGACCCTATGCAAAGGAAATTTATTATGTGCATCTTTTTTTTGAGATATTATGATTTAAAAGTGTGTATTGAGGGCTTTTTTAACAATCCGTGAAGTTTCATTAAAAAATTCAACCATTTTCCCAATGTTTCCCCACGTTTCCCAAAAAGTGCGATAAATTGTGCGATACAAACGATATATCCCATGTGATAACCGATACGTATTTGTATCTCAATGGTGCGATACATAGCGTGATACCGATATTTCGAACACTGGTTATAACAGTCTTCGAGCAGGGATAGCAAAGAAATTCAAAATATGCTTATCGATTCATTTCTTTGAATGAGAGTTTCACTTGGGGATCATAGGAGTTGAAAGGGCTCTATTTGGATGACATTTCCAACCCATGCTTACATGCTTTGGTGGTGTCTTCAGTTCAGTATTAAAAGGCCCCGAATCACATTCACAACCTTCACTGTTTTTGGTGCCTACCTTCTTTAGGAATTTCAAAAATATAATGTGCTTGTGATCGTTCCCTACAAGTTTTGCAAAATATTTGTTTATTATTGTCCATCTCTTGCAAACCCTAAGGGGTAGTTTGGATATACCAATAATCGCTTTAATTCAGAAAATAACTGATTAACGCTTTTTAACCATGTTTGGTTAAGAAATGATTAGTGGAAAAGTTTTTTTCCCTGGCTAATGTTTTAACCAAAAAAACCTCAATTTTTTATTTTTTAATCTCCCAATAGTGGGGTTTTTTTTTTTTAACCACTTTCACATCTCTTTATCCCTCTCCCTAAACAAACAACTACAGTTGGTAATGTTTGGGCCAGAACTAGCCTAACTTAACACTTACAACCCTACACCTGAGCTCAGCCCGAGCCCGAGCCCCAAAAAAATTAGTGGACCTGTGCCCGACCATAAAAGTGATAAAATCCCTGTTACCCAGCCATAAAAGTGATAAAATCCCTGTTACCCACTGGAATGTTCCTAACCTATCCGTTGATCAAGTGGGCCACACATGCATTATATATATATATATATATATATATATATATATATATATATATATATATATATATATATATATATATATATATATATATTCACTTAAAAACGAACAAAACAAATTATCTACATTCAAGATGCATGGGTTGCCTAATAGAGGATTAGATTGGGAAACTTTTTTTTTCTTTTGAGAATTAATTTTTTTTAAAGATGTACTTATGAAGTCAGGTTGAATAAGGCTACAATGACATTAGCCCAAGCTGTCTAAATTGATAAGGCCATGCATGTCAAGCCCAAGCCTGGCACACAGGCCAAGCTAATAGGTCCATGCCTGGTCCAAACAAGTAGGGTTGCCCGGCCCATTGCCATCCTTACCCACAACCACACATGAGAAATATGTAACTCACAACTAATACATCCAAATGGTAGGCACCACTTTAGATGGATCATAAACCAAACCCATGAGAAATATTAACTCAAAATTAAAATGTCCAAATGGTGGGCCCCACTTTAGATGGATCATAAACAACATAAAATAGTGAAATGATATTTTAATTTTCGGATTCACAGATGCCAAATGGATGGTTCTTTGTGTATTTAATTTCAATTCAAAAATAGCACATTATTTTTCAAACAAAGTTCAAAATTGTCCCATATCAACACATGTATTTAGCAAACTAAGTTAAAATTTTACATAACAAAAAAATTGTACA
Source organism: Magnolia kwangsiensis (assembly GCA_037074715.1). NCBI lineage: Eukaryota > Viridiplantae > Streptophyta > Magnoliopsida > Magnoliales > Magnoliaceae > Magnolia > Magnolia kwangsiensis. The sequence goes on along the minus strand of CM073575.1, from coordinate 123,231,655 downwards.
AAACTTGAATAAAAAAATTTTTAAATTTTAAATTTTAAAAAAAAAAAAAAAAAAAAAAAAAAAAACAGTTTTTGTTCCATATCAACACTTGTGTTTAACATATTGGGTTAAAATTTTAAAGGACCAAAAATTTGTACATTAACTAAAAACAGCTAAACTGTTATTTTTTGCTCCAATCTTTTTTTAACCATGACCCAAAAACTTTTCTTGTATTCAAACCGAGGTATTCCATAACAATAAACGGTGATCATAACGGCCACCACCAATACCGCTACAATATAGACCATAATGGCCGTTACAACACCCTTTTTTCGTTTTTCTTTTTTTCTTTTTTTCTTTTCTTGAAAAAAAGAAAGAAAGAAAGAAACCTATATCAGCCCAGGAAGTCGAGGATAAGGTGGTTTAATGGAAAGTACTGTGGGTTCCGTAGAGGAGTTGGAACCCCAAAGGGAAGTACTGAAATGTACTACTATGGAGGAAAATAGAAAGAGAGATTTTTGATACCGGGATGCCTATAAAAAACCCTGATCTTGAGGGGTTCATGGAATCCATGAATAATTCTCCAAGACAAACAGAGCTAAATGTGGCTAACAAGAGTGACCAAGAGTTTGAATGCGGAACCCACCTTGGATACCAGTAGCCATGCTATCCACTGCATAGCCAAAGGGCACCTATGCCCCTATACAGATTTATCCAAACTACCCCAAGAGAAGACAAACTTAACGCAAGAAAGATCTAATAAAGTGCATGAAGATTGAGATGGAAGATTAAATCGGCAATCTTGATCCAAACACCTTCCACAACTGGTTAAGGTTGATGGAAATTTTAAATTGAATGGTTCTAGAAAGTCAAGGCTGTTGAACTATATTTCCCAGCCTTCAAACTAAAAGGGTCAGCATGGCATTCTATAGTAAATTAGTAAGAGACCTGAGACACAATGGCCTTCCACCCATCTAAACTTAGGAAGAAAAGAGGGGCAGGATGGAACGGATGTTTTACCATTAAATCACAAGGTTGTGTTCCAAGAACTTCTTCGCATGCAAAAGATAGTATGGTCATTGAGCACACTCAAAGGTACTATGATCTGATCAAGTGATGTGGTTTGATGGAAACAGAAGTACATCAGGTTGTGTGATGTTGCAATGGACTTCTGGAGGCCATTCAATGAGAGATGGTGGAGGTCAATAATGGGAGTGATGATGAAGCCTACCAAATCGCATTGCGAGCCCAAGAACAGCGTGGAGAGCCGTTCCTAAATGTGACAGATCCAGGCAGTGCCACGCTTATGATCACTTGGAATGAAGGCACTACACTCAATGGGACCAAAGTCCATCAAACTTCCGCCAAAAAAATTTCAGCCAGGGACGATATTAAGGGCAAGACCAAACATTACAGACCACGGTCAACATCATCACAGAAAGGTGGGCCCACCTGGGTGATTGCACACCTAACTGGAAAAAGGCCAATTTGAACAATCAAATACTGCAAATTCCCTCCTGCAACAAAGCCAACACCTTTCTCAAAGCCACATTGCTCCCGATAGCAATTGCATTGTAAAAATAAAGAGAAATTGGTTGACAAGGAAAAGAACAAAATGATCACCTTTGTCAAACTTAGAAATATCCAACTACAATAAATCAATTCATTCCAAATTCCAAAACCCACCAACCAAATTACACATAACGATCTACCCATTTCTCTGCTGTTCAAAAAAAAATCTCATATTTCAGATATTAACACCAAATTCTATAAGAAAATAACAGAGGAAAACCAAAGCCGGAAGCTCAAAGGAATCGATCCCAACAAAATGGAAGCAGTTTCTCACAGACCCAATTGAAATTCCACACCCAAAAAATAATTCATCAGAAACAAAGTCTGAGATTGAAGAATAGTTTGATAGAGTCTACGGCTCCGATCAAACGATTTTATGGGGAAAAAAATGCTGAAGAGGAAAATGGGATTACCGCAACCGCATTGCAAGCTGTGCATTTGTCGTCGATGCAGACGATTAAATCTAGAATGGAGAAAATTAAGAGGACCCAAATGAGAAATTGAGAATCTCTTCTCTTCTTCTTCTGCTCCATCTTCTCTTCTTCTTCCGCTCCTGTTCTTGCCGCAGAAAATTCCTCTTCGTTTCTCTCTGGTTTTATAGAAGAAGACGGAGTATGGTGTTTGCTAGCATTTATTACATGGTAGCAGCCCTTACACCTGGCATACACCTATGTCGATCCAAACCCTCCAATTATTGGGAGTCATCTTCGATTGTTCGTGGCCCAAAATTTATATGGTTCGGATGATCTTAAGCATCTGATTTATTTGTTGAATTTGCACCGTTGATCATTTCCTTTTTAGCCGTCTACATGGGACTATATTGGCGACTGATAATCCTTTGATCCGTGTAATTTTATGTTGGACCAGGATTTGGACGGTTGAGATGGGGGAATAATGTAACCAATGCTACGAATCGTGGATGCACGAGATCTGGTCCCATGCTTCGTAATGATTCAAACCATTGATCTGATAGAAGACCTCGTCAATTTGAGAATGGAAGATCTGAGCCTTGCTCACTCGCCATCAAATTGGCAGTTGCATAAAAAAGAAAATTAAAACTTATGACGTGATACTCAACCAGCCGTGTGACACATATGCACCCGAATTTGTAAGCATTAGAGTTCAGTGGATGAAATATAAAACCCACTGTTGACAAGTTATGGTCATGAGGCCTTTTTTTAATTTCTTAATCCATTTCACATTTTGTTTTGGAGAGAACAAGAAAGAAATTAACAAATGATTTCTATTCATGTACAGAGCAGTGAAAGTTGATGTAGTTATATTTTAAATTTGGTTACATCATAATGATAGCGTGACATGATTAAATGTAACACCTCGTATTTTACAGTATTCGGGTGTTATCATATAGATCTAACTTAGTAACATAAATCTAGGCTAAACCCAACCATGCATCTTAGATTGTAAAGCCTGAATCAATGGGGCTACGACATCTTGTCCCTTGACACGTTGCTTGATCACACTAATAAGACTCCCTAGAGAAATAGTGGAACTTTCACCATTGTTAGGTTTCCAACGTTTCTATGATCGATCTAACGATTGACTTTCCTAAATCAACCATCGGTTTATAAAATCAAACACAAACCTCTTGAGTAACATGTGTACCTAAATTTTGGGCACATGGCCTTATGTGGAATCATTCAAATCATTGATGACTCTGATTAAAGGTCATAGATACGAAAAATTAAATAGATAAATAAATAAAATAATTATTTAGAAATACACATAATAGTGATATACAAATAAAATAAGTGATAATGGTATAATAATATGAATAATATCATTGGAGGGATTTTAATAACAATAATGATATTGTCAACATATAGAATAGGTGGGCCCGAACATACAAATGATCCTAGAGTCTATTGGTCGTGGATACCCCAATTGGGATCAATCCAACCATTGGATCAACAAGGATCAATATGTATAAGGAAATTCCTTATCATAGTCTAGTTGAATCTAACTGATCTCTAGCCGAAGGTCTTAAGTGAGCTCTTGGAGATGAACGAATGGATGGAATTTGTCAAGATCATCATCGTGGGCCTTACAACTTTAATTTAAAACTAATAATGATAATGATAATGATAATAAATGTTGAAATTTATTCTAATAATGACATTTAATGTTCTAAATTCATAGAATAGGTGGTCCCGGTCATCTAAATGAATTCTTATGGTCCTTTTACCGTTGAAGATCGATCTGGGGATGACCTGATCGTCAGATCAACGTGAGCCCACAAAAAGGACCTAAACCAAGCTGTGGGGCCCATCTAAACTTTAGATCTGCCTAATTTTTTGTCAGAAGACCTGATTAGAGCCTCCAAGGCGAACGAACGGAGTGGATTTCATCTAAGCACCTCATGGACCCCACACAGGAGTAGTGTGCACATTGGTATTGTTGCACCAGATGTACACCAGACTGTCAGCTTGGTCAAATGTTGTTTGACTCGAGGCTTTCCAAAAAAGAGAGAATTCTCTCTTTTTCTTTCCCGCCTTCGAGTTGTTTGAAAAAGGCGCATCTGTGCATTGGATTAGTGGGCCATCATGATCGATCATCAAGATGATCGAATCCATCCATCATGTGCGCCCCTTGAAAATGATTAAAACCCAAGTGTTTACAACGATCCACGCACACGTGCATGCGTGCAACAACAGGTGCAAGTGGCTGAGTGGGTGAACAGGTTTGTGTTTCTAGTCATCCCAAAACCAATCCACTGTGCCAAGGTGGGCCACCTTGAGCTGATCTAAACCATTCATCTGATAGAGCATTTTCGTCTAACCAAACCCATGTCGTCCGTATGCATGCATGCACACATGCACACACTCAAACCGAGCCCAAACAGAGCCACGTGTGGCATTTCTAAAAATGGAAATTTCTGTTGCGCCTTCTGTTGCTAACCTGGCAATCCGAGTGAGGAGGATTCCTCTAATCTCAGGCGTCCATTTGGAGAAATCTCAGCCATCCGACAACCCTCCACGTGGTTTAGGGTTCCTCTTTATACCGGGAAAACAAAAACGTCTAGTTTCAGCCCTACCTCGTTGTTTTGAAGGTGGTTTCCACTAGATTAAATCTGGGGCGCTCGTTGATGATCCTACGGTTTAAGATAGTTAGGGCCTGTTTGGTCGGGCAGATTGGAAGGGATTAGAAGATAGATCCCGGGATTGGCCAGGCGTGCCAAACAAACACGGGATCTTGATCCCAGGATATAGCATTCCCATGGATCTTAAGACAATCCACTGACATCACCATCATTACCTTTAAATCCCATCCAATCCACCCCGATCCCTTCAAAATTGCTTGGGACGTGTTTGGTTTGAGGGATTGAAAGGGATTGGAAGGTTTAATCTCGGGATTGGCCGGGCGTGCCAAACAGACTGGATATAGCATTCTCGGGATATAGCAATCACATAGATCTTGCACCAATCCCCTGATACAGCTATCATTACCTTGAAATTCGTGCAATCCACTCTAATACCATCCAATCCCATCCAATCTGTCGGGCCAAACAGGCCCTTAGAGAGACCCCATATATAGCTACAGATCGAGCGTATTAAGGTTCCTCACGGCCGGAAGGAGAAAAATAGTTGTTTCCTTCCGCTAGCAAACCCACCACCCAAACTCTCCTAAAACTTCGAAAGATGTTGTCCATAAGCTTCTTGGGGTCCATATGGACCATCTGAAAGAAACGGATTGGGGGAAGAAGCTTTATTTTCAAAGACGCCATTAATGGTCGTCGTCTTCCCCGACGGTTTTCTTCATTCAACGGTGTTGCTGGTGCCGTTGGACAGAGTTTAGGATCACTTCAGCCATCTAGAGAAGAGTGAAAAAAGGAGAAAGAAAGATAGATAGAAAGGAGGAAGGGAGAGGCAAGTAGGAGAAACGAAGAAGAGAGATAGGGCGAGTTTCGCCACTGCCAACTCGACTCAGCTCGACTGGAGTCGAGGCAGAGTCTGGTTGGGTCCAATCCATTGCTGGACATTCCTAGAGAAGAAAAGGAAGAAGGAAAGAAATAGAGAGAAGAAAGGAGGAGGAAGAAGGAAGAAAGGAGGAGGAAGAACGTGAAGGTGCGACTATTGCACCTCATCGCCACACCCGGAGCTTTGATCTTAAGGTTCATGGAATTTTGTAAGATCAATCTAAGTTGCGCAGAAGGATCAAAACAAAGAAAGTTAGGCCATGTATGGAATTATCATGGTAGCGGCTCTTCTTCTCTTTAAGGACGTTACAGTCGTGCATGCATGTTGGAGTCCCAGTTTCTATGGCCAATCTAGGCGCCATTTGATCTCCATCAAATTCCTTCCATGAAACCAAAGAAGCACGCCAGGTGCCGTGACCAGAAACTCAATGAATCGGTGCAGGAGTCGGCTACACACGCTATATCAATACCGCACAGAGTCAACTCAATCCGAGTCGAGTCACATTGAGTTAATTCTAGCTCGGATTCGTTAGAAGGAGAAGAGAAGTACTAAAGAGATAGAGAAATAGAAAGAATGAGGAGGAAGAACCAGAGAAAGAGAAGATGGAATGAAGGAGAGATTGGATAGGAGGTTGCTGCTGAGTTGACTGGGCTGGAACCGAGTCCAGCCGAGTTGAGTTGAGTTTAGTTTGTCTAGGCTCATTGCTAGACATTCCAACAGGGAAGAAATGAAGAAGAAAAGGAGAAGAAGAAGGAGAGAGAAGGAGAGAAAGAATGTAGGGGTGATGGTTGTGTTGAACCGAGTCAACTCGAGTCAACCAAGGTGAGTCCACCTTCTCCGTCCGGATTGAAGTTATTTCGATTATAGCATCAATATTACCAATATTATCATTAACAGGATCATAAATGTTAAGCATGATTAACCATTAGTAAATTACCTACACTAGAATTAGTTACTACAGATAAGTTACAATTGTTAAATACAAGTGTTTTTCATTATTAAATATTATCACGGATGGTAAGGCATGCTATTTATTTTCATCACAATGATTATCAAGGTCACATCAACTAGTATTAAGTATATCCTTAATGTCAATGATCACCATGAAATTATCAATATTATTAGCGTATGGTCAAATGTAAATCAATTCGCATTTAAACCCTAAAAACTTAGCCTAGACCTGAACTCTAGGATAAAATCCTAGACCTAAGTGGTCTAAACTCTAGGTCAATACTCTAAACATAAATAATGTGTTAGGCTTGAGCTAATTGCAGAATTCCACAATTCATGGTAAGTCATAGTATCTATTATCATCACTAAATTCATTATTATGACTATTAGCATTAGAAAATATTCATCATTTTCCTTATGGGATTAGTGTAATTCTTGAAATATGATTATTATCATTAGTCATTGTCAATTTACTGTTAGTAACTATTCTATTTTATTATCTCTATTATTTAATAGGTTATTAGTCGTCATAAGAACATTAGATATTGTTGTTACCTATATATTTAAATATAAACTTATGATTCATCATTATTAATATTAATGGATCAATGCTCCTGTTATGAGTATTATTTGATCCATTGTATAATAATAATATTAATAATAATTTAGGATTCAAATCCTAGAATCTAAGTTTAGGACTAAACCCTAGGATGAAACCCTAGTTCTACATTAAAACCCTAAAAGATAACCCTAGGCTATGATCTTAAACCCTGGGCAGTATGTAAAACTTGGATCTAATTGTACATCCTAATTTATAGTAGGATTTGATTTTAAGGAAACACGCATTCCCTAGCGGTGCTGGTAGGCGATGCAAACTATAATGTGATAATTCTTCCCCTTGAGCCTTCCAAATTTCCATTAGTTTAAGTTATAGTTTTTATTTTAATTTATAATTGATATCTCTATTTTATAATCACATATATTAATTGTTGGAATTAAATTGTTATATTACATACTTAATGTTTATCTTGCATATTTATTTCATGCTTGTGGATTATTTGTGGATTGCTTATGGGACTCAAACTAGTACATCAGTGGAAAATCCCCCACCTATGAATGTACACCCATATTTGGTATGTAACTCGACTGGTTGTGATCGTAACGGACTTTCGACTTAGTGGTTATTGAGTGGTGGTTTAAATTGATCATTGATGTGGGCCTACCATCCAGGGCTGCTGTGTCCCATGGTTTTTTAGGCTGGTTTCTTATCGCATGGTTTTGATATTGGCCTTACGTGGCTTAGTTTTAATAATTGTCTTATATAGCTTAGTTTTGATATTCACCCTATGCAGCTTTATTTTAATATTTACCCTAGATAAGTTCGATGTTTTAGTTTGTGCAACCATGCGATGGTAAGCCCCATATACTGAATATGATTGACCACTAATTGATTGTGTTCCATTAAACATCCTAAGGTAGTAGCCTCATGAGCCAAGTATGGTGGAATGGAATACTATGCCTGAACTGTCGACCTACGCTGGTAACAAGCCCCCGTAGTGACCTTGAGCTTATTTAAACTAACTGATTGTAACTAGTCTAATAATGGTTTGGTTAATCATGTATTCATAGCATTCGGGTGATGACGGGTGGCTAATTCTGGATGCTTTAGCATGTGCCCAGTAGGATTTAGTTGGGGTATCATTTTGCTAACTCATACACCATCGACTATCAACCCACCATTGGTGAGTTTGGACTACACATGTACTCTGTACTTTCGTTAGTGACCGGCCACATTAGTGAGTTTGGCACTACGCATGTACTATGTACTTTCGCTGGTGACCAGCCACATTGCATGAGTTTTTTCCAAAAGCCAACTAGATGAGCATCCCTAATTGATGTGCACTCATGCATTTATGCATTTAATAAGACTGCATCATGTATTATTTTATATGCCTTGTTGTGTTTTTACAACTATGCTTACCTAATGCGATGGTGTGAAATCTTGAGGGGAATTCACACTGAGCCGGCCATTCATTCATCGAAATATAATCGTACAGGTAGTACAGGTGGCCCAGTCAATACCCATGTTTATATTGATGAGGAGCAGGGTGTAATCGTCAAAGATACATGATCGTGTTGCTAAGAGTTGCTACGTGATTTTGCAGTTCAGGATTTGTTATAATGTATATTGTTCATATGCGATGTTATCTCATTTTATAGTTGTAAGTATTGAGACATTAGTTTGTATAAGTCACTATGGACAACCTATTATAAATCCTAAATGTAAATGCAAATTTTTCTTTATGTTGCTTTGTCCATCTTACGCTAATTGCTTACTCTAAAAGAAGAAAAAATATATGTGTAACTTTGGTTATCTATATGTTAACACTCAGGTTTTTGGGAAACGGGTCGTATACTCGTTTCTTGAAAAGTCGGGGCATTACATTAAATGTGCGGCTCAATTCAAACTGAGCAACTATGACTTCGAGCACTAAGATAGACAAATGTGTAGAAATTGACTCAATGAGTTCTAATATAATTAATCGCCTATTCAATCACTTGTACATCATTGCCTTAGATGACCGAGATAGTTAAAGGATAGGATTCGTCATATGAAAGTGAGTCACACGTATACCTTTTGTACAAATGAATTTTTTCTCTTCAATGTAGACAAAAAATAAAAATAAAATCTTATAATTAGCCATCGAGAACAACTGCATAACACTTTTTCGGATGGAGAACCACTCTTGATATTCGAACTGAATTTGACGTTTGAGCGTGGACTCGAATTATAATTACCTCTATGGATTACTTAAGGAATGCAAATAATATGTAAAGGTAAAAATTACACTAAGGAATATAAAATGGTAGATAATTGAAAGGATAATTAAATGATATATTTAGTTTCGTTTGGCTTGGTTAGTATGAGACAATTTCTTCTGTTGAATTCTTTTGCTATAAATAACCTTGAACTGATCATCTAAATGCTTTTCTCATTCTAATGGTTACTGTAACCACTTCAGCACTAAATAAACCTCCTAAGATTTCCTTATAAACTTGTCACCTGTCATAGTAACTGCTTTAAGCTTCCTTATTGACTTGATCACTCGATCAACCTCATGGATGACTCTCAGGCGCTTAGTTTGTTTTTGAATTCATTTCAACTACTCCCTGTCTTGTCATCCTATCAGCTGTGATTTGTAAAAAACACTTCAAGCATCTTTGAAAATCTTTAGTATATTATATCTTTTCCTTACTATAACATGTGTCATTTTCAATTGAGTTTTTCAAAACATTAACCCCCACACACACGCACACACTTCAGTCCTTTACGTCATCTCATGAAGATCGGCTAAACATCTCAAGACTTAAAGACATTACATGGTTTCGAGATTAAGATCTATGTATATGCCAACCCTACTAGGTTTAATGACCCTAGAAAGACCTTAATTAGGTGCTTTCGAAAAAAGTTTTAAATTGGTAAATTATAGTGTAAGTTCACTGCAGTTCGGCCAACCCAGCTTACTTTGGTTAACCCAACTTTAATTTTGGCCAAGATTTCAGATTCAAAAGTTTGAAAATTCTATTATAAATTTGGTTAGCCCAAAGTTGTTTGGGTTAGTTTCCAGCAATTAATTCTTGAATTTTCAAAGGAATTTGGCCAGTCGAATTTTGGCTCAAGCTAGCCGAATTTTTTATTTATCTTATCTAGTAGAATCCAATAGTCGTTAAAATTTTATCTTTGGAATCCGGTCAGCCGAACTTTTTTTTAGGCTAACTAAAATTTCAAATCTTTTAGCTATAAATAAGAACATTCTCTCATTCATTTCAATAATAAAAAATCAGTGAAAAACATTCAATAAGTTAGAGAGACACTTAGGTCCTCTTTAAGTTATCTGTGTGGTGATTATTATTTTTATTTAGCTTATTCAATTCCCTTTCTCAAGTTCGTGTTAAATGCAATGAAAGTGCAATTTATACTCCACTTGAGAAATAAAGAACTGAATCTGAAACAATTAGGATTTATATTCATTGAAATATATTAGATCACTATATTCTTTCTAGTTGAGCATACACTGCCTCATCGACTCTCAAGAGAGAATATTGTTGTTTCAAGTATCGACTGTTTCTTCAAATCGTCATTTGAAGATAAGTATAGTTATTATTATTACTATTTTATTTTGGTTTTTATGAGGTAGCTTAGAATTTTTTGTGGGTTGATTTGTGGTAAGCCTGTGAAAATCATAAAGGGAGTTTTGTGATAACCTGTGAAAATCATTAAAGGGTTTTTTATTGTGATAGCTCGTGAAAATCATAAAAACCATAAGAGGTTGTTAATGTGAACTTGTGAAAAGTTTGAAATAGTAAAAGCCAAAATTACGAGGGTAGTAATTTTAAGAGTGAAGTAGGTATGGGTTTAAGCACCGAACCACTATAACCCCTGTGCATTTGTGGTAATTGTTTTATTTGATTCCTTGTCTCTTTCTAGTTTGAAAGTTTGATTTCAAAGATGTCGTGATATGAGGTTGCCTTACTTAAAACTTTAGGTGAAGGTTGTCCTACGAATTATTTAGAATTAAGATTTCAATACTTTATACGATTGAGATTTTTATGTCCACATTATTTTGAATAATTTAATATAATCCTATTTACCCCCTATAGGACATCAATAGCTCATCTTTCAAGTGGTATCAGAGTGAGGTTGCTCTTTTTGAAATTTACCTCATAAAGTTAGATCCAGAGCTATAATATGTCAAATTTCAAAAGTTTATCCATTATCAAGACACCTCCCTTTGATGACTCAAATTATTTATATTGAAAAGTCATGATAAAAATCTTATTCAAATCCATTGATAAGAGTGTGTGACAAGCTACTGTAAAACAATGGATCGCTCCTATGATGAAAATATTAACTGAGAATGGAACAACCTCCATGAAAGAAACTGCTTATAGTTTTTGGACGACTATTCAAAAAAGTGAAAATAGTACTAATGCTAAAGCCTTAAATGCAGTAACTTGTTCTCTATCACCAGATAAATTCAAAAGAATCATTTCATGTGATATAACTAAACAAGCTTAAGATATACTTGAAATAACATATAAAATAACCAATATTGTGAAAAAATCTAAGGTCCAAATCCTCATAACCAAATTTGAGAAAATTTATAAGGAAGAAAATCAGTCATTTATGGACTTCTATATGAAACTAAATAACATAGTCAATTCTATGTGAGGTCTTAAAGATAGAATCCCTAAAAGCAAGGTTTGTACAAAAATATTGCGATCACTTATTGATAGGTTTAATTCGAAAGCTATTACTACACAAGAATTGAGGGATACTGGTATAATGAAGGTAGATGAGTTAGCTGAATCTCTTCAAACTTACAAGCTGAATTTCAAAGTTCTTAAGAACAAGTCTATTGCCTTCAAATCTTATAAATCTAAATAAAAGGATCTTATTATAAAATCAGATATTGAGGAAATGAAAATGATATGACTATGTTGACAAATAAATTCTATAAAATTTTTAAAAATAAGAAAAAAAAACGTATCTTAAAAAACCATTTGACAAAAGAAAAGGAAACTCAAATTATTGAAAATTAAAATCTAAAAACACTCAATGCTTCAATTATTCTGAATATGAGCATCTCGCTTCAAAATGTCCTAAAAAAGATAAATCAATAAGGAAAGACATGATTGCTACCTGGGATGAATCATCAAAATCTGAAACTAATTTAGAAATTGACAAATCAAATCAAGAAACTGTAAATGATCTGAAAGCTTTTATGATTATAACTAGAATCACTTCTTCAGATGATTATGAAAGTCATATAAACAGCTCTGAAAATGAAGACGATCTTCGAGTTGAATATGATGCCTTTTATAGTGAAAGTTATAAGATTGCGGCTAAATTAAAAATTCAAAAAGAAAAATGTGCCAAATTATAATTAGAACTTGAAAAGGCTTTTTTTTAAAAAAAAATTATTTTTTTATAATTATTTTGAAAAAGAAAATTGAATTTAAGTGTAAAATTTTTGAAATCACAAAATTTTAAATCTGAAAATGAGATATTAAAAATTGGAGTTTCTTCACTTCATAGTTCAAAGGATACTTGGAAATATACACAAAGAGACCGGAATCTTGAAAAATTGTTGTCCTCATCCCGTTTATGTGGTTAATATAACCCAAATATGGATTGAGTTATATTAAATATAATATTCTGAAATCTAAGGATTTTGCTCCTACATTTGTAAAAGGAGAATCCTTGAACTTTAAGGCAGAAACTCTAAAAGAGTTAAACTGTAAAAGGAATAACTTCAAAAATACAAAATCCTTTCAAGAAGCCTCTAATGTAAAAACTTGTACTAATTATAACATATACCAAATGAGAGAGAATATAAATCCTCCTCTAGCTGATAAAATTGTGGACTTGCTCAAAGTGCCGTTGAAATTCAACTCTGGTAAGAACGGAGTAAATAAAAACATGAGAAATCCTAACTCCCAAACACATCGAAAGGTAAGAGACCCTCCTAAGCCTAGAATCGTAATGAAATGGGTTCCAAAGGTTGAGTGTGTCACACCCCAGACTTGGTAATCGGACTCACAAGGAACTCGATGGCCGGTTCTGGCCGCAACAGCCTCCGTAGTACCCCATTGTCGGCTCCTGGAGCAGGTTCCGATCCTGGGATCCTACAAGGAAGATTTTCATAACAATATAATCATTTTTAATACGAGCATTCCCAAGATCACAACAAGTAACTCTAAGAATAACAAAGGCACACATCACAAAATCAACTATGAATTTGAACTTTTACAAGTTTCCATAAGGTCCAAAAGGACATATATAAGATAATAAAAGAAAGAAGGAAGATGATCTGCAACACTGGGTCCTTGGCTCGCACACCTATCCAAGCTCCGCTGCTAAGACCCCAACTTAGGATCTCCTGCACGCATCAATCATGCATAAGCTTATAAAAAGCTTAGAGGGTAGTGAAAGTGTGTGACAATGGTGCTCAGAAGAAGATAAAGAATGCACAAGGGAGTCACGATCAATACTAATACCACTAGCCTTACCAAGGCTATCATGAACACGATAAGCTATACCTGGCAGTATGATAATGTAGGAAGCCATACCAAGGCTATATAGTGCAATGAGTAATGTAATGCAATGAGTACTGGACACCATGCCAAGGCGATGCATTATGTAGCTTACACAGCTGATGCAAATGCAATGCGAAGTAATGTCAATGCTCATATCCAATCCACATATCAAGTACATTTCCATCATGAGGAAATCATCGGGGTTCATTACACTGCTGGATGACTGCCGCTCTACAGACCCCACACAGTCAAACGAGCGTAAGAGACCTCACTACCTGCTTGTAGACAGCCAATCACCAGCAAGGCCTGAAGATAACGGACCCATTCACGAGCTGGTTAGACTCAGCCTAGCAATGCCCTCTTACATCAGGCGAGTAAGGCCACACCCCTATCCAACCGACTACACGACAGTGGGAGTCGCGGCCTAACGGTATAAGACCCTTATGCGCTCATATATTCCACTCGGTCACGGCGCTGGAGCAGATCCTTGGTACTATGAAAGTTTTGAGAATTTCACCCATGGGCATCCTATGCACCCGGTATGCTCAAGTAACATTTTCGGTGTCCAAATATGGCCATCCACGATGTATTTATAGAGGCTACAACCCTGATGAAGCAAGGGCGATAATGCTCATATGATATGCAATTCCATATGCATGAATCACACAATCAACCATGCATCAATCCCAAGCATCCAACATGCTCAAGAGGGGATACTACGCCCTCGGGGAAAGTATCATGCAATGCCCAATGACACAATATGACCACACATACACAGTGTCAACCAAGCATACAATGATGTACATGGGCCATGAAGATGGGTCTAGACGCATTATACGATGATATACAAAGTAGTAGACTCTTCCTATCTAAGAAGGGACCAAGAATAGGTATTTAGACAATATCCATAAAGAATCTCACCTCTAGTGAGGACCCGTTTACCTGGGGTAACCCACGAGTTTAAATATACAAACTATGGGTCTAAGCGATATAGAAATGAGCCTAGCAAGAGTCTAAGATGATCATCCAGTCACTCTTAAATACAACCAGGCCTAGAGGGGTCCATAATGGAGACATTTAATGTCACGTCCCAAACCTAAAAAATCAGATTCACAGGAATCCCGATCGTCGAATCCGGTACCGACAGCCTCCGTAGTACCCTATTCTCGGCTCCTAGCATTCATATACCAGATTCTGATCCTGGGATCCTACAAGGAGGATTTTTCTTTTTTTCAATGTACATTTAACTAGTAATAAGCATAACCACAAGATTATCCAATTCACAACGGCAACATCGTCATCACATACCCACTAATATAATCATTTGAATACAATACTGAAAGGGAAATACATAAATAGAGAATCAAGCTCCAGAAGACCACTGCACGCTCCAAGCTCAACACTGCTACAACCTAACATCACCTGCACGCATCTATCGTGCATAAGCTTATAGAAAGCTTAGGGGGTGGTTTAAGTGTGTGCACAAGGTAAGTGTCAAGTGTTCAATACAATGCCATCATCATACAATACCGAAATTACTAGTCATTCATAAATTATACAATATCAGAATAAGCAGAAACACTGACAAGAGCAGGAATAATCAGAGTAATCAGAAATACTGACCAGATATAAATCATACGATAACAGAATAAGCGGAAGTATAGACAAGTCTATAAGTCAATCAATATCAAAATACACAATATAGAACAAGTATGCGATAATGAGTCATAAAGAACCAAATATCAGATGCCGAGGATGCAATGTAATACACAAATCCTACTAAGTCTATCTAGGCCATATAAGTGCAGAACCATAGCAACCCAAAATGTCATATGCCTGCGGATGTAATGCAATATGCGATGCGAATGAAATGACCATGCTTAGAGTGTGAAGTCGGGATGATAGTACGTAGTATCGCAGGCTACGGGGTCCGCCACCATGGACTTCTATTTAAACCAGTCCCATACCTAAATTTGGATAGTCAGACTCAACGTGGTAAACTCCTGATCTCAGGTTGGTCGCGCGCCCAACCGAAATTCTTGCCGTAACGAAAGTACACAACAATTAGTTGCACACCACCAGCTCGAATGGATAGTGAATGAATGAATAAATGAGCATGCAACTCCTACTCGATAAGTCCACATATTAGTTGCATAAAAAATTTCAAGTGGGCGCTAACAAGTACTTTTATATATTTAGCATGTCTTCACATGATTTTTGATAGTGTGGCCTACTAGAAAACTGGATTGGCTTCATTTTTCACCTCTACGCCTAAAATGAACTGGGGAACGAAATGGATCGCTTGGATTGAAAACATATATCAAGGTGGGGCCTGCATGAGCGGCCCATCTAAAACCCCTTCTTTTTGGACGTCAATACACCCTCTGTAAGCTCCCACTTCAAGTTGCAATGTCCAGCGTCCTTGGACGCTGGACGGTTGCTTAAAACATACATTTAAGGTGAGCCCCACCTACGGACATGCTGTCCAGGTGGGTCACCCAAATGGTTGGATGACATGGGTAATACACACATCAAAGTGAGGTCCATTTGGTGAACGGTTTGGACAACTCACATCTCATTAAGTGGGCCACACAATCACATCTTCACACACAAAACAAAGAGAGAAAAAAAAAAGAAAGGGAGAGAGAGAGAAGCACCCACCTTGATCGCCTATTCCTTCTCCCGCCTATGCACTCTAAATCTCCAAGAGGACATTTTCAATGGTTGAGATGATGATCTAAGGGTTGGATTTTATGGTAGGAAGGTGGGCCACACTAGCTCTCTCATGGGGAGCTTAGACATAGGTTGCTTCCATGGGAGTTTCTTGGAATAATAAGAGAGAAAATGAGAGAGAGAAGGGTGAGGTGGAGTGATGGGATGAGAGGGATGGTGAGTGATATAAGGGAGTACTTTTGTTGTAAGAAAAGTTGACTTTTGGAGAGGGTGGTTGTACTTGGAGATGGGTGTGAGTGATGGGAGTGATGTGTACTTAATTGATGTGACCGATGTAATGTGTCGTAGAGATTCCCTCGATATTTGCAACGCGCTGTGTTTCTTCGAAACGAATGTAAGCCCACATCTACTAGCCTAGGTATCGGTTTGGTGCGCGAGTCATGGCGTTAGAACCGCGGCCATGGATCGAGCCGACGTCGGTGTATGGGACCCGGCTTAGGATCGGGAACAAACATCGGATACAGGTCGAAGGTTTCTGAAATTCTACTGGAAGGACCGCGGAAGCATACGAAATGGTACAACATAGGATACGGATCTTACATTTAACCACCATTCCCCAAAAAGGCATATCAAACATGAATGATGTGGATAGAAGGCCCAAGACCTATATTTAAGATAAAAATAAAGGTAACCATAGACATATATATTCCTTATAATAGGCCATAAAAAGATAAAATACCACTTTTAACAACATGGGCCCCAATAGGGAAATTAAGGCCCAAGGCTCAATTCTCAATGGCCATAGAATCAATGCATTAAGTCAGACTTAGTGGGCAGCTTGTGTACACAATATACGACTAAATAAGTTTACGTTTAGATGAAATGATCCCAACTACATCAGCCCAATAACTTAGCAATCTAAGTAGGAAACCAAGAGCCCAATACTATCATTATTTTACCTCATAAGTCCATCAAAATGGTGAAAGTTGGCCCAATATATGGTTGGGCAAAGCTGGGACGACGCTGCCCACTCTGGGCCCACAGGATGCCCCAAAAAAATCTGATCTAAGATGGGGTCCTCATCTGATCACTAAAGGTGACCTAAAAGAATGCACTGATTAAGCCCAAAGATTATAAGAAAACATAAGCATGTAACACGTACACAAGTTCTTAATATGGTGGGCCCCACAATCAAAAAAAGTTTTAACCATAAAATTTTACATTTAAGGCCCTTTGATAAACTTTTGGCCAGCTTAACTACCTAGACCTGCTAAGGTCCAAAAATTAGTTAACTATGTGGAAATAATCTCATAAAAGCCAACTATATTCACTAGGGGACCCCACCAGATGGAGAGTGCGTATATATCATGAAAAGATCAAGTGGGCCTGTTTCTGGATTGTGAGTCTAGCAGTAACCCAAGGCAGAGAGTGCATCTATAATCGGGCGATCGAAGGCTTGGATGGCCTGGACCAAACATTCGTTAAGGTAAGATCCACATACATACACATTGAGTCTTAAACAAATGACCTAGGGTCTATGGTGGGCCTTTAACCATCCATAGAGAAACTTATGGGCCTACCTTAGGATCACTTAGGAGGACGTTCAACCTCAACTAGCTTCCAAGAGTTAGCTCGCCACTACTCATATAATATAAGGTCTAAAGCCCACGCAATGCATGACCTAATGGGCCATACACCAAGCCCAACTTATAGGCCAGATAATGGACCCTCAAGTAAGGTTTGGGCCCAACCACAAAGGTCATAATTTCACATATTGTCGTGGGCTTCATGGGCAGCCCAATAATTCATTTATGTGGGTAAGTTTTACATTTAACACAAGTGAGTTGGGCGTCACTTTTGGCCTAAGTACATGGTCAATTTAGTGGGCAGCTAAGAGCCCAACTTCTTGCATATTATTGCCCTTAAGCCCATCACAATGGATGAGAGAGTATAGCCTCAAGATCAATGGGCCTATCCAAAAGAACTGAGTGCAAAAGGCCTAGTCACTACCACAAAAGGGGCGGCCATGCATATACTATATTACATAATGGGCCCTAAAGAAATGACCCAAAACAGAAGTCATCAGACTTGAGGTCAGCCCATAAGCCTAAGAATACACATGGGTAAGGCTTATATTGACAATGTGGGCCTTGCCACATCAGCCCAAAGACTTAGCAAGGCCCTCCATAATATACATTTATGTGGGCCTTGCAAGTCAGCCCACAATTAAGCATTTTATGAGGACATCAAGGCTAATAAATACACATGATCAGCTTGTAGATGGCCTATTAGGCCTGTAAAATAATAAGGTCAGCCCCTGCATAGACTTGGGTTCAAGGAATAGGTTTCCAACCCAAATATCCCATAAAACTACCAAAAATCTGGTTAAGGCTAGCCCATATTATCACCTCAAAGATGGGCCTTAAGAGGCACTAATTACACCCAAAAAATGTCTAAGGAAAGCAAGGAGTGTGTACAACACTCTCTTAAATCTGGTGTGCCACAATAGTTCTTAAACAATCAACCATGTAGCAAATTTTGGGCCCCTTGCGGGAATTCCAGCCCACCTATTTCCTAAGCCTACTGGAGTCCAGAAATTTATTTAATTTAGATGGATTACTGACCCATGGTAATCCACATATATCATAGTGGGCCCCACCAGATAAAAAGGGAGATATACAACACTTACTTCAAGTGGGCCATGCCATAAGAATGCAGGCCCAACAACCCAAGGTAGGGGCGTGCCTGGGTATTTGGCCCAAAATTGATCCACATTGCAGGCCACACCATGGTCGGTATAGAGGCCCAATGGCCCTGAAAATTTGTAGGGTGGTCCCTCCATAGGTGCTCCACACCCCTACAAAATTTTAGAATGTTTGGACATCTATAAATATTTTAATTAATTTGAATAAAATAATCTTTCCAGAAAATTGGACTGGCCTGAACGTCCCAACGTGGTGGGCCAGTCCGTCCCTTGCCACGGTGTGTACAGGGGTCCATTAGCTCCAAATATTTTTAGATGGGTCCTACCATGGGTGGACCATACCTCCACAAAATTTTAAAATTTTTGGATATGGATAAATATTTTAATTCATTTAAAGAAATCAATCTGTCCTGAAAATTGGACTGATCTGGACACCACATTATAGTGGGCCGGTCCAGCCACCACCATGGTGCGTACAGGTGTCCATTGGCCCCAAAATTTGGTAGGTAAATCCTAACATGGGTGGGCCACCTCTCTGTAAGTTTTTAGAATATTTAGACACCCAAAAATATTTTAATAAATTTTAAAATTCCAACCTGTCGAGGGTGGAATGTTGCTGGAATAGTACAGAAAATTCAGACTGTCCACCTCACTTGGATCACACCTTTAGGACCCCAATGAATGTCAGATGGGGATGAAATTTGGTATGGTTGTAGGTGGGTCATGAGGCTAGAAGAGTCATATATTATTTTATTTCAGTATTTCCATCAAAGATCCAGAAATCAGGCCCGAAGGTGGCCTAAAAATCTGTCCAGGCAGATTTGGACAACATCATGTTGCTGTCCAAACTACCTCAAAAGATAATTAAAAGGGAAATAAATTATCATTTCCTCAGGGTGGGTTCTACCTAGATGGGTCACACAACTCTCAGACCCAGGCTCCTTTCAAGATCATATATAAAATCAAGCCCAAAGGCTGTCCAAAACATGTCAATAACATGGGGCAACAAGGATGTCTAACCACTTGGGCCTAATTGCATGACACATCAAGTGGGTCACACATACATTAGATTCATTATAAAGATAGGAAAGAAAAGATGGAGAAGAAACACAATCCGGCCACGGAGTAGGGCCCCACCACTAATGGGCCCTCCCAAGAACGAATCATACCCATACAACTACATTGATTGTACATGCGATATAAAATCACTACATGCATAATCTATAATTGCTATGGATGGTTGGGATGCAATCCCAACATGATCCTTAAGGTCTAGATGACCTTGATATGGAGTCGATCATTAAGCACATCATGATGGGGTCCATGGAGAATGACCCCATCATGGATCATGACATGCATGTAGGATGGGCCAAAGGGCCACATCCATGAAGAAATAATGAGATTAAAGAAAGAAAAGAATTCAACAAAAGAATAGTCACCTACCTCAAAGATGACCACCAAACTTTCACACTAAGGTCCTTTAGCACCAAGGGGATAGATCAGTGGTGGAGATGGGGTTTCAAGGGTTAGGTGGTGGGGGATTAAGGAGGAAGGTGACTGAAAAAATGGAGGAAAATGGGCTAAGGAATTGGAGAAAAATTGCTAGAGAAGAAGAGAAGAGAGAGAGAAATGAGAGGGAAAGAGAGGAAAAAACTTTTTAAGGGAAGTAATCATTAACCTATTATGATACAAACAATGTTTGCTAGGATAGGTTAGGTGTGGGTGGTGTGTGAGGTCTTGGTAGTGTGAGTTATGGAGATTTAGGTGGTGTGTGTAGCGTGTGTTGGAACTTGGGTAAAATAGGGAGTGTGGGCCACATGCACCACTCCAAAGTGGGTCACATGATCAAAGTCAAGGGCCATAGAATGAAATATACACAACTTATGATCCACACATCGGATGGATGCACAAGACGTGGCATTGGAATCGCGGTGACAATGCAGTCGCAATGGCATAGGTTTCAACTCGATCCAAGTCGGGTTTACATTACTGGACTTAAGGATGACCGCAAACACTATCTGAGGGTTGCAGGTGGCCTGGATTAGACCGGTAAGACCGCATGACCAAAATGAACTAAATGTATACTCACACACACACATGCACACATGGAAACTCGAGTCGGATCTCACAAATCTCCCCACCAACAAAGAAGTTTTATCCTTAAAATTGACTAATTCAGGACAAAAGAAAAGACTAAACACCATCATCATACAGTAATCATCATATAAGGAAGGCTATACAAACAATCATATATCAATTAATCATCAAACAAATAGGGATAACGCTCTCTAATCTCGGTGTCACGTTTCCAAGACGCCTCGGCCTCCAAATGATGACCTCATTACACCTTCACTAGGGGAATGACTTTGGTCCTAAGGACTTGCTGTTTCCGATCAAGAATACGAATTGGCTGCTCAATATAGGAAGCATCCTCATGGACCTTAAGTGGCTGCCAATCAATCACAGGAATAGTGTCTGCCCACACTTTCGCAACATAAAAATATGGAATACATCGTGGATCTCGAACAACTCAGGAGGTAAGGCAAGCCTATAGGCCACAGCGCCTACCCGCTCGGTAATCTCAAAAGGTCCAATAAATCTCGGGGTGAGCTTACCCTTCACACTAAAGCGAACCACGCCCTTCATAGGAGAAACCTTGAGATACACCATGTCCCCGACTGCGAACTCAAGGGGTCAACACCGATGATCAGCATAACTCTTTTGCCAGCTCTGAGCTGTGCGCATCCTCTGCCTAATAACATCAATAGCATCTGACGTCTGCTGCATAACCTCGGGACCTAAGGGACGACGCTCTCCAACCTCGATCCAACAACTAGGAGATCTGTACGGTCTACCATAACGTGCCTTAAAAGGAGTCATACAATCTCACTGTCTCTTCAATAAACACCTTGTAAGCCGGTCCGTAGGCTAGGAAGCACGTACTGGAATGAAATGGGCCAACTTCATCAGACGATCGACGATAACTTAGATGGTATCGTGACCGCGCTAAGTCCTCGGCAAACCTGCAATGAAGTCCCGATACGTGCTCCCACTTCCACTCTGAAACACTCAATGGCTGCAAGGGGCAAGGGAGTCTCTAGTGTTTGGCCTTAACACGCTGACATGTGTCACATGAGGCCATAAAACTAGCAATCTGGCCTACCATCCCTAACTAGAAATACTGCCTTGACAAGAAAATAAGCTCGACATCGACAATAGAAAACTATTCAACGGGTAAGAACATCTCACCAACCAAAACGGAACACGATAATATCATTGGCCTAACACAGCGATCTTCCCAAAAATGTTAATACTGATAATCCCTTATAACAGACTCTAATAAAAATCTGAGTGAACAAAAGCCCTTGGATACAAAAAGGGTGCGATGCACCAAAACACAAGGCTTACATACGGAAACAAGAAAAATACCCATAACGACTCCCTAATAACTAAGGGTCCTGCTGAGTAACACAAAATCAAGCCTAAGGTGGCTGGGGAGGTGTCTGTCCCCTCTGCATCTGTGCTCTCCGCTGCTGCTGAGGAGGTCTACACTATAGTCTCGGCTGCTGTCGGGGTCTCGGTGGTGGGAGTCACTGTCGCTGCCGCAAGGGAAGAGGGAACTCGCGCCTCCGATGCCCGGCCTGTCCACAATCGAAGCAAACACTAGAAAAGGGGCCGGATGATGAAGTGGTCGGCGGTGCTGATGATGATGAAGAAGTTACTGTATGTGATGCTGATGCTCGATGGCTCGATAGGCTCCGCACCTCTACCGCTGTCGATGTTGTTGGGAGCTACTAGAGGGGGCCTGCCTCTTTCGGCCTCTCCTCTGATCACGATCCCTCTCGAACTGGTCCACTCGGCCTCACCATGAAGTAGAAATACTGCCAATGGAGCTCGCTACAGAGTCGAATCTCGCAAAAGGGTGCTCGCACGCTCCTGTTCTGCCTGTCCGAGAGTCTCAGGAATGGGCTGACGGGTTTAAACAACATCAGTGACGAGCTGCATCAACTGCTGGAGATGTTTAGCTCCTACAAGAATCGCCAGATAAGCGGGGGTAGCACTAGCCTCTGACGGAGGCACAGGTATGGCGGGAGCCTCAGGAAAAGGTACGACAGGCTCTAGAGGGGAAACAAGAATCTCAGATGGTGGGGCAGAAATCACTCGGGTCATTGGAGCAGAATAAGAACCACGTCCATGGGCACCATGGCCACGAGTGTCACAATCATGGGCACCTCGACTAGACAACATGGTCTACAAAAAGAACAAAGGTGATGGACACTTAGGAATTAGAATCCTTGAAGGCTCAAACGAAATAAGGGAAACGTACTCGGGACATTACTTGTCCTAAGATCATAGCAGATATGTGATACTATCCCAAGTTATTCCAAAATTACTTGCTATGCTCTGATACCAACTACTGTCACGCCCCAAACTCGGTAACCGAACTCACAGGGAACCTGATGGCCGGTTCTGGCCACAACAGCCTCCGTCGTACCCCATTGTCGGCTCCTGGGGCAGGTTCCAATCCTGAGATCCTACAAGGAGGATTTCCATAACAATATAATCATTTCCAATATGAGCATACCCAAGATCAAAACAAGTAAATCTGAGAATAAAAAAGACACATATCATAAAATTCACTATGAATTTGAACTTTTACAAGTTTCCATAAGGTCCAAAAGGACATATATAAGATAACAAAAGAAAGAAGGAAGATGATTTGTAACACTGGGTCCTCGGCTTGCACACCTATCCAAGCTCCACTGTTAAAACGTCAACTTAGGATCTCCTGCATGCATCAATCGTGCATAAGATCATAGAAAGCTTAGAGGGTGGTGAAAGTGTGTGACAATGGTTCTCAGAAGAAGATAGAGAATGCAAAAGTGAGTCACGATCAATATTAATACCACTAGCCTTATCAAGGCTATCATGAAAACAAGAAGCTATACCAAGGCATTATGATAATGTAGGAAGCCATACCAAGGCTATATAGTGCAATGAGTACTGGGCACCATGCCAAGGCGATGCATTATGAGGCTTACACAGCTGATACAGATGCAAATGCAATGCGAAGTAATACCAGTGCTCATATCCAATCCACATATTAAGTACATTTTCGTCAAGAGAAAATCACTGGGGTCCATTACACTGCTGGATGACTGCCGCTCTACAGATCCCGCACAGTCAAACGAGCGTAAAAGACCTCACTACTCGCCTGTGATAGCCAATCACCAGTAAGGTCTGAAGATAGCGGACCCATTCACGAGCTGGTCAAACTCAGCCTAGCAATGCCCTCTTACATCAGGCGAGTAAGGCCACACCCCTATCCAACCGACTACACGATAGTGGGAGTCGCGGTCTAACGGTATAAGGCCCTCGTGCGCTCATATATTCTGCCCGGTCATGGCGCTAGAGCAGATTCTTGGTACCATGAAAGTTTTGAGAATTTCACCCATGGGCATCCTATGCACCCGGTATGCTCAAGTAACATTTTTGGTGTCCAAACATGGCCATCCATGATGTATCTGTAGAGGCTACAGCCCTGATGAAACAGGGGCGATAATGCTCATATGTTATGCAATGCTAGATGCATAAATCACATAATCAACCATGCATCAATCCCAAGCATCCAACGTGCTCAAGAGGGGATACTACGTCCCTCAGGGAAAGTATCATACAATGCCCGATGACACAATATGACCACACACACATAGTGTCAACTAAGCATACAATGATGTACATGGGCCATGAAGATGGGTCTAGACGCATTATGCAGTGATATACAAAGTAGTACACTCCTATCCAAGAAGAGACCAAGAATAGGTATTTGGACAATATCCATAAGGAATCTCGCCTCTAGTGGTGGCCCGTTTACCTGGGGTAACCCACGAGACTAAGTATACAAAGTATGGGTCTAAGCGATATAGAAATGAGCATAGCAAGAGTCTAAGATGATCATCCAATCACTCTTAAATACAACCGGGCCTAGAGGGGTCCATAATGGGGACATTTAACCACCATTCCTCAAAAAGGCATATCAACTATGAATGATGTGGATAGAAGGCCCAAGGCCTATATTTAAGATAAAAATAAAGGTAACCATAGACAGATATATTCCTCATAATAGGTCATAAAAAGATAAAATATCACTTTTAACAACATGGGCCCCAAGAGGGGAATTAAGGCCTAAGGTTCAATTCCCAATGACCATAGAATTCATGCATTGAATGGACTTGGTGGGCAGCCCGCGTACACAATATACGACTAAATAAGTTTAAGTTTGGATGAAATAGGCCCAACTACATCAGTCCAATAACTTAGCAATTTAAGTGGGCAACCAAGCGCCCAATATTATTAATTTCTTATCCCACAAGTCCATCAAAATGGTGAAAGTTGGCCCAATATATGGTTGAGTCAAGTTGGGACGACCCTGCCCACTCTAGGCCCATGGGATGCCCCAAAAAAAATCTGATATAAGATGGGGTCCTCATCTGATCATTAAAGGTGACCCAAAAGAATGCATTGATTAAGCCCAAAGATTATAAGAAAATATAAGCAAGTAACACGTACACAAGTTCTCAATATGGTGAGCTCCACAGCCAAATAAAGTTTTAACCATAAAATTTTACATTTAAGGCCCTTTGATAAACTTTCGACTAGCTTAACTACCTAGACCTGCTAAGGTCCAGAAATTAGTTAACTATGTAGAAATAATCTCATAAAAGCCAACTATATTCACTGGGGGACCCCACCAGATGGAGAGTGCATATATATCATGAAAAGATGAAGTGAGCCTGTTACTGGATTGTGAGTCCAGCAGTAACCCAAGTCAGAGAGTGCATCCATAATCAGGCGATTGAAGGCTTGGATGGCCTAGACCAAACATGCGTTAAGGTAAGTTCCACATACATACACATTGAGCCTTAAAAAAATGACCTAGGGTCTATAGTGGGCCTTTAACCATCCATAGAAAAACTCATGGGCATACCTTAGGATCACTCAGGAGGACGTTCAACCTCAACTGGCTTTCAAAAGTTAGCCCGCCACTACTCATATAATATAAGGTATAAAGCCCATGCAATGCATGGCATAATGGGCCATTACCAAGCCCAACTTATTGGCCAGATAGTGGACCCTCAAGTAAGGTTTGGGCCCAACCACAAAGGTCATAATTCCACATATTGTGGTGGGCTTCATGGGCAGCCTAGTAATTCATTTACGTGGGCAAGTTTTACATTTAACACAGGTGAGTTGGTCGTCACTTTTGACTTAAGTACAGGGTCAATTTAGTGGGCAACCAAGAGCCCAATTTCTTGCATATTATTGCCCTTAAGCCCATCACAATGGATGAGAGAGTATAGCCTCAATATCAATGGGCCTATCCAAAAGAATTGAGTTCAAAAGGCCTAGTCACTACGACAAAAGGGGCGGCCATGCATATACTATATTATATAATGGGTCCTAAAGAAATGGCCCAAAATAAAAGTCATCCAATTCATACATTATGGTGGACTTGAGGTCAGCCCATGAGCCTAAGAATACACATGGGTAAGGCCTATATTAACAGTGTGGGCCTTGCCACATCAGCCCAAAGACTTAGCAAGGCCCTCCACAATAAACATTTATGTGGGCCTTGCAAGTCAGCCCACAATTAAGCATTTTATGAGGGCATCAAGGCTAATAAATACACATGATCAGCTTATAGACAGCCCATTGGGCCTGTAAAACAATAAGGTCAGCCCCTGCACAGTTTTGGGCTCAAGGAATAGGTTTCCAACCCAAATATCCCATAAAACTACCAAAAATTTAGTTAAGGTTAGCCCATATTATCACCTCAAAGATTGGCCTTAAGGGGCTCTAATTATACCCAAAAAATGTCTAAGGAAAGCAAGGAGTGTGTACAACACTCTCTCAAATCTGGTGTGCCACAATAGTTCATAAACAATCAACCATGTAGCAAATTTTGGGCCCCTTGCTGGAATTCCAGCCCACCCATTTCCTAAGCCTACTGGAGTCTAGAAATTTATTTAATTTAGATGGATTACTGACTCATGGTAATCCACATATATCATAGTGGGCCCCACCAGATAAAAAGGGAGATATACAACACTTACTTCAAGTGGGCCATGCCATTTGAATGCAGGCCCAGCAACCCAAGGTAGGGACGTGTCTGGGTATTTGACCCAAAACTGATCCAAATTGAAGGCCACACCACGGTCGGTACAGAGGCCCAATGGCCCTAAAAATTTGTAGGGTGGTCCCTCCCTGGTTAGTCCACACTCTTACAGAATTTTAGAATGTTTGAACATCTATAAATATTTTAATTAATTTAAATTAAACAATCTATCCAGAAAATCAGACTGGCCTGAATGTCCCAATGTGGTGGGCCAGTCCGTCCTTTGCCACGGTGTGCATAGGGGTCCATTAGCCCCAAATATTTTTAGGTGGATCCTACCATGGGTGGACCATACCCTTACAAATTTTTAGAGTTTTTGAACATGGATAAATATTTTAATTCATTTAGGAAAATCAATCTGTCCTGAAAATTAGACTGATCTAGACACCACATTATAGCGGGTCGGTCCAACCACCACCATGGTGCGTACAGGTGTCTATTGGCCCCAAAATTTGGTAGGTAGGTCCTAACATGGGTGGGCCACTTTTCTGTAAGTTTTTAGAATTTTTAGACATCCAAAAATATTTTAATAAAATTTGAAATTCCAACCTATTAAGGGTGGAATGTTGCTGGAACAGTACAGAAAATCCAGACTGTCCACCTCACTCGGACCACACCTTTGGGACCCCAATAAATGTCAGATGGGACTAAAATTTGGTATGTTTGTAGGTGTGTCATGAGGCTAGAAGAGTCACATATTATTTTATTTTAGTAGTACCACCAAATATCCAGAAATCTGGCCCCAAGGTGGCCCAAAAATCTGTCCAGGCAGATTTAGACAACAACATGTTGCTATCCAAACTACCCCAAAAGATAATTAAAAGGGAAATAAATTATCATTTCCTTAAGGTGTGGTCTACCTATATTGGTCAAACAACTCTTAGACCCAGGCCCCTTTCAAGATCATCCATAAAATCAAGCCCAAAGGCTATTCAAAACATGCCAATAATATGGGGCAACGAGGATGTCTAACCACTTGGGCCTAGTTGCATGACACATCAAGTGGGCCACACATACATCAGATTCATTATAAAGTCAGGAAAGAAAAGATGGAGAAGAAACACAATCCAGCCACGGGGTAGGGCCCCGCCACTAATGGGCGCTCCCAAGAACGAATCATACCCATGCAACTACATTGATTGTACATGGGATATAAAATCATTACATGGATGATCTATAATTGCTATGAATGGTTGAGATGCAATCCCAACATGATCCTTAAGGTCTAGATGACCTTGATATGGAGTGGATCATTAAGCATATTATGATGTGGTCCATAAAGAATGACCCCATCATGGATCATGACATACATGTAGGATGGGCCAAAGGGCCACATCCATGGGATCAAATGAGATCCCCACCATGGATTGGTCGGTCCCATGTGATCCATCCATGAAGAAATAATGAGATTAAAGAAAGAAAGGAATTCAGCAGAAGAATAATCACCCACCTTAAAGATGACCACCAAACTTTCACACTAAGGTCCTTTAGCACCAAGGGAGATGGATCAATGGTGGAGATGGGGTTTAAGGGTTAGATGATGGGGGATTAAGGAGGAAGGTGGCTAGAAAAATGGGCTGAGGAATTGGAGAAAAATTGCTAGAGAAGAAGAGAAGAGAGAGAGAAATGAGAGGAAAAGAGAGGAAAAAGCTTTTTAAGGGAAGTAATCATTAACCTATGTTGATACAAACAATGTTTGCTAGGGTAGGTTAGGTGTGGGTGGTGTGTGAGGTCTTGGTATTGTGAGTTATGGAGATTTAGGTGGTGTGTGTAGTGTGTGTGGAACTTGGGCAAAAGAGGGAGTGTGGGCCACATGCACCACTCCAAGGTGGGCCACATGATTAAAATCAAGAGCTATAGAATGAAACGTACACAGCTTATGATCCACACATCGGATGGATACACAAGATGTGGCGTTGGAATCGCGGTGACAATGCAGTCGCAATGACATAGGTTTCAACTCGATCCAAGTCGGATTTATATGACCGGACTTAAGGATGACCGCAAACATTATCTGAGGGTCGCGGGTCGCCTGGATTCGACCGGTAAGACCTCGGGACCAAAATGAACTAAATGCATACTCACACACACATGCACACATGTGAACTCGGGTCGGATCTCACAAAGTGTCTTGTTATCCACACAACTTTCAAAGTAAATAGCCATTTAAGATGATAACTAAATAGTGGATGTTCTAGACATATGACAGGTGATAAAACAATTCTTTCAAACATCAAGCAAATCGACAATGACTCAGTTACATTCAGAGATGGTAACAATTTTAAGATTATTGACAAAAGGTAATGTACAACTTTCTAACTCACCTATCTTCGAGAATGTCTTATATGTTGAATGCTTAAAACCTGATACATTGAGCATATCTCAAATATGTGATAATAATGATAATGTGAAATTTTTGGATCACGGATGTGAGATGATAAATAATAAAAGACATGTGATATTAAATGGTTGTAGAACGTCTAGAAATTGCTATAGAATTGATGATTATTGCTCAACAAATCATTCATGCTAAATAGTCCTAACAGATGAAATTGAATTATGGCATCAACGTGTTGAACATGTAAACTATAGAAATCTATATAAATTAAGAAAAAGAGATCGCTTGCCCGACTTACCCAAATTAAAAATGATAGATAACAAAGTATGTGATGCTTGTCAGATAGGCAAGCAAATTACGAGTAGTCACAAGAAAGTAAACTCCTTAGCCACTATAAGACCTCTTGAATGTCTCCACATGGATTTAGTCGGGCCAACTAAAATGAAGAGCAAAGGCAAAAAAAATAATTTATAGTTGTAGTTTATGACTATAATTGATATTCTTGGGTAGCCTTCTTAAGAGAAAAATCGGATGCTTTTGACGAAGTCAAAGCTTATAAAATACATACAGACTGAAAATGAACTATACGTGATTAGAATAAGAAGTGATCATGAAACTGAATTTGAGAATAACAATTTTGAGAAATACCATAATGACCATGGTATATTACATAATTTTTTTGCTCCAAAAACTCCTTAACAAAATGGAGTTGATGAAAGAAAAAATAAAGTTCTGCAAGAAATGGCTAGTGTAATGCTAAATAGCATGAAATTGCCTAAATATTTATGGGTTGAAGTTATGAATATTACATGTTATATAATTAATGGTATTCATATAAGATCAGTTAAAAATAAAATAGCTTATGAATTATAGTTTGAAAAAAAAAACCTACTATTAAATATTTTTGAATTTTTGAAAGAAAATGCTTTATTTTATGTGACCAAGAA
The DNA here is from genome assembly GCA_037074715.1 of Magnolia kwangsiensis. Lineage (NCBI taxonomy): Eukaryota > Viridiplantae > Streptophyta > Magnoliopsida > Magnoliales > Magnoliaceae > Magnolia > Magnolia kwangsiensis. The sequence goes on along the minus strand of CM073575.1, from coordinate 123,201,279 downwards.
AATTTGAGCAAATTTAAAACAAAAAGCGATGAGGGAATATTTTTAAGATATACTTTAAATAGTTGAGCATATCATGTTTTAAATAAAAGAACTAGGGTTATAAAAGAATCTATAAATATAATAATTGATGATCATTCGATCATTCCTAGTCTTTACCAAGATGATGGCGATAATGATAATATTTTGATTAATCAATTTGAACCATCATCATCTAAATCGGATATTATTGAGTTAAAGTTAGTCAAAGACCATCTTACTGATCAAATACTTGATAACCCTCATACTAGTGTTCAAATTAGAAAACAGCTTGAAAATGTATGCAATCATGTTTTCTTCATTTCTCAGATAGAATTGGCTAATGTAAATGAGACACTAGCTGATGAAAGTTGGATCATGGCTATGCAAAATGATCAAAACCGGTTTGTAATAAACATTGTATGGTATCTTGTCTCTATACCATCTGATAAACACGTGATTGTAACAAAATGAATTTTTAAAAATAAATCTGATGAATTGGATTACAATGTTAGAAATAAGGTATGATTGATTGTGCAAGGTTATACTCAAATTAAAGGTATTCATTATGACGAAACCTTTGCGCCAGTTGCTCATCTTGAATCTATTAGATTATTCATTTCAATTGCCTATTACAAAAATTTTAAAATTTAACAAATGAATGTTAAGAGCATTTTTCTAAACGATAATTTAAATGATGAAGTTTACATTGAACAACTTAAGGGTTTTGAAGATCTCAAACTTCCTGATCATGTATATTATCTCAAAAGGCATTGTATGTTTTAAAATAAGTACCTAAAGCATAGTACCAAAAATTGAATTAATTTTTGCTTAGTCATAACTTTCTAATGGGCAGTGTTGATGAAAACTTGTTTGTCAAAAAATATAATAATGATATCTTAATTGTTCATATATATATGTTGATAATATTATCTATGGATTTACTTGCACTAATCTCTCTTCAAAGTTTGCTGATCTTATGAAATTAAAATTTGAAATGAGTATGGTTGGTGAGATAAATTATTTTCTTAGACTTCAAGTCAAATAAGCTCGAAGACGAAATTTTCATCTCTCAGACTAAATATTCACTGAACTTGGTAAAAATGTTTGGTTTTGAAAACGGTAGAAATTTTAATATTCCTATGAGTACAATACTCAGATTATCAAAATATGAATCTGGTAAAAGTGTTGACTCTCGACTTTATTGCAACATGATTGGTAGTCTACTTTACTTAATTGCCAATAAACCTGTTATTTTTTTTAGTGTCGGTATATGTGCTAGGTATCAATTTGACCCTAAAGAATCTTATTTATCCGATGTCAAATGGATAATCAAATATGTTGCGAGTACTACTAACTTAGGTTTATGGTGTCCACATAATACGTCTGTTCAAATAACAGGATACACCGATGTAGAATGAACAAACAATGTTGATAATAAAAAATCTACAAGTGGTGGATGTTTCTATATTAGCAACTGTCTTGTATCATTGATGAGCAAGATATAAAATTCTGTATCATTGTCCACTGTAAAAGTAAAATACATCACTCCAGGGAACACTTGTGTCACGCCCCAAACTCAGAATCTGGTATATGGGCGCTGGAAGCCAAGAATGGGGTACTCGAGAGAATCTCTACCCAAACATCAAATCAATCAACTAAGTACACATCCCATCACACCCATCCCTCTCTCACCCAAAGTTAATATAACCCATCACCCATCATGTCACACCCCAGACTCGGTAATCGGACTCACAAGGAACTCGATGGCTGATTCTAGCCGCAACAGCCTCCGTAGTATCCCATTCTCAGCTTCTGAAGCAGGTTCCGATCTTGGGATCCTACAAGGAGGATTTTCATAATAATATAATAATTTTCAATACGAGCATACCCAAGATCACAACAAGTAAATCTGAGAATAACAAATGCATACATCACAAAATCCACTATGAATTTGAACTTTTACAGGCTTACATCAGGTCTAAAAGGACATACATAAGATAATAGAAGAAAGAAGGAAGAGGATCTGCAACACTGGGTCCTCGGCTCGCACACCAATCTAAGCTTCGCTGCTAAGACGTCAACTTAGTATCTCTTGCACGCATCAATTGTGCATAAGCTTATAGAAAGCTTAGAGGGTAGTGAAAGTGTGTGACAATGGTGCTCAGAAGAAGATAGAGAATACAAAAGGGAGTCATGATCAATACCAATACCACTAGTCTTACCAAGGCTATCATGAATGCAAGAAGCTATACCAAGGTAGTACGATAATGTAGGGAGCCATACTAAGGCTATATGGTGCAATGAGTAATGAAATGCAATGAGTACCGGGCGCCATGCCAAGGCGATGAAATATGAGGCTTACACAACCGATGTAAATACAATGCGAAGTAATGCCAATGCTCATATCTAATCCACGTATCAAGTACATTTTCATCATAAGAAAATCACCGGGGTCCATTACACTGCTGGATGACTGCTGCTCTACAAATCCCACACAGTCAAATGAGCGTAAGAGACCTCACTACCCTGCTTGCGGATAACTTATCACCAGAAAGGCATGAAGGTAGCGGACCCATTCACGAGCTGGTCAGACTCAGCCTAGCAATGCCTCCTTACATCAGGCGAGTAAGGCCACACCCCTATCCAACCGACAACATAACAGTGGGAGTCGCGACTTTATGGTATAAGGCCCTCATGCGCTCATATATTCCACCCGGTCACGGCGTTGGAGCAAATTCTTGGTACCATGGAAGTTTTGAGAATTTCACTCATGGGCATTCTATGCACCCAGTATGCTCGAGTAACATTTCTGGTGTCCAAACATGGTCATTCACGATGTATCTGTAGAGGCTATAACCCTGATGAAGCAAGGGCGATAATGCTCATATGTTATGCAATTCCAGATGCATGAATCACACAATCAACTATGCATTAATTCCAAGCATCCAACGTGCTTAAGAGGGGATACTACATCCCTCGGAAAGCATCATGCAATGCCCAATGACACAATCATAACCACACATACACAGTGTCATCCAAGCATACAATAATGCACATGGGCCATGAAGATGGGTCTAGACGCATTATGCGGTGATATACAAAGTAGTGCACTCCTCTATCCAAGAAGGGACCAAGCTATATATTTAGACAATATCCATAAGGAATCCCACCTCTAGAGGGGGCTAATTTACCTGGGGTAGCTCATGAGACTAAGCATACAAACCACATGTCTAAGTAATATAGAAGTGAATCTAGCAAGAGTTTAAGATGAGCATCTAATCACATTTAGATATAATCGGGCCTAGAGGGGTCCATAATGGGGACATTTAACCACCATTCCCCAAGAGGCATCTCAACCACGAACTATATGGATACAAGGCTTAAGGCGTACATTCAAGATAAGAACACAGGTAACCACATACATATATCTCTCATAATAGGCCATGAGAAAAAGATATAATACCACCTTTAACAATATGGGCCCTAAGAGGAAAATTAAGGCCCAAGGCTCAATTTCCAATGGCCTTAGAATCTATATATTTAGTTGGACTTGGTGGGTAGCCTGCGTGCACAATATATGGCCCAAAAAAGTAAGTTTAAGTTTAGATGAAGTGGGCCCCACTACATCAGCCTAATAACTAGCAATTTAGATAGGCAACCAAGGGTCCAATACTATCTTTATCTCAGCCCACAAGTCCATTAAAATGGTGGAAGTCAGCCCAATGTATGGTTGGACCAAGCTAGGATGTTCCAACCCACTCTGGGCTGATGACATCCCCCAAAAAAATCTGATCTAAGATGGGGTCCTCATGTGATCACTAAAGGTGACCTAAAAGAATGTACTGATTAGGCCCAAAGATTATAAGAAAACATAAGCATGTAGCACGTGCACAAGTATCAATAAGGTGGGCCCCACAGCCTAATAAAGTTTTAACTATACAATTTTACTTTTAAGGCCCTTTGATAAACTTTTGGCCTGTTTAACTTCCTGGACCGGTTAAGGTCCAGAAATTAGTTAACTATATGGAAATAATCTCATGAAGGCCAACTATACTCGCTGGGGGACCCCACCAGATGGAGAGGGCATATATATTATGAAAAGATCAAGTGGGCCTGGAACTGGATTATGAGTCCAGCAACGACCCAATGCAGGGAGTGCTTCCATGATCGGGGATCCAAGGCTTGAATGACCTAGACCAACATACGTTGAGGTAAGCTCCGCATACATCCATATTGAGCCTCAAATAAATGACCTAGGGTCTATGGTGGACCAAGGTTGATCATGAAACGCCTTCATCTTATCCTTGTAAATTCTCGAGTTTTCGTACGCATCATTCCGGATTTCTTCAAGTTCATTTAACTGAAGTTTGCGTAGCGAGCCAGCGCTGTCTAGATTGAAGTTTAGATTTTTGATTGCCCAATATGCTTTACGTTCCAATTCCACAGGCAAGTGACAGGCCTTCCCATAGACAAGTCTAAAGGGAGATGTTCTAATAGGAGTTTTAAAAGCAGTACGGTACGCCCATTGGACATCGGTCAATCGGATTGACCAATCCTTACGGTTGGGGTTAACCGTTTTTTTCAGGATATGTTTGATCTCTCTATTGAAAATCTCAGCTTGTCCACTTGTCTGTGGATGGTATGGGGTGCTCACCTTATGAGAGATACCGTATTTCTTCATTAAACTCTTAAATGGTCTATTTCAAAAGTGTGAGCCCTCGTACTAATGATGGCTCGAGGCGTTCCGAACCGTGACAGGATATTTTCTTTCAAAAATTTAATGACCGTGCGATGGTCATTTTTGCAGCACGAAATTGCTTCGACCCATTTAGTGACATAGTATACGGCGAGCAAAATATACAGATTTTCAAATGATTGGGGGAATGGTCCCATGAAATCAATGCCCCAGCAATCAAATGCTTCAATGATAAGGATGAGATTCAAAGGCATCATATTTCGACGGGACAATGCTCCCAATTTTTGACAACACTCACAAGCTTTGCAAAACTCATGAGTGTCCCTGAAAATAGTGGGCCAGTAAAAGCCACACCGTAGAATCTTGGCCGTGGTCTTTTTAGTAGAAAAGTGACCACCACAGGCCTGTGAGTGACAGAAGGACATGACACTCTGATGCTCATCGTCCGGCACACATCTCCTTAAGATTTGGTCTGGGCAATATTTAAACAAATATGGATCATCCTAGAAAAAGTTACGCACCTTGGTAAAGAATTTCTTCTTATCTTGTGATGTCCAATGTGTCGGTATGGAACCTGTAGCAAGATAATTAGCAATATCAGCGAACTAAGGTGAATGGGAGACTCTAAACAGTTGTTCATCAGGGAACATATCATTAATATGAGTCGTCTCAAGGGAATCAGAGGTATTAAGGCGAGAAAGGTGATCGGCCACTACGTTCTCTACTCCCTTTTTATCTTTAATTTTCAAATCGAATTCTTGAAGTAGACGGATCCATCGTATCAGGCGGGGCTTAGAATCATTATTAGAAAGAAGATACTTAAGTGCCGCGTGATCTGTATAAATAATGATCTTGGATCCGATCAGGTAGGACCGAAATTTGTCCAAAGCGAACACTACGGCTAAGAGTTCCTTTTCCGTGGTTGAATAGTTCACTTGGGCAGGATTTAGAGTCCTACTTGCGTAGTGAATGACATAAGGCCGCTTATCTTTTCTTTGGCCTAGAACTGCTCCAAGAGCATAATCAGAGGCATCACACATAAGTTCAAAAGGAAGACTCCAGTCGGGTGGCTGCATGATAGGTGCAGTGGTTAACATGCTTTTAAGCTTAGTGAAAGCTCTTGGCATTACTCAGTCCACTCGTATGGTGCATCCTTTTGAAGAAGATTATATAAAGGACGAGAGAGGAGACTAAATCCTTTATGAATCGTCTGTAAAACCCTGCGTGTCGTAAGAAGGATCGCACATCTCTAATGTTCTTGGGTGGAGGTAGGTTAGAGATAAGATCGATTTTTACCTTATCTACCTCGATTTCCTTAGACGAGATGATATGCCCAAGGACAATTCCCTTTTGAACCATAAAATGGCACTTCTCCCAGTTAAGTACCAAATTTTTTTCTTTACATCTTTTCGGCACACATTTAAGACTTTCTAAGCACTCGCTGAAAGATGAACCGAAAACAGAGAAATCGTCCATGAAGACCTCTAGATATTTCCCTACAATGTCAGAAAAGATACTCATCATACATCGCTGAAAGGTGGCAGGGGCATTACATAGCCCGAATGACATCCTTCTGTAAGCAAAGGTGCCATAGGGACATGTAAATGTGGTCTTTTCCTGGTCCTCAGGGGCGATTTCAATTTGATTATAACCTGAATACCCGTCAAGGAAACAGTAATAGGAATGACCAGCTAGCCTTGTGACGGTATTCAGCTTTCTGTAGTCAATGCACATTCTCCAACCAATCGTAACTCTGGTTGGCACGAGTTCATTATTGGCATTGGCTACGATGGTGATCCCGGACTTCTTAGGAACCACCTGAGTTGGACTCACCCATTGACTATCGGATATGGGGTATATGATGCTCACTTCCAATAGTTTGAGAACTTCGACCTTAACCACTTCCTTCATGTTTGGATTTAGTCTACGTTGTGATTACCGAACAGCCTTTGCATTATCCTCAAGATATATGCGGTGAGTACAAATCGATGGGTTAATTCCCTTGAGGTCCGCTATCGTCCATCCAAGAACTCCCTTATGCTCAATGAGAGTAGATATCAGCATACTCTCCTGTTCTTTCTCCAGGTGGGCAAAGATCACCACCGGATATGTCTCATCTTGACCTAAATAGACATATTTTAAATCAGAGGGCAAAGGTTTTAGGTCAAGCTTCGGTGGCTTGAGGTTAGACGGTAGAGGCACTACATCAGTTTGGGGCAATTCTTCAATTTGTGGCCTCCACCGGTTAACTTCGAGTACCGGTGCAGTATCTAGCATGGCACACGTCTCCCTAATTATATCATCATCAAGATCATGGGAGTGGGCCAGGCACGTCTCTAGAGGATCAGAGGATAAGGTGAGAGGTGTTCTGTCTTCCACAAAAGAATTAATCATGTTAACATTGTGGAAATCGTCATCATCCTCTGAGCTGCTGCCGTTATTGAAAAAGATATTCGATTCCAATGTCAAATTTTCAAAAGTCATAGTCATAACACCATTCCTGCAATTGATAATTGCTTTTGAAGTGGACAGGAATGGGCGACCAAGGATGATGGGAATCTGAGTGCTCGTGTCGTTGATGGGTTCGGTGTCCAATATGATAAAATCAATAGGGTAGTAGAATCTATCAACCTGGACCAACATATCCTCGATGATCCCTCTTGGTACACGAACAGAACGATCAGCAAGTTGTAGTGTGGTTCGAGTGGGTTTAAATTTACCCAAGCCTAACTGTTGGTATACCGAGTAGGAAATTAGATTGACGCTCACTCCTAAGTCAAGAAGTGTGTGATCAATTCGATAGTTTCCGATTACACATGATATGGTTGGGCAACCAGGATCTTTGAATTTTTATGACACATCTTGTTTTAGGATGACACTCACTTTCTCAGTTAAGGAGATCTTCTTTTGAACACTTTTCCGTCGTTTGGTCGTGCATAAGTCTTTTAGGAATTTAGCATATAAAGGTATCTGTTTTACAACATCAAGCAGAGGAATGTTGACTTTCACTTGTTTCAACACCTCTAGGATATCCTGAGAGTTAGATAGACGTTTTGGTTCAACCAACCGTTGGGGAAACGGAGCAACTGGCTTCTTTAGAGGTTCCGGTTCAAATTTTTGTGGGGCGTCACTAGATCCATCATTGTTGTCCTCTTCTGGTTCTTGAGGCTTTTCGGGCCTAACCAGAAGGGTTTTATCAATAAACTTCCCACTCCTAAGAGTGGTGATGGATTTAGCGTGCCCCATTTGATTTGAAGAGCTGGGATCACTAACTCCATAATGCGGTTTAGGATTGGGAAGAGGTTGAGCCGGGAAGCTCCCCTTGTTTCCAATCGTATTTTCAGCCTTAAGTTCATGTATGGCTTTTGTAAGGTCTTGAAAGGCTTGCATCATACCCTGATTGAAAAGCTCTTGCTTTTGAAAATGTTTTAGAACCAAATCCTCTTGAGGTTTCTCTTGAGTTGGATTTTGGTTTAGGAAACCTTGAGGTGTAGCCGTTGGTCCATTCCTCCAACTGAAATTTGGATGATTTTTCCAACCAGGATTGTATGTATTAGAGGGTGGTCCATTGAAAGGTCTTTGATAGTTATTTATGGCATTAGATTGTTCATTCAATACTTCTCGAAAGGCAGGTATTGAAGGACAATTTTCAGTAGTATGAATGTTGCAATCACAGATGCCGCAAACACTTTTATTAACCTTTTCCTTCTTTCCTTCCATGGCCTCAAATTTTCTGGTGAGATTAGCCACCTTAGCGTTAAGATCATCATCCTCTTTCAGGAGATATATTCCTCCTTTTTCCCTTGAATGAGTTGGCCTAGACGTAGCGTTCGTCCTTGGGTAATAGTCCCATGATTGTGTTTTTTTAGCGAGACTATCGAGGTAATCCCATACCTCGTCAACATTTTTATTGATGAAATCTCCGTTACACATTGTCTCGACCATTTGGCGCATGGAAGATGTTAGCCCATCATAAAAAAAATTTGTAATACGCCATATTTCAAAGACATGTTGTGGGCATGCATTAACCAGATCTTTGAACCTTTCCCAACATTGGAAGAATGTTTCATCTTCCTTTTGGGCAAAGTTCATGATTGCTCTCCTGAGGGTAATTGTCTTATGATGTGAAAAAAATTTCTTTATAAATTTCCTCTGCATATCATTCCATGTGCCAATGGACCTAGGATGCGGTGAATGTAACCACGTCTTGGCTTTTTCTTTCAAGGAAAATGGTAAGAGTTTCAGCCTAATTGTATCTTCAGATACATTAGGGAAATATAAGGTGCCTATGATTTCGTCGAACTCTTTCAGATGCAAGTATGGTTCTTCAGATTCAACCCCATGGAACTTGGGAAGGAGTTGGATGACCCCTGGCTTGATGTCCATATGTCCTGTATTCGCAGAAAAAATCATGCATGAGGGCGTACTCACCCTCGCCGGTTGTAAATAATCTCGTAAAGTACTAGGCGGGGGTGCATGGTGCACCTCATTCTCATCATGTACTTCCTCAACCCTAGGTTGGGGTAGTGCTTGAGGTTGATTTTTAATCATAACCTCCTCTGTCTCAGGAGAATTCAAGTGGTGTCTAGTCCTGCGATGGACAGTCAACCCCTCAACTAATCCTCCTTCAGTCACGAGACGTCGAGTGTTGTCGCGTGCCCACTAGGGCATAAAACACACTCAGCCCTCGATTTAAATTCTACCTTGACCTAAGAGAAAAGAAGTAGAAATTTAGAAAATAAAAAGGAAAGATGGAAAGAAGTTACCAAATTTTGAGTCCTAGGTTAAGAATCTGCAAAACAAAACAAAATAAGTTAGTTTCTAAGAATAGAAAGTCCTAATTAAAAGTAAATTAATTTCTAGAGAAAAGAAGAAATTCCAAAGAAAGAAGAATTAGAAAGAGCTTACTAAATTATAAGCTTCCTACAAAACAGAAAAATTGAGTTAGTTCTAAAAATCAGATAGAATGAAGAATAACAAGTTTCTAAAGTCAGGAAAAAATTTCTAACAAGGAAAATAACTAAGCTTCTAAAACTAGAATTAGAAAATTCTAAAAAGAAAATCTAATCTTAAACTAATCCTAAAACTAATTAATTTCAGAAAAACGTAGCCGACAGTCCCCGGCAACGGCGCCAAAAACTTGTTCACTCCCCAAGTGCAGGGTTGTGATGTAGTAATAACTCGGTAAGACCGAGGTCGAATCCCAAGGGACTGAAACTTGTGCGTATTCTGAAACTAACTAGAACTAGAACTAGAACTAGAATGAGATGAAATTTAAATCAACTAGAAATGAAGGAATAATTGTAAAACTATTATCTAAAACCTAGGAGAATTCAGAGAAAGAAACTAGGAATTCAGAGGATCCACTTGTAGAGATCAGGGAGATCTTATGCATGTTTCATGGAAATTAACTGAACTGTCATTGATCTAGTTTTCAAGAGATGAAAGGTATATGAATTAGAATAGATTCCATCACTAAACCATGTCCAAAAGACTACTACACCATGTCCATAAGACTATGGCAAACAACAGAATTAAACTAATTACCACCCAATCACATGTATGAAAGTTAGGAAGGGTACCGACATCCAACCATGCCCAGGAGACTATGGTGAACAACAGGGTTTCCTAACATCATAAACATGAAAAGGAAATAGAAATATTCAAATCATCGCAGACCTATTGTAATTTCAGTCACAACAGACCATTAAGAACTAAAAGTATTCCCAAAATAAAATTAAATCAAAATCAGTTCAATATTAAACAAAAGTCATAATTAAACGTCTCCCATCATGCTACAAGCTTCACCTCTTAGCCCTAGCTAAGACGTTTAGCCACACATAGATGGGCTGAACATCTTAAAAAAAAATAATTAAAAATTGAAGGAATAGAGAAAAAAATAGAACTGCCAGCCAAACTCTCTCTCTCTCTCTCTCCCCTGCTCTTTTTGGCTTCTCACGTCCCAAGCCTCAGCCGTGAATGCTTTCGATCCCCTCTCTCTCATTCTTCTCTTTCTTTTATAATAAGAGAGGGCGGTGGAGAACTCATTTTTGGAACCTGTGGACAGTTGTTTACGCAGCCCCAGCTTCCGCAATCTTTCGCAGCTCAAAGCAGCTCCCCTGCGCACGCCTTGCCACGCAGTCACGAAGACAGCGCTGAAACTCTCGCTCCCCATGCTTTCTTTCTAAAGAACAAACGTCCCCTAGGACGGTTTTTTACCGCCTACACGATGGATGGTTTAGATCGTCCCTCCGATCAACGATGGTGGCCCACCTGAATCGACCGCAGGCTCTGTTGCGGAACAGAGCTCGCGCAGAACTCTACTGGAACGTTTGTGGGGCACAGAATCAATGTCAGACTGGAAATCCACCCCGTCCATTGCGTTCTCCTCGAAAAACCGTACATGAAGGATTGATTTTTCTCGAATTTTGATGTGGTTCCTTGAATCTCTTCTTCCACCATTCATTCCACGTTCAACGGCTAGTATTTTTTAATCATATGCATGGTGCCAAAAGGACACCTAGGTACTGGAATTAGCCATCTTACAAATTGAATGGACGGATTTGATCTTTCAAATTCATGATGGGTGGGCCACACAACTCAAAACCGGCGGACGTCTATCCGTCCGCTGGTTGTTTTACGCAAGAGAGATGGGTCAAAGTCGGTCAAACCGACTTTGGTTTGCAGTGCACGGCGCGTGCACTTGTGCACGGTGCACACGCCACTCAGGTGGGGTCCATTGTGATGTTTATGTGAAATCCGTTCCGTCCATCTGGTTCTTCATCTCATGTAAGCCATTGAGACCAAAATTGAAGCACATACAGATATCAGGTGGGTCCCAAATTACAAATTTATGGGCTGTTTTGATCGTTGGGCCACTTCCACGGTGATCCAACGACTGATTTTCTATGTGTGCAGTTGATTTCTGATCGTCAGGCCATATATAAAGTTTCAAACTGAATGGATGGTGGGAACCCTGTGATCTTGCATTCTAACCGACTTTTAGGCCTGCTTGAGCTTCAGTTTCTTGGGTTTTTTTTTTTTATTTCTGGCGTCGATCTTAGTCCCCTTGAGTCCTGTAACTTGCTTTGGTGAATCTTGAGCGTTAAAACCATGCTTTTAATATTCTTTTTCAGCCCAAGCTCCTAAAGTCACCTTGGAACACAAACACGATAAAAAGGGCCATTAAACAGCATTATGTTCGTAAATCCAGGTAATAAATGGGGTTTAATATGCAATATTTGACCCTCAACAGGATGATTGATTAAAGCATATGCCATTGGACTGAGATGTTTATGGGACTCCTTGTGTGACGGAGTTGCCCCCACATGATCGCGCGATACGCGCAGGTTTAATGCATAGCCTATATACGGCTGACGGTATTCGTAGACTCGTCAGGATTTGCATATTGCATTGCATCCTCAGTATATGATATTTGACTTACTATATCTTTGCATTGTATAGACGATTTGCATTGCTTACTCTGATATTGTATGACTCATGGACTTATTAGTATTTTTACTTACTCTGATATTGTATGAGTCATGGACTTGTCAGTATTTCTGCTTACTCTGATATGGTATGACTCATGGACTTGCCAGCATGTTTTCGCATTACTCTGATATTGCATACTTGACATATACCTTGCGCACATACTTACACCACCCTCTAAGCTTTCTATAAGCTTATGCACGATAGATGCGTGCAGGTGGCATTAGGTCGCAGCAACATCGAGCTTAAAGCGTGCACCTATCTTCTGGAGCTTTGATTATCAATATATGTATTTTTCCTTCAGTGCTATAATCAACTGTTTATATTAGTGGATATATGATGATGATGTTGCCTTTGTGATTTGGTTGTGTTTGTGGTTATGCTCCTTAATATAAAAAAATTCACACTGAAAATCCTCCTTATAGGATCCCTGGGATTGACATCTGGTGTATGAGCACTGGAAGTCGAGAATGGGGTACTACAAAGGTTGTTGGCTCTGAATTTGATGATCGAAAATTTTGTGAGCCCAGTTTCTGAGTTTGGGGCGTGACAGCTTATACTCAACTTATGTGGATGAAACACATGTTAGCCGATTATAGAACAATTCAAAATACAATAAATTTATATTGCGATAACAAAAGTGCGATGAATATATCGAAAAATCATATTCAACATTCTTGTACAAAACACATTGACATAAGATATCATTACATACGAGAATTAGTTGAAGATAAGACTATCATGCTAGATTACATTCAAACTGAGAAGCAACTTGCATATATCCTGACTAAGTCGCTTGACAATGTCAAATTATCCAATTTATAGCATGGTATTGGTTTATGTATTGTTAAATGATGTTAATTCTATTTTTACTTTTCTTTTTTGCATTTATTATTTATTATTTATTTAAAAATATTTTGTGCATGAAAAGAAAATAAAAATGAAAAAAAATATAAATGATTTTTTTTTTTTTTTGGATTTTCAGCTATCCAGACGCTAACTAAGTTTTTTAGCCAGCCGAGCACATGCTCGGGCTAGCTAAATCGGGCATGGATTTCATCAAAAAGGGGAAAATTTTTCAACTTCTTCTTCTTCGGTCCACCAGTGCTCCATTTGGCCAACCCATCTTCCTAACTCTCTTATAAGTTGATTTTAAGCATTTTTCTTCTAGATTTAAGTTTCTAATTGCATTATATTTTAGATTTTGTTGTCATTTTTCTTGAATCTAAAAAGCCATTTTTTAGTAGGTTTTCTCCAAAATCTGATTTACATTGTTCTACCTCTCTATTAGTGATTACCTGTTGTTCTAAAGCATGGAATCCCGATCTAAACGTGACGTACACAAGGTTCAAGTGGTTTCCTCATCCCGTTCAGGTCCCCACGATGTGCGGACCCTAGTGCACCGAAAGACGACTGAGAAAATGTTTAGGATTTTAGAACAAGAAGCATTATTATAGAACACTCGGTTAATGTTGATCATATTGCTCAATATGGTCTTGTTGAACTCATTTATGAAGTAGAATGTGAGAAAATTTTACGATGTAATGGGACGGACCGGTCCATTGTGCAAGGCATGTACGCATCTATATCGGGGGTTTCTTTGGATAATCTATTATTTAAAATAAAAATTTTGAAAGTTTATCCAAGAGTAGGGAATAAGACTGATCTTATTCCCTTCATGGTTGGAGTTGTTCATGCTGTTGCCATAGGTATTTGTATTTGTCTTCCTTCGTTAATTTCTTTTGTTATCATTTAGTATGGACTGCATCCTAGACATGTGTCGATTCCATTTACACATATTATGACTTCACTTGCTTTTGCAATATCGTGTTCAAATTCCTTCAATTAAAGTATAGGAATCCGAATTACCGTTCGATAATGTTAAGCTTAACATGATGCAGTTATCTCATCTTCCTGAGCAATGAGGCAATCAGGAATAAACATAGGAAGGCGACATTAATTTGGAAGATAATTTTGATAATTTGGAAGATTCTGAAGATGCGACAGGCTCTGACTACCATCCCTCTCAATTTCATGAGAGATTGTCTGCTTTAGAGGAGAAGGTGAATGATTTGCTTGTATCCTAAAAGTCATTAACTCAAACTCAAAAAAATAATATGAAGTACATTAAAAAGTATTTTCATCGATTTAGTAGGAGTTTGAAGATTAATGATCCTGAGATGCATGCTCCATCCTTTTTTGAGTCAGAGTGATACTTTCTTTGTTATGGTTGGGTTTGTAATAACTTTATAATTTGATGGTTTGGTGGGAGTTTCATACACTCTTTATACAATGTTTACTACAATGTTTGCTACTCTTTATTTGATGATATTCTTCACTTGACTTTCATTTCTGATGATGATATGCTTATTTTATTTATTCTTCATTGATTGTTAATTCTCTTATACATTACATCTTCCTTTATCAACTTGTAACAAAAGGGAGAGACGATTAACATACATAGATGGTTATATGGTAGTGATATGATATGATATGATATGATATGATATAATACATACATATATATGCAATGCGATGATTTATATCCTGTGAATGATTGAAAATTTTTATGGATATATCTTGTAAATGTGTTTCGATGGAATACAACTTGGTATATTTCTCAGGAGGAGTTGTAGGTGGTGTACATATGATTTTTAAACTAAATCTTCATATGGATGGATAAGTCCGTGAGATATGTATGTATGTATGTATATGTATTTTGTTAAGAAATTGACAAAGGGGAAGATTATAAGTGCTTATAGTTGTAGCACACGTGCAATTGTTAAATTTCATAGACAAAAATACCAGCTAGCTTTCAAGTACACTTCAGTCCTCTATGGCCTCTCATGAAGATTGGCTCAACATCTCAAGACTTAAAGACATTGTACGATTTTCAAATCAAGATCTTTGTATATGCCAACCACTAGATTTAATGATCCTAAAAAGACCTGAGGTTATGTGTTTTCCAAAAATGTTTAAAGTAGGTAAATTATAGTGTAAGTTTACTGCAATTCGGCCAACACAACTTTAGGTTTGTCCAACCCAACTTACTTTAGCTAACCCAACTTCAGTTTCAACCAAGATTTTATATTCGAAAGTTTAAAAATTTTGTTACAAATTCGGCTAGTCCAACCTTGGGTTCGGTCAGACTAACTTGAAGTTTAGCCATCCCCAAGTTGTTTCGGGTCAGTTTCTAGTAATGAATTCTCGAATTCTCGAAGGAATTCAGCTAGCCAAATTGGGGATTTGGCAAGGCGAATTTTTGCTCGGGCCAGCTGAATTTTTTATTTATCTTATCCTGCAAAATCTGATAGCCTTTGGAACGGAATTGTTGAAATCTGTCCAGCCGAACTTATTTTTAGGCTAACCGAATTTTTAAATCCTTTGGCTATAAATAGGGACATTCTCTCATTCATTTCAATAACGAAAAATCAGTGAAAAATCTTTCGCAAGTTAGAGATAAACTCAAGTCCTCCTCAAACTATGTATATGGTAATTATTATTTTTATATAGCTTATTCAATTCCCTTTCTCAAGTTAGTGTTAAATGCAATTAGAGAGTAATCTATACTCTAGCTGAGAAATAGAGAATTGAATTTGCAATAATTAGGATTTATATTCCTTGAAATATATTACTCATTCTAGTTGAGCATATACCGCCTCATCGACTCTCAAGAAAGAAGATCGCTGCTTCAAGCCTTGATTGCTTCTTCAAATCGTTATCTGAAGATAAGTACAATTGTTATTATTACTGTTTTATTTTGATTTTTCTAAGATAGCTTGGAAATCTTTATGAGTTGATTTGTGGTAAGCTCGTGAAAATTGAAAGAACTGTAAGAGGTTGTTAAGGTGAACCTGTGAAAACCTTTAAATAGTAAAAGCTAAAATTATGAGGATAGTAATTTTCAAAGTGAAGTTGGTGTGGGTTTAAGCATCAAACCACTATAACCCCTATGCATTTATAGTGATTGTTTTATTTGATTATTTGTCCCTTTCTAGTTTAAAAGTTTGATTTCAAAGATGTCGTGATATAAGGTTGTCCTGCCTAAAATTTTAGGTGAAGGTTATCCTATAAATTATTTAAAATTAAGGTTTTAATACTTTGTGCGATTAAAATTTTTATTTCTGCATTATTTCAAAAAATTTAGTATAGTCCTATTCACCCCCTCCCCCCCTCCAGGACATTGATAGCTCATCTTTGAAAATGCGATCACTCGGCTGTGTAAAAACATCAATTTTGACCACCTTAGTTGAACTCGACCATCTTAATTGAAAAATATCAAAGTTGGCTGACTTGGCCAATATTGGCTATCTTGGTTGAAACACTGCAAATTTGACCATTTTTGTCGAATTTGACTATCTTAGTTAAAAAAATGGCAAAATGGGCCATCTTGGTATGAGTGATAGAGAGATACTTCAAGAATGCAGGTATATTGTATATTGTAAATTCATCTTCTGAATTAATATTTCAACTTTAATTTTTGGAATTATATTTTAGAATTAAAAATTTTAATGAGGACCTTACTCATTTATGAAATGGGAAAGTTGTAATTTTCTTTGATTGGGTCCTCCTCTTGTATATTCAGAGTTCTGTACTTTCTCAAAGCCTTTCAAAAACTAAGCTCTCAGCTTTCCAATCCTTTCAAGGTAACAAAACACACCAAAAAATTTCAAAATCAATCTAAATTCAATTTTTTATCAAATGCAAGATTAAAGGGCTTATATATGCATCAATAATGGAGACCAAACAATAGTACCAATAATAAATTGTAAACTAATAAACATACTAGGAGGCCATTCTTAATGTGTATGCACAATGAACTTCTTGGATGTTTCACACCTTACACGCTTTAGGAAACCCTTTCAAGGGGATGAGGTTTCGTTGGTGAGAAGAATTTGAGCCCATCACAAGCGTAACTGCTTAAACCTATCTGTAACGATCACAATCATTGTGAGGCCTACTGGTATGCTCATCACAGTATTCCAACATATGATCTAGTCTGATGATCATGTGGGGCCCACCTGATAAAGGTCCTACATTCTCCCACTGGGGCCACACTAATCAACCAAAAAAAGATTTAAAAATTAAATTTAAAGATGAATTTTGAATTCAACTTTTTAATTAAAAAATATATTTCCACCAAAGATCCATTAGGATGTGGAATGGAGATCAGATGAGATGGGATAACCCCTATCTCATCCAAACTCTCCTTGTCAGTCTTATAAAACGGGAAGGCATCCCTTGTATAATGCTTAACCATAGAGTCAAAGGGGTGATAAGACCCTCTCTACTCCCCTAGTAGTTAGGTGGCCAAAACCCAAAAGAGAAAGGGGAAAGCAAGAAAAGAACTTCACTCCCTCCTTATATCTTGAGTCTATACACTCAAGAGCCATGAGAGTGTTATCTAATATTTGATGACCCAAGACAAAAGCTCCTTGATTTTTGGATATTACACTAGCCAACACTACTCAAAATCTGGATGCTAGCACTTTGGCAAGGATCTTGTACATCACAACTATTAGACTAATTGATCTCAAATCCCTTACACTCTTCGCACCTAACACCTTTCGAATAATGACAATAAAAGACATCCCAAGCTTGCTAGAAAGTCAACCCTCTCAAAAAAATCAGCAATGAATCCTATCTCATCCCCTTTGATAACTTCCCAAAATAACTGAAAGAAAGGCAAAGGGAACCCATCTTGCAGAAGTTGTTATTTTAACAGCTGGAAATAAGCTTTAGGCTTAACTAACCATTTTGATGATGGTGGTGGTGAGCGATAATTCTTACCGGCTGATAAAACATGGTGGTAATCATACTTATTCTATTGTTTAATTAATGTCTACAAAAATTCTGGAGGAGAGTTTTCTATAACATTGACATAATCTGATTTAAAGATCTATGAAATTTCATATTTGAAAAAAAAAATTCAAAGTAGATTAACTTCCATTGAGAGAGAAGAATTAAGGTTAAATCTAGCAAACACTTCATTTAACATTTCTATGAGGATGGCTAAATAAGTGCCATAAAATTTCTTCTAAAAGATAAAATTGTTTGGTATAGGAGATTAAGTTTGTTTGGAAAATCAAATAAACCATGAATTCTTAAATTGTTTATTTTATATGATTACAACATTTTCTCAAGCCTTTTGATAATCCCAAAAAGTATAATAACAAGGACCATCAAAGAATGAAAATATTTTTCGAAGATTGTAAGGATCTTCCCATTTTTAAGGAGAATAATATCATGAATTGAGAGCTTGGAATGAGTGTATTTAAAATTGTTAATTCCTTGAAAATAATGCTTAATTTCAGCACTATGGGTTTGTTCCATAATCTTTTTGTAACACTATCATGATTTTCCTTGTCAACATTGTACTTTCCCAACTCCTTATTAGGTTTAGTTGATGTTAGTTTACTCGAAGGACCTGTGTACTCTGATTTTTCAATCTAATTAACTGTCTCAGAAATATTTAACATTAAATATTCAAATGGAAGGGTTGAAGATGTGACGCATGACAACTAACCACTTGCTCTAAAAGTCCTGATGGGACCTCATGTGCCACGCCTCAAACTCAGAAACCATGCTCACAAAATTTTTGATCACCGAATCCGGTGCCGACAGCCTCCATAGTACCCCATCTCGGCTCCCAGTACCCATATACTGGGTTTCAATCCTAGGATCCTACAAGGAGAATTTTTAACGTACATTTGTCTCATAATAAGCATAACTAAAGGCATAACCCACAAATAATAACCAGAACTCCATTACAAAATTCACTATGATTAAAAACTTTAAAGTACAATGCGCATAAAGGGAAAAATAAGGATAATAATAATAAATCTCTAGAAGCTGGACTACACGCTCCTGCTCCTACTAAGATATGGTTGCGTCCTGGCGTCACCTACATGCATCAATCATGCATAAGCTTATAAAAAGCTTAGAGGGTGGTGAGAGTGTGTGCGTAATATAAGTGTGCTCAGAATGCAACATTAGAGTAATACAGAATATACTGGTAAGTCCATGAATGCTATCAGCCGTACAAAGGCTATGGGATACAAGACATGAATGCTATCGGCTACATCAAGGCCATGCGATGCAAGGCCTGAGTGCTATTGGTCATATTAAGGTCATACGATGCAAGGCCTACTTAGCCAATGTCATGTGCAAGATGCAGCTCAAGCATACCAATCCACATATCAATCTAACTCATCTCTGAAGCATCATATATCAGTATAGTTCTATCTGATTAATCATTGGGGTCTAATACATTATACACCACATTGCTGCCCTACACTAGACACACAACCGTGTATGCAGAAGAGACCTCACTATCTGCCTATCCAATAGTCAGCCAATATCTATCCGGTAAATTGATAGTGGACCCATTTATGAGTTGGTCATACTCAGTCTAGCAATTGCCCTCTTTCCTTGGAAGGGTAAAGCTACACCCCCTTCCAACCAACCACAACACAGTGGGAGAAGCGACCTCCTGGTATTCGGTTCTCGTGCGCTCATGTATCCACTCGGTTTAGGCATTAGAGCATCTTCTGGTACTGTCAGGTTTAGGGACTTTCACCCAAGGACATCCTTTGCGCCCCATGTAAAGAGAAGATTTCAGATGTCTAAACCCGCCATCCACGATATGCCTATGGAGGCTATGGCCCTGACGTCGCTAGGGCGTACAACAATCACAATACATGATGCAAGTTGCATGAGTCACACAGTCCAATCATGCATCAATATTGCGCATATCGTGCGCTCATGTGGGACGACTCCGCCTATCAGGGAATCTGTAAATGTTATAGTGTAAATCTAGCACCCGAAGAGTTGTCAAATCTTGTCGTGCCAAACCATTTAGAGCTTGTATCATGCTTTAATTTGAAGTGATCAGGTTCGTGTATTTTAAAGTTATATGTATCGTCGTCGAACTTGCCTACATCTTCAAGTTGAAGAAAAGATTGTTGAAGATCATGGTTTCAAGTTCAAATTCAAGAACTAAGGTTCAAGAACTCAAGTTTAAGTTTGAAGTTCAACGATTTTACGCTAAAGACTTAGGAACTCAAGCATAACTCAAGCTTAAGTTCAAGAGATCAAACTCAAACTTTAAGTATCACAAGATATCAAGATTTTAAAGTAAATAGTGTTTCAATTGTTCTAACACACAAGCGGGTATGGATGACTCTAAATTGACTGTAGGTTGTGTCATATTCATTGCATATTATATCTGAGTCTTTCATAAGTTTATAAGTCATTTTCTCGACTAGTCTTAGTCCTTGTTCGACTAGTCCAAGTACTGTCTCAACCAGTCGATGAGTTTTCTCGACCAATCTAAGGTTTGTTGTTATTTTTTAGAATTTTCTGTTGGGCTCTTGACTAGTCTTGGAGATTGCTTGACCAGTCGAGTGAACAGTGCTCGACTGGTTATGGAGTGCTCGACTCAAAGTCCAACAAGCTTTTTTAGTCCCACTCGACCAGTCGAGTAACAACCTTATCTTATCATGCCAGAAATTTTAAAATTTTGTTGGTCCTTCGACCAGTCAAACCGACCCTTAGACCAGTCGAGTGAATAGTATTTTCACCCATAAATAGTGCGCGAATATCATAGTTTATTCATTCATTAAAGCGAAATCAAGATACCACTCTGAGAGATATGTTTGTGAATTCATTAAGCTATATTGTGCTCATTTAAAATTCTCTTTAATTAGCTTTTGTAATTTAATTTTGTGATCTTTATTTCAATCTTACATTAAGAAGGGATTTGTAATTTCTCTTTTCTTGAGATCAAAATCAAATTAAGTTAGCCTAGGTTAATTTAATTAAAAATCATTTAGAACTATAATCTTTTCATCAGTGAAACTGGACATTAAACATCTTCGTCTACATCAAATTGGTTCTACCGGGTTTCTTTAAAAGGAGAATTTCCAGATAGGTATCATTTACAATTCCATATCATTTTTAGTTTTTGAGGTTGTGCCAAAAAAATCTCCTTTTTATTTTGTTTGAGGTGATCCAGAAAATCTCAGAGTGTGGGATTTTTGTAATTGTGTAAGCCGAATTAAAGACATAATTGTGAAGGTATTAAGGTAAACCTTGGAAAACCTTTTTCATAGTGAACACTAATATCCCAAGGGAGTGGATAGTAGGAGTGGAGTAGTTATGTGACTATTTTCTAACAGTTAGTGTACACACAAACGAACCACTATAATTCCTAGAGTTGTGGTGAATGATTGAATGTGCTTATGTGTATGAATGTTGTAATTTATTTTAAGCATTTGTGGTGAATGGTGTAATTTACTTTATGCACTTGTGAGAATGTTATAATAACTTAGTTTATTTTCTTTCCTATTTCCTTTGCCTCTTTATTGGTTTAGGTTTTTAATACTTACAAATATTTTAGTAAGGTTGTCTTACCATAAGCCTTTGGTTTTTGGTGTTAGGTCGTCCTTAGAACTAAGTTTGTATTAACCTCTCAAGACTAGTGCATTTGAGGTTGTTATTTACTTGTGCTTCTTTATTATTTGATTATGCTATCTTTCTTTTAATTTCGTATTTATTTTTAAATTTGGCGTAGTCCTATTCACCCCCCCCCCCCCCCCCCCAAAGACGTATAACTCTGCCTTTTCAAGTGGTATCAGAGCCTAATAGCTCTTTTTATTTGGATTCATTTCCTGAGCTAACTGATCTGAGCTTTTAAGATGTCAAATTTTGATAGCCTCTGAATCACTAGGCCTCCACCTTTTGATGGATCAAATTATGCCTATTGGAAAGCCAGAATGAGGATCTTTTTAAGGTCCATAGATGAGAGCGTGTGGCAAGCCACAGTGACTAGATGGACCCCTCCTATCACTGAAGTTGTAGGCACTGATGGAACCAAAACTATGAAAGTTACACCTTATTTTTCTTGGACTACACATAAAAAAATGAGAGTAGTGCCAATGCAAAAGCTTTAAATGCAATCACTTATGCACTATCACTTGATGAATTCAAAAGAATTATATCTTGTGATACTGCAAAGCAAGCCTGGGACATTCTATAAATGACACACGAGGGTACGACTATTTTCAAGAAATCTAAACTTCAAATCCTCACCACTCGGTTTGAGGAGATACATATGGAAGAAAGTGAAACTTTCATGGACTTCTATAGTAAGTTAAATGATATAGTCAACTCTATGTGGGGTCCTGGTGATTGTATCCCAGAAAGTAAATTCTGTTCAAAGATATTGCACTCATTGCCTTATAGGTTCAATTCTATGGTCACTGCCATTCAAGAACTTCGTGATACGGATAATATGAGGGTTGAAGAGCTGGTTGGTTTTTTACAAACCTACGAGTTAAACTTTAAGGCTCTTAAAGGTAAGTTCATCGACCTTAAGTCTTCTAAAAATGTTTCTCATGAAAATACTAGTAATTCTGATTTTGAAAACTCTGAAGATGATATGACACTATTAGCCAAGAAGTTTTATAAGATTTTCAAAAGAAAAAAGAGGATAAATTTTTAAAAACCTTCAGAAAAGAAAAAGACTAGATCTAAAACTTAGAAATCTATTAAAGACAGCAATGTTTCAGCTGCCATGAATACGGGCATCTGACAAACAAATGTCCAAAGAGGGAGGAATCTAAAAAGGAAGGCATGTTAGACACATGGGATGAATCGTCTTGCTCTGAAGCTTCTTCTGAGTCAGATGATTCTGAACCTAAGTCTACTAATGAGGTCAAGGCCTTAATGACTCTGGCCAGAGTCACTTCCTTAGATAGTTATAATTCAACTTATGATTAAAATCTGAGAAGCGACCATAAAAATGATGATGATTTACAAGATGCCTATAATGCCTTATACAGGAAAAGTTGCAAGATAGCTGTAAAACTAAAACTTCAAAAAGAAAAGTTTTTAAAGCTAAAAGAAGATCTTGATAACTTAGTTTTAGAAAAATCACATTTTTTTGATTGTTTTGAAAAAGCTAAGTGTGATTTAGATTTCAAAACATCCCAAATAGAAAACCTAAAATCAGAAAATGAAAAACTAAAACTAGAAGTCTCTTCTCTCTTAAGTTTGAAGGATACTTGGAGGTATGCCTATGGTGATTCTAAATTAGAAAGACTATTAACTGAATCAAGGTAATATGGTGATGGATCTGGTCTAGGCTATGATAAGAATACACCTCTTAAAAGTAAGTCCACTCCTCCTAAGTTTATTAAAGGGGAGTCCTCTGACTCAAAAGGGAAACGTCTAAATCAAAATAGTTTCAAAAATCTTAAAATTTTTCAGGCTATGAAACCTAAAAGCAACCATATCAACAATAGAAATCAGATTCATAACCCCTTAGCTGAGAAAATTGTATATTTACTTAAGGAGCTTCTAAAATCTAACTTGAACACAACAACTACAAGCAAAGAAAAACCAACTATAATCTAAAATCCAAAACTGTAATGAAATGGGTTCTTAAGGTTGTTTGTCTAGTTGCCCACACCACTTTCAAGGCTTCAAGTCAATCAAAGTGGTACCTAGACAGTGGTTGCTTTAGACACATGATAGGTGATAAAGATTTGTTCACCAATCTTAAAGATATGACTGATGGCTCAGTCACATTTGGAGATGGTAGCATCTGCAGGATTATTGGCCAAGGTACGATTCAACTCTTTAATCTTCCTCCATTTGAGAATGTGTTGTTTGTAGAGGGCCTTAAGCATAATCTCTTAACCATTTCTCAGATTTGTGATAATAAATAGTGTCAAATTCACCAACCAAGGGTGTGAGATTTTTAATAAGAATGGTTCTGTGATATTAACTGGTCACAAAGCATCTGAGAACCGCTATATAGTTAGTGATTCAAGCTCGTCTAAGTTATCATGTTACATGGTCCAAACCGATGAGACTGAACTATGGCATAAATGCCAAGGACATGTACACTACGGTAATCTTTATAGACTGAGAAAAGGTGAAGCAATAAGAAGTCTACCCAAGTTAAAGAAAATGAATAAAATTTGTGACGAATGTCAGATTGGAAAACAAACAAGGAGTGCTCACAAGAAAGTGAACTCCAGTGCCACATCCAAACCCCTTAAACTCCTCTTCATGGATCTCGTTGGAACGACTAGAACAGAAAGTCGAGGCAGTAAGATATATATTTTGGTAATTGTAGATGATTTTACCAGGTATACATGGGTAGTTTTCATGAGAGAGAAATCTGAGACTCTCGATGAAGTGAAAAGGGTACTCAAGTGTATCCAAACTGAGATGGAATCACGTCTCTAAAATTTGTAGTGATCATGGTTTCGAATTTGATAATAGCAGTTTTGAGAAGTTTTGTAGTGATCAAGGAATATCAGATGAGTATTCTGCACCCAAGACACCTCAACAGAATGGGGTAATTGAAAGGAAAAATCGAGTACTTTAAGAAATAGACAATGTGATGTTAAATAGTATGAAACTTCTTAAAAATCTTTGGATTGAAGTAGTAAACACATCTTGTTATATCATTAACCATGTTTATACTAGAAAATCTAATAGTAAGACTGCATATGAACTATGGTTTAATAAGAAGCCTACTGTCAAATTCTTTCAAGTTTTTGGCTGGGAAAATTTGACACTAAAAGTGATGAGGGTATTTTCCTAAGATATGTGCTGAATAGTCGAGCGTATCGTATTCTCAACAAGAGGACCGGTGTAATTCAAGAATTCATTAATGTGGTTATATACGATCACTTGAATATACCTGTCTCAAGTTCAGAAGACGATGAAGTCTCTTTATTTGATAAACCAGACTCTTCGTCTAGTCAAAATGACATTGAACTGCAGTCAGTTAAAGACCATCTAACTGATCAAATTCTTAGGAATCTTCTCACTGGTGTGTGCACTCGTAGACAATTAGAAAATATTTATTATTATGTGTACTTCACATCCCAGATTGAGTCAGCCAATGTAAAAGAAGCTCTTGCTGATGAAAACTAGATAGTAGCAATGCAAGTTGAACTTAATTAATTCGTAAGGAATGATGTATGGTACTTAATTCCTAGACCTAATGATAAACACATTATTAGAACTAAATGGATCTTTAAAAATAAGTTTGATGAACTTGCTAATATTATAAGAAACAAGGCTAGACTGATTGTACAAGGGTACACTCAGATAGAAGGCATCGATAATGATGAAATTTTTGTCCCAGTAGCTCGTCTTGAATCTATCAAACTGTTTATATCTATTGTTTGTTACAAAAAATTTAAAATTTATTAAATGGATGTTAAGTATGCTTTCTTGAACGGTGATTTGCATGGTACGAGAAATTGACTAAGTTTTTCCTAAATCATAACTCCATAATGGGGAGTGTTGATAACATTATCTATAGATATATGTTGATGATCACATACTGATAATATAGATATATGTTGATGACATTATCTATGGATCTACCTATTCTAACATGACTGCTGAGTTTGCAGATTTAATAAAATCTAAATTTGAAATGAGCAAGGTTGGAGAACTAAACTATTTCTTAAGTTTGCAAGTAAAACAACTTTCTAATGGGTTTTTTTATCTCTCAAACCAAATACGCTCTAAATTTGATTAAAAAGTTTAGTTTTGAGAGTGATAAAAATTTCGATACTCCTATAAGTATGACACTTAAACTCTCTAAGGATTCGAAAGGTAAAAGTGTAAATCCTAAGTTGTATCGCAGTATGATAGGTAGTTTATTATATTTAACTATGAGCCGACCTGATATTGCATTCAGCGTAGGAATCTGTGCTAGATATCAATCGAACCCTAAAAAGTCCTACCTGATTTCTGTAAAGCGCATTTTGAGATATGTCGTAAGTTCGGCAAACTCGGTCTTTAGTATCCTCATGATACTAATGTTCAATTAGCCGGTTATTCGGATGTTGATTGGGTTGGTAATATTGATTCCTGCAAGTCTACCAGCGGTAGATGTTTTTATGTCGTGAACTGTCTAGTTTCATGGCATAGTAAGAAACAGAGTTCCGTATCACTTTTCACAGCTAAGGCTAAGTATATTGCATCCGGTAATGCATGCACCTATCTTGTGTGGATGAAGAGGATGTTAAGTGATTAAAGATTTGTACAAGATTTTATGGTATTATATTGTGATAATTCTAGCGCAATTAACTTTTCTAAAAATCTAATTCATTATTCACGAACTAAGCATATTGATATTAGATATCATTATATTCGTGAATTAGTAGAAGATAAGATTATTTCTGTGGATTATATTCAGACTGAAAATCAACTTGCAGACATTTTTACAAAATTGCTTAACAAAAACAGGTTTGCAAAATTAAAATCGAATATGGGTATGTGCAATATGATATGAATTGCTTGTGTTTATTTGTACTATATTGCATGTTTTTATTTTATTTATTTTTATAAATTTTTTAAATTTCAAATATATGAACAATGTAAATTTTATGAGCTGCACGACTAGTCGAGTACACACTTGACCAGTCATGGCATGACTGGTCGAAGTCAAGCTGCTCGGGTTTGGAGCTTTTTATCATGCAAAAAGCATTTTTTCTTCATTTGTTTCATCTTCTCCAATCATCCCTACCACGATCGGTCGAACCCACATTCAATTCCTTCATGGTTAGTGCATCTTTTTTATTTTTCTTGTGAATTTAGGTTCTTTACACTTCCATTTCCTTAATTTTGTTGTTTATTTCAAGATTTTTGGTGATTTATTGAATTTTCTAGCTAAAAATCTGATTTTCTTGAAACTCATCTTTCCTTTCTTACATTGCTAATATTTCTTGTATTCCTTGTGCCGTGGAACATAGAAATAAGAAGAGAGCCTCTCGTGGTCCCTCTTCTTCTCATTCCGCTTCAATCACGGTGCACTATCTTCGGTCACTCGAAGAAGATCTCGAATATGTACTGGATATTCAACTTCACAACGTGATTGTTGAGCGGACGTGTAAGACCCATATCCTAGACCGTACCGTTTCGTAGACTTCCGCGGTCTTATCGGTCGAATTCTGGCAACCTTCGACCCTTAATTGATATTTGCGCATGACCCTGATTCGTATGCTGTTAACCTGAGTCAACTCAACCCAAGACCATTACCATAGCGACAGCGCCATCGCTGCGGTTCCGATGCTGCGACTTGCGCGCTGAAGCGATACCCTGGTCAATAGATGTGGGTCAGCGTTCGGTGCGAGAAAAACGCCGCGCATTGCGAAACCCAAGAGAATCTCTACGAGGTGTCACATCAATCCCATCAATTAATAAAATCCCATCACATCTCATGTCAAGTACACATCACCTTTCACCCATACCCAAGCAACCATAAAAGTCAAGAAGGTCTTACAAGCCCATGCCTCTCTTACACAAAAGGCCACCAAAGTCAACAAAGCCTTACACACCCATCTCTCTCCCATCCATCACTCCATCACCCCATCACCTCACACTCCTTACAACTCTCTCTCTTTCTCATTTCTCTTCTCATTTTCTCAAGCAACCAAAATCCCATACGTATGAGCTCTCCAAGCCTCTCCCTCTCTTTCAAAACTTCAAGTGTGGCCCACCTCTCCATCCCAAGATCTCCCATTCTATCCATCCATTTCTCATCTCCTCCATTGAAATCAAAGCTAAGGTGCTAAGGAACCTATAGGAGCAAGAAGATCGGACGATGGGGTGCTCTTATTTATTGATTTTGTGATTTGAAGGCCCATATATGTGGGACCCCTCTTGATGTATGCATGTATGGGGAGGGCCCATAGTGGCGGGGTCCCTCCCCTCTCACGATCATCTCTCTCTTTCTTTCCCTCTCTTTCTCCTTCTCCCTCTTGATGGGCGGCCCACCTGATGCGTGTGATGTATCCACACCATCAATCATCGTAGAGCCCACAATGATGAGTGTGTTGCATCCAAATCATCCAACGGTGGGACCCCAACCGGCTGACTGACCTCAGTAGGTTTTGTGGGTCCCACGTGATACATGTGTTACATCTAAACCGTCAAAATGGATGGACCCACCATGATGTGTGTTGTGGACCCCACTGTGACATACGGGTTTCATCTATGCCATCCATATCGTCCAACCATTGGATGTCTAGCAGCAGACGCTACTGGACTATGCGAAGGGAAAACACTTCCTTCAGTGTGTTATTTTTGTTTTTTTATAATAATAATAATAATAATATATTAGCATAATACTGTGGTGGCCCCACGGGGGACCCACCTGCTATGATAAAAGGATTGGCTGTTATACTGCACAAACAGCTAGAAGTTGCTGTATTGATCGTCAGCACGTTAAGTGCAGTCCCCACCGTCCACCTGGGACATGGGCCCACCTTGGACATATGTATTTTTTATATACTGTCCTTACATGTGGGGCCCACCTTGATTTAGTGTTTTACATTCACACCGTCCGATCCACAGATGGTGGATGAAGAATGGCCGGTGTACCATGTGGTTATATAGCTGTTGTACTACACGTCAGTACATTTATGACGTCAACAACTTCTCTGGTCCCACGTGCTGTATGAGCATCATCCACTGTCCATCTATGTGGGGGCCCACCTTGATGATTTGCAGTACACCCTCACCGTCCAATCCCTGGGACAATGGGGCCCATGTGTCATGAGTGTTTCATCCCAGCCGTTCAGCCCCAAGACGGTGGGACACCACCTGATGTATGCTTGCACCCAGATCGTCCACTAAAGGATGATGGGGCCACTTGATGTTTGTATTGCCTCTCACCATTCCACCCTTGGACAGTGGGAAGGTGCTGACGCACCATGATTTATGTACATCCTCACTGTCCAGCAAAGGACGGTGGGACCCACCTGATGCAGAGGTCCATCCAAGCTACCTAGCTGAGGACCCCACGTGATGTACATGTGGAACTCACCAGGTGTAAGAGTTTCATCCGGGCCGTTCGTCCATATGGGCTATACGTGGAGCCCACCCCAATGCAAGTATTGTGTTCACACTGCCTGCTGTGGACTCTGCCTTGCTGAATGTGTTGTTTCCACATTGTCCAGAGCATTTGGACGGTGCTGGACAGAGTTTGTACGGTACTGTGGCTCACTTGGTGATGTATTATCCACACTGTCCACTGTTTGGGACAGGCAGGCAGCTCACCGTGATGTATTTACTTCTTTCACATCGTCCAGATCATGTTGGACGGTGCTGGACATATTTGGATGGCATTTAAACATTATAGTGGGCCCCACATGGGACCCATAGTGATGTATGTGTTCTACATCCACCGTCCAGGCGGATGGTGGTACCCACCATGATGCATTTGATTCATATAAGGCCTATGGGTTTAGGCCCATTTGATATATAAGGCCTATGGGTTAAGCCCATTTGATTTATATAAGGCCTATGGATTTAGGCCCATTTGATTCATATAAGACCTATGGGTTTAGGCCCATTTGACATATAAGGCCTATGGGTTTAGGCCCATTTGATATATCAGGCCTATGGGTTTAGGCCCATTTAAGACACATAAGGCCCATGTGATTTGACCCATTATGATGTACTCTGAGGTCCATGGGTTATGACCCATTTCAATGTACCTAAGGCCATTGGTGAAGCCCAGTAATGCAGCCCATTTGATGAACGTAAGGCCCACTTATGTAGCCCATTTGATGTAATGAAGGCCCAATAGGATGTACCTAAGGTCCATTGCAATGTGTGAAACCAACATGGTTTGTGTAACGATGTTTACTACTGGTTATGACTTGGGAGAAATGGTGGTTTGACGTCCACATTGCAAGTATAATGTTGGTTAAATGTTCGCATTATGACTCTCCCTAGGACCGTTGATAAGCCGTAATTATTTTGTGTAGGCCTTCTAGGCCCATCTGCGTTGTAAGGATAATTCATTACTTTGTAACATGCTTAGTATAATTCCATTACTCATGCCCATACGCATCATATGTATGCTTGATATGAGGAATGTTTGATCATCGCATAAGCCGTTGGGCTGAGACATTTACGGGACTCCATATGAGACTGAGCGTCCCACATGAGCGCATGGTACGCACGAGATTGCTGCATGATTGAATAGTATGATTCATGCATTTCACATTGTGTGATATGGTTACTTACGCCCTAGCGACATCGAGGCCGTAGCCGCCACAGACGCATCGTGGTTGGCAGGATTGGATACCAGAAATTTTGTTCTACATGGGGTGCTATAGATATCCCTGGGTGAACCCTAAACCTTTATGGTACCAAGAGGTTGCTCCAACGTCTAGATCGAGTGGGTAGATGAGCGTTGAGTGCCGATTACCAGATGGTTGCGCTCTCCACTGTGTCATGGTCGGTTAGAAGGAGGTGCGGCCTTACTCACCCGAGAGTAGGGGACAAAGCTAGGCTGAGTTTGACCAGCTTAAGGAATGGGTCCGCTATTGACGAGTCGAGCCCGATATTGGCAGACGGATAGTGAGGTCTCTTCCACTTACCTTATTACGCACGATATGGCGGCGATCTGGTTTAGAGTATACTAGACCACGGTGATATCCCAGAATTGAGCTGTATTGACATGTGGACTTAGATGAGGATTGTATGCTTGACTTGTATCTTGCATCGCATAGCCTTGGTACGGTTCATGATATTTATGAATCCATCTGCATATTCTGCATTACTCTGATATTGCATGATCATTACTATATTGCGCACACACTCTCACCACCCTCTAAGCTTTCTATAAGCTTATGCACAACCGTTACGTGCAGGTGACGTTGGCTCGCAATAGCATTGAGGCAGGAGCGCTTAGTAGATCATTTTAGAGTTTTTGTTCATCATCATTGTATTTTCCCTTTATGCTCATTATACTTGTAAAGTTTTTGATCATAGTGGAAATGTAATAGAGTTCTTGATTGTTGTTTATAGGTTATGCCTTTGGTTATGCTTATTACGAATCAAACTGACGTTGAAAATCCTCCTCATAGCATCCCAGGATCGGAACCTGGCGAATGGGCGCTAGGAGCCGAGAATGGGGTTCTACGGAGGCTGTCGGCGCCGGATTCGGTGATCGAGAATTTCGTGAGCCCGGTTTCCAAGTTTGGGGCGTGATAGGATGGTTAAATCAAATCATTTAAAACTGTTCAGCATTGTTCCCCTCCTTCAAACTGTAGGTTGGGCTAAGATATTAAATTGGGGTGGTTCTGCATACCATTTTATTGTGCAGACCATGTTTGCTTGCATAAGTGACTTCTCTACTGAGAATCTAACTTTTATTATTACAACAAGAGAAGGTCCTATTGATGTAGATCATCACTTGATATCTGGACTGATGGATATTCCAGTAAATGATGATGGAATTCTTATTTCTACTTTAATGGCAAGACCTTCTGAGTCTGAGAAAAGAATACTAACTAGAGTGTTATGCAACATAGATGCTGATTGGAACTCTGGTGTTGCTCTTAGTTCTAAGTATATGTTACCCAAATACAAGATTCTTCATCAAATTTTTATCTCTAATGTATATCCTAGGTCTGATAATAAGACTGAGCTTACTTCTTTCATGGATCGCATCCTTCACTTATTGTTACTGGTGTTCTTATTTGTCTTCCATATTTTATCTGTTACATTATCATTCAGTTTCGTCTCCAACCTGGTCATAGTGATATTCCATTTGCCTATCTTATGACTGCTTTAGCCACCCATAGTCTTGTGGCTATGCTTGTTGGAGAAGGTCCCATAAACTATATTCTCTTCAACAATTCGAACATTAATAAGATGAATTTAAGGTTGGCTCCTGACCAAGTTGATGTGGGTTCTGGAGGAGTTGCTGAAGCAACTGAAGAGGAGGATGCTTTACCTCCTAATGATATTAATATGAATGACTTGTATGATGAGATTGAGTTAGATTCTACGGCTGATCCAGACTTTCAGGCTTCTGACTTTAATGAGCTATTGCGATCCCTTGAGGAGAAGGTGGAGGGTCTACATGTGTCCTAGGAAAATCAATTCAAATACATGCGCAAATATCTTAGGCGCATTAACAAGGGACTACATCAGATAGATCCTTCTATTCCTGCTCCATCATCTGGATCTGATTAGTTTTTTTTTAAAAAAAAATAATTCTAATCATGTATTAATACTTTCTACTCTTTATGTGTTGGGATATTTCTTGGACATACTTTTACTTTTTAATGTGGACATGCTATTGTGCCTTATGTTGATATTTTGATTATCATGGTGATGCTATTTTCTATCTTATTTCATTTACTTCTCTTATCTTTATATCTCTTTCCTTTGTCTTATTGTGATAAAAAGGGGGAGAAAATGTAGAGATGATTGTGTGATTGTGGAATGTATATGGAATGTAGATGTATGGATTTTTTTATAGGTTCTACAAATCACCTCTCCTGGATTGAGGGGGAGTAATGGAATGAGGGGGAGATGTGTCTATTGATCATTTGTTTCTCATATGGTGTATGATTCCTTATTGGTGCATGATTCTTTATTGTGCGCATGATTCTTTATTTGGTTTTGTCACAAATTTGATAAAGGGGGAGATTATAAATGCTATAGTGTAAATCTAACATCTGAGGAGTTATCAAATTAATTTTGTTGTGCCAAACCAGTTAGAGCTTGTATTATACTTTAAGTTAAAGTGATTAGGTTCGTGCATTTTAAAGTTGTATTTATCTTCGTCGAACTTGCTTACATCTTCAAGTTGAAGAAAAGATTGTTGAAGATCATGGTTTCAAGTTCAAATTCAAGAACTAAGGTTCAAGAACTCAAGTTCAAGTTTGAAGTTCAACAACTGTACGCTAAAGACTCAAGAACTCAAGTGTAACTCAAGCTTAAGTTCAAGAGATCGAACTCAAGCTTCAAGTATCACAAGATATCAAGATTCTAAAGTAAATAGTGTTTCAATTGTTCCAACACACAAGCGAGTATGGATGACTCTAAATTGACCGTAGGTTGTGTCATATTCATTGTATATTGTATCTGAGTCATTTCATAAGTTTATAGGTCATTTTCTCGACTAGTCTTAGTCCTTGTTCGACTAATCTAAGTACTGGCTCGACCAGTCTACGAGTTTTCTTGACCAATCTAAGGTTTGTTGCTATTTTTCAGAATTTTCTGTTGGCTCTCGACCAGTCCTGGAGACTTCTTGACCAGTCAAGTCAACTGTGCTCCACCGTTCATGCAGTGCTTGACTCAATCCAATAAGCTTTTCTAGTCCCACTCGACTAGTCGAGTAACAACCTTATCTTATCAAGCTAGAAAATTTAAAATTTTGTTGGTCCTTCTACCAGTCGAACCGTCCCTTAAACCAATTGAGTGAACAATATTTTTACCTATAAATAAAGCATAAATTTTAGAGTTTATTCATTCATTAAAGCGAAATCAAGATACCACTCTGAGAGATAAGTTTGTAAATTTATTAAGCTATATTGTGTTCAATTAAAATTTTCTTTAATTAGCTTTTGTAATTAGATTTTGTGATCTTTATTCCAATCTTACATTAAGAAGGGATTTGTCTGAGGTGATCCAGAAAATCTCAAAGTGTGGGGTGTTTCTAATTGTGTAAGCCCAATTAAAGACATAATTGTGAAGGTTTTAAGGTGAACCTTGGAAAACCTTTTTCATAGTGAACGCTACTATCCCGAGGGAGTGGATATTAGGAGTGGAGTAGTTATGTGGTTGTTTTCTAATAGTTAGTGTACACATAAATGAACCACTATAATTCCTAGAGTTATGGTAGATGATTGAATGTGCTTATGTGTGTGAATGTTGTAATTTATTTTAAGCATTTGTGGTGAATGGTGTAATTTACTTTATGCACTTGTGGGAATATTGTAATAACTTAGTTTATTTCCTTTGACTCTTTATTGGTTTGGGTTTTTGATGCTTACAAGCATTCTAGTAAGGTTGTCCTGCCATAAGCCTTTGGTTTTTGGTGTTAGGTTGTCCTTAGAACTAAGTTTGTATCAACCTCTCAAAACTAGTACGTTTGAGGTTGTTATTTACTTGTACTTCTTTATTATTTGATTATACTATCTTTTTTCCAATTCCACATTTATTTTTTAATTTGGCATAGTCTTATTCACCCCCCTCCCTCTGGGGTGTATAGCTCGGCCTTTTCAGAATCTCATAGATAACCTACCCAATGGCATATGCAATGGTCAACCGCATCTCACAACAAGTATGCAGATGATGTGTATGGGCATGTATCATGATGTTATGTTGTCACATACTCATAATCTACATCGATATTTGGCATCAATAATTGGCCTTAATAATTGGAATCGATAATCGGCCTATATGCAAGGCGGGGTCCATATATGAATCGCCGATCTAAACCATCATATAAAGATCGGCCCTCAGCCGTGGATATACTAAATCTGATAGCACGGATCCATCTGTCTACAGTGATGATGGACTATGTAACATCAATGGGGCTTAATGATTTAGGTTAACCCATTAGAGAATGATGAGAATAGGCCTAATTAGGCCTAAGTGAAGGTTACAATGTGGACATTTAACCACCATTGTCCATCAATGTGGACATTTAACCAACATTGCTCCCAAGGAGTGACCTACATAGAGCCTAACATATAGTGAGCCCACGGCCTCACATAAGGGCCCAATACACATCCCATTGGGCCACACACAGGAGCCCAATATACATTACGATGGGCCTCACACGAAGGGCCAATATACATCACATCGGGCCTCACCATATAGGCTACATATACATCACATTGGGCCTCACTCATGGGCCTCACATACATCTCATTGGCCTCATCATACGGGCTTGGTATACATCACAATGGACCTCACATATGGGCCACATACACGTCACATTAGGCCCCACTAAATGGGCCACAAATACATCAAATGTGTGGTCCATGGGCTGGACGGCGTTGATAAAACACATACATCATGCGGGAGCCACAAGGATGGACGACGTGAATATACATCACATCACAAGGTGGGCCCCACCCGTCCCGAAATTAAATGGATAATGTGGCTGAAAACACATACATTAAGGTGGACTCCCACCGTCCAACAATCTGGACGGTGAGGGTAAGGCCTATACATCATGATGTGTCCCACAGGGGGGCCACACGTGTCATCAAGGTGGACCCCACACTAGGGATGAACGGTTGGATATAACACATACCCCATGATCAGACCCACTGTACACCAGCTAATCTGCTTCCTCGACAGGTGGGTCCCACATGGGGCCCACCATAATATAATATTATTATTATTATTATTATTATTATTATTATTTTGTCCAACAAAACAGATGAACAACTGGATATAAAACATACATTAGGGGTGGGTTCCATCGTCCTGCCCAATGGACGGGTGGACATAGAATACTTACATCAATGTGGGTCCTGCCCGTCCAAAACGTACGTATGGCTAGATACAGAATATATATGCCAAGGTGGGTCCCATTCCACACGTACAGCATGTGTGGGATGGGTCCCACATGAGCTAAAATGGATGGATGATGTGTATAAAACACATACATTACAGTGGAGTCCACACCACTGTCCTGACAGGTGGATGGAGTGGATATATGATACATATACCAAGGTGGGTCCCACCCCCACACGTGTCACATGTGTGGGGTGGGCTCCACGTCCAAACAAATGGATAGCTGGAGTTACACATACATCATGGTGCATCCCACCATTGGACGGACGATTGGGATATAACCCATACCTAATGCTAGAACCACATAACTCACTGCGTCATTACAGCAGCTGGGTGGTGCTGAGACCCACCGTTTAGATGGACAGTGTGGGTATACCACATACATTAAGGTGGGTCCACACGTGTGGGACCCACCAGCTTGTAAGATTAAGTTGATATTTGTATTTTCACCTTCATCTGGGCTTGTCCAGACGGACAGGCAGCAAGCCTGTCTGCTAGATAGTCTAGCAAGGTGGGCCCCACAGGCAAACGACATGGATATAACATATCATGGTGGGCCATACACACACATTAGGTGGGCCACACCTAATCATCATCATCACCATACAAAAAGGAAGAGAGAGAGAGAGAGAGAGAGAGAGAGAGAGAGAGAGAGAGAGAGAGAGAGAACGGAGATGGGAGTAGCTTCGCCTCTATGAGCTCCTCCATGTACATGCATACATCATATGGATATCCCAAAATAGGTGGGCCTTGAA
The DNA here is from genome assembly GCA_037074715.1 of Magnolia kwangsiensis. Taxonomy (NCBI): domain Eukaryota; kingdom Viridiplantae; phylum Streptophyta; class Magnoliopsida; order Magnoliales; family Magnoliaceae; genus Magnolia; species Magnolia kwangsiensis. Next base: position 123,164,943 of record CM073575.1, on the reverse strand, counting down.
TCAAAAAATCAGGTGAAAAATTATATCTTCACCACAAAGATCAAGGCCTAGATGGCCATTACAAGATGGATAACTTAGAAACTTCATGGTGGGATCCATGGAGAATGGTCCCACCATAGGTAGATACATGCATGATGTTATGGGCTTTAGGCCACATCTAGGGACCAAGATGGGATCCCCACCATTGATTAATAAGTCCCACTAGTCCTATGCTAAAGAAAATAAAGATCCATGGAGAATATGAAATAAATAGATCCTAGGAAGCACCCACCTTCAAATCTTCTTGTTCTTCTTCCACCAATGGCTTCCAATGCTCCAAGGGGTGATATTGAAGGGTTGAGATGAAGTTTGGAGGGTTGGATTTGGGGGTGGAGAGTTTGCAAAGGGCTGAAATTTTTGTGAGCTTCTCTTCTCTCTTGTAATTGAAAAATGGAGAGAATGGGAGGGAAAGAGGGAGATGAAGGAGAGAGAGAAATGATTACCTAGCTCTCTTAGTTAGGCAATAATGATGGTGTAAGACATGGGGAAGAAAAATAATCATGGGCTAGGGGGTAGGGTGGCTAGAGTGGCAAGGATAGCTAGGGTGGCTAGGGTAGGTAGGTGAGGTCATCCTCATAATGACCTAGGAAAATGTATCATGGGTTGGTGGGTCCCGCAACGTGCGGTCCACCACCATGATCATGTGTGGCCCACATCTCATGATCTAGACGTCGGATTGGCGCACGAGATGCGGCATCGGAACCGCGGCAACGGCGCGGTTGCAATGGCATAGGTCTCGGGTCGAGATGACTCGAGATTATAGGATGTGACTCAGGGTCGCGCGTAAATGAAATCAAAAGGTTACGGGTCACCGAAATTCGACCGGGAGGACCGCGGGATCCTACAGAATGAAACGAACACTAAGACATGGGCCTGACATCATGAACTGATACCACTATTAATGTAGCACAACTAACCACTTGCTCTAAAAGCTTGAACTAATAGAGTGTGGTGAATCAATCCCTTTAATTCATGGCCCAGGTCAGGCCCTCAGCCGAACTCCCCCCCTCCCCTGCTTCACATGGGTCCCGCCTCACACGGCCACTCATTAAGATGGATTCGGGGATGGAGAATTTATCTAATTGCATAGATTTATTTTTTTATTTACTTATTTATTACACACACACACACACACACACTCATACCACAGTAGAATCTCACAATAATGGGTACTCGAACCCATGACCTCATGTTGAAACTCTTGTGAGTCTACCACTAAGTTATGAGTAATCTCATTGCGTAAATTATCCTTATGTAATTATTTAAAATTTAAATATCAAATTTGAACAGAAAATTTCTTTGATAAAAGTGAGTTGGAAATTTTCTATTACCACTTACTAATTTAGGTATACACCAATAGCAACGAAGCTAAAAAGCGTGTAAACAAATAATATCACCTAACCCCCCAATAAGACTAAGAAAATATGTCATAAAAATCTTTAGAAAGAATCATCTGAAAAAAATAAAGAACTTTTTTTTTTGCCAACTTGTTATAAATGCGAATGAAAGAGGGCATTATGCCAACAAATGTTTTCAAAATAATTTTAAGAAAATGATAGATAAAATTATTAATGATGAGGATCTCTCTCAAGAAGAGATGAAAGAAATAATTAATAAATTTATAATTGAGGTAATTGACACATACTATGAATCTGACTAAGAAACATATCTTTTGAAATTACTCGCTCTAATTTAGAGCTATGTGATTGTGATGCTTGTAACTTTAAAAGTGAGGATATTGTATATATTCTTTTGAGTGAAAAACAATTTATACTTGACATAATTGAAGAGATAAAATATGAGGTCAGGCAAAGGTTGACACAAAAGAAGAATCAAAATAAAAATAAATTATATTATATAGTTAATCAGTTGTCCACTTAAAATATTTAAGACAAGTTCCTTTCTTGGGAACTTTGATGTTTATCTTTAATCTTTTATTGTTTCTTTCTCATCTTTCACATCTATGTCTTTCCCTATCTCCCCCATTTCCATCCCAAACTCATCAAAACTCATCCCTTCCATTCCTGTCTTGAAGTTCATCAAAAGAACCTAAGTTTTCATAATTTCCTCGAATCCCCAAACTCAATTTCACAAAAATTCTCAATTTTTCATAAACACCAAATACTAAATTTTCTTTTCCCAAATGTTACCCCAATGAGCACTGTGATGCAATCACACCCCATCCCATGCACACATGAGGTGCTGAAACGGCGAGATTTGATTGGGCCACCTGACTGTGAGTTACGTATTTAAAAACCACTTTGTGTGGGCCATCTTTGACAATATTTGATTGGGCCACTCATATGCCCTTAAGTAGCATATTTAAATCCTACTTTGTGTGGGCCATCTTTGACAACCATATCAAGGCCTCACCATGTTAGGTGAAACTCATTAAGTGAGATATGTATAACGGAACCCTCTCATGCACATGGTTGTATTTGGACTCCTTAACACCACATCAGCTATCCAGACCATCCGTTTGGTGTAAGAAAATTGATAAATTCAATCATTTTGGTCGATTTCAGGTGCCTTGGTCAAAAAATGGCAAATTCGGCTATCATAATCGAAGAACGGTAAATTTGGTCATCCTAGTCGAATTCGACCATCTTGATTGAGAAACGTCAAATTCGACCATGACAATGGAGACTGTTGGCAAATCCATTCCAAATAGGGCTTATGGTTAACCAAGGTAGCAATACAACCACTAACTTGGATTGATACTTCTTGAACCATTTGAATAATTTGGTCACGATTAAAATGGCATGATTTGACCATTGGAGGTGGTTCAAGGCTTACCTAGTTTTGTCTTCCATAATACAGTGAATTCCCAATAAAGGGTTGCCCCTAGGTATATCTTGGTTTCTCTCTTCAGGGATAAAATTTTTGACCTCCCGCTCTAGTCGCTTGAACTTAACGGACAACAGAGTGCTCTGTTTCTCCTGTATTTGAACTGAATGAATATTCTGTTGTGGAAGAGGTAACTGTAGTGCTAGCAGTACCGATGAAATTTTTTTGATGGAACTAATATCAATAATTGGCTAATGCACATTTTTTTGTGGCACGGTAGGTGTTCTTTAGAAAAACATTATATTTAGGCTTCCAGCCTGGCTAGCCATCCATCTGATGAAGGTCTCCGCCTGAATTCATGACTGCTCGACTTGAGCTTGTAACTGCTTTACCATATGCTAATTCATTATTTGCACATCACGTAGCCCAACCATCATTATCTCAAAAAGATTTTTCGGCCATCTCACTTTTTCATTACTTTCATACTGGCTCATGTTATTAATCTCACTGGGTGTACCAAACTTATGTTATAGTTTGATTTAAATTTGGTCACGTGATTAATGTGGGCATACCGGAATTGAATGTGCGGCTCAATTCAAACCAAATAACCCTGACTCCCAAACACCAAGATAGGTAAATACATCAGAAATCAACCGTATATAACTAAATTCTAATAAAATCGGTCTCCTATTCAGCCACTTGCACATCGTTGCTTTAAACGATCATGTGATAGTCAGAGGGTGGGGTCTGTCCTCTGAGAGTAGGTTACACCTCTGCATACCATACGAAAGGATTTTTTTTCTTTTTAGTACATACAAAACAAAAAATGGAAATTCTTACAGTCGGCCACGGAGAACAACTGCAGAATGCTTCTCTTGATGGAGAATTTCGCTTAATATTCGAACTGAATCTAGCATATGAGTGCAAACTTGGATTACAATTAAAGTTAACAACTACTTGATTACTGTTACGGATTACACTAATGAATGTAAATAGTAGGTAAAGGTAAAGATTATACTAAGGAATGCAAATGACATATAATTGAAAGATAGATTTGGTTTAATTTGGTTAGTATGAGACAAGTTCTTTTGTTGAATTCCTTTGCTATAAATAGCCTTAAGTTGATCATCTAGATGCTTACCACATTCTGAATTGAGTGTTCTTCCACCCTTACTCAGTATGTTCCTATACGGAATTTCACTCAAATATTTGAGATTAATTCGAGTAGTTTAATTGCCTTATATAATAGTTATTAATAGGGACTTTCCTGTGTAACCATGTACCTTTTAAGCTATTACTGAATAAACACATGCTTTCAAAATATTTAAAGTAAAACGTCTAAGGTTCGCATCATTAGACATCTAGCCACTTGTTGTCATCTACCATTAGGGTTACTAGGCTTATGAACTATATTTTTTAAAACAATAAAACCACCCTCATTCAATCACCTTTATTTTCCTGTGGTGAGGTCCACTGGAGACTTTGATCTCCCTCGCTTTTAGGCACATGCCCTAAAATGATCTTGAAAAATGGATGGAATTCATGGACAAAAACATACATCATGGAGGGGCCCACAGAGCACCATTGAGTAGAAAAATGGCTCATGAGGAAATCAGATTGCATTGATACACGGACACGAATTTCTTGCTAGAGCCTTTAACATGAAGTTTTTGCACTGGGAACCTAAGTTGGGCTTACCATGATGTTTGTGAGAAATCCACTCCGTTTATCTATTCTTCAAGATCATTTTAGTACTTGTGACAAAAAATGAGCTGGATCCAAGACTCAAGTGAGCCACAAGAGAGGGAAAAATGGGAAAATGAATGCATTTGGTTGAAACCTTCCTAGGATCCACATTGGTATTTATATGCCATTTAAATCATTTGTAAGGTCATTCCCATTAGGATGAATTAAAAACATGAAAAACTTAGCCTAATACAAAACTTTTGTGGCCATGTGAGTTGAAAAAACATTTCAACAGTGGTTGTTCAATCCTCATTGTTTCCTCTCATGTAGATCACTTAGGTCTTGTATCTGTCTTGTTTTTTGTTGCATGCACTTAAATGATCTTGCAAAATGGATGGATGGGGTGGATACATCACAAACATCATAGTGGTCCCACCTAGGTTCCCAGTGCACACACCACCGACCTCCATGGTGGGTTGACGACACCAAGTTATGTGTGTCCAACATGATATATGTGTTATATCCACACCGTCCATTCATTTTTTGAGATCATTCTAGGACACCCCTAACAATGAGGCCGATACGAACCTCAAGTGGACCACACTGTAGAAAGCAATAAGGACAATGATGCCTACGGTTGAAACCTTCCTAAGGCCCACCATGGTGCCTAGTTGCCATCTAACCAGTTTATAAGGTCACAAAATCTTGGATGAATGGAAAAAAAAAATAATTCTAATTTGATCCAAGACTTTTGTGGCCCCAAAGAAGTTTTTAAGAGTAGGCATTCAATCTACACTGCTCTTTGTGGTGTTGTCCACTTGAGGCTTGAATCTGCCTCTTTTTTATCTGATGCACTAAAATGATGTCACAAGACGGATGAATGGTTTTAATATAATACATACATGATGATGGGGCCCATATAACTTGGTGATGTCAACACACCATGAAGGTCAGCGATGTGTGGCATGCCACGCAATCTGCTTCTGCAGTGTAATCCGATATGCGATTTCAATGGATCCCTAATTGTAGCACCACCATTCATCCATTTTAATGGCTAATTTCAGGGCATGATCTAAAACATGAAGCAAATTCAAATCTCATACGAACCACACCATAAGAAATAGTTGTTATCGAATCCCCACCATAAAAAACTTCATGGGGGCTACTGGAGTGTTTATTTTCCATCCAATATGTTGATAGAATCACTAAGACCTAAATAGAAAAATCATGAAAATATCAACTTGATCAAAAACTTTTGTTCCCATAATAACTTTTTAATAGCTTATGTAACGCCCCGGTTTTTAGAACCCGAGTGCATGACTCAAATTCCAAGAACCCAGGAGTTAGCTATGAGAACGACGACAAACCAATAAATCAAAGTGTGATATAGCAGGAATGAAAACATGTCATAGATACGACCTCAAAATAGGAGCAATATTCGGCCCCACCCAGCTGGGGTCCACTTACAAAACCTTAAGTATCATTAAAAAAATCTGAATGTACTGGAATAAAATAGATGAGTAAACTACTGGTTTAGTCCGAAGTAGGCTGCTGCCTCTTGTTGCAACTCTTCATCATATGCCTCCTCCTCGGCTGCCACCGCTTCCAGACCTGTCACGTCCTTGATGTCCCCCGAACCTGCATCCTCTGTATGGTTGAACATTGATGAATGAGTGTCTAGCTCAGTGTGATCTTCCCTCAAGATTACACACCGTCGCCCTAAACAAGGAATATCACAAAACATACAGATGATCCAAAATACAATAAATGCAGTCTTATTAGATGCGTGGATGTATGAATGCAATCATCGCCCCGGGGATGCTCATCCGTGTGGACAGTGGGCCGTCACCTATGCAATCATCGAACCTGGGAAACATCATCCAGTCGGAATCATAGAACCTGGGGAAACATCACCCAGTCGGAACAATACATGCCATGTATGCATGATTAGTCAAGCCATTTATTAGTCTATTTACAAATAGCTAATTTAGATAAGCTCAAAGGTCACTACGGGGAGCACATGGCCGAGCGTAGGCCGACGGGTCGGGCATAGTGTCCCATTACCACCATCCCCAGCCCATGAGACTACCGTCTTAGGGTGTGTAGGACCCACTAACATGTGGCCAATCAATTTAACATAAAGGGCCCACCACCAATGCTGATTGAGAATGAACATTGAAATTTCCAAACGTAGCGACTAAACATAACGACATGAGTGGTGCAAAAGATGAGTAAACAACGGTATAAAAAAAAGTTATGAAGCTCATCCCAAGTCAAATAGGTGAAACCTCACATGGATGGTAAACCCCAAGGTTAAATACCACAACCAAAACCTCCATGTCAGGAGCCTACTTAGATTACAACCAGTCTAGTTACACCCCAGGTACGGACTCTCCTTTGATAGAATTTCTCATGGAGAGATTTTAATAGTATGTGTGGCATAGTAACATGTATCATAAATAAGGAACAATAACCAAAATCGCATAAGATATATAACACAAATGGTTGGATTATTCACTGAAGTAGTTCAAAGAAACAAATATTTTAAACAATAGTAAGCATGAGGATTATTATATTAGACAGATAAAGCAAGTAAATACAGTTTATTTTCATGCATAATTCATCATTAGTCTAGTTAGCCATTTACACTACTAAAACTACTATTTCTCATATTAGACAGATAAAGCAAGTAAATACAGTTTATTTTCATGCATAATTCATCATTAGTCTAGTTAGCCATTTACACTACTAAAACTACTATTTCTAGTCTAGTTAGGGATGGAAAGCTTAAGGGGAGGAAAATTATCACCAGTCAAGGCGTAGAATACTCCCAGAGGCAAGTTTACTTGAGAAGACAGTGAATTATCACACACGTAACTTCCTGTACAATTTTATTCATAATAAACAATGAGTCACCAAGTTAAATTTATGAGAATAGGTGGAGGGTTGGAAGGTCTAAGCCAAGTTGTTTGGCCTGTGACCAAGGGTGGTCGAGCTTACCAATCTTGTGGCCCCATTTCAATTGAACCGGGCCCAACCAGGGCCATGGGATCTGCTGAGGGGGGTATGTGCTATAGCCCACATGGTTTAGAACATGGTGCAGCCCACAGCTGTGTATGGTAGGGCCCATCGGCGTATATGCACACATACACACACACACACACCATATTGTATACATATGTAACATAGGTTTTGTGATTCAAACATCTCGGTTTGGACATTAGCTGGTGGACGCCCTAGGTTTACAATACTGCCCACAGCGCCATGGCTAGTGTATATGCACACCAGCCATCCACCCTTGCAGGTGGGTCCCATGTGGGGCCCGCCACACATTTATACATGTATTCTACCTTACAGTTATGATACATTTATTATTCATATATTTATTTGCTATATAACTAAGACAGATAAAAATAAAAATATAATATTAAAATATAATACACAATGAACGGCTGGAACGAAACACACATTCCAAGGTGAGTACCCACTGTTACAACCTGGATGGTGAGGATGGGGAGTACCTTTATCAAGGTGGGTCCCATGTGGAGGTGGCCCACGTATAACTTCTACACATCACCAACACTAGAGGGTCCCCAGCTAATTACAACAGGTGGGGCCCACCGTGGCTTAGGGTAGAGCCCACCTGGAAATTGGTTTTGGGCCCCAAACCAAAATCTCAACACACTATTCTTGGCCCAACTCAGCGCAGCTCGTCAGCCTACGGTTGTGCTCAACACCATGCGGCCTACCTACATTTTGGTGAGGCCCAGGTTCTGCGCAGCCCATTGCCTACAGATGCAAAAATGGCCCAACTGAGGCATGTCTCCAGCTGCATCAAGGTCAGATTGCAGCCTGGTTCTGGGTCATCTTCCCAGCCATGGGTTAGCATGGTTTAGACCCAGGCCCCTGCCATCGTTCTCGAGTCAGGTCACCCTCATGTAGGGCTGTCGTTCGGCCATTGGTTTAGCTCAGAACAGAGCCTGACGAAAACCATTTTCGGACAGCAACTTAGCAGTCCAGACCACAGCCTTAGGCTGGCTTGGTTCCAACCTGAAAAACGTTTCCGCCGTTGGTCTGATATTAGCCAGAAAATAGAGCCATCGTTTAGTCTGTTTCAAGCTGCCGTGTACCCAATGTCTTGCCTGATTTTCAGCCTGAAACGGGGACCAACTTACTATCTTCTCAGACCAACGCACACCCATTGATTGGCTGATCTCCAACCCAGACCCGAGCTGGTTTTAAAGCTCTACAGAGAGCTCAAAAGAAAGCTCCACATGGCCACTGCTAGGTCTGATTCATGGACTGAAACGACGCTACAACTTTAACATTGTTTCGACCCAGGACTTAGCCATTACTCGGCATTGCCTTGGTCCAGATCATGCTCTCAGTCTGACTTCACCCATTACTTGGCTGATTTTCGGCCCTTACTACGGCCACTCTTCAGGCCTGATATCGTTATGGAATCATGGCCATTGCTTGGCCCGACTCCACCTCATGCCTGTGCCCTGCTTGAGAGCTATTCCCAGCTCCAATCAGAGCTTTGGTTTGTCTTTGGTCTTAGCCATTGTTTGGCTAGGCCTCAGCCCAATATAGAGGCTTCGGTTAGGTCGGATTTCAGTCCTAAACAGGACCATTTGTTAGTTCAGTCCCGGCCCAAAATAGAGACCCACAACCACCATTCCCTCAGACCATTCCATAGCCATTGATTGGCTCGGGTCCTGGACTGAAATGGAGCTTGCACCCTTAGCTGATCTTGAAGCTCTACAGAGAGCCCAAAAATAACATCCAATTGGGCATCCGATGCAGCCCATGGTGGAGCCATTACTTGGCTTGACCTCGGCCTCCAAACGTTGTCATTGCCGGACCAGTTCTCAACCATTGTTTGGCATGGTCCCGGTCCAAACCACGCACCACCTATAACTAGCTAAGACTATGAGGGAAATGGCAGAACAAAAGAAAGAAAGAAAGAAAGACAGAAAGAAAGGAAGGAAGGACAGGGAGGCAAGGGGTGTTACCTGGTTCAGCTCCAAATTCGAGCTGAAATGGCCAACCCACACTTCACACTGCCCTCCTTCACACAACATGAACTCTCACCCTCTTTCTCTCTTCTCTCACACTCTCTCACGTTGGTGTGAATCCCAAGGCTACAGGACTGTTTATATAGAGGGAGGGGGAGGACACCAACGGCTAGAAATGCACCGACCGTGCATGGTTGAGATCTGAGATCAGTTGTGCAGGGGGTCTATCCACTCGGTGGGATGGACAGCTAGAATTGAGGCCCACCAGAAAAGCATTCTTTCTGGTCTGGTGGGGCCCATCTTGTCATTTCGTGCGGGTTCTTAACCGGGGAGATGACCCGATCTCTAATGGTGGATTGCCATCTAACGTGCATGGGCACGATCTGGTCCGTCTGATCGATCCAGATGGGACCCAGTATCAGAGTGGGGTCCACTTCTTGGAACCCAAGTGTCAGTTCTAATACATCTCAGGAGAACCTCCTGTTCTCATGAGAAAGCGTTCATTTTCATCTTTAACTTGTCATGCCCAGAACCAAGGGCAGGGATGAGGCCATGTGGCCATGTGGACGGTTGGAATCGCGCCAGAAATAGTTTCCTGAAGTGGAAATGTTCCCCTTTGCTTTTTCTTAAACAGACCTTGCCCGCCCTTTTCTGGAAAGGAGGGCGCGTGGCTTTCTCAGGCAATGAGTGGCTAGGATTGCTTGCTCATGCCAATCTCGGGCCACCCACATCGCCCCAGGTTGGCCCCACCTTGCGGATATCCTCCACGTGCAACGATTTGGATGGTTGCACACCATCTTATTCGTCTGTTACACCGGACCAAAAGCCTATAAGGTTTTGTTAAGCCGGGCTCCGTGGAGAAAATGAATGGCTCAGATGGTTCAGAAAGTGGCTAGGGTGGGCCACCTAGAAGCTCAAAGATCCTCCGTTCGAATGTAAAAATGGCGAGAGAGGGAGATTTTTCTTTCTTTTCGAATAGGGCTCGGTCACAGGGTGTTTGACCGACCTCGTGGATCCAGCATACGTGCACTCTCCATGCACACGCAACGTGTAGGGGCCCACTGAGGCGCTTGTGCTCCAATCCACACCATCCATTCGCACTAGGGGACCCTTAACAGGGGTCCCAACCCATTTTGGACTGATGGTGAGACCCAGGTGGGCTGTTGCACCCCTTTATGGGCTATTTTTGGCCCATACAACCTGAACCTTTGAATGGATGGGCATGATACTCGTTTTCAACGGCTAATACAATGCACTAATTGTGATGAAGGTTCGATTGGTCACTAACAATCCCTCGGATGTTGGTGTTAAGTGTGTGGAAGTAGTTACTACTAACATAAGTGCTTCAATTTAAGGTGTTTAGGTAATCTTACCCTTTGCATGATGTAGGGCACGTTCTGGTTCTTGGAGAACCTGGGTGGATGGCTTTACTTCTGACTGAAATTTCCATCCTACAAGCATTGTGTTCAAGTCAGTTGATTTAATCCACCCTGATTTAAGTTGATGTAGGTTTTAAGGGTAACACCCGTGTACCATTGGTACGGGGTGTTACAGTCTATCCCCCCTAAAAAAAATTTCATCCTCAAAATTATCTGAGGTGTGCTACCGAACAGGTGAAGGTACTTCTCTCTAACTTCTGCTACCCGCTCCCACGTTGCTTCTTCTTCCCCATGATGTGACCAAAGAACCTTGACTAGAGGTATAGTCTTTGTCCATAAGACCTGCTCCTTGTGGTCCAAGATACGGATAGGTTCCTCGACGTAGGAGGCGTTATCTATTAGCTCTATCTTGTCCCAGCTATACTTTTTCAGGATGGATATGTGAAAGACGTTGTGAATACCGGCCAATGCAGTTGGTAGTGCAAGGCGATATGCCACAGCTCCCACATGATCCAAAATTTTAAATGGACCAATGAAACGTGGTGCCAACTTCCCCTTCTGTCTGAATCTCATCAGGCCCTTCATAGGTGACACCTTTAGAAATACGTGGTCGCCCACCGCAAACTCTAGGTTACGACGTTGATTATCCGCATAGCTCTTCTGTCTGCTCTGGGCAGTACGCAGACGCTTTCTGACCACGTCAATGACCTGAGTAGTAGCCTGAACCAGCTTGGGTCCCAACAAGCTTCTTTCTCCTATTTTTGCCCAACACTGTGGGGCTCGGCAAAGGCGGCCATAGAGAGCCTCATAGGGTGCCATTCGATGCTGGACTGAAAACTGTTATTGTATGCGAACTCTGCTAGTGCCAGGTGGTCGTCCCAGTTGCCTTGAAAGTCTAAGACACATGCTCTCAGCATATCTTCTAAGATCTGATTCACCCTCTTAGTCTGCCCATCGGTCTGAGGATGAAACGCCGTACTGAACTTGAGCTCCATGCCCAATTCTTCTTGCAGCCTCTTCCAGAAGGCAGGAGTAAATCTAGAGTCTCGGTCTGAGATAATTTCCCACGGAACTCCATAGGATCGCACGACTTCTCGGATATATGGTCTTACCAAACTATCGGTGGAATCTGTCGTGCCTATTAGGAGGAATCTGGCGGCCTTTGTCAGTCGATCAACAATGACCCAGATCGAGTCATGCTTCCTCTACGTTCTAGGGAGACCAGATATAAAGTCCATAGAAATGTTATCCCATTTCCATTCGACTAAGGGTAGTGGCTGAAGGAGGCCAGCAAGTTTTCGATGCTCAGCCTTAATTTTCTGGCACACTATGTATTTCACCATGAAGTCAATGATGTCCCTTTTCATGTTGCTCCACCAATATTGTTGTAATGCCCGTGAAAAATCCGTACTTGGGCTCGAGTACCAACTCGACCCGAAATTGCGTAGAATTCATTCCTTTAGAAAACATGACTAGGTTAGCTAGTGCAACGTTAGAATAGCTGGGAAATGGTCCCTGATCACTTTAAATACGTTCTACAAGGCCCAAAGCGAGTGGAACCAATGGTGCTATAATGCTCTAAAACCTCGGACCAAACTCTATGCAGGTTTGTTCTCTTGACCACTTTGAATCTTTGTATTAGATCTAGACCGCACGTCGAAAGTCTGATACCTCCTATCTTAGACCGTTAGAACCGCCTAGCTGGACTTGACACTCATTCCGAAAATCAAGTCGAACCGATAATCACAGGCTATTTCATTGAGCTCGGACCGAAGAGAGTGAGAATAGGGTTAGAATTGGAATTTGAAATTCAAATCTGGCACACGATTTGACGCATCAGTATTAAGCGTTCTGACCGTCAGAATACAGCCAAATTACACCCTTGGATCAGGAAAAATATCTATTACATATCACGAGACTTATAGGCCTGATCTTGGTGCGATGACCGTTAAACTGAAACTGGTCCACCATGTGTGATCTGCGAACCCTACCGGTCTGAAAACTAGATGTGTGCTAGATCCAGTACGCATGAGCTTAAGTCCGACCGCATTTGGCCAGGGGACCTTCAGAAATGCTCATTTGGACCGAAACGGCCCCGATTTGGTTAGGCACCAAGTAAACATTATTTCCAAGCCTATTTTGGGCATGTTTTAGGCTATAAAAGGGGTTGAAACCCTCACTCCTCTCTCCCATCCGAATTTGAGAGAAACCCTAACTTGGGAGAGAGAAAGAGGTGAGAGATTGTGAGAGAGTGGGAGAGTTCTTCCTACCACTTGTGCTACGTGTTGCACGTGCTCAAGCAACACACCTCTACCCTTTTTCCGGCGATTACACCACGATTCTAGGTAAGAAAATACCCTAAATAGTTGCTGATTTGAGTTTTCTTTGTTTCCATAGCGATGTAGCTTATGGATCTCGTGTATTAGGTTCCCTATTCGCCGTAGACGAAGCGTATACGCTCTGTTTCAATTCACGAGTTTACAAGACATAAGGTGAGGATTTTAGACGCTTTGATTGACAGTTCCCAACGCTTTCAATGTCGTTTAATAGTAGATTCTTGACGGTATTGCCGTTTGACATGTACAAAATGCTCTCCGTTTCCCGTTTCATAAACTAACGAAGAATATGAGATTTAGGGCATTTTAGTCATTTGTAGGAAGTACTGTTTACATTCATATTTTACTGATGTGATTGACATGGTTTGTTGTCGCATTAGGAAGTTAGGAATACGTGCATAATTATTTTGGCGAAGAGATTCGCCTAATTGCGCACTTCGGGTCGACATACTATATGTAGACTTAAGTGTGTAGTGTATGTGTTTGTATAAATGCTTGTATTAGTATGTATTGAATTAAATGATGTTATGAGGTAGTTTGAGATTGATTTCTCAATTAATATGTTGACCTAAATGATTTCCTATATGTTGATTGTATGCATGATTTCATTACATGCATGAAACATATGTGCTTGAAGATTTACTTAAGTTGAATGTTATAACATGTGTTAACATGCTCATATGACTGTATTTCAATTCCAATACTCTTACATAATTTGCTGATGTGTTTCCATAAGTGTTTGGGACTAGACGTAGTCCAGGCAGTCGGTAACCGAGCGAATTCGTGGTTGACTGGTCTTAGCCACGAGCGACGCGTCGATGACCGCGAGTCGTGTTTGGAGTTGGCGGCAGTGGTTAGGCCACGCGAAGTGTTTTACGCACTTCATGTCGTTCGACTTGAGATGCGATCGCGCTAGTCGAGCCCGTCAAGTAACCCGACTGGCCGATGTATGTTCACCTTGTATGAGTCATAACTGCTTGAACCTAGGGTACTGAACTTACCATTGTAAACCCTGTTAACCATGGTACCTTGATCCACAAAGACTCATGAACCGGGCATGGTGGTATGGGACACCGTGGTCGAGCTGTCGGCCTACGCTGGGGCCACAAACTTTCCCGTAGTGACCAGTGAGCACCAAGTCTCGTGAGCAGATTATGGTGGTATGGGACACTATATTCTAGCTGTCGGCCTACACTGATCAGGCGACGAGTCCTTTGTAGTGACCGCGAGGCGACGACCCTTCCGTTGCAGTAGAGTACAGTAGGCCTGTATTGATAAGGTGATGGGGGAGCGGTGCAACGAGTGCGAGCAACAGCCATGGCAGCCCTTGCAGTGACCTATGAAATATACATCGTATGAGATTACTAGGAGTGACGACCCTAGACAGGATCTGTGTTGGGATTGATACAAGGGAAGTACCTTAGTTTCCCAATCCTGCTATTTGAATGGACTAATAACAACTTGGAAATCATATCACCATGCCATTGCATGTGCCTGGAAGATGTGGAGCACTTGAGGGTCGATTGCATGCCGCGGTCGTAAGATGTTGCCGTATGAGGGAGATCGTCGGTAAGGGCATACATCACGTCATGTCATCTTGCATTAACAACAGTATTAGGATTGTCTGATTTACTGCTTTACTATTATCGCATGATTGAATTGTGAACATGCTAATCTTTGCTCTATGATTCCACTGAGTTGATCACTCACTCCCACGTTACGGGATGGTGTTTGCAACACCCACCAGACCCTGTTGTAGATGCAGGTGAGGCTGAGATCCAGGAGGTGGAGCCAGACTTTGACGAGGACCAGGACGAGTTCTCGTACATGCAGTATCACGATGGCTTCGCGTAGGCGACCTGGATCGATGGGACTTCAGTGGGACTATTTTGGACATTTAATTTTGTTCATGTATATGTATATGAGACTCAGTGATGTATTCATACTTAGAGACAGATGAGATTTACTTTGTTTTCCATATAGTGATATATATATCGTTCAGTATTTCGCTTGCTTTTATCACTGGATCTGAGGTATGAATTACAGTTTTGGTATACTTTTACTCATGTGAATGCTTTAAATCAGACAACATTGAATCATAATCATTTTTGTTGGATAAGTGACGGTCTGAAACTCGGGAGTTGAGTTTATACACGACCCCCGATTTTCAAGGTGTTACAAGTTGGTATCAGAGCATGAATGAGAGTATACTGGGCCTGGGTTATGGTCTCGCGACATACGCTGTCGCTTCCCTTGACTTAGGTGGGTGTGAGAAGGGTCTAGAAACATTTCTAGGACCGCATATTCGCCATTAGGCGAAGTCTATTCGGATCGATCGCACGATCGAGTTTGTAACGTATCTCGGGTCTCGTAAAGCAACCCGAATAGCTTCTAAGCCATAGAAAATCGGGTTGAGATGTCCTATGAACAGTTTTAAACCCACAAAGGTAAATTCTTGGGCCTTGGGATGACCACGACTCCTGTATTCAATCGTCAGGGCTTAAAAACCCCATTTCACCAAAAATCTTCAAAATTCTTCCTCTAAATACTCCGATATGTATTTCTTTCTTATCCATTTCATGTTACGCATCAAACCTAATGTGAAAATAACACAAATTACTACTTTCACAAAGTTGTACAGTGAATAGTAAAATTTCATGAAAAATGGCCATAATGCCATTCTAACTTCACTTTCTTTAACAACTAAGGATATAGATAGATGTACTAGCTCCTTATACCCCAAATTCATATGCTGCATCATAGGGTTTGGTATTCAGGATTACGGAATGGTCCCGAAAATCTCTGAACACATGTTTGGGCCTATATAGGTCACAATACAATGAACCAAGGTGGGGCCCATAGTTATTTGGGGTCCTTGGACCATGGGGGACCAAACCCATGTGGTCCCACCGCCCGACCAGAACTTTGGTCGGCGATGCCATCGCCAATCCGGCGATGCATCGCTGGCCAATGTGGTCGGTTGGATGTGGGGTCTGGGATCTGAGGGTATTTTAGGTTTTTCACACCCCACATGTGTGGTTCGTGGGTAGCAAACCCCTAAAACGTGTATCTCCTTCACAAACAGCCCTCCCCATAGCTCCATTTTCATTTTCCAGCAACTATCTCCAAATTTTGTGGTTTCAAATCCCCTCTAGATCCCTCGGCCAAAAATGACCACCCTCCATCAATCGTTTGAAGTTGGCAGCCCTTCCTCTTGAAGATTTCACCATTTGGAGCTCCAAAAACCCCCAAATTGAGCTGAAATCATGAGGTGCTCCATCCCACTTTTTCATTTCCATTTCTCCTTAAAAATACAGCCTTGAGAAACTTGAAGCATCCCTCTACGACTCCTAGATCTCCTTTTTCCAGATTGGGCAGCCACTTCTTCGCATTTTCACCATTTTCCATGGCCTTCGTGGAAGCCATTTTAGGCTTTTTATCACTCTCATCCATCATATCTTTGATGGGTAAAAGGAAAACCGTAACAGACGAGGCTGGGCCAAGTCGCCCTGCTCAATCGAGAAGACCGCAGGGTGGTGCCGCAAGTTCAAGCGCCGCCGCAGGTCCAGCTGCAGCCCTAGAGTGCCGTACAAAGCAGGATTTGGATCCCCATGCTCACCTTGGGTGAGCAATTCTATCAGAGATGCCTCACGACCAATACACTGATCGGAAAGTGTTATTTGAGGCAGACGTGGATGGACGACTATTCGGTGAATATCTATTGTTCGAACGCATTGAAGCTGCGCATTGGGGTCCGATCTTTGAAGCTCGCGCTCGTGCTAATGTGAGCACCGTTCGTGCCTTCTATGATAGTATCCAAAATCCTACCTTGGAGCCTTTGCAGTTTAAAATTCCTTTTGGTAGAGATCGGATGGCTACGATTGATGTGCGACTGATTGCGCGACTTCTGAACGTGCCTCTTGGTGATGTTCATCCTAGTGAGAAGAATCTGAGGAGTAGACGTGAACGAGATCGCCGCACCAGGTTTCTGTGCTGTAAGTTGGTTCCATGGAAGCCTAATAATAGTCTTAAGGTGGCGTACATGTCTGATGATTTGCGCCTGCTGCACCATATCTGCACGTTCAATGTTTATCCCAGGTCGACGAATCGCATTGAATGTACACACCTTATGGTTGATTTCTTGTATATGGTGGCCCAGGGAGAGAATGTATGCATGGCTACTTTCATCTTACGACAAATAATCCTCATAGCCAGGTCAAGAAGAACATCCGAATTGCTTCCTTTTAGCCGACTGATTTGCAAGATTACGCTTGAGTTTGCCTACAGACTTGGGCCAGAATTGCCAGTATCGATTCATACCATTGATGAGTCGACTATGGTCAAGATGAAGATTGGGTCGCAGTACCGTGAAAATCAGCTCGAGGAGGACAGTGAAGATGACTTTGATGATGAGGAAGATCAAAGCGAAGAAGAACCTGGAGCAGAGGTTCAGGAAGAAGATCAGGAAGAGGCAGAGGAGGAGGCTCAGGATACAGATGAGAGCCCTCCTCCTTCTGCGCAGGCTACTATCGACGATCGCATTGCTCGGATGGAGGAGAGTCAGACCGCTTTGCGAAGGGAAGTTCAAGAACTTCGAACAGAAGTAGCGGATGCCAAGGCTGTTACAAAGAAGAAATTTGGCAAGGTGACTCGCACCTTGAAAGCGATCCTGTGTTGCTTACAGGATAAGGGTGCCCCTCCTCCGTCCCCAGACTCAGACTAGCGATGCGACCTTTGATGTAGTTGTTAGTAGTCAGTCATTTCCTGCTTTATGTGTGTAAGCCTGTTAGGGCTAGTGCTTTGCTTAGGTTGCTGTTGCAATTTTAACTATCTTAGTTCCCATGTATTTCTCATCGTGATGCTTGTAAGGAGATATCCCTTGTATTGTGACAATTTTGATTAAATGAAATGCATGGAATGCCTTTGACTCCTTGTGTAAATGATTGCGGTGTAATTGTGCTATTAAGACCGACAAGGTTGCGCCCTATTTTGAATATAGGGAATGCTGCCTAAGGCTACGCGGAGCACGGTTCGGCTTGCACTGACTGAGCATATGGATCAGACTCCTTCGCAGTCTGACACTCATGCGGACCCTGCTTTGGGCCCGATTCCTGAGGCAGTTCGATCGTCTCAGCCTGCCGCTGGTCCTACAATTGGACCACCGCCATTTACACCGTCAGTCAGAGAGCCATATCGTGCATCTACTTCGACACAGCATCTGCCACAGCCTGCTCCACCTCCTGACAGATTCGAGCAGATGATGGCTATGATGCTGCAGCAGCAGCAGCTTCTGACTACCATCGTGGGGACATTAGCCCAGGGTGGGGGTGCGGCTCCATCTACTCCACCTGCACCACCTGCGCATCCAGCTGAGGATGCTTATACATACGCCCAGGATGAGGGCATGGCTTATCCTGTGCCGCCTGCTTACCCTGCGGGGAATCCCGCCGATACACGGGGCCTATTAGAGCGATTTCAGCGCTTACGGCCTCCCACTTTCACGGGTTCTCACAGACCCGAAGAGGCTGAGTACTGGCTCGACCGTGTGTCAAAGATTTTACGGATGTTACATTGCACTGAGGCCGAGCAGGTAGAGCTGGCTACATTCCTGTTTGAGAGAGAGGCCAGCCTGTGGTGGGATAGCGTACTGCAGACCGTTGCCGCCGACTATGTATGGACGTGGGCAGCGTTTGAGTTCCGCTTCCATGAGAAGTATTATCCCCAGACTTACAGGCATGATAGGGAGAATGAGTTTCTCCGCCTTAGACAGGCAGCCATGACAGTTACAGAGTATGAGCATCGGTTCACGGAGTTGAGAAGATACGTCCTGACGATTTTGGCTGATGAGCAGATGCGCATACGGTGCTTTTTGAAGGGTTTGCGACCGGACATTCGGTCGAAGATGTGCTGTGTGACCATTCCTTCATATGCGGAGTTGATTCACATGTCCATGCGGGCAGAGCAGGATGTGGATCGACTTGCGCGATCTCGTGGCCCGGTTGCTTCTAGGCCGCGACCAGACATGCAGGACAGGCCCCTCACGGGCAAGAGGCCTCGCATTGACCCTCCTACTCGGGTCATAGCGCCAGCACCATCATTTCGGTGCCCCGAGTTATCGTGCACATACTGTGGGAGGTCAAGCCACTTGGCGCAGAGCTGCTTCTCTCGGATGCGGGACAGCGGGTTCTCACCACCGCAGAAGATTGACCATGCTCGTTCACAGGCGATATCAGCACCGCCTTTACGGTTAGCTCCTGCGCACCCTACATTCAGACCTCTGGTATCGCAGATCAGACAGCCTCCACGGCCCTTGACGCAGCGGCCGAACCGGCCACAGCAGGCTCGGGTTCATGCATTGACAGCTGAGGCAGCTGCGACGCCGACTTTCCAGCATTCAGCCTTCGAGGTCACGGCCCATATTGGAGGTACTCCCATTCTTGTGATGGTGGACACTGGTTCCACGATTTCTTTGATATCGCGTGCCGTAGTCAGGCGTCTTGGGTTACAGACTATCACTATGGATAGCGTGCGAGTCTTTGCAGCTCATGGGGATTATTCGGATGTTACCCAGATGTGTGAGGGTTGTTTAGTTGATCTGGGAGGCAGGACGATGGCTCTTGATCTTGTCGTCGATCCCTCGCTCGTTTATCTCGACGTCATTCTTAGCATGGACTGGTTGACTGCTGGGATGGCCGAGATTGACTGCGAGGCTCGTATGGTGACGGTGTACGAGCCTGAGGGCACGCCTTTCACATTTTCAGTGCGGGTAAATCTTCCTTTCCGCATACTTAGTTACGCCACTTTATTGCGAGACGCTGGTGCCCAGGTACTCGAGCATGTGCCAGTCGTTTCCGAGTTCGGGGATCTGTTCAGGAAGATCCCCGGTTTGCCGCCCCGACGTGAGATCAATTTCACTATCGATCTGGTTCCTGGTTCTACACCCGTCTGACTGCCGACGTATCGCATGACACGATGTGAGATGGAAGAGTTGAGGACGCAGATTGATGGTCTGCTAGAGCTTGGCCTTATACGGCCTAGTGTGTCTCCTTAGGGAGCACCGGTCCTATTCGTGAGGAAGAAGGACGGTTCGATGCGATTGTGTATTGATTATCGCAGGCTGAACCAGCTCACGGTGAAGAACAAGTACCCTTTACCCAGGATCGATGACTTGTTTGATCAGTTGAGAGGAGCGCAGTACTTCTCGAAGATTGATCTTCAGTCAAGATATCATCAGTTGCTCATCAGGGATGAGGACGTGTAGAAGACAGCATTCAGGACCAGCTTTAGCCACTACGAGTTCCTTGTGATGTCGTTCGATCTCACGAACGCACCAGCCGTGTTCATGGATCTGATGAACCGGGTATTTCAGCCTTTCCTCTATCGATTTGTCATTGTGTTCATTGACGACATATTGGTATACTCCAGGAGTCGAGAGGAGCATGAGGAGCACTTGCGCTTGGTCCTGGATACGCTCAGACAGCATCAGTTGTTCGCACAGTACAAGAAGTGGGAGTTCTGGAAGCAGGAAGTGAAGTTCCTGGGACACGTAGTGTCCAAGGATGGCATGGCAGTTGACCTGTCTAAGGTGGCTGCGGTGCAGGACTGGGAGCAGCCTGGTTCTGTCACTGAGGTGAGGAGCTTCTTGGGTCTCGCTGGCTACTATCGGCGCTTCATACAGGACTTCTCGAAGATCGCGAGACCCTTATCTCAGTTGACACGGAAGGACGTGAAGTTCGCCTGGAATGACAAGGCGGAGTCAGCTTTTCAGGAGCTGAAGGACAGACTTACGTCCGTCCCTGTGCTAGTATTGCCAGAGCAAGGGGTTAGATACACTATATATACTGACGCGTCTAGCGTTGGTTTGGGTTGTGTCCTTATGCAGAGGGACAGGGTAATTTCGTATGCCTCGAGACAATTAAGGAAGCATGAGGAAAATTACCCTACACACGACCTAGAGTTGGCAGCCGTTATATTCACACTGAGACTCTGGAGACATTACCTCTACGGAGAGGAGTTCGAGCTCTTTTGCGACCACAAGAGCCTCAAGTACATATTCACGCAGAGAGACTTGAATATGAGGCAGCGGCGATGGATGGAGACGTTGAAGGACTTCAAGTTTGAAGTCTCTTACCATCCTGGGAAGGCGAACCTTGCGGCTGATGTATTAAGCCGCAAGAAGGCGATAGAGTTTGCGGCTCCGCTGATGGTTGCCGAGTGGGATATGGTTGAGTTTTTGCGAGACTTTGAGCAGAAACTCACCGTAGAGGAGCAGTTTGAGTTCATCACACATGTACAGATGCGATCTCAGATGGATGACCTAGTCATCGAGGCGCAGAGGGATGATGCGCATCTTACTGAGCTTCGAGAGCAGGCCAGTGATGATGCTAACGCCGACTGGCGAGTTGGTATGGATGGGGGCTTACGTTATCGTGGCCGCCTATGCGTCCCAGATGTCCCTGACTTGAGACGAGAGATTCTCGAGGCTGCGCATTCTACTAGACTCGCGATGCATCCAGGCAGTACAAAGATGTATCGTGACGTGAAGAGGACGTATTGGTGGGAATGTATGAAGACCCACGTAGCTGAGTTCGTATCTCGTTATCTCACTTGTCAGCAGGTGAAGGCAGAGCATCGCCGACCACCTGGACTTTTGCAGCCTATGCCGATTGCAGAGTGGAAGTGAGATTTTATTTCCATGGACTTCATTTCTGGGTTGCCGAAGACGAGGAAGGGACATGATTCCATTTGGGTGATCGTCGACCGTCTGACGAAGTCGGCGCACTTCCTACCGATCAGAGTTACGAACTCTGCAGACGAGCTGGCTAGATTGTACATCAGAGAGATTGTGCGTCTGCATGGAGTTCCGTTGGAGATCATGTCGGATAGAGACACGCGGTTCACTTCTATCTTCTGGACTCGCATTCAGGAGGCTATGGGTGTGAAGTTGAAATTCAGTACTGCCTTCCACCCACAGACAGACGGACAGACAGAGCGGGTGAACCAGATCTTGGAGGACATGTTGCGAGCTTGCGCATTGGACTTCAAGGACAGTTGGGATGATTGTCTTGCATATGCGGAGTTTGCGTACAACAACAGTTTTCAGGCGAGTATCGGTATGGCACCTTATGAGGCGCTGTATGGGCGACCTTGTCGCGCACCGCATTGCTGGTTAGAGGTCGGTGAGCGTAGCTTGATTGGCCCAGAGTTAGTGCAGGCGACGTCAGAGAAGATTGATATTATTCGACGTCGGCTCCTTACAGCGCAGAACAGACAAGAGCTACGCCGATACGAGACGGAGGCCACTAGAGTTCACAATTGGGGATCATGTGTTCTTGCGAGTTTCTCCTATGAAGGGAGTCCTTCGGTTCGGGAAGAAGGGGAAGTTGGCACCGCGATTCATTGGCCCATTCCAGATCCTCGATCGTGTGGGAGCGGTGGCTTACCGATTGGCTTTACCCACGTCTCTCGCGAGCGTTTACAACGTATTTCATGTTTCTATGCTGAAGAAGTACGTTGCTGATCCTTCCCATATCATCAGATGGGAGCAGGTGCAGTTAGGAGAGGATGTTACATATATCCTGCGACCGACACGTATCGTAGACAGGAAGGAGTAGGTACTGCGTAGCAAGGTGATTCCCCTTGTGAAGGTATTATGGACGCATCACTCTGAGGAGGAGGCTACCTAGGAGACAGAAGCCAAGATCAGAAAGAACTACCCACAGCTTCTCGAAGAGTATGAAAAGGTACAAATTTCGAGGATGAAATTATTTGTTAAGGGGGGTAGATTGTAACGCCCGTGAAAAATCCATACTTGGGCTCGAGTACCAACTCGACCCGAAATTGCGTAGAATTCATTCCTTTAGAAAATATAACTAGGTTAGCTAGTGCAACGCTAGAATAGCTGGGAAATGGTCCCTGATCACTTTAAATACGTTCTACAAGGCCCAAAGCGAGTGGAACCAATGGTGCTATAATGCTCTAAAACCTCGGACCAAACTCTAAGCAGGTTTGTTCTCTGGACCACTTTGAATCTTTGTATTGGATCTAGACCGCACGTCGAAAGTCCGATACCTCCTATCTTAGACCGTTAGAACCGCCTAGCTGGACTTGACACTCATTCCGAAAATCAAGTCGAACCGATAATCACAGGCTATTTCATTGAGCCCGGACCGAAGAGAGTGAGAATAGGGTTAGAATTGGAATTTGAAATTTAAATCTGGCACACGATTTGACGCATCAGTATTAAGCGTTCTGACCGTCAGAATACAGCCAAATTACACCCTTGGATCAGGAAAAATATCTATTACATATCACGAGACTTATATGCCTGATCTTGGTGCGATGACCATTAAACTGAAACTGGTCCGCCACGTGCGATCTGCGAACCCTACCGGTCTGAAAACTGGATGTGTGCTAGATCCAGTACGCATGAGCTTAAGTCCGACCGCATTTGGCCAGGGGACCTTCAGAAATGCTCATTTGGACCGAAACGGCCCCGATTTGGTTAGGCACCAAGTAAACATTATTCCCAAGCCTATTTTGGGCATGTTTTAGGCTATAAAAGGGGTTGAAACCCTCACTCCTCTCTCCCATCCGAATTTGAGAGAAACCCTAACTTGGGAGAGAGAAAGAGGTGAGAGATTGTGAGAGAGTGGGAGAGTTCTTCCTGCCACTTGTGCTACGTGTTGCACGTGCTCAAGCAACAAACCTCTACCATTTTTTCGGCGATTACACCACGATTCTATGTAAACAAATACCCTAAATAGTTGCTGATTTGAGTTTTCTTTGTTTCCATAGCGATGTAGCTTATGGATCTCGTGTATTAGGTTCCCTATTCGCCGTAGACGAAGCGTATACGCTCCGTTTCAATTCACGAGTTTACAAGACATAAGGTGAGGATTTTAGACGCTTTGATTGACGGTTCCCAACGCTTTCAATGTCGTTTAATAGTAGATTCTTGACGGTATTGCCGTTTGACATGTACAAAATGCTCTCCGTTTCTCGTTTCGTAAACTAACGAAGAATATGAGATTTAGGGCATTTTAGTCATTTGTAGGAAGTACTGTTTACATTCATATTTTGCTGATGTGATTGACATGGTTTGTTGTCGCATTAGGAAGTTAGGAATACGTGCATAATTATTTTGGCGAAGAGATTCGCCTAATTGCGCACTTCGGGTCGACATACTATATGTAGACTTAAGTGTGTAGTGTATGTGTTTGTATAAATGCTTGTATTAGTATGTATTGAATTAAATGATGTTATGAGGTAGTTTGAGATTGATTTCTCAATTAATATGTTGACATAAATGATTTCCTATATGTTGATTGTATGCATGATTTCATTACATGCATGAAACATATGTGCTTAAAGATTTACTTAAGTTGAATGTTATAACATGTGTTAACATGCTCATATGACTGTATTTCAATTCCAATACTCTTACATAATTTGCTGATGTGTTTCCATAAGTGTTTGGGACTAGACGTAGTCCAGGCAGTCGGTAACCGAGCGAATTCGTGGTTGACTGGTCTTAGCCACGAGCGACGCGTCGATGACCGCGAGTCGTGTTTAGAGTTGGCGGCAGTGGTTAGGCCACGCGAAGTGTTTTACGCACTTCATGTCGTTCGACTTGAGATGCGATCGCGCTAGTCGAGCCCGTCAAGTAACCCGACTGGCCGATGTATGTTCACCTTGTATGAGTCATAACTGCTTGAACCTAGGGTACTGAACTTACCATTGTAAACCCTGTTAACCATGGTACCTTGATCCACGAAGACTCATGAGCCGGGCATGGTGGTATGGGACACTGTGGTCGAACTGTCGGCCTACGCTGGGGCCACAAACCTCCCCGTAGTGACCAGTGAGCACCAAGTCTCGTGAGAAGATTATGGTGGTATGGGACACTATATTCTAGCTGTCGGCCTACACTGATCAGGCGAAGAGTCCTTTGTAATGACCGCGAGGCGACGACCCTTCCGTTGCAGTAGAGTACAGTAGGCCTGTATTGATAAGGTGATGGGGGAGCGGTGCAACGAGTGCGAGCAACAGCCATGGTAGCCCTTGCAGTGACCTATGAAATATACATCGTATGAGATTACTAGGAGTGACGACCCTAGACAGGATCTGTGTTGGGATTGATACAAGGGAAGTACCTTAGTTTCCCAATCCTGCTGTTTGAATGGACTAATAACAACTTGGAAATCATATCACCATGCCATTGCATGTGCCTGGAAGATGTGGAGCACTTGAGGGTCGATTGCATGCCGCGGTCGTAAGATGTTGCCGTATGAGGGAGATTGTCGGTGAGGGCATACATCACGTCATGTCATCTTGCATTAACAACAGTATTAGGATTGTCTGATTTACTGCTTTACTATTATCGCATGATTGAATTGTGAACATGCTAATCTTTGCTCTATGATTCCACTGAGTTGATCACTCACTCCCACGTTACGGGATGGTGTTTGCAACACCCACCAGACCCTGTTGTAGATGCAGGTGAGGCTGAGATCCAGGAGGTGGAGCCAGACTTTGACGAGGACCAGGACGAGTTCTCGTACATGCAGTATCACGATGGCTTCGCGTAGGCGACCTGGATCGATGGGACTTCAGTGGGACTATTTTGGACATTTAATTTTGTTCATGTATATGTATATGAGACTCAGTGATGTATTCATACTTAGAGACAGATGAGATTTACTTTGTTTTCCATATAGTGATATATATATCGTTCAGTATTTCGCTTGCTTTTATCACTGGATCTGAGGTATGAATTACAGTTTTGGTATACTTTTACTCATGTGAATGCTTTAAATCAGACAACATTGAATCATAATCATTTTTGTTGCATAAGTGACGGTCTGAAACTCGGGAGTTGAGTTTATACACGACCCCCGATTTTCAGGGTGTTACAATTGTATTTTAACATCGTTGTACATCTTAGTGCTTCCTGGGTAGATAGCTAACTTGGAATGGTGGGCTTCTACTATTGCTTCTTTCCTTAATTCGGCGTTGTTTGGAACGTACACTTGTCCTTGGTACCAAAGACCGCCGTCGTTACCAACCTTCCAACCAGGCATCTCCTCATTTTCGCATATTTCTTTCATCTTGACGAGTCATTCATCCTGGTCCTGTGCGGAGATCATGTATCGGACCAGGGTTGGTTCCGCAGTTAATAGAGCCACATATGCATCAGGTTCGTCAAGGGTGAGCTGGATATCGAAGTCTTGGATGAATTCCATCATCTCCCATTCCTTGATCATTAGGGTGGCTACTAGTTTGTGCTTCTTCTTTCGACTCAAAGCATCGGCCACGGAGTTTACCTTGCCAGGGTGGTAGGAGATGTCGAACTGAAAATCCTTGAGTGTCTTCATCCACCGACGCTGGCGCATATTCAGATCCTTCTACGTGAATATGTATTTCAGACTTTTGTGATCATAGAATAACTAAAAATCTTCTCCATATAAGTAATGCCTCCATATCTTTAAGGCAAATACTACGGCTGCCAACTCCAGGTCATGAGTCAGGTAGTTCTCCTCGTGCTTCTTCAATTGGCAAGAGGCGTAGGTGATTACCTTGTCATTCTGCATCAGAACGCAACCAAGGCCCAATTTTGAGGCATCGCTGTATACCACGAACTTCTCTCCTTCCTGTGGGAGAGTGAGCACCGGCGCGGAAGTTAACCTCATCTTCAACTCCTGGAATGCTACCTTTACATTTTTGTCCCATGTGAATTGGGCATTCTTCTTTGTCAACTGAGTGAGCGGTCACGCAATTCTGAAGAATTTCTTAATAAAACGTCGGTAGTACCCGGCCATTCCTAGGAAACTTCAAACTTCTGTCACTATAGTGGGCTGCTCCCACTTGGATACTGCCTCCACCTTAGCTGGATCAATTGCTATTCCCTCTGCCTTCACTACATGCCCCAAGAATTTCACTTCCTATTCCCAAAACTCACATTTGGACAACTTAGTATACAGTTGGTTGTCTTTTAGCATACTTAGGACCGTGCGTAAATGTTCTTCATGCTCTTCTTGGCTTTTGGAGTAGACCAAGATGTGATCGATGAACACGATTACGAATCGGTCCATGTAAGGCATGAAAAATCGATTATCAGGTCTATAAAAACTGCTGAAGCATTGGTGAGACCGAAAGACATCGCCAGGAACTCGTAGTGCCCATAACGAGTCCTGAAGGCTATCTTCGGGATGTCCTCATCTCTAATCCTCAATTGGTGATACCCCGATCACAGGTCTATCTTGGAGAAGTACTTGGCATCTTTCAACTGATCGAATAGATCATCGATACGCGGTAGGGGATATCTGTTCTTGATCGTCACATCGTTCAGTCTCCTATAGTTTATGCAAAGACGCATCGACCCGTCCTTTTTCTTGACAAAGAAGACCGGTGCTCCCCAAGGAGAAACACTGGGACAAATAAAGCCTTGAGCTAGTAGTTCATCAATCTGACTCCTCAACTCCTCCATCTCACAAGGGGGCATGAAATGGAGGGAGCGATATAGGAGCAGTCTCTGGCTTGAGGTCGATGCAGAAGTCTATCGCTCTTCTAGGGGGTAGCCCTGGTATTTCCTGAAATACTTAGGGAAAGTATCGGACTATCGGTATCCTCTTAATGGTATCTTTTACCGACTCTGCTTCGTTGTTTGCCTCTCCAGGGGGAAGAACGGGTGTATAGACGGGGCTACGTTCCCTCTGGCATTCTGTCGAGGGTATTGGGTAAACGTCAACCATGTGGGTCTGTCGTGACCTCGTCGTAGGTGGCATGGTTTCCTGTGAGGTTAGATTTCCCTGGTTCAGGAATAGACGTGAAAGAACGGTCCCTAGCTAGTATGAAGCATTTATAGGAAAAATTTGACAAATTGTATGGTAAAGAAATTCATCCTTTAATTCGGTTTATAGGGAAAATTCATCTAAGGGAGCTAAGGTTTCATGTCTCTACATTTATTATTTTCCAAGGAGTCCTAGGTAATGCTAAGTCCTTTCCTAAGTAGTCGGGATTCCTTCATAGTTCAAGTATTCAACATTACTAAGCCTAAGGAGACTTAAGTGTTCTTGTTTTTATGTTCGTTCATCCTAGTTATCCTTCTAGGGAGGGGAGAGGGGATTCCAAGTCCTGATTAAGTTAATCTCTTAATGTTCGTATATTGTTCCCATAGCCAGGCTGTCTCATACTCCGCTTTGATACCAATTTGTAACGCCCCAGTTTTTAGAACCCGAGTACATGACTCAAATTTTAAGAACCCAGGAGTTAGCTAATGAGAACGACGACAAACCAATAAATCAAAGTGCGATATACATGTCATAGATACGGCCTCAAAATAGGAGCAATATTCGGGCCCACCCAGCTAGGGGCCACTTACAAAACCTTAAGTATCATTAAAAAAATCTGAATGTACTGAAATAGAATAGATGACTAAACTACTGGTTTAGTCCGAAGTAGGCTGCCGCCTCTCAAAGTATCCTATAAGGTAGGCGGTTATATGGTAAGTGTAAATTTTGACTTGAATTATGATTCATCAATATAAAATTTTAAAGGTCTATGATAGAATCTCATATTCATGGCATACTTACATTCTTGTATAGGAAAATGGCAAGAGGCACAACCGACACCAAGTTAAATTTTGATGGTAAATACTTTACATCTTGATCCAAGTCAGTCCAATCACACAAGATAATCATTCAAAAATCAATGTCCGTGTATGTGTTTTAAGCATTTATGTTGTTAATGACTCATTAGGGTACTGAGATTCATGTAAAACTACTTTCTTCCATTAATAACCATTATGTCCAATCTCAAGTTTCTAAGGATGTGTATAAGATATCATTATAATCATCTTATTATAAATTCATTATATTAATCTATTATAATTATCACATGTATTAAATAATATTTATAATTTATGATGTAATAACCAACATAAATTCATAATCTTATAGTTACAAGTGCTACATATAATAATTATCATTATTATTACATCAGGTAATTATAAATAGGTTAACTTAGATTATTATAATAGAATATATAAACTATAATAGTAATATAGTTTCTATATGAGTTATAATATATTATCATGGGCTATTATAGCTATGAAATTATGTCTGGTTATAATAATGGTAATTATAATAGCCCATTTAATTAGTATGCATGATAGTCAATGATAATTACAATATATTAATTTTTACATGAGTCATAGTATATTATTACGGGCTATCATATTTAATAATATAATCAATTTATTATGTATAACTAACATTACCATGATTATAATTATGTAAATATAATGAATCTGTGACAATATGACTATCAACCACTTAACATGATATTTATTGGGCAATGTGATCACAAGTAATATACATTGCACATGGGTTAGGTCAAATGTAATTATTATATTATATCATATGATAATAATAATAGTCATTATGATTATTTTGATTATATCTTAATTATATAATTATTAATAACCCATAGTCATTAATTAATAATATAATAATAGTTATTAAATGTCATCAATATGTAATGTGTTATTAATATACTTGGTGATAATCTTAACTATTTGGACAATATTTGGTCATCCCATATAGACGGCATAGATATGGCCACATAGCACATATGATATTTTCACATGATGTGCTGAATATATGGAAAATAGTTCATTGTTAAGCAAATCGTGAATAGGCATGTCATGTATGTGATTTAAGAGATAAGAGTTTGAAACCGTTAGGGCTAAATCAGTACTGGAGAACGTGTGAAAGGTTATTGATGGGATAAGAATATATTCGACAAAGGACATGCATAATCAAATGAAGATAATAAGTATTTAACAAATAACATTATGTGAGAGCTCTCTGTAATTAAAGATTATTTTCACAACTTCGTCAAGAATTCTATAAATAGCAGAGAAGAGCACAAAAAGATGTTCTATAATTAATTAACAAAACCTAACACATGTATTCAATCCAGTACAATGCTATTTATCCAGTCCTCTAAGGCATTTAGCTTTGCTCTTTCCATTGCTCACAACCGTAAAATCCTTAATTTTATAAAAATAATCCAGTATGTCCTTGTGATCATGTTAGATTGACTTAGTGATAGTCAGTAGTTGTAATTCTCTTCCATCTGCGCCTGCATGTTAGATATGAAGGAAGATCATAGCCTTGGAAATAGTCCACCTACGCTCATACACTGGGTCAACAGTAGGATTGTAACTCCACATTATTCAGTCATCGCTCATCAGCACGCTACTCCATGAAGCACCCTGTTACTCTCAACCAGGTTGGTGATCCCGCTTTAGTGGTAAATTTCACATTTTCACATCCATATTTTACCTTATTTCTGCTCAGTCACACGATTTTTGTACCTTCAAAAAATTTTTATTCACAAGAATAAAAAGAACTCGACGAAGAAATATCCTCAAACCTTTACAAATTGTCTAATATTGCACTCGATAGTTGGCTAAATAGATGGTTGGTTGCATTTTTTTTATCAAGCACTGCTCTATCTCAACGCCAAGGGTTGGTAGTTTTAATTTGAATTGGGCCCAATCGATTCTATCACGCTTGCAAATTTTCCACATGTACTAAGTGGTCAAATTCCAAACCAACATTACTAATAATCATATATGATTTAAAATAATTATATTAACAAGAAAATGATATGTAATTATCTATTATGTATAATTACTAGAGGTTATAATGTGATTATATTATATATAAACTATTATTGTAAATTTAAAGACAACAGTGAAAAAAGATTAGTGCAATTATAATATAGTTAACATTATCAACTTCCTAATGTTTCTTCATACGATCCCATTGAAGGAAGTTGTTGTAAAGATGGTAGTGGAAAATGTGGTTATACCTACATTAAATTACTAAACTTGGTCTCAGGGCTCACATTGGAAATACTATGGAGAACCTTAGACCACCAGTAATGCTTAGGAAGACTTAACCTCAACATGCAAGTTGTTGTGTTACAAACTGCGTAACATTCTCCTTGACCGTCATACTATCTGTCACAACTCAAAATTCAGAACTCGAATATGCTGATTCAAATCTTGAGTTCAAGGGTGTGAATTTAATTTGAGCATAAATTTGAGTAATTTTATTTCAAACACCACATATTTAACTAATCTAAATACTTTATTAAATCTAACTTAAAGTTAAATTTTAAATATTTATCTAACTAATCTATTTCTACATTCTTCATATTAAAAGAAAATTTCACTAATGTCTTATTACATTAACTTGCAATATAATAAAAATAAAATTTAAACTATGAGTGAGACTTCAGTTAGAATATCCATCCAAGTACTCAGCATCTCCTGCAAATTCTTCCTCCAAAAAACCTACACCTATTGTTTAATTGGGTAAGCTGGAAGCCCAATGAGATCATATTCATCCCAATTGAATTTTTGAAGAAGGTTTAGATAGTGAGATCAAAGTAGAAACTAAACAAAGTAATAATGTCTATACTAAAATACAATGCATGATTAGATGATTTCAATACCATATATACATAAGTATTCCACTTGATTAATTAAGCAAAATGACTTTCCATGACTTACATGGTACATACATTACGATTATAATCCTGATATGCTTCCCTAACTGCCTTGGCATTGCGGCAATGTAATATCACAAAAATTTTCAAGCACAAGTAGGTGCACAAATACCATCTTATGTGATTGAATTTCGAGAATAAAATTTTTGTAAGGGTGATAGAATGTAATATTTTACAAATTTTTGAGCACGAATAGGTACACGAGTGCTCAATCACATGTATGAATCTCATATACCCCTCTATACATCAAATTAACTATCCAAATAACTCATCATCGGTAACTAAAAATACATGACCATTCACTTCGATTTCGGACCATCTGATCATACTAAATCAATCACAAGATCATCAGATCTATCTGTATGTCTTAATTGAGAATTCGATCCATTCATCATGTTCTTCATGCCTGTATAAGCTTAAACTACTAGTGATATCTAATTCTAATGGTAAAATACGTATTATTAACACCCTAAACTTTTCATAGTGTATATGTACATTCTTGACACTGAACTTTAGAAAATCTAATTCTAGAAATGCGTTCGCAATGAAATTTTAGACAACACTTAGTTAATATAATTAATCTTTACGTTATCAATTTTAAGACCAAACTGACAAGATTCATCGTACGTCGAATTTCGGATCATATCTGTTGAATGCTTAAATATATTGTTTCGATCAATGGATGATTCTCAAAGAACTTATCAGGTTACTTTTCACATCAGACCTTATCTAAACTTATTCTAGAGAATTTTACATAATCTACATTTTATAAAATTCAAAAGGATTTAACACTCACACGTACCCCTCATAACATACACACTTACTTGAATGATCGCGATCTAACAATTCATCGAAGAGACTGACTGTATAAAGTTGTTACAATCTTATCAAATTCTTTGAGATGTAGGTAGGGGCATTCAGAATCAGGCCTGTGAAACTTTAAAAGGAGTTGGATCACTCCTGGTTTAAAGTCCATGTTTCCTACATTATGTGGAAACACAATGTAGGAAGGTTTACTTGCCCTTGTAGGTTGAAGATAGTCTCTTAATGTTCTTGGTATAGGGGCATTGTGCACCACATTCTCATCTTGGTGTTCCTCAACTGGTTGTGTCACGCCCCAAACTCAAAAATCGGATTCACAAGAATCTCGATTACTGAATCTGGTGCTGACAGCCTCCATAGTACTCCATTCTGGGCTCCTAGCATCCATATGCCAGATTCCAGTCCTGGGATCCTATAAGGAGGATTTTTTTATGTACATTTAACTCGTAATAAGCATAACCACAAGATTACCCAATTCACAAAGGCTCATCATCACATACCCATTAATATAACCATTTGAGTACAATGTTGAAAAGGAAATACATAAATCGAAGATTAAGCTCCAATGCTCCTAAGAGGCTCTTACAATGGCGAAGATCATGATCCAAGGGTTGGATTGGTGGGGATCTAAGGTGGGAGAGGGCTGAATTTTGGGGTTGCTTGGATGGTCATGGGTCTTGCAATAGAGAAGAAAGGGAGAGAGAGAGTAATTAATGCTTGTAAGATCATAATGGCTTATAAGGCCATCATTGCTAGGGTTGACTCATGGGGAAAATAAATGTCATAATTGCTTGTAAGCATTTATTACTTGACATGGGGTGATGACATCACCCCATGATAACTTAGGAAATGGTGCCATTGTGATACGTGGGCCCCGTAAATGTGCAGTCCACAGCTATTACAATGCGTAAGCTACATCTCATGATCTAAGCGTCGCATTGACGCACGAGATGCAGCATTGGAATCAGGGCGTCGACGCGGTTGTAATGATATAGGTCTCAGGTTGAGCCAACCCAGATCGATAGGACGTGACTCAAGATTGTGCGCAAATGCCAATAATATACCGCGGGTCACCGGAATTCGATCGGGAGAACCGCTGAAGCCTATGAAATGATACGGGCTAGGATATGGGTCTTACATCTCTCCCCTCCTAATAAAAATTTCATCCTCGAAATTTATAGAATAAACAAGGGAAGAGGAAACATCATCAAGTATATAAGTCAAAGCACAATCAATCTACCAAAAGATGAAGATAGCACCCTCAAATCCCCGCTTTGCGTTCCCAAGACGCCTCCTTAACAGAATGGTGAACCATGTTAATCCTCGGATTCCGAATCAGAAACGATCGAAACGAGAATACTATGCAGTCTCATAATTTCATAGATAGAGAGTTATATAAAAAAATAAATCTCTAAGTCATTTGAACTCGGGGATCTAATTATTCTAGGTTCTTAACAATCACAGGGTGCAGGGTAGCTATCAACAGATATGTGATGTTATCCTCAGGTATTTTCTAGTTATGCTCTGATACCAACTTCTGTCACGCCTCAAACCCAAAAATCGGATTCACAGGAATCCCAATCACCGAATCCGGTGCCGACAGCCTCCGTAGTACCCCATTCCCGGCTCCTAGCATCCATATGCCAGATTCCGGTCCTGGGATCCTATAAGGAGGATTTTTTTTTAATGTACATTTAACTAGTAATAAGCATAACCACAAGATTACTCAATTCACAAAGGCTCATCATCACATACCCATTAAATATAACCATTTGAGTACAATGCTGAAAAGGAAATACATAAATCGAAGATTAAGCTCCAAAGCACCTAAGAGGCTCTTACAACGGCGAAGATCATGATCCAAGGGTTGGATTGGTGGCGATCTAAGGTGGGAGAGGGCTGAATTTTGGGGTTGCTTGGACGGTCATGGGTCTTGCAATGGAGAAGAAAAAAAATCAGGAAGAAAGAGGGAGAGAGAGAGTAATTAATGCTTGTAAGATCATAATGGCTTGTAAGGCCATCATTGCTAGGGTTGAATCATGGGAAAAATAAATGCCATAATTGCTTGTAAGCATTTATTACTTGGCATGGGGTGATGACATCACCCCATGATAACTTAGGAAATGGTGCCATTATGATATGTGGGCCTCGTAAATGTGTGGTCCACAGCTATTACAATGCGCGAGCTACATCTCATAATCTAAGTGTCGCATTGATGCACAAGACGCGGTATTGGAATCAGGGCATCGACGCGGTTGCAATGGTATAGGTCTTGGGTTAAGCCAACCCAGATCGATAGGACGTGACTCAAGATTGTGAGAAAATATCGATAATAGACCGCGGGTCACCGAAATTCGATCGGGAGGACCGCGGAAGCCTACGAAATGATACGGGCTAGGATACGGGTCTTACAGGTTGGTTTAGTTGATTCGTAGTCATAACTTCTGTCAAGCCTTGCATATTTGGTCTGGCTAATGAATATCTCACTTTGGAGATGTTTCACTTGTAATCCCAAAAAGAACTTGAGCTCACCTACTATGCTCATTTCGAATTCAGATTGCACCAATTGTACGAACTCATGAGCCATGTCTTCACATGTGGAACCAGATACAATATCATCCATGTAAATCCAGGCAATGAGTAAGTCGTTCTCAATCTTTTGGACCAAAAAAGTCTTATAAACACTCTCCCTGAAAAATTGGTGGTCAATCAAAATTTGTATCAATCATTCATACCACGCACAGGTGCTTGTTTTAGACCATAGAGTGCTTTCTTCAATCTAAATACTTAGTGTGGATATTTGAGATCAACAAATCCCTTAGGCTACTCAACAAATACTTCTTCCTTAAGTACACAATTGAGAAAGATATTTTTTACATCCATTTGAAAGAGTTTGAATTTTAGCGCATATGCTATGGATATAAGGATTCTTATAGACTCTAATCGCACAACCGGGGTAAATGCTTTTTCAAAATCTATGCCCTTGATTTGTGAGTATCCTTGTGTGACAAATCTAGCCTTGTTCCTCAAAAAATTTCTAGATTCATCAGACTTATTTTTGAATATCCATTTGATTCCAATGATATTCATGTATTTTGGTATTAGGACAAGTTCCCATACCTCATTTCTATCAAATTGTTGTGGCTCCTCTTGAATAGTGGCTATCCAAAATTCATCTTGTAGAGCTTCAACAACATTTTTTGGTTCTATTTTTGAGGTAAAACAAAGATGACTATTTATTGCCTTAAGTTGTCGTCAAGTTTTCACCCCGATACCTAGATCTCCAATTGTTTGATTGAGAGGATGCTCCTTGATAATCGGAATGTCCTGCAAAGGTTGAGACACTCGTGGAGAAGCGGGTTTATCATCTGGTTTACCTATTGTGTTCAGATTCACATCTTCATCCACATCAATTCCAGGACCTACTTTGTCATGTGATTAGTCATCAATAACCACATTAACTAATTCATGTATAACAATGGTCCTAAGATTATAAACCTTATAAGCACGACTATTTAATGAGTATCCTAAAAAAATACATCGTTGCTTTTAGGGTCAAATTTCCCTGAGTTTTCCCGGCCTCTAAGTATATATCATTTGCTACCGAATACTCGAAAATACTTACACTCGGCGGCTTCCCATACCATAATTCATATGTTATTTTGTTCAAGCCTGCTCTAATGTAAACTCAATTAATGATGTAGCTATTGGGGGCCTTGCACAAAACTTCAGGATCTAACCCTCCAGAATAAACCAGAATTATGGAATAACAAAGCAATGAAATAAATTAAAGCATCAATCACACACCACATAAGAGATTTTTACATGAAAAATCCTCAAAGAGGTAAAAACTACGAGACCTCGTCCAGATCAACAATCCACTATGAAGTAGAACGTTACAACTGATCACAAGCACACCTTGCTATGATCAAACCCTCATCACTCACATAGGAGTCGATAAAAGTAAGAAAAATAAAGAAAAACTGAGAGATCTCACTGATTACGAGGATGAAGGAGCGCTGAGATATATATTGCACTATAGATCACCTCCATGAGTATAACCTCCCTTCTACAAGCTTCCTCTCTCTCTTTTTCTCTCTCTCTCACACCTTTGATAACCCTCTTGTATTTTTCTCTGTACCTCATGCCAATGAAAAACCCTAGAGACCCCTTTTTATAGTTTTAGGGAACTCCCTTTCGCATCCCAATTGCGAAAGGACTTGCAACATGAAATCCGTGCAAAATCACAGAACAAATCT
Source organism: Magnolia kwangsiensis (assembly GCA_037074715.1). NCBI lineage: Eukaryota > Viridiplantae > Streptophyta > Magnoliopsida > Magnoliales > Magnoliaceae > Magnolia > Magnolia kwangsiensis. The sequence goes on along the minus strand of CM073575.1, from coordinate 123,128,035 downwards.
GCATAACGACGACCGGTTGTACCATGTCCATGACCAGTCATGAGCCACCTACGACTGGTCGAGAACCCTGGAGAAATATTACCCAAGTCGTTGGACTTTGAGTCGTGCCAAGGCTCATACCTACGACTAGTCGAGCGCCACCCATGACCGGTCGTGGACAACCTAAGACCGGTCAACAGTGTGGTGAATTACTCTAATTTTTTCACCCGCTGCATTGTCTCTCCCTTGAACTGAGGAGGAAAATCCCATCAAATCTCTCCCTTTCTGACTCAGGAGGGATGCATCTTCTTCAAGCCAGCCTGGTTTCTACAAACCTCAAATTTACCTTTGAGCAAAGCCTTGGTCATCATGTCTAACCCATTATCATCCGCATGGACTTTCTTAAGCTGTAACACCTTCTGTTCCAAAGTATCCCTGAACCAGTGATACCGAATCTCTATGTGCTTCGACATGGAATGCTGACTTGGATTTGTGCTCAAGTGTATAGCACTCTGACTATCGCAATAGACCACGTGCTCCTCTTGCTTCAGGCTAAGTTCCTGTAGGAACCTCTTCATCCAAAGCATCTCTTTACATGCCTCTGTGACTGCAATGTACTCGGCCTCTATCATTAACAATGCTACGACCTTCTGTAGCTTGCTCTGCCAAGAAACTGCACCCCCTACAAACGTGAACATGAATCCCGATGTTGACTTCCTAGAGTCTATGTCACCTGTCATATTTGCATCTATGTATCCCTCTAACACAGGTTTTCTGTCACCATAACATAGGTTCAACCTGGATGAGCCTCTTAGATACCGTAGTATCCACTTCACCGCTGCCCAATGCTCTTTGCCAGGATTGGCAAGATACCGGCTGACAAAACCAACCACATATACTATGTCTAGGCATGTACACATCATAGAATACATCAAACTTCCTACGGGTGACGCGTATGGTATTTTCTACATCTCTTCCACCTCTTCCTTCTTCTTGGGACACTGCCTGTCGCTCAATATAAAGTGACCATCCAGTGGAGTACTGACCAGCTTCACTGCATTCAAATTGAACCGCTCTAGGACTTTCTCAATATACCGCTCTTGTGACAGCAAAAGCTTCTTGCTGCTTCTGTCACGGGTTATCTCCATTCATAGAATCTGTTTAGCTGGGCACAAGTCTTTCATCGTAAAAACTTGCCCAACTCCTGTCTCAGCCCGTTGATCTTCTTGATGCCTTTAGCCATGATGAGCATGTCATCAATGTATAACAGCAGAACTAAGAAATCACCAACTGAGAACTTACGCGTGAACACACAGTGGGCCTTTAACCACCCATAGAAGCCCATGAGCCTACCTTAGAGCCACCAATGTGGACATCCAACCACAATTGGTCCTCAAGAGGGAGCTCATCTCTAATTGATCACGGATCAAAGCCTAAGGCCCACACAATATTAGAAATAAGAAATGGGCAGCCATAATCATACCACAAACACTCATGTTGAGCTTCAGAAAGGGTGACCCAAGGCCTATCCAAAGTATGGGTCTAAGGGAAACACACATAGCCCGACCCATATATTCTACTATGAGCCCATAGGGGAAAGGTTAGGGCCCAACATAAAGGTCACTAATCCCATATATTGTGGTGGCCTAGTGGGCAGCCCATTGCTCAAACCAAATGGGCAAATGCCATACTTTTAGTCAAGTAAGTTGGGCCTACAACCCGGCCCAAGTATAAAGTTGATTTGGTGGGCAACCAAGGGCCCATCTACTTGTGTAATTCTAGCCCACTAGCCAAACACAATAGTATGGTAAAAATGGCCCAAGAGTTCAACGGGCCTATCTAGAAAGTTCCAGCCTAATTGGGCCTAAAGAATTCAACCACTAGCTACATTCACGGACCCAATTGACTCCAACTGTGGTGGGCCTCAAAAGTGCATTTATTAAGCCGAACATTTAAGGGACTAGAGGTGTGAATTATTCCCTCTAAGATCATCACAATGTGGTGGGATATACAACACATCTAGGTGGGCCCACAAGGCAGGCTGAAGGGCCAGCCAAGGCTGGACACCCTAGCCTGGGAGTCCCAGCCTAGTGGGCCACTCCTGGCCGCACCACAGTCATCTCAAAAGTCTGTTGGGCCTAAAATTTTGTAGGATTACACTTACATAGGTGGACCACACCCCCAAAAAATTTCAAAATTTTTAAAAATTTATAAGTATTTTAATTAATCTAAACAATACAGTCTGTCCAGAAAATCGGACAGACCTGGACGTCCCAACTTGGTGGGCCAGTCCGGCCCTCGCTGCTGTGTGCACAGGGGTCCATTGGCCCTGAAATTGGGTAGGTGAATCCCTCCATGGGTGGACCACTTATCTATAAAATTTCATGATTTTAGGATACCCAGAAGTATATTAATTAATTTGAAAAATACAATCTGACCAGGGTGGAATATGGCTGGAATATAACTGTGCTGAATTTGGGCCATCCAATGGGTGGGTTTTGGGCATCCAAAATTCTTGAAATTTGGACCCAAGGTCCCTCATCAGTCCTACAATAAGGTGGGACCCAGAAATATGGCCCACCTTCTTAGAAATTATTTATGAATTAAGGCTTTTATCATATTATATTATTGGACTGCACATCATAAAATTAAAATAGTACTGTCCCTGATTTGAATACCCCAAAGGGGTGGGCCCAAGTTCTCCAAAAATTAGGAAAAATTAATTCTAACCTTCCCATACAAGTGTACTACAAGGGAGGGTCCACAAAAGTGGCCTACCATTATAAAAATTAGTTCTCCATGCATGCATCTTCAAATCAAAATCCAATGGTGGAGATGTCATCTCCACCAAGGATTAAGGGTCTAGATGACCTAAGGATCCTTCAAACTAAGAAAAGAAACCATGGTGGGGTCCATGGAGAATGACCCCACCCATGAGTAATGCATACACAAAAGGATGGGCCAATGGCTAAATCCAAGAAGACATGGGACCTCTACCATCATTTGGTAGGCCTCACATGCTTCAAACATGAGGTGAAGAAGAGAAACAAGAGGAGGGAATGGAGATCCTAAGGTTCTAAGTACATGCACACCCACCTACAAGGTCTTCAAGCAAATACCTCCAAGATGGTCTTCAAGCTCCAAGATACATGGATCTAAGGTTGAGATCTTATTTCAATGGTTAGATGAGGGGATCTATGAGTGAAAGGGAGCTAGAAAATGGGGGAAAGTTGCTGGAGAAGAAGAGAAGAGAGAGAGGGAGAGAGAGAGAGAGTAGAGAGAAATGAGAGGGAGAGTATGGAAATTTGCTAGAAAAGATAGAGAGAGCGAGAGAGAGAGCGAGAGAGAGAGAGAGAGAGAGAGAGAGAGAGAGAGAGTAATCATGAGCTCTCTCTCTTGGATAGGGAAACCCATAAAGAAAAATAGGGTGATATAAATAAAGTTCATAGAGTTATAGGTTTGGGGTAGGGATGGATAGTGTGTGGGTGGTGGGTGGTGTAGATATGGGGGGTTTAGATAGTGTATGGGTGGTGTGTGTTGGAATTTTTGCAAAAGAGAGTGGCCACCTTGAAAAATGTGCCCTCCACACTAGGTGGGCCACATTATCATGCTTAAAGGCTATAAATGAGATGCACACAACTTATGATCCACACGTCGGATGGATGCACAAGACGCGGAGTTGGAACCGCGACGACGATGCGATTGCAATGGCATAGGTCTTGGGTCAATCCGAGTCGGGTCTACGTGACCGGACTTAAGGATGATCGCAAATACTATCTGAGGGTCGTGGGTTGCCTGGATTCGACCGGTAAGACCGCGGGACCAAAATGAACTAAATGCATACTCACACACACATGCACACATGCTAACTCAAGTCGCATCTCACAACCTTCCCCACTAATAAAGAAATTTTGTCCTCAAAATTGACCAATTCAGGATAAAAGAAAAGATAAAACACCACCATCATATAACAATCATCATACAAGGAAGGAAATATAAACAATCATGTATCTATCAATCATCAAACAAATGGGGATAACTCTCTCTAATCTCGGCCTCGCGTTCCCAAGATACCTCAACCTCCTAATGATGACCCCATTATACTTTCACCAAGGGAATGACCTTGGTCCTGAGGACCTGCTCCTTCTGATCAAGAATACGAATCGGCCGCTTAATGTAAGAAGCATCCTCAAGGACCTCAAGTGGCTGCCAATCAATCACAGGAATAGTGTCCGACCCACATTTTCGCAACATAGAAACATGGAACATGTCATGGATCACGGACAACTCAGGAAGTAAGCCAAGCCTATAGGCCACAACACCTATGCGCTTGGTAATCTCAAGTGGTCCAATAAATCTTAGGGTGAGCTTGCCCTTCACACCAAAGCGAACCACTACCTTCATAGGTGAGACCTTGAAATACATCATGTCCCCGATTGTGAACTCAATGGGTCGACGCCGACGATCAACAAAACTCTTCTACCGGCTCTGAGCTGTGCGCATCCTCTGCCTGATAAGATCAATAGCCTTCAACATCTATAGCACAAGCTAGGGACCTAAGAGACAACGCTCTCCAACCTCGGTCCAACAACTAGGAGATCTGCACGGTCTGCCATAAAGTGTCTCAAAAGGAGTCATGCCGATAGTTGCATGATAACTGTTGTTGTATGCAAACTCGACAAGGCGCATATGCTCATCCCAACTGCCCGCAAAGTCGATCACACAAGCCCTGAGCATATCCTCAAGGATCTGGTTGACTCTTTCGGTCTGCCCATCCGTCTGTGGATGATAAACAGTACTGAGATACAAAGTGACACTCAATGCCTGCTGGAAACTCCTCCAAAACTGAGACGTAAACCTGGAGTCTCGGTCTGAAACAATAGAAACTGGAATGTCGTGCAATCTTACTATCTCCTCAATGAATATCCTCGCCAACCGGTCCATGGACCAGGAAACATGTACTGAAATGAAATGAGCCAACTTCTCCAGACGATTGACGATAACCCAGATGGTATTGTGACCACGCTGAGTCCTCGGTAAACCTGCGATGAAGTCCATCGATACGTGCTCCCACTTTCACTCTGGAATACTCAACGGCTGCAAGGGACCAGGGGGTCTTTGATGATCGGCCTTGACACCCTAGCATGTGTCACACTCGGCCATAAAACTCACAATTTGGCGCTTCATCCCCTGCCAGAAGTACTGCCTCCTTATATCACGATACATCTTCGTGGACCCCGGGTGGATAGTAAGTCTCGATCGGTGTGACTCGGTCATCAGATCACAACGCAACTCTGGTATGTCCGGGACACAACCGGCCTTTGAAACGTAATCCACCAACGGAACCAATCTGCTAGTCTGACTGCTCCACGGATGCGGCCTCTGCTTGGTACTCCTGAAGTGACTCGTCCATCTGCTGAGCTTCGATCACCCTAGCTACTAAATAGGGTTGAATCGATAAGCTCGAAAGCTGAATAATGGAAGACTGTAGGCCGAACTCAAAGTCATACTCTGAAATATTCTCAAGCATCTACCACTCTTGCACCATCATCTGTGCCACTAGGCCTCGTGGTTGACGACTGAGCGGTCCGTCACCACGTTCGCCTTACCCGGGTGGTACTAAAGGTCAAAATCATAATTTTTTAGCAACTTCATCCATCGCCTCTGCCGCAGGTTTAACTTGGACTACGAAAATAGATACTTCAAGCTCTTGTGATTCGTGAAGAGCTCGAACTTGACCCCATATAGATAATGCCTCCACACCTTCAATGCGAAGACAACTGCTGCAAGCTCCAAATCATGAGTGGGGTAGTTCAGCTCATGGACCTTGAGCTGGCGCGAGGCATATGCCACTGGCTTCCCATGCTGCATCAGTACAGCACATAAGCCAACTCTAGAGGCATCAGTAAAAATAACAAAACCCTCACTCTCATCAGGAAGAGTGAGAACAGGATCAGACGTGAGGCGATCCTTTAACTCTACAAATGTCTTCTCATAGGCATCACTCCAGATGAACTTGATGCCTTTCCGCGTCAACTGGGTCAACGGTGCTGCAATACGGGAGAAACCCTCGATAAACCATCGATAGTATCCTGCTAGACCAAGGAAGCTACGAATCTCAGACGCATTTGTGGGTTGGCCCCACTGACACACTGCATCAACTTTCGAGAGGTCCACGGCGACACCCTCCCTCTTTACCACATGACCGAAGAACTTCATCTCCTCCTGCCAAAACTTACACTTCTCCATCTTCGCATACGGCTGGTGAGCACGGAGGGTTTCAAGCACAATCCGCAGGTGTTCAGCATGGTCCTCTCAAATCCTCGAATATATAAGAATATCATCAATGAATACCACTACGAACTGATCGAGGAACGACCCAAAAACCTCATTCATCAGCTGCATGAATACGGTAGGCGTGTTGGTTAGCCCAAACAACATGACCAGAAACTCGAAGTGACCATAATGTGTCCGGAAAGCCGTCTTCAGAATGTCCTCCTCCTGGACCCGAATCTGAAGGTAACCGGAATGCAAGTCTATCTTGGAAAAATACTATGCTCCCTACAACTAGTCAAACAAATCATCAATATGGGGAAGCGAGTATCGGTTCTTGATGGTGACTCTGTTGAGCTCACGATAATCTACAAGGAGTCGCAACGAACCATCCTTCTTCTTCACAAACAATACCGGGGCTTCTCAAGGTGAACTGTTGGGACGAATGAAACTTAACTCCCGGAGCTCATCCAACTGCTGCTGTAGTTCTCTCAACTCCAATGGTGTTATCCGATAGGGGGCCTTTAAGATGGGCGCGGTACTGGGCACCAAATCTATCTGAAACTCCACCTGTCGACTCGGCGGTAAACCCGGGATCTCTTGAAACACATCCGGGTACTCACAAACAACTGGCAGCTGCTCAATACTCTCTGCCCCAGAATCCTCAACGAGAGAAGCTAGATAACGGCTCTCCTTTGGGCTCGACCATGAACTGAAACACTGGCAAGCCTGGAATATGAAATGTAACCATCCTCGCAATACATTCTAAGACGGTAAGATACTCCGTAAGTCAATCCATACCCAGAATCACATCAAATCCTACCATCGGAATCACGAACAGATTGGCAGGAAGGAAGATCTCCCCCACTAACACCAGGCAAGATGAACAACGACGGGTCAATATCACAAACTTCCCCATGGGAGTCGAAATGGTCAAGGCCTCATCCACGGCCTCCGATGGAATACTAGTCGATCGGCAAAATTGCTCGGCCACAAAAGAATGGGAAGCACCAGAATCAAATAAATCATGAGCAACGTAAGCAGAAATAAGAAGAATACCCTCAATGACTCCGTCGATCGATGACTGTGGGTCCTGGCCTGGCGCCTACTGTGTAAAATAAAAACGGCCCTGAGCTGGTAGGGGAAGCAATCCGGAAGACTGGGGGTCCTGAGCCTGAGCCTGCTAGGCTGCTATACACACTGGACCTAGAGATCGAACGACATACGGATATGCCCTCTGCTGGTGTTGCGGCTGGTGTTGTCGCTACTGGTGCTATCTCTGCTGCTGCTGTCTCTGCTAAGGAGGTTTGCCTGGCTGCCTCTGCTACTGAGGAGGAGCCCTAGGAGCGACTGGTGGAAGCTGTGCTCTCTGCTGCTGCTGAGGAGGACGAGGAGGAGGCAACTGCGGTGGCCTCTGCTGCTGAATGGGGAGAGGACACTCACGCCTCCGATGCCCGACCTGTCCACAGCCGAAGCATACACCAGAAAAGGGGCTAGAAGATAAAGCGACTGGCAGTGCTGATGATGAGGAAGAAGCTACTGTCTGAACCACAAGCTACTGAAATCCTGATCTGCCCCTCCGTCTCTGCTGACGGTGCTGCCTAGAACTGCCGGCTGGTGCTCTCCTCTTCCGGTCTCCACCAGAACTCTACTCTCTCAACCTCTAGGTCATAGCCCAGTCCTCCTCATACACCAGTGCTCGATGAACAACCTGGTCAAACGTCTCCAAACAATGCCCTACCGCACGGCTACGAAGGGCAAGACGCAATCCAGTCACAAAATGACGGGCCCTCATCTTCTCATCGCTTGTGAGATGAGGTGCAAATCTAGACAGGGCTAAGAAATGGGCCTCATACTGAGATACAGTCATATCACCCTACACTGGGGTCTCAAAATCAATCGTCCGCTGGATCTGAACATGCTCGGGTAAGAACTTCTAGTCGAAATGGACCACGAACTCCTCCCATGTCAACACGAACTGAGCCCCGACCATCCTGGATACGTATGACCACCAATGACGAGCCTCACCCTGAAGGAGATAGGTCGCAAGGGATACCCTTTGATCCACAGGACATTGAATAGAGTCAAAAATCCTCACAACCTCAGTGCACCAAGCCTTGGCAGCAGAAGGGTCAGGATCACCATTAAACCTCGGGGGATCATGCTATCGAAACTCTCGAGCTATGACACTAGCACACGGTAAGTCAAACTGCCCGGAAACCTCAGCGGTAGCTGGCTGACGGGTCTGCAATGCGGTGGCAACAAGCTGCATCAACTGCTGAAAATGCTCAGTCCCTTTAAGTACTGTCGGAAAGGCAGGGGCGACACTTGCCTCGGGCGGAGGCACGAGTGCGGCCGAAGGGGCAGGAGCCTCAATAACTGGAACAATAGACTGAGGAGGGGGGATAGGTGGGGGAACCGGAACAACTGGAGGTATGGGTGCTATGGGCTCAACTGGAGGGACAGGCCGGATCGGGACATCTGGGATTGGATGCTCAACAATGGGAGCAGGATGTGCTCGAGTAGGATAGGTACCTCGGGCACCTCGTCCATGGGCACCGTGAGCACTGGAAACACGACCACTAGTACCACGACCTCGGGTGCCACGTCCACGAGGCATCGTCTACAAAATAATGATGATGCAAGGAATCAGGACAATTAAAGGCTCAATACGGAGCGAAAGGAAGGATCTCGGGACACTACTTGTCCCATATTCTTGGAAGACATGCGATGTTCTCCTGAGTCATTTCAGAATTACTTGCCTGGCTCTGATACCAACTCCTATTACGCCCCAGACACGGTAACCGGACTCACAAGGAACCCAATGACCGGTTCTAGCCGTAATAGCCTCCGTAGTACCTCGTTCTCGGCTCCTAAGACTGGTTCCGATCTTGGAATCCTACAAGGAGGATTTTCATAACAATATAATCATTCCAATACAAGCATACCAAGATCACAGCAAGTATATCTGAGAAAAACAAAGGCACACATCGTAAAATCCACTAAAAATTTAAACTTTTACAATCATCCATAAGGTCTAAAAGGACATACATGAGATAATAGGAAAAGAGAGAAAGGTCAGCAACACTAGAGTCCCCAAATGATCAGCTCTACTCCACACTCTGCTACTACGACGCCTGCCTAGAATTTTCTGCACGCATCAATCGTGCATAAGCTTATAGAAGCTCAGAGGGTGGTATAAGTGTGTGACATGGTGCACAGAAGAATAGTAGGAGATGCAAGAAGAGAAACATGCTCAATGAGAATATCATTAGCCTTACCAAGGCTTATGATGAATACGATGCGATGAGTATTGGACGTTATACCAAGGCAATGCATGAAGGGGCTTACACAGCCAATGCTAATGCGATGCAAGTAATGTCAGTACTCATATCCCAACCATAAGTCAAGTGATGTTTTAAATTTAAACCAATCTGATTTAAATGATTTTAACTCACAAGTATACGAATCAGATGTATATATGGTACGTATTACGAGATCATTCCCATGAGGACTAGTTGTCACAATATAAAATTTAAGACTCTTCTTAACTAATCCAATGAATGGTTTAACAAACTATTAAGTAAACTAGCATAAATCTATGGAAAATAACTGAGAACAATGAGAAAAATTCAATCGAGGAGAAGACTAGGACTTTCGAATCTACCCCTAATTATCCTAACCCTTATTTTACCTGTTGATTCACCCTAATTCATATTGATATAAATTTAATAAACAAAGCACATCCTATGTCCTTGGTCGGGCACACAAAATGTATAATCTTTTAAAGCATATGGATCACATCTTTCCATCCATGGTCAGGCATGGAGAGATGTAGATTCCTGTTTCTTCCTCTATAGGAAACCTATTCATGGTCAGACACAAGCACCTAGAATAATATTCTAAACAACATCCATATCTAGACTATGGTCGAGCTCATAGAATGGAGAAGTACGGAAATCTCAGGAAAACACACTAAAAAAAGAAACAAATCAATCAAATCAACATGAATTCAACAATAAACAAGAGTTAATCAAATTAGGGGCTTCATCTCAGCCCTAGCTGAAAAATTTAGCAACTCATAAATTCAAATAGAAAGAAAGAAAAATAAAATTGATAACAGAAAACATCCTTCTCTCTTCTTTCTTCCTCTATCTCTCCTCTTTCTTCTCTTTCTCCTTTTTCAAACTGTGCTCTGGATCTGGCATTTTATAGCTGGATGGAAGGCGGTGGAGCAGTGCTTCCTTTTTGGAGTCGGTGAGAGAAAATACGCAGCAACCCAAGAACAAACCGCGTTCAACTTGTGTTAGGCACAAATATCCGACCCATTTTCAGGATCTGATCCATTCAGTCTCCTTGAACGTGGTCGGTCCCACCTTGGAATGATTTTAAACGGCCAGGATCATTGGACCGATCCTGGCCATGATCGTTAAATGGCCTGGAGCGTCCGGGTCTCGGATACTTTTCAAATAACGCCTACGGAACGCTGATGCCTGGTGAAAGTCGGTGATTAGCATCAAAAGTGCAATCTACTCCATTCATTGTCTTCACTTCGGGATTTCTACTGGAAATGTGCTGTTTTTGTTGTCCGTTGCTACGACCCATGGAAATAATCCCACAGTAATAAAAGCAGACGATCCTTTTGTAACCGTTGAAATCACCACGTGTGCATGCATGGGTACACAAGATCAACATGAGCTTAACTAGATCGCACCCCTTTGCATGATGGACGGCTCTGATTGATTTTTTGGTGCATGATGAAGGCCCGCTAAGATCATCTGCAACCTGTGTTGCGGAACAGAGCATGCGAACACTGCTTTGTGAAAGTCGATGGGGCCCACAACCGTTTCTACTGATGGATCCATTCGGTCCACTAGATTCTCGTCAGAAAACCACTCAAATATGGTAGGTTTTAGATTAGGTTGAGTGTGGCTCATTGGACTTTTCTCGCTGTCGTTCGTTCAATGTTTGAACGGCTAGGATCTCATTCTCTTTATTTCTTCATATATGGTCATCTAGGCCTTGGTAACATGGTCCTTGAAAATCTGATGGATGGTTTAGATTGTCTATATGGACAATAGGTGGGGCCCACAACTGCGAATCGACGATCGGTTTGCGGACACTGAAGAAGGAAGTTTCCTTCTTCGAATTTGGTCGGTCAAAGGTCGGTTTGACCATGGTGGAAGTGCAGTGCACGGCCGGTGCATTTGTGTATTGTGCACACACTGTTTGGGTAGGGTCCACTGTAATGTTCTTGGGACATCCAATGTCCATCCCTTTTCTCATACGATTTTAACGGTTAGGGCCAAAATTGAGGTATATCCAGTTATCTGGCGGGCCTGAAATCGACGGTTTATAGGTTGATCTTTCAGTTGGCCCACTTCCCGAGATCTTCAATGGTTGAATTTAATATGTATGGTTAATTTATGGCCCCCAGGCCATGTATGAAGTTTCAAGCCAATCAGATGGCGGGAACCATGTGATCTTGCATTCTGCACCAATTTCGGGCCCATTTAATGCGAACGACTTGATTTCCTCAGGTTCCTGGCATGTAAATTCATTGATCTCAGTCCTCTAGAGTCCGTCCTTTACTTTGGTTACTTCAGAGCATCAAATCCACGCTTTTAATATCCTTTTTCAATTAACGCTCCTGATTACACCCTGCAACAAAAACACAATTAAAATATTCCATTAACCCATATCATTACGTAAAATTCGACAATAATCGGAGTCTAACATGCAATATTTGACCCTCATCATCAAGTATCCAATCATAAGGAAATCACCGGGGTCCATTACACTGCTGAATGACTACCGCTCTATAGACCCCGCACAGTCAAATGAGCATAAGAGACCTCACTACCCGCCTGTGGACAACCAATCACCAGCAAGGCCTAATGATAGCTGACCCATTTATGAGCTGGTCAGACTCAGCTTAGCAATGCCCCTACACACCGGGCAAGTAAGGCCACGCCCCTATCCAACCGACTACACGACAGTAAAAGTCGCGGCCTAACAGTATAAGGCCCTCGTGCGCTCATGTATTCTACCCGGTTACGGTGTTGGAGCAGATCCTTGGTACCATGAAAGTGTTGAAAATTTCACCCATGAGCATCCTATGTACCCAGTATGCTCAACTAATATTTTTGATGTCCACACATACGGTCATCCATGAATATCCTTGTGGAGGCAAGGCCCTAATGAAGCAAGGGCAGATATCCACATGCTATGCAATGCCGGATGCATGAATCACACGCTCACCCATGCATCAATCCCAAGCACCCATCGTGCTCCAGAGGGAAAAACTCCACCCCTCGGGGAGATACCAACATGTTATACTCAATGGCACAACCATGGCCAATCATACATCAACCAAGCATGCATATGATACGTATGAGAGTGGGTCATGAAATGAATAGGGGTGTTAATGGGGTGAAGATGAACTCTCTACCTACCCGTGAAGGGTTTAGGTACTTAACAAATTCCTTATACGAAATACAACCTCTAATGGGGGCCCATTTACATGGGGTAACCCACGAGACTAAGGAGGACAATGATATAGGCCTAAATACATGAAACGGGCCTAGCAAGGGTCTATGATGGGCCTTTAACCACACATAGAAGCCCATGAGCCTACCTTAGGGCCACCAATGTAGACATCCAACCACAATTGGTCCTCAAGAGGTAGCTCATCTCTAATTGATCACGGATCAAGGCCTAAGGCCCACACAACATTAGAAATAAGAAATGGGCAGCCATAATCATACCCTAAACACTCATGTTGGGCTTCAGAAATGGTGGCCCAAGGCCTATCCAAAGCATGGGTCTAAGGGAAACACACATAGCCCAACCTAAATATTCCACTATGGGCCCATAGGGGAAAGTTTATGGCCCAACATAAAGGTCACTAATCCCATATATTGTGGTGGCCTAATGGGAAGCCCATTGCTCAAACCAAATGGGCAAATGTCATGATTTTAGTCAAGTAAGTTAGGCCTACAACCCGGCCCAAGTATAAAATTAATTTGGTGGGCAACCAAGGGCCCATCTACTTGTGTAATTCTAGCCCACTAGCCGAACACAATAGTATGGTAAAAATGGCTCAAGAGTTCAACGGGCCTATCTATAAAGTTCCAACCCAATTGGGCCTAAAGAGTTCAACCACTAGCTATATTCACGAACCCAATTGACTCCAACTGTGGTGGGCCTCAAAAGTGCATTTATTAAGCCCAACATTTAAGGGACTAAAGGTGTAAATTATTTTCTCTAAGATCATCATAATGTGGTGGGATATACAACACATCTAGGTGGGTCCACAAGGCAGGCTGGAGGGCCAGCCAAGGCTGGACACCCCAGCCTAAGAGTCCCTTCCTAGTGGGCCACTCCCGGCCGCACCACGGTTAGCTCAAATGTCCATTGGGCCTGAAATTTGGTAGGATAATACTTTCATAAGTGGACCACATCCCCACAAAATTTCATAATTTTTGAATATTTTCAGGTATTTTAATTAATCTAAACAATACAGTCTATATAGAAAATCGGACAGACCTGGATGTCCTAACATGGTGGGCCAGTCCGGCCCTCGCTGCGAAGTGCACAGGGGTCCATTGGCCCTGAAATTTGGTAGGTGGATCCCAACATGGGTGCACCACTTCCTTGTAAAATTTTATAATTTTAGGATACCCAAAAATATTTTAATTAATTTAAAAAATATAATCTGTCCAGGGTGGAATATTGCTGGAATATAACTGTGCTAAATTTGAGCCATCCAATGGGAGGGTTTTGGGCCTCCAAAATTTTTGAAATTTGGACCCAAGGTCCCTCATCAGGCCTACAACAAGGTGGGACCTAGAAATATGGCTCACCTTCTTAGAAAGTATTTATGAATTAAGGGTTTTATCAAATTATATTGCTAGACTGCACAACAGAAAATTAAAGTAGTGTTGTCCCTAATTTGAATACCCCAAAGGGGTGGGCCCAAGTTTTCCAAAAATTGGAGAAAATTAATTCTAACCTCTCCATACAAGTGTGATACAAGTTAGGGTCCATAAAAGTGGCCCACCATTATAAATACTATTTTATATTTATGGATTTCTAACTGTACATGTTGCTGGACAGTCCAGAAAATCTGGACTGCCCACCCCACTTGGGTCACTCCTTTGAGACCTCAATCAAGGTCAAATGGAAGTAAAATTTGGGATACATTAGTTGGGGTCCCCACCTTTAAGAAAATTATATCAAATGGGTAGAAGCATTCCCCCAATCAGTCCAAAAATCTGACCCAATATAAACCAGAAACTGTCCAGAAAACTTCTGGACAACAGCATGCACATGACATAAAATGAACATAGGAACCAAAATAAGGGAAAATATCCACATGGAATATGAGTTGTGGTCCACCTCAGTGGGCCCTATAAATATCCAGACCTAATCCATACCATAAAATTTATTGCATGTGTCCAAAAAGGAGCAAATGGGACACCTATGTTCATAGAGTAGACAGACATGGACATTCACTCTCTTTGGATGGTCTAGATACTTCCAGGCCACAAGGTGGGCCACACACATCTGTGAATAATAGATCAACAAAAGAAGAGTAAGAATCGATCACAAGGGAAGGGACTCCACCTCATTGAGGCCCTCCCCTTCATCACAAACCACACATCACACTATATTGATAGGATTACAAGATCTACCCATGCATGCATCTTCAAATCAAAATTCAATGGTAGAGATGCCATCTCCACCAAGGATCGAGGGTCTAGATGACCTAAGGATCCTTCAAACTAAGAAAAGAAATCATAGTGGGGTCCATGGAGAATGGCCCCACCCATGAGTAATGCATGCACAAAAGGATGGGCCAATGGCCACACCAAGAAGACATGGGGCCTCCACCATCATTTGGTGGGCCCCACATGCTTCAAGCATGAGGTGAAGAAGAGAAAGAAGAGGAGTGAATGGAGATCCTAAGGCTGTAAGTACATGCACACCCACCTACAAAGTCTTCAAGCAAACGCCTCCAAGATGGTCTTCAAGCTCCAAGGTACATGGATCTAAGGTTGAGATCTTATTTCAATGGTTAGACGAGGGATCTATGAGTGAAAGGGAGCTGAAAAAATGGGAGAAAGTTGCTGGAGAAGAAGAGAAGAGAGAGAGGGAGAGAGAGAGAGAGAGTAGAGAGAAATGAGAGGGAGAGGATGGAAATTTACTAGAAAAGAGAGAGAGAAAGAGAGAGAGAGAGAGAGAGAGAGAGAGAGAGAGAGAGTAATCATGAGCTCTCTCTCTTGGATATGAAAATCCATCATGAAAAATAGGGTGAAATAAACAAAGTTCATAGACTTATAGGTCTGGGGTAAGGATGGGTAGTGTGTGGGTGGTGGGTGGTGTAGGATATGGGGGGTTTAGGTAGTGTATGGGTGGTGTGTGTTGGAATTTATATAAAAGAGGGTGGCCACCTTAAAAAATATACCCTCCACACTAGGTGGGCCACATGATCATGCTCAAAGGCTATAAATGAGATGCACACAACTGATGATCCACACGTTGGATGGACGTACAAGACGCGGTGTTGGAACCGCGACGACGATGGGGTCGCAATGGCATAGGTCTTGGGTCAATCCGAGTCGGGTCTACGTGACCGGACTTAAGGATGACCGCAAACACTATCTGAGGGTCACGGGTTGCCTGAATTTGACCGGTAAGACCGCAGGACCAAAATGAACTAAATGCATACTCACACACACACATGCACACATGCGAACTTAGGTCGGATCTCACACTCATGCTGTAACATGAATGATAGAACTTCTTGTACCATTGCCGTAAAGCTTATTTTAGCCCATACAAGCTTTTCTTCAGCCTACACACCATATGCTCTTCGCCCTTGACTTCGAACCCCTCTAGTTGGTGCATGTAAATCTCTTCTTCTAGTTCACCATAGAGGAAAGCAGCTTTAACGTCTAACAGCTCTATCTCCAAATCCATGCTCACCGCCAACCCAATCAACACCCGTATGGATGTCATCTTCACCACTGGTGAGAATATCTCTTCGAAGTCTATGCCTTTCCTCTGACCAAACCCTTTTACCACAAGTCTGGTCTTAAACCTCATCTATGAATTTTTTTGCTCAACTTTCTTTCTGAACACCCACTTATTGCTCAAAGATTTCTTGCCCTTAGGCAGTTTCATCGTATCATAGGTGTGCTTCTTATGTAAGGATTTCATCTCTTCTTACGTAGCTTTCAACCACTCCCCCTTATGCTCGTCGGCTAGGGCCTCAGAATAATCTTCTGGCTCTCCCCCATCAGTCAGCATAATGTACTCATGCGTTGAGTACCTCTTGGATGGCTTCCTGTCCCTAGATGACCTCCTCACCTGCGGCTCAACAAGTGGATCAGGTGGGGGCTGCTCCCCCCTTCCATCTTCTACAAGAACTCCCTCGTCCTCTTCACCTTTCTATACTCCCCCATCATCAGGTACCATATGAGGAATAACAAGATCTATGTCCTCTAGCTCACCTGAACTAGGCTAGTTCTTCTCTGGCTTACCAATATCTTCTATACACTGATCTTCAAAGAAAACTACATCTCTGCTCCTGACGAGCTTCCTCTCGGTCGGATCTCATAATCTATAACCAAACTTTTCATCACCGTACCCTAAGAACACCCACTGTATGTTCTTCATATCAAGCTTGGACCTCTCATCCTTTGGTACGTGAACAGATGCCCTACATTCAAACACCTTGAGATGACTGTACGGTGGATCCTGTCCAGTCCACACCTTCTCAGGTACTTCTCCATTTAACAGGGCTGATGGAGACCTGTTTATCAAATACACTGCCGTGTGCATTGCTTCTCCCCAAAACGTCTTGGATAACTTCGCATGAGATAACATGCATCTGATTCTCTCTACAATAGTGCGATTCATTCGCTCAGCTACACCATTATACTGAGGGGTCTTGGGAACCGTCTGTTCACACTGTATACCCAGGGACTTACAGTACTCATGAAAGTCGTCAATGTATTCACCACCATTGTCAGTGCGGATGCACTTCAATGATCTACCTGTCTTTCTCTCGACCATAGCATGAAATAATTTAAACACACCAAATACCTCATCCTTGGATTTCAAAGCATAAACCCAAACCCTTCTAGATACATCATCTATAAAAGTAATAAAACACAATGCCCCACCTAAAGTTTTTATCCTCATGGGACCACAAACATCAGAATAAACCAAATCTAATGCATGTTCTTTATTAACATGAGAAGCATATTTAACAAATGAAACTCTATGTTGTTTTCTTGATAAACAATCAAAACAGGTTTTGAGAGGCATACCTGTCATGTCTGGAAGGAGTCGCTTCTTCATTAGTAGCTGAAGCCCTTTTTCACTCATGTGGCCTAGACACCTATCCCACATGTCAATAGCTGAATCTTCTGCTACATTCAACCCACCCTTGCACACACTGAGACATACCTTGTAAAGGGTGCAATACTTCTTTCCTCTGGCTGCGATCAACGAACCCTTGATGAGCTTCCATCACCCACCAACAAACTGGCTTTTATAACCACCATCATCCAACCTTCCTGTCAACATCAAGTTGAGGCGAAGGTCTAGGATATGCCTCACATCCTTGAGAATCAATGTGCAGCCCACATCGGTCTTCACACAAATATCACCAAACCCTATGATCTTCAATATGTCAGAATTTCTCATCTTCACGGTCCCATAGTCACCTGACTTGTAGTTTGTGAAGAAATCCCTGCGTGGAGTCGCATGAAAAGAGGCTATCACCCAGTCGGTGTCCTAACTCATAGCCATGAGACATACATCATGATCTGTAGAAAGAATAACTACAACGTCGCCATCTGAAGTAACCGTAGTGGAATCTGATTCATCTTCTTTCTCCTTTCCTTTTTCTTTCTTGTCATTCTTTTCCTTACGACATTCATGCTTGTAGTTACCCTTCTTGCCACAATTTCAGCATTTAACATCTTTTTTGTTACTTGACTTGCCTCTTGATTTATCTCAGGCCTTCCCGCTCTTACTGTTCTTTCCTCTCCCCCATTCCTATGTCACGAGAGCCTCTTGTTGAGTAGACCCCTGAGACTTCCTCCTTGTCTCCTCATTGAAGAGATAGCTAGTAACCAGTTCCATGGATATCTTTTCGTCTGGCACGAAGTTACTTAGAGACACCACTAATGTCTCCCAACTGTCAGGCAATGAACTAAGTAAAGAGTAAAGCCTGCAATTCATCATCCAAGACCATCTTCATAGAGGAGAGTTGGTTCACTATATTGCTAACCTCATTCATGTGCTCAGCCACAGAACCACTATCCTTGAACTTGAGATTCATAAGTCACCTTATCAGAAAATTTTTATTACCGGTTGTCTTCCTCTCATACAACCCTTCTAATTTCAGTCATAGGCTAGCATCTGAGGTTTTCTTAGACACATGGTGGAACACAGAATCATCCAGTCATTGTCTAATAAACCCCACCACCTTTCGGTCCATCTTCTTCCAGTCATCATCAGACATATCCTTGGATTTTACTGATATGCCTAAAATTGGAGAATATAGGCCCTTGCAATAAAGCAAGTCCTCCATCTTAGCCTTCCATATGGTCCAGTTAGAACCATTGAGGCTGATCATCCTTGATGAGCCACCTTCCATAATTTCAAACTGATCCTACCTGTTCAATGAACTTAGCTCTGATACCACTTTGTTGGGGGCCTTGCACAAAACTTCAGGATCTAGCCCTCCAGAACAAATCAGAATTATGGAATAACAAAGCAATGAAATAAATCAAAGCATCAATCACACACCACACAAGAGATTTTTACGTGAAAAACCCTCTAAGAGGTAAAAACAATGGGACGTCATCCAGATCAACAATCCACTATGAAGTAGAACGTTATAACCGATCACAAGCACACCTTGCTATGATCAAACCTTCAACCTTCATCACTCACGCAGGAGTAGATAAATAGTAAGAAAAATAAGGAAAAACTGAGAGATCTCACCGATTACGAGGACATAGGAGCACTGAGATATAGATTGCATTGTAGATCACCTCCAAGAGCATAACCTCCCTTCTACAAGCTTCCTCTCTCTCTTTCTCTCTCTCTCTCTCACACCTTTGATGACCCTCTTGTGTTTTTCTCTGTACCCCATGCCAATGAAAAACCCTAAAGACCCCTTTTTATAGTTTTAGGGAACTCCCTTCCGCATCCCAGTTGTGAAAGGACTTGCCACATGAAATTTGTGCAAAATCATGGAACGAATTTGAGTAACCACGACCAGTCGTACCGTGTCCACGACCAGTTGTGAGCCACCTATGACCGGTCGAGCACTCCGGAGAAATATTATCCAAAGTCGCTGGACTTTGAGTCGTGCCAAGGCTCATACCTACGACTGGTCAAGTGCCACCCACGACCAGTCGTGGACCACCTACGACCAGTCGAGCAGCGCGGTGAATTACTTCAATTTTTTCACCCGCTGCACTGTCTCTTCCCTGAACTGAGGAGGAAAACCTCATCAGTAGCAGGCTATATTTACAGCTTTGGCATAGAAAGTCTTTGTCAGATCTTTACTATTTAACATGACTGAGCCTGAGCCCATCTCTTGAAGCACCTGATTCTTTCATTCAGCTACTCCATTTGTTGTGGAGTTTTAGGTGCTAATAATTCATGTCAAATTTCAATTTCATCACAAAATCTCTGGAATCAATCATTTTCAAATTTACCTCCATGATCACTCCGGATCCTATCAATCATATATCCACTGTTATTCTAGAGTCGCTTTACAAGTTTTTTAAACTCGTCAAATATATCACATTTTTCTCTCAGAAAATAGACCAAGTGAACCCAAAGTACTCATATACTACTACCAAGAAGTGTCTCTTTACACTGTGACTTTGAACCCTGGTGGGACCAACAAGTTCCATATGTAAAAGTTCAAGTGGTTTTGAGGTGACTAGGGTGGTTGTTTTCTTGTGCATGATTTTAATTTGTTATCCTTTTTGGCAATCGCCACACACAACCCTTACCTTTTTCTTAATCTTGGGAAGCCCTCTCACCAGGTTGTTCGAGCTTAGGTGAGACAGATTTCGGTAATGGACATGTCTAAGTCTTTGGTGCCACAGTTCAAACTTGTTATATCTAGCCATGTGACATCTAGTGGGCAGGGTTGTATGACCCGACCCAAGTATACATTTGTGTGTGAGTATGCATTTCATTTCTTATAGTCCCGCGGTCCTACCATGCATTTCATTTCTTATAGTCCCGCAGTCCTACCGGTTGAATTCCGGTGACCCGCGACCCTCGGATTGTATTTACGGTCATCCTTAGGTTCGGTCACGTAGACGCTACCTGGATCGACCCGAGACCTATGACACCTTATTTGCATCATCGTTGCGGTTCCAACAATGTGTCTTGTGCGTCCATTTGACTTATGGATCAAAAGTTATGAGCATTATATAGTATGGCCCTTGATCATGTGGCCCACTTTTGTACAAATGCATGTGGACCACCTCCATGGCACAAGTCCCTATACATACTACACACCACAAAAATTCTATAGAAACACCACCCATCTCAACAAACACTACCCAAGCCTAGCCTAAAAGCCTAAGCATTGTAATCTCCTCCTTATGCTATGATGACTTCTCTTACAAAACAATGATGACATTTTTCTCTCTCTTTATTCTCTCCCTTCCTCTCATTTCCCTCCATTACAAGCAACACCCCACTCCAACGTCTCCTTCTCCCTCTCTTCTCCACCCCCCTAATCCTCAAATTACTCTCAATCCCTCCATTAAAAGTAGATCTTCACCATTAAAACTTCTTCCTAGGCTCAAGACCTTCATGGTGTAGGAGTTTGGAGGCTTGATTTGCAAGTGGGTGATTATAATTTATGATTTTATTTTCTACCCTTTGATCTTCTTTTTCTTCTTAGTTGGATCATATGGGACCCACCAATCCATGGTGGGGACCGCATTTGACCCTATAGATGTGGCCTTTTAGCCCATCCTACATGCATATCATGAAACATGATGGGACCATTCTCCATAGACCGTATCATGATGTATTGTATCATCTACTTTATTTCAAGAAAATCTAGACCCTAAAAGTCATGTTGGGATGACATCTTAACCACCCATTCTAGTCATAGACCATGTATGCATTAGTTTAATATTGCATGTTCAAGAAACATTGTGGTATAGTTGAGATTGACTCTTTAGAGGGCCCATTAGTGGCGGGGCTCTACCCCTATGGCCGGATTTTTTTTTCTTCTCTTTTCTCTGATATGTGGATGATGATGTGTGTGGTCCACTTGGTGGGCCTAGGATGTCCCAAAAAAAATCTAGCAAGGTAGGACACCCTTACCACCCAACTCCATAATCCTTAGACACCTTAATCAATGCATGCAAGTGTCCTAGTCTTAGTCTATGATCTAGACATATGTGGGGCCCAAAGGAAGGCCACACACCCTTTTTGTGGCTGAGATTATTGAGATATAGGCTGATGTGTCTAGTCATGTATCGTTGTCCAAAAATCTAAACTGTTGCCTGGACTGTCATTTCAATGTTTGGCATGGATTTTTGGATTATGATTTCTATTATTTTCTTTATAATTATGGGGTGTAATGAGAAGGTGTGGACCCCACCTTGAGGTGTGGTGGGTCACACCTCAGATGGCCTATGAAATGGTACTCAAAAAGGGAGGCCCATAGGGGTGGGCGATCCACCTTGTTAGGCTGTCCAGCCCACATGTATAGAGGGAAAACACACACTTCAGCTTGGTTTCTCTAAGGGGTGGGCCACTTTTGTGGACCTCACCTTACTGTATTTTATGAAAAAAATACTAAACCTCCATTTTCCCCCTCCTAGATGAAGTTTGGACCCATCTTATTAGGTAAACAATGCATGGATAACAACATTTCTTCCTGGACAGATTGTAATTTCGAATTTAATTAAAATACTTATGAGTATCAAAAAATCATGAATATTTACAAGAAGGTGTCCCACTCATGGTAAGACCCACCTAAAAACTTTTGGGGCAAAACACTTGTACACACCATGGTGGTGGCTGGACCGGCCCACTATAATATGGTGTCCAGATCAATCCGATTTTCAGGACAAATTGATTTCTTTAAATGAATTAAAATATTTTTAGTTGTTCAAAAATCTTAAATTTTTTTTGAGGTATAGTCCACCCATATTAGGATCCAACTCTATTTTTTGGGGCCAACGGACTGCTGTGCACACCGTGGCAAGGGCTGGACCGGCCCACCACGTTGGGACGTCCAGGTCAGTCCGATTTTCTTGATAGACTATTTTATTTAAATTAATTAAAATACTTTTAGGTGTCTAAAAATTCTAAAATTTTTTGAAGGTGTGTCCCACCTATGGAAGTGTTACCCTGCAAAATTTCAGACACAACGAACATCTGAGTTGGCCGTGGTGAGGCCGAGAGTGGCCCACCAGGTAGGGACGCCCAGGCTGGGGCGTCCAACCTGGGATGGCTGTCCAGCCTGCTTCATGGGTCCACCTTGATGTGTTGTATATCCCACCATCCATCCATGTGGGGTCCTTAGGATGATTGATCATCCTCATTTTTTTGTATTCAATTGGGGCTCAATGGGTGGACTTTTGGGCCAGATACCCCGGGCCCATTGAGCTAGCTACACATGGGACATCCCTGCCTTAGGCTACTGCTGGACCTGCATTCCAATAGCCTGGCCCACTTGATATATTTGTTGCATATCCTCTCTCATCTAGTGGGGCCCACAGTAATGTGTGTGGGCCATCAGGGATTAAATATACTAAGAAATACTTCTATTGTTGGACTCTAACCAACTTAGAAATTTGGGCAAGCTGGAATTTGGCATTGAGCCCAATAATTATTACTTGTAAATGTTCTTTTGGGGCAGTATGGCCCACTAGATTTGAGAAGGATATAATTCAGTTATCTTACCATCTTAATTTTATTTTCGAGCTTAATTAATGCATGATTAAAGGCCCATTCCAATTGGATTTTTCTCGGGCTAGTCTCCTAGTTAATTATGGGCCTTATAGCCTTGGTTGGGCTGGAACTTTTGATAGGCCCGTTGGACCCTTGGGTCCTATATTTACCATGCCATTGTGATGGGTCTTATGGGTCAAATACTCAAATAGTTGGGCCCTTACTTGTCCACTATAATAAATCCATACTTAGGCCGAGATGTGAGGCCCAACTTGCTTGTGCTAAATATAAGGATTCCCATATGTTTGGATAATGGGCTGCCCATTAGGCCCACCACAATAACTGAACCCATGACCATTATGGTTGGGCCCTAACCTTACTTAAGGGCCCACCAGGTTGCCTATGTATTGGGCTTAGTATATGGCCCACTAGCCCACTAGGCCATGGATTGATTGTGCCTTGGACCTTTCTTTACATACATAGCAGGCTACCTTTTTGGAACCCAGTTGAGGTTATATGTCCTCCTTGGTGGCCCTAAGACAGGCCCTTAAGGCCCTTATAGGTGGTTGAAGGCCCACCTTGGACTTTATTAGGCCCGTTTCCTCCCTAAGGTTGTAGGACTCCCCTAGCTCGTGGGTCATCCCAGATTGTTGAGCTCCCACTAAGAGAACTTCATTTCTCCTTAGAGTACTTGACCATATATCTTACCCTTATCCCTCCTTGGGAAGGAGGAATACACGTTCTACAGGTAGCACACTTACATCATTATGACTCATATACATCATCTATATGAATTGATTGCATTGTATGGTGGTCATTGAGGGATAAAGTTTCTCCCCTTGTGTACATTAAGTGCCTAGAACTTGTGCATGATCTGTATGTGCGACTCATGCATTGACATCGCATTTCATGATGATACCGCCCTTGCTTCATTAGGGTCTTGCCTCCACAGGGACATTCATGGATGGCTGTATGTGTGGACACCGAAAATATTACTTGAGCATACCGGGTGCATAGGATGCCCATGGGTAAAATTTTTAAAACTTTCATGGTACCAAGGGACTGCCCTAAGGCCGTGACTGAGTGGAAACCATGAACGACGAGGGCCTTATACCGTTAGGCTGCAGCTCCCACTGTCATGTAGTTAGTTGGGTAGGGATGTGGCCTTATCCTCCTGTGAGGGAGGGCATTACTAGGCTAAGTCTAACCAGCTCGTGAAATGGGTCCGCTGCCGTCTAGCCTTGCTGGTGATTGGTTATCCACAGGCGGGTAATGAGGTCTCTTACGCTTGTTTGACTGTACAGGGTCTGTAAAACGGTAGTCATTTAGCAGTGTAATGGACCCCGGTGATTTCCTTATGATTGAAAATGTACTTGACATGTGGTTTGGATATTAGCACTGGCATTACTTGCATCGCATTAGCATTGGCTGGGTAAGCCCCTTCATGCATTGGCTTGGTATGGCGTCTAGTACTCAATGCATCTTATTCATGATAAGCCTTGGTAAGGCTAGTGATATTCTCATTGAGCAATTTTCTTTCTCTGTACTTCTTGTTATTCTTCTGTGCACCATTATCACACACTTACACTACCCTCTAAACTTCTATAAGCTTATGCACGATTGATGCGTGCAGGAAATCCTAGGCTGGCGTCATAACGGCAGAGCATGGAGTAGAGTTGAGCTTGAGGACTCCAGTGCTGCCGACTTTTCTCTCTTTTTCCATTATCTTATGTATGTCTTTTTGGACCTAATGTAAGCTTGTAAAAGTTTAAATTCATAGTGGATTTTGTGATGTGTGCCTTGTTATTCTCAGATATACTTGTTGTGATCTTGAGTATGCTCATATTAGAATTGATTATATTATTATAAAAATCCTTCTTATAGGATCCCAGGATCGGAACCTGCCTCAGGAGCCGAGAATGGGGTACTACGGAGGCTGTTGCGGTCAGAACTGGTCATCGGTTTCCTTGTGAGCCCGATTACCGAGTCTGGGGCACAACAAGGGCAGTTTCTCAACTACTTTTTATCACATAATAGTTGTCATTAGTACAAAGACATTGTTAAGAAGTGGAGCCACATCTGGGGTCGTGCACGAGTGGTCGTGGAGCCCACTTCGACCAGTCGTGACCAGTCATGGACTGGCTCGACTCAAAGTCCAGCGAGCATCAGATTTTGGGACTCTAGGTGCTCGACCGGTCGTGGCCCATGCTCAAACGGTCATGAGGTCCTCTCGACCGGTCGTTCAGGCTTACGACTAGTCGTGGTTACGCAGATTCATTTTCAGATTTAATGCGGACTGCAAAAATTTGAGTTGGTTTTCGCAAGGGTGCGAAAGGGAAGTTGCCTAAACTATAAATAGGTGTCCTAGGGGCTTTTCTAGGGTATGAAAAAGTAATTCTAAGGTGTGGGAAAAGGATTTTCTCTATATTTCCAAGGGAGAGATTAATATATCACTTTGTAATTTCTATTTTTTCTTCATAATAGAAGTTTGTTTCCGTGATTTTTTTTTACCCTTGTTAGGGTTTTTCCACATATATCTTATCTCGTGGTTTGTTTGAATTACTTTTATTCTTTTCTAGTTTATATTCCTTCCTGTCTATCGTTTGAGGGTGAGACCGGAGATTAGATCTCGGTTCATTGCGTTATTGGCGTGCTGCGCAACAACTGGTATCAGAGCTATTGGTTCAGTTCTATTGGGAGCGATGAGGGAAGAAGGAAAAACTAGAATTGAGAAGTTTGAAGGTTCAAACTTTATCTTTTGAAAGATGCAGATGGAGGATTATCTGTATCAGAAGGACCTCTATATTCCTCTAGGAGGAAAATAAAAGAAATCAGAAAAGATGACAGATGATGAATGATTTTTACTGGATAAGAAGGCTTTAGGAACGATCCGACTCTCTTTGTCTAAGAGCATCGCCTTCAATATATCAAAGGTGAAAACTACAAAAGAATTAATGGAAGCCCTAGCCGCCATATATGAAAAACCCTAGGTGTCCAATAAGGTTCATCTTATGAAACAACTATTCAACATGAAGATGTCAGATAGTGGGAGCGTGGCTGAACATCTAAACGAGTTCAATACAGTCACGAGCCAGTTGGAATCCATTGGCATTATTTTTTAGGATGAGGTCAAGGCGTTATTAATCTTGTCCAGTTTACCAAACAGTTGAGATGGTTTGGTGATTGCTTTGAGCAATTCTTCAGGGTCGACAAAATTAAAATTTGATGCTGTGACCGGTCTAATTCTCAGTGAAAAATCTAGAAGAAAGGCATCAGGAGTTTCAGGAGACTTAGAGAATGTTCTAAACATTGAAGGAAGAGGAAGATTGCTGAACAAAGGAGGTAATAAAATGGGCATTCTAAGTTAAGGAAGAAGTCCAAGGGACAGAAAGATAAAGATGGGTGTTGGCATTGCGGAAAGAATGGGCACATGAAACGTGATTGCAGGGCGCTCAATAAACAAGAAGGAAGCTCTCAAAGCTAGAAGGATTCAGTGAATCTATCTGAGGAGAGTGACACAGAGGCATTGATCTTGTCTCTTGAAGCGAGGAATGAGTCTTGGGTTATAGACTCGGGTGCTTTATTTCATGTCACTTTGTGTAAGAAAGTTCTGCATAACAATGTATAAGGTGACTTCGGGAGAGTCTACCTAGGTAATGATGAGCCGTGCAGTATTGTTGGAAAGAGAGACATTCATATAAATCAGAAAGACGGAACGACGTTGAAATTGAAGGATGTCAAACATGTACCGAGTTTGAGAAGGAATCTGATCTCGGTGGGGCAGTTGGCCGATACCAGCTATATGACGACATTCACCAATGATTCCTGGAAGATCATAAAAGGTGCCTTGGTTATATCTCGAGGAAAGAAGGAAGATACTTTATACGTGACTTACGGATCCTATAGTTCACTCGCAGTCGCATCAACTGGAGTGAATGAGCAGCTATGGCATCAGAGGTTGGGACATATGAGTGAAAAGGGGATGAAAGTGTTATTATCTAAAAGGAAGCTACCAGGGCTGAAGTCTATTGACTTAAAATTCTCTAAGGACTGTGTGTATGGCAAGTTAAAGAGGGTAAGCTTCAAGAAGACAGGATGCGCTCCAAAGACGCATCTATTGGAGCTTGTACACACCGATGTGTGGGGACCGGCACAAGTATTATCTCTTGGTGGCTCACGTTATTTTATTTATTTTATTGATGATGCTAGTAGAAAACTTTGGGTCTATTTCTTAAAGCATAAATCTGATGTATTTGATGTATTTGATGTATTTAAGAAGTGAAAGGTTATAGTAGAAAATGAGACAAGTAAAACAGTAAAGTGTCTCAGATCTGATAATGGCGGAGAGTACTATGATAAGAGGTTTGAGGAGTATTGTATAGCAAATGGAATCAAAGATCAAAAAATGATTATAGGGACATTGTAGCAAAATGGTGTGGCTAAGCGCATTAATAGGACCATCCTTGAGTGCGCCAGGAGCATGAGGTTACATGCAGGATTGTCCAAGATCTTTTGGGCAAATGTTGTGAATATTGCCGCATATCTCATCAATAGAAGTCCCTCAGCACCATTAGATGGTGGGCTACCAGAAGAAACGTGGACTGGGAAAGAAGTGAACCTTGCACATCTCAGAGTGTTTGGTTGCACTTCATATGTTCACATTGATGCAGAGCACAGAAACAAGCTAGATGCGAAGCCCAGGAGGTGTACGTTTATAGGCTACAGGCAGCATGATTTTGACTACAGGTTTTGAGATGCAGAAAATAAGAAAATCATCAGAAACAAGGATGTAGTCTTAATAAAAAAGTAATGCATAAGGACAGTGTGCAGGAAAATAAGGCCAAGGAAAAGAAATTCATAGAGTTGGAAGATTTACTGGACATAGGTTTTACAGCACCATAGGATGATCATGCACAGGAGCATTATGAGGCAGAGCCATAGACAGTGGTTGTGAGGAGGTATACTCGGGAGAGAAGACCCACGGTCCAATACTCACCCTCCTTATATTATCTACTACTGAATGGTGAACCAGAATATTTTGAAGAGGCATTACAGTCAGATATATGGGTTAAGTGGGAGCAGGCCATGGATGAGGGGATGGACTCTCTTGAGTCCAATCGTACATGGGAGATAGTCACTCTATTCAAGGGTAAAAAAGCTCTTCATAACAAGTGAGTTTATAGACTGAAGGAGGAGTACGATGGTTCGAAATGGTAAAAGGCTAGACTGGTTGTGAAAGGGTTTCAACAAAATGCAGGTATCGATTTCACCAAAATATTTTCACCTGTGGTGAAAATGTCTATGATTCGCATGGTCTTGAGTATAGTGGCTACAGAGGACTTACATATAGAGCAGCTAGATGTTAAGACAGCCTTTCTTCATAGGAACCTTGAAGAAGAGATATATATGCATTAGCCGACGAGATACGTGGCACCATGAAAGGATAAGGTGTGTAGACTAAAGAAAAGTCTATATGGTCTAAAGCAAGCCCCGAGGTAGTGGTACAAGAAGTTCGACAATTTCATGTCAGGAAATGGCTTTAGGAGATGTCATGCAGACCACTGTTGCTATTTGAAGAAGTTTGATATGTCGTACATCATCCTTCTTTTGTACGTTGATGATATGTTTGTGGTCGGTTCAAGTATGAAGGACATCTCAGATCTCAAAAGACAACTGCCTAGAGAATTTTCCATGAAGGATTTAGGAGTTGCAAAATAAATCTTAGGCATGAGGATAAAGCGTGACAGGGAAAATAATAAACTAATTTTGTCACAAGCAGAGTATGTAGCTAAGGTACTTGATCGATTCAATATGGGAGGTGTTAAGCCGGTTAGCACTCCATTAGTCAGCTACTTCAAGCTATCTAAGGAGAAAGGGGCAAAGACATAGGAAAAACGGGACTACATGGCTAAAGTCCCATACGCGTTAGCTATTGGGAGTCTCATGTATGTTATGGTGAGCACGAGGCTAGACATTGCTCAAGCAGTGGGAGTTGTTAGCAGGTTCATGAACAATCCCGGGAAGGAACATTGGGAAGCTGTGAAGTGGATCCTCAGATACTTGGTAGGTACTAAGGATGTAGGGCTGTGCTATGATGGATCAGAAATCTAGCTACATGGCTACGTGGATTCAGATTTGGCAGGAGATATCGATTGCAGAAGAAACACTACAGGTTATGTCTTTGTTTTAGGTAGTGCTGCAGTCAGTTGGGTCTCTCAGTTACAAAAGATAGTATCTATCAGTATGACGGAAGCAAAATATATTGTAGTTACAGAAGCGTGAAAGGATATGGTGTGGATGCAAGGTTTTATAGAGGAGTTGGGTAAGAAGCAAGCAGATTGCAAGCTATATAGTGACAGTCAGAGTGCAATACACTTGGCCAAGAATTCGGCCTTTCATTCAAGGACCAATCATATTGCCATCAGATATCACTTCATACGTTTGTTACTAGAAGATGGATCGATTACTCTGGAGAAGATTCATACAAGTGAGAATCCTGCAGATATGCTGACCAAGGCGATCACATGGGAGAAGCTGAAGCTCTGTTCAGCTTTGATTGATCTTCAGGCTTGAAGATGGGGAGGTGATGCACTCCAGATGAAGAAGACAAAGGTTTATGACAATGTGTCTCCAAGTGGGAGATTATTGAGAAGTGGAGCCACATCTAGGGCCGCGCACGACGGGTCGCGGCTCTTGCTCGACCGGTCGTGACCATTCGTGGACTGGCTCAACTCAAAGTTTAACAAGCATCAGATTTTAGGACTCGAGGTACTTGACTGGTCGTGGCCCATGCTCGACTGGTCGTGGGGTTGTAACGTCCTGAAAATCAGGGGATGAACAGAAGCGCAGCTCCCGAGTTCCAACGCATCACTTATGCAACATAGATAGTGATGATTGAATGTTATTCATATTAGTGCATTAAACATGAGTGGGATTATACCAAAATAGCATATCATACTCCAGAGATAGTTAAATTTTGTAAGCAGAAGACTGTGAAAGATATATAAAATATATAAACTGTTGTAAGTCTCCAGAGTGTGAACATGTTACTAGGTTAAATATATACATGTATACTCCAAAAATGAACAAAATGAATATACATGGGCATTTCAAAAGTGTAAAATAACAAGTGTAATGGCATCTAATCAGTATCCCTGTAATCCCGTCAATCAGAACATGGTCTACGTAGACCCACCTGATAGTTGCATATAGAAGAAACCCTCCTCATCATCATAAAAGTAAAGCTCCACTTCTGAAGCATTGTCATCATCTGAAACTAAAACAGGGGCTGGTTGGTGTTTAAAATACCGTCCCATAACGTGGGAGTGAGTGATCAACTCAGTGGAACAATAAAGTAAAGGTTTACATGTTATCAATTCAGTCAAACAGTAATGATAAAGCAGTACAATCAAACATCCCTAGGTACTCTGATTAATGCAAGAATGGTATGTAGTAATGATGCATGCCCTCGCGTGCACTCCCTTTGCGATCTTCATCTCACGGTCGTGGTATATCAGTCACTTCCTCAGTGCTTTACCCAATGCCAAATGGCACATGCAATGCGGTGCATGAGCTTGATTACCAAGTTCTTATTAGTCCTTTTCATACAGCAGGATTGCGAAACTAAGGTACCTCCCTTATATCAATTCCCAAATGATGATCCATTCTAAGGTCGTCAGTCCTAGCAATTCTCATACGATGTTGCGGTTCTAGGTTGCTACAAAGGGCTCATCACCTTATCAGTGTAGGCCTAGTTTATACTCTAGTTGCTACGGAAAGACTCGTCGCCTCAATGCAACCTTAGAGTATGCTCGTGGTCACTACAAAGGGCTCGTCACCTGATCAGTGTAGGCCGACAGCTCGAATACAGTGTCCCATACCACCGTATTCGGCTCACGAGTCTGGGTTGCTCAATGGTCACTACGGGTGGGCTCGTCACCCTGGCGTAGGTCAAAAACTCGACCACGGTGTCCCATACCACCATGCCCGGCTCATGAGTCTTAGCAGATCAAGGTACCAAGGTTAAAGGGATTTTTCCACTAGTAAGTTTGGTACCTTAAGTTCAAGCAGTAGCTTCCATACATGGTGAACATACATTGGGCCAATCAGTTTATTAGACGAGTTCGACTAGTACGAGCGTACGCTGAATTAATCGACAAGTTACCATTGTCGACGATCCTCGTACAACTCGAATTTACTGAACTCATCAATTGTGGCGAGACTAGCTCGACCACTCAAACAGGAATTATTACCGATTGCCTGGACTACGTCGTAGTCCCAATCATAATGCAACATATGGAGACATGTGATAATCATATATGAATTTAACAACAATCCAAGTACCACACTCATTTGAGTATTTTATCAAACACGTAGGGCACATGTTAACATACAAAGGCATTTCATCCATAAATCACGAAATAGCGAGATAGGTTACATGAAGAAAATTATAACTATAGATAAGGCAATTGAGAATCCTATCTCAATACCCTCATTAAATACATCTCAACAAGCCTTTCTTCATTCAGGCATTTTATCAAACACATAAGCTACACATTTCAACATACATGTATTAGACTAGTTATAACATATATCCTGGCAAGCCCTTTTTCAAAGAAGTTTCCACATACACAAAAAGCATAGATTCATAGTGAATAATCATGGCAAGAACATATCCAAACTCCATATTCATTTAGACATTTTTATAAGCACTTAGACTACACACTTCAACATACGTGATGTATGTTGGTTATAACAGGTGTTAGGGCAAATTCTTTCACCAAGGAGTTGTCACACGTATAACGACCATATATCCACACCAAATAATCATGGTAAGTATGATTCCAAATTCCATACTCATTTAATCATATCAACAAACATATGGAATACACTATATTCAGCATAGTTCATATATATGTGTAAAGCACGGGAAACATCGTATCTAAGCATGTAGTAGCAATCAAGTCAGTCATAAATCATTAACTGACATTGAAAGCCTTCAAAACCATAACCTAAACATCTATAATCTGCACCTTACGCCAGTAGACACGTAACGAACTCAGTTCGAACATTATTCCTTCATCTACGGTACAACAACCACTTATAACAGAGAATAAGTTAGTTATTCCACCATCTGTTCTATTTAAATGTCTAAAACAGGCTAGGATTAGGATTACTTATCTAAGAACGGAGTCGAAATCACCAGAATAGCGATGAAGAAGGGTTGATGCAGCCCGTGGAGCGATAGGGAAGGATCGAGAAAATCCCAACTCTCTCTCTCTCTCACTTACTTTCTCTTTCCCTCTCTCTTTACTCTCTTCTCTCTCCTAGGCTTCCAAATTCGTATGGAATGAGAGAGAGAGGGTTTAAGGCCCTTATATAGGCCCAGAACTGATGGAATGGCCTCAAGGCCAAGGTATACTTAGGTTATAGCCAAATAGGGTCAGTTCTGATCCAACGAAGCACTTTTGGATGCTCCTTTGCTAAATGCAGTCAGACTTAAGCTCCTTGACATTGGATCTAGGTCAAGCTAAGTTTTCAGTCCGATCGGATTTACAGATTGACCATGGCAGACCAGTTTCAATTCAACGGTCACCGGCACTCGATCAGGGCCACAAGTGCACCGACATGTGTGGGACATTTTTCCTGATCTGAGGATGTAATTAGGTTAGATTCTGATGGTCTGAATCCTTATATTTGTCCTGCAAGCGACACGACTCAGTTTACTTAAGTTTGGATTTTATTTCTAAGGATATTCACGTTTCTCACACACTTTACTCTGGGCTCAAGTAAATAGTTTCAGGATACCATCTGGACTTAATTTTCGAGGTGGTTCTCAAGCCCAGCAAGGCGGTCGTAATTGTATAGCTTCGTAGTTATTGGACTTTCGACGTGCGGTCCAGGTCCGATACGAAGTTTCACAATGCTCCCAAGAGCAACTGGGTTTAGAGATTGATCCTAAGTTTCTAGGTAATGTAGCATTAGAGGGCTTACTCATTTTGGGTCTTACGGATTATATTTAAAGTAGTTCAAGCTAAATCCATCAATTGTTTAGTTCAGTACTTAACCAAATTCTGCCCTAATTATAATAGAACAAGGTCCTAGGCCCATTCTATGCCCCCTTTTGACACTTTCAGTTAGTATATTATCTTAATTATTTTTCTAGTAGTTCATCATCAAGTTTACTTTATCTCCACCAAATTTCATGAGATTTCGTATTGTAGAAAAATTCTAAAAATTCCAGAAACAGCAGCTGTCCAACGAATAATTTTCGGATAGTTGTCATAACGACCTACTTTTAACTATATTAAATATTTTATTATATTTTTTACTTATTTTTATATGAAACTAGACTCATTTAGCTTCAATATGGCTTTTAGATTACCTAAATCAAAGTTATAACGAGGAAGATATGACTTTTTGAAGTCGAACGACACGTGCAAAAAAATGCATAAAATGGGCAGCTCGACCCGCTGTGGCCCGCTAGGCGGCGAGGCCTCAGGGAACCGGCTAGGTCCTCACCGACATCTGGACCCTGGGGTGATGGCTCACCCCAGGGGCGAAGCCATTCCCCCCGGGGGTGCCGGGAATGTGCGGGACCCACATCGGGTCCCTCCAATTTGCGTCGTTTGGGCCTCCGAGTCCGTTTTATGTGGTTTCGCCTATCCAATAGTTGAAATGGGTGTATCTTATAAAGTGGAATGAATTTTTCAATATGAAATATATAATTTTGGGGTAGGAGAAGCTAATTTATTCAAATAACCTATTTATATCTTGAGATTCTAAAAGGTTAATGGTAAAAACCCATTTTATTTAATTATTCACTATTCATAGTAAATTTTAATTTCATTATGGTTCTTTATCACCTAAACCTTAGGATTTATGTCTAATATGAAAATACTTTGAGAAATTTGAAGAACAAGGTGGTAAAAGGGTGAGATTTTGAAGGAAATGGGTTGAAAGGAGATTGAAGGCTTTAGGATTGAGTTCTAAGAAGTCAATTTAGGTATTATGATCGACTCATTGCCTAAGGACTTCTAACTCCAAGTTGGTAAAAAAATCTGGGGTGTTATAGGAGTCCTCTCGACCGGTCGTGCAGGCTACATGACTAGTCATGGTTACACAAATTCATTTCTGAATTTAATGCGAACTACGAAAATTTGAGTCGATTTTCATAAGGGTGCAAAAGGGAAGTTGCCTAAACTATAAATAGGTGTCTCTAAGGCTTTTCTAGGGTATGAAAAAGTAATTCTAAGGTGTGGGCAAAGGATTTTCTCTATATGTTCAAGGGAGATGTTAGTATATCACTTTATAATCTCTGTTTTTTCTTCATATTGCAAGTTTGCATCCATCGTTTTTTACCCTTATTAGAGTTTTTCTACGTATATCTTATCTTGTGATTTATTTGGATTACTTTTATTCTTTTCTAGTTTATATTTCTTCTTATTTATCGTTTGTGGGTGAGACCGGAGATTAGATCTAAGTTCACTACGTTGTTAGCGTGCTGTGCAAGAGACATCTCATAATTGATTTTCCTATTGTGTCTGAGATCTCACATTCTTCTTTGGAGAACTTCACAGAGTGTTTTTTGTCACAAATTTGCAATATACTCAAGAGGTTGTGTTTCAAAACCTCTACGCAGAGAACATCTTCTATTTTGGGCATTCGTGGCCAAATAACTATCCCACACCCAATAATCCTAGCGGAGTTACCATCACCAAAGGTGACTAACCCACCATCAAAATCAATGTAATAGAAAAAATGGATCTTGTCACCTGTCATTTGCCTTGAGCATCCACTATCTAAGTACCATTTAGCACTTAAGAGTGGTATGTATTACAAGGCAATTTGCTTTATTCTTGACAAGCAATTTGGACACAACCTTTTTAGAAGATGTAGAATTCTTTTTGGATTCTCCTGTAGATCCATGGTTGTTCCTAGGGGATTTGGATCTTGGGGCTAACTAATCATTCTCCAGATTTACCTGGTTAATCATTTCTTTGGTCTTCTGATTCAGTTAAGAGACTTGTTTCAGTAGCTCCTCCATTCTTTTGGTAATTTTGGGAGAAGTTGGATACTTCCTCCTTTCAATTTCTTTTTGAGGCTTTCTAAGAGGACTCCTCTTATTGTATTAACATTCTTCCATCGATTTGAATTTACCTGCATAGTTTGCACCAGATGTGGAGTGGGAGTGTCTAAAAGCTAGACATTCAAATTTTAAATGCCCCACATCTCCACATGCACGGAAGATTGGAGAAGCTTTTGCTTGGCTTCCTTAAGCCACTGGTTTCTTAGTCACAGGTGGTGCAAGAGTAGGGCTAGTTTTGTTACTTTCGTACCCTAACCCTCTCCTATCTTTGGAGCTTTTAACCAAACCCAAAAGTCTTTCTAATTTTTCTTCACTTTGGGTGAACCTATGGCTAAATTCAGCATGATTTTTGGATTTTTCTAAATCTAGTTTCAGATTTTCGTTTTCCGTTTTCAATTTACTAAGTCCTGATTCTACATCATTAATTTTCTTATCCAAATCCTCTAAGTTGAATTCATTATCTGTTGCTTCTCGTTCTAGTTTGGCATTGTCTATATAATATTCTTATAATTCATCAGCCAACCGAACATTTTCAGCCTTTGTTTCTTCTAGTTCTTTATGCAGTTATTTGTTTTCGCCTTTGGCTTGACCAAGCTTTTTATGAATTGTCAAACTTGAGTGTAAAGCTGGTCGTAGGCATTTTGTAGGCCGGTATTGTTATCTTGTCCACCTTCCTCTTCAGATGAGGCCTTTTCTTCTTGGTCAAATTTCTCCTTAATGTCCCTTTCATCTAGGACGAATGAGTTGGAGGCCATGAGAATTTTTAAAGAGCCTTGGTTGCCATCACTTTGAGATTCTTCTGAATCTGAATATGAGTCTTTAGTATTGTCCCAAGTGGCAGTCATTGCTTTTCCTTTTGATTTCTTCAAGGAACAATCAGTAGAAAGATGACCATACTTTCTACAATTGTAGCATTGAGGCTCTTTAGACTTTCTTGGTGATTTGCTTATTTGGCGCTTTTGGTCAAAGTTCTTCCCCTTCTTATAAAAATTCTTTCCTCGGTTTTTGTTAAAAAAAATTCTTGAACCTCTTGGCCCAAAATATCACTTCATCATCATCATTCTCATCACTATCTTCCTTCAATTCGTGTTTTTTTCTGAGAGGTTTTGAGAACAGTGTGTTTGGATTTTGTGGGTGTTTTGAAGTGTAGTTCAAATGTTTGTAGGGAGCTTAAAAGTTCTTCTACTTTTGTTTCATCTATATTTCTACATTCTTCATGGTGAC
This sequence comes from Magnolia kwangsiensis, assembly GCA_037074715.1. Taxonomy (NCBI): domain Eukaryota; kingdom Viridiplantae; phylum Streptophyta; class Magnoliopsida; order Magnoliales; family Magnoliaceae; genus Magnolia; species Magnolia kwangsiensis. Next base: position 123,091,503 of record CM073575.1, on the reverse strand, counting down.
TTTTGAAGAGAAGCGTTTCGGTAAGGATCTTAAGATTTTCCTATATATTCTTGGTACCGAAACCTTTTTTCCTAGCCCCCACATGGAGCTGCAAATGTTGCTTGTTTTAATATAAAACTCCATAAAAGTCTCATATTCCTCCATCTTGATATTTTCAAATTGAGTGGTTAGGAACTAAAGCTTAGACTGTTTTACTGTGTTGTTCCTTCATGGGTGGTTTCCAATAAATCTCATGCTTGCTTAGATGTTTCACACATGCATATACGTTTAAATTATTCTTGTGAAATAGCATAGTAAATAGCGTTCATAGCTTTTGCATCGCAAGTAATCAATGGGGGAACTAGATCAAATTTGGGCTGATGGAATGTCCGTATCAAGTGTCAAATCCCTCTACCTTCAAACCATCACCCATGGGATGGTTAAGTGTAGGAGGATGTTCAATCCGGACCGTCTAACACCTCAAAGTGAAGGATATGTGCTACCAGGAGAGTGGCCATGGTCAATCTGACACTCAGATCAAGCCCATGAGGTTCCCAGACTCTAATCTAGTGGCCCAGATTCAAAGAAACTTTGGTGGTCCATTGCCTGATCCGTTTAGTAGGCCATTAGTAGGAGACATTGAGTAGTAGGGATTGATCCATATCTAGCCCTTGACATTGTTGTTTTGATCAGAGGAATCTTGACATAGCCAAGCTTGATCCTTAGTAGACCACGAACATCTTTGCAACAAATCAGCTGCAAGAAGAAAATCCAAGAAGCCAAGGAGTCCAGATCCAACTAGAGTCATGTTTCCAAATCCAAGTTACCAATTTTGAAATAATTAAGGGGAGCGCGAAGGAATCAGAAGCAACAAGAAAACTCCAACAAGGGTTTCACCGCGTCTATAATCTATAAAAGGAGTAATTAAAGAAGAGCTCAGAACCCTACATCAAACACATCAATCTATCTTTTATATTATTTTTCATCTATCTTTTTTTAGCCTAGCCTAGTTTTACCTAGCTACTACCTAGAGACACCAACTACATTACCTTAGGAATCAAAGTAATTTTTCTATAACTTTAAGTTGTAGGACTATGATCATTTAAGTTCTGATTTGGCTAATCACACCTGCCTCGATCGTCTGTTTCAATAGACACATCGGGTATTTATCTTTTCTTTTTTCATTTATTTATTTGATTGTCTCGCAACTTGTTGATTGTAATGAGCATCATTTTTAAATATTAATAAAATCAAGAACCTTTTGTCTTCTATAATTTGCATACATATTCTTATTCATTTGAGAAATATTGATCTAAGAGTGCTGGTGAAAGAACAAGTCCTTAAGTCCGTAGACTTACGTCTATTATCGCAAAGCAAAAAGAACTCATTTGCAAGGGCTAACCCCTACCCTTTCACAAATTACCTGAACGGAAGCGCAAATATTGGTTGGTGAGAGGACCCAATCTTTGATCCTAGTGTCAAATCTATTCAGCTCAACACAGGGGGACACCAATGGTTTAGTCAAACTTTGAGTCGAGTAGGGTCTGGCATGCCCATGCACTTTACCCACACACAAAAACCAATTTAGGCCCTCGATCACACGAGTGGTCCAGTTTGATTGAATTGGTTACAACACTTGGACTGTAGAGCTTTCTTATTTCTTTCTTTTTAAGGACTCATATTCACCATACATATGTGCGTAGGCTGACATCAACAAATCTGCTAAATGATAAATCTTAGCAGCTCTAGATTTTTAGAGATTTATGATTATTTTTCTGCAACTTTTATATTAGTTCTAACAGTAGTCAGGTAGTGGTTATAATGAAATTCAAAATATCCCTATTATAATTCTAAGATGATTCATTTCTTTGATTGAGAGTTTCATTTGAAGATCGTAAGGAGTTGAAAGGGCTCTATTTAGATGACATATTAACCCCTGCTTGCAAGCTTTGGTGGTATCTTTAGTTCAGTGTTAAAAACCTCAAATCACATTCACAATCTACACTGTTTATGGTGCTTGCCTTTTGTTGGAATTTGAAAAATATCAGATGTGGTTGTTGTTGTTCTCTACAAGTTTTGCAAAATAAATTGTTTATTCTTGTCCATCTCTTGCGAACCCTGAGGGGCTGTTTGGATACACCAATAATTGGTTAAGTTTAACAAATAACCGGTTAACACTTTTTCAAACCATGTTTGGTTAAGAAACAATAAGTGAAAATTTTCCCCTACCTAATGTTTTAATTAAAAAAAGCCTGAAATTGATAGCATTTACGTACTATAAAAGCTAAATTAATCAAATTAGATATACTTTTAAGCAATGAATTAATAAACATGAACTTAAAACAAACTATATATTTCATGGGAAACAAAAAATGACCGGCGTTAACTTTTTCTCTCCTCATTTTCATCTTAGGGCTTCTACTCTATATGCCTAGGAAGCTTTCTTAGGGTGTAAAGCTCTATAGGACTTCCTAGGCTGCTCGTATGTATCTATTTACTTATAAGCCTTTATAATCAAGCTTTCCTTGTGATAGAAAGATTTTTATATGACAATTGTTATTTATAGATTACTTAAACTTTAAGCAGCACTCATAATATACTTAGTTAACTATTCAAAAACTTTGACCAAGTCAAAGTTGTCTATGTTTAGATGTTTTTACATGTATACCACATGGATGTACTAGATTACCATCTCATGCTATCATGCACATATTCTACTATATACTGTCTTAAGGCCCACTGTCGTAGCACCAATATATCCTATGATCACTATTAATCATCCAAAAATAAATATGAATCATTGATTTTACAAAATAATGCATATGATCGATGTTTTTCAAATAAATTGTTTAATCAAAATGATTTACAAAACTAGTTTGGCATGCCATTTCAATCAATCATTCTAATTCCTAACATGAGGCTAAACCTATATAGGTTGTAAATACTTTGTTGAGAATTCTAATATGCATGGGAACATAATCGATCACCCAGCTCACCATGACCCACCTAAGAGTCTCATGTATCGAGGAATCAAATTAATTGATCAAATCAAATTCCCATTATGACCTTGGGTCCTCTTAAGTCCAAGGATAAGAGGAAAAACTATAGCTAGTACAAGCTCGCATCCGACAACTAACTCCGGCTTGACTTCCATGATCTAATCAATATGTGTTGGGGGCCTTGCACAAAACCTTAGGATTTAGCCCTCCAAAACAAACCAAAATTATGGGATGATAAAAGCAATGAAGTAAATCAAAGCATCAATCACACAACACCAGAAATTTTTACGTGGAAAACCCTTAAAGAGGTAAAAACCACGGGACCTCCCATCAATCACACAACACCAGAAGACGGAGAGATCTCACCGATTACGAGGACGTGAAAGCGCTGAGATATGGTAGATCACCTCTACGAGCATAGCCTCCCTTCCACAAGCTTCCTCTCTCTCTTTCTCTTTCTCTCTCACAACCCTAAGCCCTTTAGGAAACCATAGAATATCCTGGAATACACCCCAATCCCGGATACACCCCTTTATATAATAATAGAAAGAGGTAGAACCCAAATAGGAAATAAAATCCGTAAAATCTGAGCTTCCACAATCGCAACTGCAGAACTCTTTGATCATATCGAAGGTCTCTCGATAACATCGTCGATACTATCTGAAAGTCTCTCGATCATATCGGAACAGGACCAAAACTGTCCAGCAACCAGGGGTAAAATTTCATCAATTATCGATGCCATCGAGACACTCTCAATAACATCCTTGATATGATCGGAAGGTCACTCGATCATATCGACAGGACAAAAAACAGTCCAGCGACCAGAATTGAAACCTGCAATTATCGATGATATCGAATCCCGTTCGATTTCATCGATTCCACCAATGAGGAGAAAATCTCCATCAATATGTACACATGTATACACTTATATGTAAAGGGACAATGTCCCATGAAAGAGGCTCACCTTGCACACAATAATTAGACCATGTATAGCGGTTCATGGATTAAGCTATCTCGACTTATCAATGAGTCAAAACAATATTATAGACTTATGAAAAATTGAACAAGTTAGGCCTTATAACATATTTCAAATTAAACTAGTCCAGCTTCATTCCCTAGGATGAAGAGGCTTGATAAGTCTCCCGGTATATCCGTCTCAATCAATTCCACGTATACATAATAACCATTTCTTCACCTTTTAGGCTGGTCCATTTAATGGTTTCTAAACCTCTAACTTAAGGGTTTGAGTTGGTGGCCATCATCAGCAAAGCGTAACATTAATGAAGTGTTATGTATATATATATATATATATATATATATATATATATATATATATATATATATATATATATATATATATATATATATATATATATATAAGGAAATGCTCACCTGCCCACCAGTTTGCACGTAACTAGTGTTGAGAACCCATCATACGTGATGTGGATCCAAAATCTAAACCGTTTATGTGAAGCAGCACCTCGTAAAACCCCCCAAGCCCAAGTTTTACTTTGATCTAAAACTTTGATGGGCCATGAAAAATGAAAACAGTTTCCTCCCTTGATTTGCATTTCTCTTTGCTATGGCCCACCAGAATTTTAGATCAGGGTGAAAATTTGTTACGTGAAGTTTCATGAGATTCCGCATCACATGGACCGTTCAGATTAGACACCCATGACACACGTGCATAGGTTAGCATGACCCTCTCTCTCTCTCTCTCTCTCTATATATATATATATATGAAAAAGGTACTATGAAGTCAACCTCACGGGAAGCTTCACATAAGGTGGAGTTGTGTGACCCTACCATGATGCATGACGTACGTCCACCCTATTAATCAGATGCACCCTTTCATGGTAGGCCACGGGCCATAGACAATAATTGAGACCGGATACCCTCCCATTGATATCTTCATGATCGTCTACAGGAACCATTGAGACGTGGTTTTGAAATCTAGCCCATCCATTGTGTGCCACCAACTTTCAGCCGTATCCAAAACTCAGGTGGGCCCCAGCAAGTGCTTTTAGATGTTTTAAGCTTGATTTCACATTGTTTTAGATGGTGAGGCCCACTTGAGTTTTGGATACGGCTGATTTTTAAGATATCTCATAATTTACAAGGGACCCACCAAATGCAGTGTTGATGTCCAATACACATTACGGTGGGGCACACACGCTCAATGTTTCCAATGTTATAGCCCATTTGAATCATAGGTCAGCTCAATTTTTTGGATCGGGATCTAAAATGATCAGATCTAATGGTTGGTATGGATCTCACATACACATCATGGTGGACCTATCAAAAATCAAGAGATGCCCCATGGATGGCCTCTGTTTCCCAGGCTTATTAATCTCAAAGCTCAAGTTGGGATGGGAAGTGTCACTTATTACCATTGATAAACGTTCACTCATATGGCACAAGGGAAGACTCGTACCAAATTGGAGTAAAATCCTATTTCGTGGCCCAATTGGAAAAGTCGAGGTTTTGGTTCGAAGGAAACCTGCATTTTACCATGCTTTTGAGATGTACTCAAAATTTCAATTTCAAGCATGCATTGCCGACTCGTCCAAGTCAGTACCACGGACTCAGGGTAAGTAGTGAATTGACTCAAACCAAACCAGGTAAGGGATGAGGCAAAAAAAAAAAACATGATCACAACAGTTTTTTGCAGAATGGTTATGCATGTATGTATTCATTTGTGTGAAGCATCCAACTCATCCAGCCTTTCTAAGCATACTCAAATGGAAGCTATATGACGCTTGCAGTAAATAATACTATTGTTTCAACTTCGGGTGATGACTGGACATGCATACGACTCCTCTCCTTACGCTATGCAACAGTGCAAAAGCAGTCCAGGGACGCAGAATTCCTGGCAGGAAGTTCATGCCCTGGAAACTTAGGTGGGGCCTACCGTAATGTTTGTGAGAACTCCACCCCATCCATCCGTTTTGTGAGCTCATTTTAGGACTTGAGACCGAAATTGAGCAGGATCCAAGTCTCAAGTGGGCCGGAGTAAAGGAAAAGGCGGGTAGGGAAATTCCTACTGTTGAAACCTCCCTGGTGTCCACAGTGATGCTTAGATGCCATCCATACCGTTCATAACGTCATTCCTACTGGGATGAACTGAAAACACAAATATTATCCTGATTCAAAACTTCCATGGACGTTTAATTATCACATTTTCAACCCACTCAGTATTGGATCTGACTTATTTTTGGCAGCATGCCCTAAAATGATCTCACCAAGCAGATGGATTTATCAAAAACATCACGGTTGGCCCCACCTAGGTTCCCAGCAAAGTAACTTCCTACAAACGTTTTTATTTATTTATTTATTTAACACACGCACACACCACCACACACTCACGCCATAGTGGGATTTCACCACCTATGGGTACTTAACCCTAGACCAGGTGTTGAAACTCCTAAGAGTACCACCAGAGCAAGAGGGCTTTTGCAGGAAGTCCGCATCCGCACAGGGTATGCATTCGCATGTGAAGGGCCACCACTGGACAACCATAATAAGCGATTTGGGAGACCAGAAATGCAGTTCGAAGTTCTAGAAAGTGCCTTCCCAACTATACTCATGGAAAGACATGGTGATCTGGACGGGTGATCTAGTGGGCGACCACATGGCCATAGCCAAAAAATCAGGCGAGATGACAACCTTTGACCGTGAGTTTTGCCTGTCCAGATGATGAAGGAAAAACCATAAAAGAAAAAAGAAGAAAAGAAAATAGCAATTAATCCCTAAAACTGGTTTAACGAACTCCAAAATATAATCAGATAGATAAATGATCATACTCGAAAATCAAAATTGATCATATAAATTATCTTAACCCAACAATTTGATCATGAAGCTAATATGGAACAGCAAAAAAAGCCTTCTGGCCTAACAATATAAGAGAATGAAACCATAAATCAATCTTCATCAGGAGCATTCAATCCGTTTCCTCTTTGGGGATTTGTAATCATCTTCCTCGCATGTGTTCGTTTCACTAGTTCTGTTAGTACCTGCATTTTCTTTGTCACTCTGTCCCAACCCAAAAGTCCAACCTGAGAAATCAGATTCCGAGAACAGAGATGTCGGGGTCGCTTTGTAAAATGCAAGAGGGACCTGTTTTATACGCCGTCGGATCTGCATTTCAAAATATTCTGAGAATTAAAGTTGTGTAGCAACATCACAACAACTTAATGCAAGATCATTAACCTCTTGACTTTTTTGCTTTTTTTTGGACTAGTGACAAAAATATTATTAAAGCAAAGGCAAGAAATACATCAAGAAGAAAGAATTCCCAATGCAAACAGAAGAACGAGGAACACCTTCCCTGGCAAAAACATCCGCTGTATCATTTGCATCTCTACTAACACTGGTAAACCAAATGTTTCGCCTTGACACTATATTATGGATTTCAAGGAAAATAGAACATAACCTCTAGGACCCAGAGAGATGATAATCAAGGAATCTCATTAAAAATTGAAGATTTTGTTTATTTTTATAAGAGCTAGGACTCGTTGTTGCATGCCAGGAGAGGACATATGAACATTGCCTCTATTGTCCTTTCGTACACTTAAGGATGCCGTTCAGTCCGGATTCCCCATGCAAGAACCATCAAAATTGAATTTCCAACTCCCAATGGATGGTATCCTCCATCATGGCCAACCTTCCAAACGAATTAACTTTGCTATTTATCACAACCTAATTTGACAGGAGACCCCTGTATAAAGTAGCAACAAACAGAAGATTATAATTTCTAAGGTAGAAGCACCAAAAAGCCGAGGTTCCAATTTGTGGACGACCATGTAAATTTTTCATGGTCTGCAAATGCTGAATTCAAGCCATTTTCAGACAGCAAAATCAAAATATCTGGGTTGTGGTAGTGTTTATTATGTACTATTACCATATATGAAACTCTAAAGCACTTTAATTCACATTTTCTATATTCTATACATAAATGAACCAGCACTGCAAGATATCACTGTCACAAAGGTCGAGATTTGAAAATCTCGAAACATTAAAAAAAAAATTATATTATTCTGTTAATATTGACAGATTTTCAAAATCTAAAAGTTTTGATTTTCCACAATTTTCATCATGAAGTTTTTATGATCTTAGCATGAAAATTATTTAGGACCTGTTTGGAAGCACGTTGAAAACAAGTTCCTCTCATTTTAGTTGATTGTAAATATGCAACAGAGATCATGATGGTTGGTTATCAAGATTATTTTTAGTCCTGAGAAGAAAGAAGTATGATCTCTAATACATAACTACAATACACTAAAATGAGATGATCTTATTTCTAAGTGGCGGCCAAACAAGCTCTTAAAAAATTTAAATAATTCGTCATAGAGTTATTATTTAAAAGGGACAATTTAAAGAAAATGCCAAAGAAATAATTAAAAATAAATCTCTCTAAAAAAAATTTAAAAATAAAGAAAACCCTTGTTAGACTGAAAATGTCAGTGGAACCCTCCCATACTGCACTTGGATAATTTTGTTAGAAAATTTTTTGTTGTTCCTTTTGTCATTTATCTTGGTACAAGTCCTGTATCATATTGGTATCGACATGTACAAATTTATAGTATTACTTATGGATACCCGTAAACCCAGTTAGACCAAGCATGTTCATATTGGTAACAATATGATCCTTGTGCGTTAAGCCTATTGTTACAAATATGTATTGCATCACTTGCTTGATATGTTGCATTACTTAATCATATCCACTAAGGCCAAGAGTCAGGGCAGAGCATCAAAAAATATATCGCTAATGATAAGAACTGCTTCTGTCAAGCCTATCAGTACCGATTCGTATCATGTGAATCTTTCATATCGGCACTACTACATTATGGGATTTCATCCAACACAACCAACAAAGTCAGAGGCAAAACTTTCAAATTTATCCAACAGAAGAGTCAAGAGGCGTACAGGGAGGGCCCTGCTGATATTTTCAGTCTAAGAGGGTTTTATTCTTAGTTATTTTTCAGGGCATTCTTGAAATTGTCCCTACTTAAAAATTTTATTAGTTTTATAATATACATTTTGTTTTTAATTTCAGCAAGATTTTCCTGATAGGAAAACCTCAAAATCTGAATATCTCCAAGAAATTTCCCAACTAGAGGAAAAAAATTGCAGAGGATTTGCCACTATGCATAATGCATTTCCTTTTCTCGTTGGTATCAATTGTGCATTATTTGACAAACTTATATCCATTGGATACACTTTTCATACTTTAAACTTCTAATGACTTAATGCTACACGTTACTGTACAAGAATTTTCCAGCACATGGGGGCAAGATATGCAAAAATGGTTACATAACGGCCGTTATGTAAATGTAACAGCAACCACCATTATACATTATGGGGTCGTAATGACCATAACGGCTGTTGCAGAAAAAATAGCCCGCAATGGCCCGTCATGGCCCCATATTGCGCGTAATGGTCTGTTACAGATTTTTATTTATTATTATTTTTTTTAAAGGCCGTAACGGCCGTTATAGCCAGTATCATAACGGTAACGGTGGTGGCCGTTACAGCCACCGTCATCATTACGGAATACCACGACATGGGGTATACCTAAATCACCATGTTTCACGTTTTGAAAATGTAAACCAACATGTGTGCCTATGTCTAAGCTGCAAAGCTTAATAGGGAGATGTACTTTTAGTGTTTAACTTGCAAAAAGAAGATATGCTTTAGAGCCACTGATTGAAAAGGAAACAGCACACCCAACAACAAAATAGCAGTTTATTTATTTATCTTACAATTAAAAAATGGCGGCCCCCCTCATGCATGGACCATAGCCTTAAATTTAATTGGTTGAACTATATCCATCTATTTACAACCAAAAATTTTGATGGCCATAAATGGAGAGGGGTGGGTAAAGAGATAATGGTCAAGGGAAGTTTTTAGAGGAGGAGATGAGAAGGCAGATATTCTTGTAAAGCATTGAAGAATGGTAGTTAGCTAGGTCAGATTGAAAGAGAGAAAGTCAACATGGAACAATAGCAGGAGAATAGGGAATGATCACATGGGTTTGTATGTGAGTGAAATCCGAGTGTGTACAACTTTCGGGCTGTGTTAGACCCACTTCTATGTGTGTGTGTGTGTGTGTGTGTGTGTGTGTGTGTGTGAAATACGCTCTGTCCATCACGTGAACCACTTCAAATCCATCATACTGAATAAAAATCAACTCCATCAAAAATTTAGGTGGGCCCCCACACAAACTTATGGTAAGCATCCTTATATCATGCTTCTAGTAGCAGGGCCCAAGCCCAGGAAAAGAGGGTTGATGTCAGGTGGGCAGCAGTAGGTTAAACTTATGCTACACAATCACAAGAAGCTGGCCCCAAATAGTGGATCCTGGTCCAAGGTTATGATTATGATATTGACACATACCTATATTCACCGAGTGGTATCCATACTATCGGCTGATACTATTGGTGTTGCATGTCCTGACACCAATGCGAAACACCCAGGGAGATTAAATGCCCTGGTATCGTGCGATATATTACAATATTGACTACATATAGCAAATGCATCATCCAGCCCCCTTTACAAAGTTACGACAATAAAGTGGCAGTTTCCCCCTCCCTAGAAATTAGGGAAAAACAAAAAAAGAAAAATTTCTGGGATTTTTATTGTGATTTGGTCTAAACTACATTTAAGTTTCTTTTAAGTTGTTCAGGAAGAAAATTCGTTTTTGGTGTGGAAATCGTGATTGAAGAGCAAAAAAAGGCTGAAACCCATTAGGTAAAATTGTTACCGTTTTCTTTGCTTCTACCATATATATGGGAAATGGGACTATGAGGTCGACCTCATGGGAACTTCCCATGAGGTCGAGCTGTGTGGGCCCCACCGTGATGTATGTCGAACATCTACCCCATCAGTCAGATGCACCATTCCATGGTGGGCCACAAGCTTAAAAATCTAGTCAATCCATGACTTGGGTGGGCCACACCACATACAACAGTTGAGAGGGGTTACCCTCCCATTAAAACATTCATAATCATTTATTGGGCCCACCGAGATGTGGTTCACAAATCCAGTCCATCCATTGTGTGTGTCCCACTTGGATGAGGGGTTAGACCAAGTTTCAGCTGCATCCAAAACTTAGGTGGGCCCCACTAAGTGCTTTTATATGTTTTAGCCATGTCTTCACATGGTTTTAGATGGTATGTCCCACCTAAGTTCCGTATACGGCTGATTTTTGGGATGTTCCATAACCTAAAGGGGACCCATCAAATGCACGGTGTTGATTTTCGACACATCACGGTGGGGCCCACACAACATTATATATATATATTGATGACAACATGGTGTCCCCGCCCCTTTTGAAGGTGAGACTATTCCCTGTGGATGCACGCAATCACCCACACATGACGTGCATCAGGTAAAGCACGGGGAGTGGAATCGCAACCGTGTTTGTGGGGAGCAAACCCACAACACTAGCCGTTCTACTTCAATATTTTGCTTATAATCAGTCAAAACAAGCTACTAAGCCATGATTATGCATGTAAAATTATGGATTTGAAACTTTGATTTTTGAATTAGGAAAAAAAAAAGGAAATTTTCCAGTTTCACCTGTTTAAATTGTAAGTAGGGTGTCAAAAAATCACTGGAAACTGCTTTTAGCATGGTCTATGGATTGGCAATGGTTTCTTGAATTTTCCAAAACATAATTAAAATAGCAAAAAATAATGAAAAATTCATATATTTCTTTGAAAATAATGTTGAACGAGCTAAATTGGCAGATGCATGTGTATGCTTTCATACTTGTACCGAACGATTGATGAATTCTTTGAAGTCATTTTGGACAAAATTGCATCACTTCTCTCAACTAGTGAATCATTTGGGACTCATATAAAAGGGAAACTTATTATGCATTCTTGGTTTTTGTGACCTGCCTAAAGTGTGTAATCATCTCTCTTTTAACATCTTGTGAAGTTTAATTGAAAATTTTCAACATTTTCCCAATATTTCCCTTAGACAGCAACACATTCCCTGATACATCATACATGTGGTATTTCACATGCGATACCAGTATGTTTCTGTATCCCAAGGGTGCAGTACATGCATTGATATCACCCTTGCAAACATCGTCTATATTATGCTACTGGCATGCCTAAAGGATACCTTATTGAATCAACTAAGATAAGCATTCCACATGGTAATCATGCTAGATTTCAAATGAAAATCCAGTACTCAGAAAAGCAAAAGATGCTCACGATGCTGCACCCACATGTCAGATGCAAACAAAAATAATCGCAATAAAATCTCACCTCTTCTCTAAATATTGTGGCATATGAGCCAGAACTAAAATCGTTAACTGTGATTTCGGATGTTTTGGCTCTAACTGTCAAATCATTCTCGAGTGATGCAACAAATCTGAAAGCAAAACAAATATCATGAAGCAAGCTATCAACAACAATATGGAAATGGTAGAGAATGCCCATCGAAAAGGAAAAAAGAAAAACTTTTTAAAAAGAAGAAGAAACAAAAATTGGTGTTGAATTAATGTAGAAGGCTCAGTTACCTGGAAACAGCTGGGCAGTAATGATGGCGGAGAGTATCTATCTCCCACAAAGAACTTCCTGTGACAAAAATAAATCACCAGGGTGTTTATCATTTTTTATGGATGTACTGCAGTTGCTTTTTGTCCTAGCAATAGCAATAACAATATTCTGCTAGTCCTAGAAGGAAACATGTTAGCAAGCAAAAAGAGTTGGATAACCTCCCTCCCTCCCTCCCTTCCTCCCAATATTCTGCTAGTCCTAGAAGGAAATATGTTAGTAAGCAAAAAGAGTTGGATAACCTCCCTCCCTCCCTCCCTCTTCCCTTATGTTTCATAAACATTCAACCTGTTCAAAAACGTTGAAATGTCACGTCATTCCTATGTGGGAGTTTCCTGCCTTTCTTTAGTTTCACTGGGTGACATGGGTACCGATTGAAGCTTGCACTCAGGAAAAGGGGGCCCTGCACTGAGAAAAATATTTTTTTTTTATGTTGTTTGTTGCTACAATCCAGTCTCTGGTCCTTATGGCGCTGAAGAAACCATAGGCTCTTCTACTAAAAGTGGGAAAAACATCAGAAAGTAATGTAGTAATTTTCCATCAAGCTAAAGGGAGGGTTCTAATATGGCTTTGAGGGTTCCCTAGTTCAAGGGTTGTAAAATGAATGAAATTATGGGCTTGGTGAAGGGCCATTAACCCGATGTGGTGGCAAAGACTGAAAAGGGCAGAATTCTCATCATCTCGCTTCTCCCTCTTCTCATTGTATCTCCATTGTGTTTCATGCTAATAAATCTTTAAGTAGCCACTAAGAAAGATTGGAATGGGGTTCAGTTACATAAAATGAAGGAGACTAAGCAAAAAAATTATACTGCCTTTCTAGTCTATACTTAACAGAGACAATCCATGAAGAGCGTGATTTGCATAATTGTATGAATCAATAAAACATTGCTGCATTTGTGTGGCTAAAGGGAAGAAAGAAAGTTGCTTACCATTGATAATCTCCAAAAAAGGACCATGACGCTCACCACTGTATGCTCTGTGTCTAGAAGATTGATTAACCATCTCTTCATCCATTGCATTTTCTTGGGAGGGGGGTACTATCTTCCTTGGTATCTTCAATATTGCATGGGCGATGTCGGAATCCATAGAAGATATCCTTTGGGCTTGGCATGGAGCTGGAGTAGGTAAAGAGGGCAAGGCAGTGTGGCATTTGGTTCTTATGGCTGCGCTTTAGGCCATTTGAGGGAAAAGAAACAACCAATGCTTCTGTAACCATCGAGGTTCAGTCAGTGAGGTTGTTAGGAGAATAAAGGCAGAAGTACCAGGTTGGGCATCCAGATTGAAATCTATGGATGCTCATAACATTCTTTTCCCTTTTTAGGGTTGTAATTCTTTGTGCCCTCCTTTACATTGGGGGCTTTTTAATAAATTGATGTTATCTTTCCAAAAAAATAAATAAAAAAAAAAATTGAAACCACTGATTGTTGGTCCAAGAAAATTCTCCTTACAGCACAGTTACCAGGAAACCCCCCTCCCCTTCCAAACACCTATTTTTTTCACCTCCAATGTCCCTTCACTCTTTTCAAGCTTCTACCTAACTTCTGCAGTGACTTCCATAAAATGAACCATTTTCCACATCCATCTCTAAGTTTGGTAATGGTGCCTTAGACAAAAGAAATCCAGGACATTTTGTTTAGCTTCACAGCCATCGAGGTGTATCCCATGTAGAAAGGGTGGAAAAGATTGTTATACAGATCATTATTTCGACATAGGCCTTCATGCATTCTTTTTGTTGGAAATCACCATTGATTCTACCCAAGGGAAAGCGCCTACTGTCCATGATGATTAGTCCTATCACGCGATATGATCAAGACAACTCAACGATTTCACTGAAAAAAATATAAGGTCAATCTAGGTTTGCTGATTTGTTTGTAAGTGCTTTTGTATTGTTCTTGTTGTTTCGCTTCGCATTGGTCACCAAGCATACCACAACAGCAAGTTTGTTTCCATTACAGTGGAAAGCTGATAGCCAAATGCTTGAGAAAACGATTTATAAATGTGCTTCAGTTTTTCTCTTCCAGTTCTGTTACTCACTGTTGAATCTGATACAGTTACCAGTGTCAGATTTCGATGCTTGAACCTGGAGTCACACAAACTTAAATTCAACCAAGTGCATACCATATAGATTCCTAACATGTTTAAAAGCATACCGCAAGTCACAAAAATGGACAGAATAAACACATGGTGCAGTTCCCTAAATAGTAGGCTTCTTAAGCATAGAGATATTTTTCTCAGAGCATTTTGCAACATGTAACGAGAATAAGATTCATAAGAATACAAGAGTAGACTCAAGCATATTAGAAAATTCACTGAAGTTAAAAAGAGCCTCTCTGGAAAAATCACTACTAATTGTGAATCTATTGCCCATTCATCACCGTACTGAAAATGAATGATAGAAGTGTTAGGTGTATATGTCTTTTAGCAAGCTTATATTATGCATGTAAAAATAGCAGCATTGGACCATGAGGAAGAAACTCACTCATGGCATTTGACTTTGCAGGGTCATTCCCTTCATTGTTAAAAAGATCTACGCCTGGTTTTCTGGTGAACATATTTGGAGCCCCATCAGACTCCCGTGCATCCTCACTGGATTCATTTTCTCCCTTAGAAGCATCCCCAGATTCTCCACCAGTTCCACCATCAACTTGCTGCAGAAACAACACAATGATCATCCTGCACCCTCGAACGAACATATCCAGAACATTTCTCATTTTTATTTTTTTGAAGGATCAGAAAGTTTCTCAATCACAAAAAAGAGATTAAAAGATCATTTTTTTTGTGATCCGCATGAACTGCCAGGGAAAATGAAATGAGTTCTTGAAACTCTAAACGATCTGTTATAGTAAATGACATAGATCCTCAAACCCAAAGAAGACTGAGAAGGCAGTAAAAATGAACAAAATTGTGTGTTTATTAAATATGCAAAGAATACACATGGACAACAGCAGGACTGCAAGCGCATGTCTGATGACTGGTGAGAAAGGTAGTAACCATAGCTGCACTTTCCAAATGATCAAGAGGGCACAGGAAAAGATACAACCATTGAAAGCAGATGTGAAATGGAGGGCATTGGAAGAGTAATAGAGTACAAGAGGAAATATTGATGCACAAGGACCCCAGTTTGCCCAACCATGTGGAAATGGAAGATTACGTGGAGAGGGTTTCTTGGAACTCCTGTCCTGCTAGAAAGGGAAGAAGTTGTCCATAGTTCTGATCCAACACCAGCTGAATCACCTTCAAAGAAAGATCTTGCGCTTAAGGACAGAGAAGACTCCATACTTTCCCCAGGACAGATGTACCAGCAAGTGGACATCTTGGAGACTGATTTGATGGAGAGAACCAATATGAGTCTGTCCGCAATTATATGAACAGGCGGGGGGACAATTGGAGAATCCCCTCAGATGTTCTGCAAATTTTGAGGCCGATTTTTCAAATGAAGGAAACATTCAACATCTCATATGCACCAATTAAAAACAGAAGCTTGTATGAATATCATATTAGTACATAAGCCAATGACTAGGCAGAAGTCCTGTAGATAACCAAATCCTGCCATTAAGTCAAACAGCATCAACGAGATGCATGAGGACTTGAGCAGGAGCTTGAACAATATATAATTCCATTTATGATGAAGAAAGTAAAAAAGAAAGAAAAAAGCTAACAGAAGCAGCACTGTGCAACACATTAGTAGATACAGATGCAAAAGGTGGGACTGCATAAAATGATTGAAACTTCTTTAACTTCTCACTGCCAGAACACTAGTAAGTTGCTAGTCCATATCACATGCCTATGCAAGTTTTAGAAGTAGAACAAATCCTTCAAGATACAAACAAGCAAGGAAGACCACCAAACTATTGTTTCCATTCTCAAAAATCCTGAGGAAGAAAATGCCAAAAATCTGTTTTCAGCCGTATATAAAAAATGAGCGATTGATCAAATGCACCAGCAGATACACTTACAGTGAACATGCATGCAGTCCAGATCCTTAATTACTAGGAAGATTAAGTTTTTCTCCATGAATATTGTAGATTTGTCAAAAGGATAGAAATAAAGAAAATAAAAGGCGAAAGAAGAACAGAGAAGAGGAGAATAGAGAGAGGAGTGGAACAGCTGTTGTAATCAGCCTTCACTAGTCCCCATCTCTTTTTATTTTATTAGGCTTTCACTTAACGCTGAAATTACAAAACTACCCCCCTTGCTGAAGTAATTTAAAGAGAGACAGCATGCATGCCCAACTTGGATATAAGCTTTTCAAATTGAGACTTCCGAAGTGCTTTAGTAAACAAATCCGCAATTTGATCATAGGACGAAATATATGGAGTGACAATTTCTTTCTAAGAGCCCCAATGAAGTAGCATTCGATCTCTATCTGTTTTCTCCACTCGTGGAACACTGGATAGTTGCAATATGCATAGCAGCTTGATTGTCGCAGTGGAAATGCATTGGAGCTTGAACCACAAACCCCAATTTTTTCAGAAGTGATTTTATCCAGACAAGCTCACAAGTTATGTGTACCATGGATCTATATTTCACTTCAGCGTTGTACTGTGCAACAACATTTTGCTTCTTGCTTATCTTAGTAACGACATTACCATCAAGAAAGGTGCAGTAACCTAGAGTTGACCGCCTATCATGTCTTGAACCTGCATAATCCACATCTGAATACCAACTACCTAAAGATGACCTTGAAATCTACACAGGATACCTTTCTCAAGTGCACACTTCAAGTATCTAAGAATCTTCATAACTGCAACTAAATGTCGAGCTCTAGGAGTTTGCATAAACTAACCATAATGACAGGAAAGGCCATATCAAGCTTGGTGATGGTTAAATAGATGAATTGGTCGACAAGTCTTTTATACATACCAGGATCTGTTAACAACTCTCCTTCATTAGATCAAGTTTGAGATGAGGGTCCATTAGTGTATCTACAAATTTGGCACCTAGCATGGATATCTCTTTCAACAAATCACAAACGTACTTCCTTTGGTGCAAATTTATCCCAACTTTAGATCTCATCACTTAGATACTCAAAAAATACTAAAGAAAACTAGGGGTATACATGAACCGAGTTAGCTCGGTTAGCTCGCTCGACTCAACTAGAAAAAACTCGATTCGACTCGGTTCGAAGTTGAGTTCGAGCTGATTTTTTGAGCTCGGAAAAATTTCAAACCGAGTTCGAGCTCAACGCAACTCGGATCGAACCCCAACTCTAATCGAACTCGGATCGAACTAGTTCAGTGACTCGGTTACTCTGATATTGATGTTGCTCACCAAGTGTTTGATGAAATGGCTCAATGAAGTGTCGGCTAGTGGCAAGGAAGGCATGTATATGAAACTTGCTCAATGAAGTGTCGGCTAGTGGCAAGGAAGGCATGTATATGAAACTTACTTGTGCAAGCCCATCTACATTTAACTAGTGTATTACTCAATGGAAGATCAGTTGATTCCCCGTTACCATTGGAATACACGGCTTTCATCTCCTTATTCATCGCCTTTTTTTAGTTTGCATCCAACAATCCATCCATTCCTGTCTGTCTTATGAATAGAAACAACAAATAATGCAAGAGAAAACTTTTGATAACTAGTGGATGTGGTTAAAGGTAACGAAGTTGAAAATAATATGTGGAACACAGAAATGTTTACCTTTACGAACCATAATAGGTAAATCAGTGACAACCTCAGCAGACACAAAAGAATATGGAACCTTAATAGGTGTAGTAGCCGATGGCATTCTCATTAGTGCATGAGTACCCTGAAAAATTGCATCTAATGCAATGTGATGCCAATTTATCTTCTTTTTTTCTTTTGAAGGGGGGGGGGGGGGGGCGCAAATAACAACCAGACAAAAAACAGCCGAGAGAAAAGTGTTTCTCCATCCAACACAGAGGATGGCATTTTGTTATCAAATGGCATGCGTAAGAATTGCATCACCCAAATATACTGTGGAACATACATTTCCAATAACAAAACATGAGTAACTTCAATCACACATCTATTCTTGCACTTAGCCACCCCATTTTGTTGAGGTATATCAACACGAGGTCTGATGAATAATATCGTGATGATGTAGATAGGACTGAAAATCACGAGACATAAATTCTAACACATTATCCAATCTAAATAAACACAGACTCGTACCAAACTGAGTTTTTATTTCACTATGAAAGTTCTGAAACATAGGAAAGACTTCTAACCTATTTTCACAAGATATAGCGAAGTCATTCGAGAATCAACATACTTAAGACTTAACAAACTAGGAACTCCAGCTAGTCCCCACACATCACAATGAACTAATTTAAATGGGACATCACTCCATTCATCTACTCTAGAAGGAAAATAGAATCTATAATGTTTAATCAGCTGGCACGTTTCACACTTCAAACTTGACACAAAAGGCGTAGAACAGAAGTCTGTAATTTCTATAAGGATGGATGACCCAAATGACGGTGCCATTAAATTGTAGGACCCTAAAAATGCACCACAACAATTATTGATTATCTCTCCCGATGGTACAAACCATTCCCCTCGCAAATACCACCAGCTGTCCTGCCCATCTTGAGGTCTTGAACAACACTATGATTAGGAAATAAGGTGAAAGAACAATTTAGAATTGTTATTAGTTTACTTACACGAAAAAAATACTAAGGGAAACATGGGGGCACATAAGAAAAATGACAAGGACACAAACGAGTTACATTGACCAATACCAAGTCCAACAATGTTGGATCAGATACCATCAACTAGCGTAACAAACATGTTGAGGGAAACAAGATTAAAGGAAGAAAAAGAACTACAGTTATTAAAAATATTATCTGACACACCAGAATCAATGATCCAGGTAGAGGAATGAGATGACAAGAGACATGTAGAGGTCAAAGGTGTATTATTAGATGTATAGCCACTAGTAGAGAGGAACTGCGCATATTCTTCTCATAATAATTTGAAATTAATCTAATCACCAACGGCTTTAGATGGAGTAGAAGTAGTGGTCCACCATCACTAGAAACATCATCAACCATAAGTGCTTGATTGGTTGTCATAGGTTTCCCATGAAGATCCCAACAAAAATCCACATAATAATTTGTCATACTACAATGAGTGCATATACAATCTCTTCTACCACCACGACCACCTCTACCTTTCCTTGGAAGTTGGCACCCTACCACTTTTGCTACGATGAAAACCACCGCGACCTCCACACATACCAGTGTAACCAAAAGAAGTAACCAAATCAGATTTATCAGAACTAGTAACATGAGCGTTGTTAGAATCATTTCCAATAGAAACTCTCTAAAGTCTAACATAAACCTCTGCCAATGAAGGGATTGATACACCACCCAAAATCTGATCTTTAGTATAACAATATTCCTTTGGCAGGCCAAGGTTTCACAACTTTCATGTCTTCCATATGCTTCTTCATTAGAGTTACATCTGAAGTAATGGGACGATAGATTAAGAGTTCTTCCCACACAATGTTGTCATAATCGTTATCGTATTGTAAATCGTAAAGGGTTTGAATCGGATCGTATCGTAAATCGTAAGATTTTCATAAAACATATCACGAAAAAACATAAATTGTATATATATATATATATATATATATAGCAATCATCCATTTTGTCATGAATATGAAAAAAAAAAAAAAAGATGTATGACGAACACAGTGTTCGAATTATCTCCAATATTATCGAAAAACCTCAGATATTATCTTTATCTCCAGCTCAGCGATACCTATAACACTGGTAGTATAAAAAATTCCAAGTATTAGCAATGTATAGCTAAGTATCGCCAACATATCAATATCGCTAATGTAATCGCCAATATTTTCAACTATGTAAATTCTAGGTGTCGCTTGTATTACCAATGCATCAATATTGCCAATGTATCACCAATATTTTCAACCACGTAAATTCTAAGTAATGCTTGTATCATAAGTGTATCGACGATATTTTACTAATATCGCCAACGAATTGATATTATTAAAATTTTGTTTATTAGAAAAAAAATATATTTCGATTTTTTTCATGGGCACATGGTTATATGTAGTGTTGAATTTGTCATTGATAATATTGATAATATCTTGATATTATTGATATCATAACATGCACAATATTCAAACCACAATCTTCCATTTCATTTCCAATTGTTGATGATTTCTTGGTAAAATATTTGTCGTTGATATTTTGCAATATCGACGGATGTTTGGATGGAAGGTTGGATGGTTAAATAAGCCAGATGGGATGGTTGGACTGATTTCTTACAATAACACATGCTTTTTAGGCCCCATTAAATGGAAACTTGTTATGTATGCATTCTTTTTGCAATTTTTTATTTCTAAATATGCAAATATGTTCATTTTAACCTCTCTTGAAGTTTTGCTACAAATTCCACCGTTTTCCCCATGTTTCCACGCATTTCCGGTTATGAGCGATATCATCGGCAATATCAATATTGTTTCCATATCCCTGGCTAGCGAAACTTGTAACGATACCGATACTTCGAACATTGGACGTATATATCATCATGTCATAATCAAGTTAAAAAAGAAATAACCAATTTTTTCATCTCATGTACATGTAAGTTTTCTATATGATTCAAAAAATAACAATTTCCCTAACCCCACACAAACATAGAAGATTATAAATTGATTTAAAATGAGAAAACTAGTGAAAATTTGAAATAAATGAAGAAACTTTTGAAGAAAAAAAAACTATTTAGGCCCACATAAACTCCAAATCTCACATCTCTTTAAAATAATAATAATAATAATAATAATAATAATTGATATTATAGTGTATGTGGGGCATACATGAGTTTTAAACACAAAAGCCCTAAAAAGGAATTGCAAAAAACTGGAAAAAAAAAAAATGAAAATATTCTAATTTTCTTTTCCGAAAAAAAACCCATATTTTCACCAATATCTTCAAATACAGGATATTTTCACAATATCCTGTATTTGTAGAAAAGACAGCAAGGTGTTTATCATGTTGGACAATATGGGACTCATTTCGATACAACACCAATTTGATGACGAGCGAAGCATGGTGACGATGTACACAATCAGCACTAGGAAAAGCGGCCCGAGCAACGTTAGGGATGGCTACCAATGTTCTTCCAATGGTAGAAGATCAGAGATCACAGAGAAATTTGGCAGCTAGGCCAACAAAGAAATCGAAATGGAGTAGGAACTCAAAGGAGACGACGACACATTGATCAAAACGGTCAATCACAACGAGTGGCAAACTATTCAGAAAAAGAAAAGAAAAGGCAAAACGTCTTAGGGTATTGGAGATCGAAAAGATACATCTTCATATCCAACCCTATTCATAAAGGGTTTCCCAGAAGGTTGGGCACCCATCAACTTCTCTAGAGTTTTCAGCCGAGTTGGAGCGATGATGGACGTGGTTAGACCAAGAGATAGAGCTAACAAAGCCTATAGAGATTTTGCACTGGTGAGAATGAGCTCTGAAGAAGAACTAATAAGGGCCGTTTGGATGCTTCATGGTGAAAGTTTCGGAGGCATCAAATTACTGGTTCAAAGAGCCAGATTCGGCCCGATCGGCGATCTGTAGCAAAAGCCCCTCTATTAAATCCATTGCCAAGTAAAGAGAATTCTCTAGGCCGCACTCGTCAGTTACAGAACTCATTGTTTAAAGATATTCTTCTCTGATCAAAAGAAGTAACAGCGGAAAACAAGGCCCCTTCTATCTATGAAGGTAAAAATCAAAAAAACTCGAATGGAGAAATATCAAAGAACGACAACCCTCCTTCCGATCAGGCAGTGCGCATCTCACGGTCCAACCTGGAAAAAGCCAAGACAAACCTCCAGAACTCAGTGGTTGTTCAAACTAGAGAGGACACCTCGATCTCTCATATCAAATCCTGGATTCGTGAAAAGTGCAGGATCCCACCGGAACAGTACAACATCCATCAAATAGGTTACGAAGAAGTTTGGGTTCAGTTCAGTCCATGAGTTAATCTAGACATCCTTATCAATGCGGAAGCCCTACATAACGACGAACCAATCCTTGTGATTCAAAGATGGGACAACTTTTTACTTCGGTACGGAAGATATCTGGCTACTCATTTGGTTGATCCCTCTAGAGGTATGGTGAGAAGAATTTTTTCTCAAAGCAGCAGGTTCAATTGGAAAATACTTAGAAATTGATCATAAGACTCTCCTGGGAGAGGAAATGGGCGTGATAAGAGCGAGAGTGAGACGAAAGAAGGGAGATCCATTTCCCTCACATATTCAGGTCGAAGTGGAAGATAGATACATCCCCTTACCAGTACAAAGGGAGATCAACTACAAGCCCACTCCACGCTGGGGAGATCTCTGGAGAACCAAGAATCCAGTTCATCGTCCAACTTTAGAGAAGACAGCCATGATAGTGATGACGAACCACGATTTCCATGTACCGCAGGAGCACAAATTCCATCTCTTGGTAGTCCAGTAGTCCCTTTCGGCTCCAACTATCACGATGTCAGCAAGAATCCGAATCACTCGACACATGGTCTCGAGATCCCAACACCCGCACCGCCTCTCCTCGAGCACCGCTCTCATCCTAGCATGTCAAGTGGAGATCCAGCCAAGTGTCCATGCTACCTTAGTTCCCTCGACTCCCGCACCCGCCTTTAATAGCGGCCTCTCTCTCGGGACACACGACACTCTACCCTCTCGAGCCACATGCCCGACTTCAGCTTCGAACGAGTTAGTAGGCCCTCTCGAGACACGCAATCTCTCCCTCGGGACACGCAGCACTTTATCCTCTCGAACCACAGACCCGACTTCAGAATTGGACGAGTTAGCAGGCTCGGGAATCCATCCTCTACCAGACACGTCAGCTCTAGTCAGGTCGATCCTACCAACTTTAGATCCCAACCATCCAATCCCCGCAAACCCTTCAGCTGAGTTGTCCCTACGATGCAAAATTCCCAAACCTTCTTTGGGTGAGACCTTCAACCAAGACCCTCCTCCCTCCCAAATTACCTGGCTTCTTCCTCCTCCTCAGCATCATCCGACCTCATGCCCTCCCACCCAGTCTCCTCTATATAGCCTTTGCATGTCCCCCAAATCCCCGACGTGGGAGACTGATTCAAGCCGTTACTTCTCATCACGACATGAACTTTTCTATGGTGTCAAAGATAAACACTGACTCCCAACGTTCTGACCTAATCAACGTCATATAGGGGAAAAAATGGATTAGAGATGCCATTGGTCATGTGGGAAGAGCCCTCGGTCTATCGTTCGAGGACCACCCAAAAGACTACATCACCCTATTCCACTGGGTCGAATCTCGCGGTCGACCTCTGCCAGCTTCAAGATCGCCCAGACAACGCCCTCTCAGAACATGTAGCAACAAGGAACTTCACAGTCTCTCATCCTCCCTCGAAACAGCTTTTGCCTCCAAGTCGGGATCGGGGAACACGGGTAAAAGGGGCAGCTCAGTTTCGTAATGAAGATCCTATCATGGAATGTTAGGGGTGTGGGGTCAAAGTAGAAAAGAAGGATTATCAAAGCTTCTTGCGATCATATCAACCAAGATGTTATCTGGTTCCAAGAGACAAAAGTTCAGTGCTTTTCTCCCCATCTGATGGGTTCCCTGTGGAGAGCTCAAGATGTTAAATGGGCAACGCTGGATGCTACAGGCAGTGCGAGAGGTGTCCTAGTGGCTTGGAAATCCTCTATCTAGTCCATAGTGAACAGCTGGAACGGTGTTTTCTTCCAATCGGTGGTCTTTAAAAACACGTCTACTGATCTTGAACTTCCTATCTCCTCGGTCTACAGCCCTTCCACTGAAGCTGACAAAGATAATTTCTAGGTGATCTTAACACGGCGAGGAACAATTTCGATGGGCCTTGGTGTGTATGCGGGGATTTTAACATAACTAGATACACCGAAGAAAAATCCCATGGCTCCAAAGTCTCTTCTTCAATGCGGAATTTCTCATCTTGGATCAACAACCAAGAGCTTATAGATCTTCCCCTCCTGGGATCAAAGTTTACCTGGACCAATGGCAAACTTAATCCGACGCAATCCAGATTGGACAGATTTCTACTATCCACCGAATGGACTGAATCCTTCCCCCTGGTGTCCCAATTAGCCCTCACGAGGACTACTTCTGATCACTACCCTTTACTGCTCTAGGATAACTAAAGCTGGGGCCCAAAACCTTTCAGATTCAAAATCTCCTGGCTAAAGATTACAGGCTTCCCTCAGCTCATCAAAGATTGGTAGGTTGACCTCTCAGTGAAAGGTTTTGCTGGATTCAGACTCAGTAGCAAGTTAAAGCTCCTAAAAGACAAAATCAAACAATGGAGAGCTAATTTTCTAGTTTCCAGGGCCAAGGAGATGGACTCGCTGCTATCTGACCTGCAGCAAAATCGATCGTTCAGTGGAAGGAGGCCCTATGTCTATCAAGCAACTATCTATGAGAATCCAGTTAATTCAAGACATATTAGCCAGAGCCTTAGAAGATGAAATTTCCTAGAAACAACGGTCGAGAGCTAAGTAGATTAGCGAGGGGGACAAAAATACCAAGTATTTTCACAGCATAGCCAATTCTTGTTTCAGATGCAACACAATTAATAGCATGGTGGTGGATGGCGTCCGGACGGAAGATAGAGACCAGATAGAAGAAGAGTCAATTAAATACTTCAGCAACCTTCTCAAGTCGGATGAGTGGAAAAGGCTTGGCCTCGATTTCCTGAACTTCCAAATGATTTCTTCTTCCGAAGCCAGAAATCTGGAGTCCCACTTCTCCCTAGAAGAAGTCAAGTCAGCAGTAGACGAGCTAGGAGGCGATAAAGCTCCTGGTCTAGATGGGTATCCAATTCTATTTTTTCAATTCTTCTAGGAGATTCTTTGCAATGATGTTATGGAGTTTTTCTATGAGTTCCATGCTAGGGGGCGTCTCTCTAAAGGTCTATGAGCCTCCTTCATAGCATTAATCCCCAAATTCCCAGGAGCTTCTAACTTTACAGATTTCAGACCGATCAGCCTGATCGACAGCCCTTACAAAATCCTTGCTAAAGTTATGGTCAACCGTATGAAGCAAGTGGTGGGAAACGTCATCTCTGGTAACCAAAGTCCTTTTATTCCGAGCAGACAAATTATCGACAGCACATTAATAGCCCACGAATGTCTCCACTCCAGTTACAAATCCGGATCAAAGGGCATCATATGCAAGACGTACTTAGAGAAGGCTCATGATCATGTAGACTGAGGTTTCCTCCAATACATGCTATCTCATATAGGTTTTGGCGAAAAGTGGATAAGGCTGGATCATGGAGTGTGCCAATTTGGCTCATTTCTCTGTCCTTTTGAATGGCTCACCCAAAGGCTTCTTCAAAAGCTCCAAGTGTCTCCGTCAAGGGGACCCTTTATCCCTTTTCCTCTTCCTTATAGTCGGGGAAGCCCTATCCAGAATGTTATCCAAGGGTCAATCAGATGGTATCCTAAGCGGTGTTAGAATTGAAGGCATGATCAGCCCGATTTCTCATATCCAGTTCGCGGACGACACCCTGCTCTTTAGTGATGCAAATCAGGAGATGGTGGGTAATATGCGCACAACAATCAAATGCTTTGAAGCTGTTTCGGGGCTAAGCTTCAATATGAACAAGACCAAGATTTTCGAGATTAACATGGACCAGGCAGTGATCAGCTCCTATGCGGCCCTGTTCAAATGTCCCAGCAGCAACCTTCCTTCTTTCTTCGTCGGCCTTCCTCTCTGCATCGGTAAGTTGCCTGTATCTTTCTAGAACAAGGTCATTAACAAATTTGATTTCTACCTTGCCAGATGGAAATGTAGATACCTATCCTTCGGAGGCCACATCACTCTCATCAAATTGGCCCTATCAAACCTTTCACTCTATTTTATATCTTTATTTAGATGTCCTGCTTCAGTTCTGGATTCTTTAGAAAAACTCAGACGTGACTTTCTTTGGCACGGGAAAGAAGAAAAAAATTCCATCTAGTGGACTGGAAGGAAGTCTGCAAACACAATCAAGCTGGAGGTGCAGGCATTAAATCTCTAAAGAATATGAACAGAGCTCTACTTGGTAAGTGGATAAGGAGATTGGGAGCAGGAAAAAGGATCTCTTTAGAACAATGTCATAAAAAGCAAGTACGGGAGTTCTTCGAGCAGGTGGTGAACCTTAGAATCGACCACTTACAGGGCCTTGGCCTTATGGAGAGGCATTCTTTCCCTGAAAAGAGAGACTCAAAGATATCAGTTTTTTCATAGGCAGTGGTGCTAACATCCGATTCTTGGAAGATAGATGGATAGGTAATCTCCCTATCAAAGCTGAATTCCCAAACATATATCACAGTCCCAAATCATGATATAACAGTTGGAATGTGTACGTCTATCTCTAATGGAACTCTGGAATGGAATTTAGTTTGCAAAAGAAATCTCCACTACTGGGAGATAGAGAAGTTCATGGCTCTTCTTCTTCGAAGTTCAAGCTGCAAGCCGGATCTCCTAGCTGAAGATAAGATTAACTAGAGGGCGGACAAATCGGGCATTTTCTCTGTAAAATCTCTCTACAAATCCTTAGGCTTCATTCCCTCTCAAATGGCAGATACAATGACTAACCACATATGGCAGTATTCAACCCCTCCTAATGTTATCTTTTTCAGTTGGTTGGTTGGAAAGAACAAGACTCTCACAGTTGATAATCTAAAGAAGAGAGGGATGATTCTCCCTAATGTTTGCCTCTGCTGCATGGCTGAAGAAGAATCGAACAACCACTTGTTCGTGCACTGCTCCCTCATTAATCAGATCTGGCCCCAAATTCTTTCAACGTTTGGCATTTTCTGGTGCTTCCCGATCTCAACAGGATCTCTTTTAAAGAGTTGGCATGGTGTTCATGTTGGTCTCCAAAGAACCCCTATCTGGAGAATCTCTCTCTTGGTTGTCTGGTGGACTATCTGGGAAGAGAGAAATGGCAGATGTTTCAGAGATGTCTCTAATTCTGTAGCGTCCCTAGTGCGTAGAGCTAAGCAATTTATTGTCAAATGGGCTGCTAGTGTAGACACGCTTAAGGGTTGTAATCTCCTCTTTCTTGGAGCCTAATCGGTCCGCTATCTTAGCGGCCCTGCTCCCCGTTGTTCTCTTTGTTTTCTATTTTTTCGGTTTTTTTTTGTTTTGTTTTTTTTTCTTCTTCCTACTTGTTTTGTGCTTTTTCTCCTTTTATACAATCTTCGTGACTCTTCAAAAAAAAAAGAAATAGAAAGGAATAACTGAATATTTTAATGTAGAAATCGAATGCAACAAGCGGCGTTCAATTCTGTTGAGCGACAAAAAAAATATGTTGATTTCTTTCTCTAGGTTTCCTATGGCCCACAAGCTCCAAAAGTACCCAAAATCTCTCAGAAGTTGTAAAAGATATGTTTTCCTAATGAGGGTGGTGCCTAAAAATGTTTTAAAACAAAAATCCCTAAAAAAAATTGCAAATATATATATATATATATATATATATATATATATATATATATATATATATATATTTCAAAACTTCGACCAACCATCGCCGATTTTGCGAGTGAAATATCGAATCATACGATTCACTTCAAAATTCAATTTGACAGTGTGATTCATATCGTACAGTCATACGAATAATATGATTCGTATTGTGAATCGTACGATAATGACAACACTGTTCCCACATACTAGTCAGCTTGGCGAAATATTCACCAATTGATTTATCTAATTTTGAAAAAAGAAAATCCCCTCATACAATTGATATTCTCGGGAGATTATATTCAGAGTACATATTTTTCACAATATCCCACACACCCTTTGAAGCATTCAAGAACACCAAGTTGGAACTAACTCGTGCTTATATGCTATTCTACAACCAAGATCTAATATGGGCATCATTACATATCCACTGGCTATATTTGAATCAAATTCCTCTGACTTGGGTTCCATGAGAAAGTGATCCACCTCTCCAGCTAAAAGAAACACCTCAACTGACTTGAACAAGGTAAATAATTTTTCCCATTTAGCTTCACGAAAGTTATTGATGCCTTAGACAAAGAACTAGGAATTCCTCCTATGATGAGGGATCAATAACCACACCTTTTGCATCCATAACCCATTTGAAATTGATTTACTTCAAGTTACAAAAAAAAAAACTATATATCAGATTTACACACAACTAAACTCCACGCAATAACAAATATGAATTTTCAGCCCTTCATCATCCAGGATTCAACCCACTGTTAACTATCCATGTCAATACTATGTCACAGGTAGCATAGATCTACCAAAAAAAAAAAACTGCCTTTCAACACAAACTAATGGAAGAAAACCATTTAAAACATCTCCTCTATGAAAAAAAAAAAACAGCAAGCCTTCTTTTGGTCCCGACTTCTACACTCCCTTTGTGAGCAATTGCATTTGCTTAATGAAGAGTGAAGAAACATTGTGTTTTCTGCAAGAAAACAATGAGTAATACTCTTTTCTTGAGGTCTAATCAGCAGGCTAGGGTTTTTGGGGCCTCTAAAACTTGATTTGGATATTAGGGTTTTCCACGAGATTTGAGATCCGAAAAACACATGGAATCTCTCTTATACCATGTAGACTCATGAAAAGGATAGAAATAAAGAGAATAAAAGAGAAATGAAGAAGAGAGAAGCCTTCACACATCCCCATCTCTTTTTATTTCATTAGGCTCTCACTTATTGCTGAAATTACAAAATTATCCCCTTGCTTAAGTTAAATAGAGACATATCCATGAGCCTAAAACTCTACCTAAACATTCACATTGAAGCCCAACAGCACATAGAACCCACACGTGGGACAATTTAACATTTAACAATTGGTAACACATGGAGAATTAATCAACTCTTGACTTACCCGATGAACCAAACAGTTAATAGCTGGGTGCCTTCTCAGAAGATTGTGAATGATAGCAATGATAACCAAGGCTCCTGAAGGAGGAACTGACAGCGCCAATCTGCTCAACTTCTTAGCAAATGCAGCAGCTAAGTATGCTGGGAGAAGTGAAGATTTCAAACAGGAATCCAGAAGCTTCACAACAAAATGTAATTCTGTTAGCGAACATTCAAATGGAGGATCTTCATGATGAAGATCACTAAAATCCAAATTATTTGCTTCTTAGGAAAACACATAAAAATGCAGCATTTCCTGACATTGCTTAAGAAAGTTTAAAGTCTACCCTGTACCAGAAAAAATATCCAGAAAACAATGTACTTCTTTTTATTAAGATAAAGGACAAAAGAAAAAGAATTATGTATCACAAGTCCTATTGAAGATTTTCTTTTCTTTTCTTTTTTTTTTTGTTTTTCTAATCAGTACTTTCCGTTGATGAATATTAGTGATATATTTAAAAGGGTTATCAAAAAACTCTCCAACTTCATATTGTGCATCAGACAGAATTTCAGTTGTAATTCAAATTCTTTGACCATTATAGAAGGTTCAACCATTCATTAGAGACATGATGAAGAAAAGGACTACAATATCTCATGACATACATAATTGCTTCATGTATGCATGTACACGCACAAACACATCTCATTTGAACTCATGTTAATAAACATTCGACAAAGGGACACACATGCAAACACATATCATTGGAAATCATGTTAATAAACATTTGACTAGGGGCCTCTTCTGCTTTTTCTTTTTCTTTTGTTTTGTTTTTGATTTTTTTTAAGCAAATAAAGTTAAATATATTAGATGAAGTGTTTAACCAGCCCAAAAACACTAATCTGACAACATAGACCATTCGCACTATCTCTGTTGATGACACCCCTGCCGAAGGATAACAAAGTGCTACCCATTCAATCCCTTTGGTTTTTCCCTGCAGCACCTCTAAAGAAATCCGCATATCCTTAAAGATCCTGATATTCTACTCTTTCCAGATTTCCCAACAGATTAATAGGGGCACAATGCTCCATATGATTCTCGCTTTCCCTTTGATGGGGCTTCTACTCCAAGGAAGGAATTGGTCTTCTAGTGTCGAACACAGCAACCAACGGTCTTCAACTCTGCTAGAAGTTCCATACAGCTGAGGACACCTGACAGTGGAGAAATAAATGGGGTTGCTTTCTTCCTCTCTTTTGCACATTACACATCTATTGGGGATTGCTACACTACATCACTGTAATTTTTCAACCGTTAGAATCTTCTGCCTGATGGCCAGCCACATGAAAGCCGTGCCTCTTGGAGGCACCAATGCTTTCCGCAGAGGCATTTGAAGCTAACGTTTCGATCACTGGATTAGCAGTGAAGAAAGAACCTTGCTGTGAATTTCCCCAAGGGATCCCATTTCCAGGATCTAGTGTCTGCTACTGAAGGAGAGAGAAGAACCTCATTTAGCATGCTGAAAAGCCCTTGAAGATCTTCAATCTCTTCATCCTTCATGTGTCTTCTGAGTGTAACATTCCATGACAAGCTTTCCCAACTCCATTCAGCACAGTCCTTCAACGATATATGTGTAGCACGAGACAACCTGAAGGGTCTTGGGAATCTAACAGCTAATAGACCATTACTGATCCACTCGTCCCAGAAAAGGAAAAATTCGCCATAGTTACCGACAATCCTGACCCCTTCTCTTAAAACTTTCCCTCCTTGCATAGCCATGTCCCCCATCCCAGCCATGTCTCTCCACATCTTGGAAACAGGACCCCCTTGAGTAACCGGTTCCCATCTGCAGCAATCTACTGCATATTTTTCTGCCAGAATCTTACCCCAAAGAGCTTCTTTCTGTACCCTAAATCACCACAACCACTGACAGTGGAGACTTCTGTTCTCTCCCTAACTTTCAATATCCCTAGAACACCTGCTTCTTTCACCTCTTGAACTTCCTCCCACTTGACTAAGTGGAACTATCCTGACAAGCCCTCCAGGAACTTTTTTTTGGAAGCTCCCTATCTTCTTTGAAACCCCTGCCGGAAACTTGAACAAAGATAGATAATAAACTGGAATGTTGGATAGGGTTAAATTCATGCGGGTTATCCAAACTCCTTGAGACAGGTAGCTTCGTTTCCAGGAGGCCAACCTTCTTTCAATAACCAGGTCCCATATGGATGTCAATGCGGCTTCTATCCCCGAAGGAAGATCCAAATACATCATAGGAGAACCCTGAGTTTTACACCCAACCTTGTTGGCTAGGTATTTGATGCAGGGTATGTTCACTCCAATGCTTGCCATTGAGCTTTTGCTTAAGTTAATTTGGAGGCCTGAAGTCACTTCTATACCACTATTTCTTCAATGCGGCTTAAGAATGAAATCAGACTTGGAGGATTCCCAAGAGCTTTAGCTCTTTCGAACAAGCTTTTAACTTTGGTTTGATGGTTTGAAGCTTTTTACACAATCTGAAACCAACCCATCCATAGACATTAGAATTCGACCACCCATTCCTTCACCAAGTTGAGAAACCCAGGGATCCAGCGCCACTTGTTTTCAAACTTAAATGGCCTCAAGCCCCAACATGGATCACCACAATCCAACAAGATCAGGTTGTGATCTGAAGTTGGCTTAGGAAGGATGGTCTGCTCAGATATAGGGTAGGACTTGACCCATTCCTCATCCATCAGGAAACAATCCAGCCTACACATGACATGCTGATCTTGGTGGTTGGACCATGTGAAAAGTCCTCCCTCAAATGGAATATCAACCAGATCGTTGCAATCCACAAATTCTGAAGAAAAAAAGACTTCATACCATATAATCATCTGGTTGAACTTTCATTTTTTTCGAAAGCAAAAGCTTAACACATTGAAATCTTCCCCCAGACACCACAGTCTGTCATCGGCTCCCTATGACCTCCAGTTCACGCCATTAGCGCCTAATCTGCAAGGTTGTGTGTGTGTGTGTGTTTGACACCATTCTTTCTGCACCGTTCTATGGATCAACTAGAAACAGAAACAGTGAAATCACCAGTCCACTGGTCAACCTCCAGGAACTCTGCATTGTTCCAAACTGTGATTATAAGTTTATAACACAAGCTAACCCAATGACCACCTTCACTGTCCAAACTGAAATCCTTGTTATCCCAGATTTGCTGAATTAAGGATTCATCCACTGATTGGCTCTTAGATTCCTGATTTTGGAGGATATTGACATTTTTCATCCTGCGTAACCATGAACATCACATGGCTCATCTTTTGTCTTGGCGGTCCAGACCCCTAATTTTCCAAGAAATGAACATGGATTACCTGCTTTGAACTCTACCCTTACCGATTTCCCTTCCTTTCCTGGGAAGACTTCTTTGCACCACCTTTCCATCATAATTGATCAATAACTCAAAAGCTTCCAGCATCTCTGTTTTAACTAGGAGCCTGTTTGGACAAAGCAATTGGATTTTCCACATGAAAGCAATGTTTTCAATATTGACAGATAAATCCCACGATATATCTTGTATCCCACCTATGCGATACGAAACACACAAGTAGTGCCAATGAATTCCACTTGGTCAATCTAGTGAGCATTTTCGATTTTCAATCCTTTTTCTGTTTTTTTTTTTGTAAATCATGTTAAATTAGAGTGTTGAATGGTTACAAATCCATGATTCTTCATGTTTTGCATGAAAAAATCATGGATTCGGAGCTTCGATTTCAAATTTTGGGGGAGATGGACAAAGTGGGAAATTTTGGGAAAAATCGAAAATTTCCAATTTCTCGCTAATCAGATGCAATCTTTGTATCCAAACACAAAATCAAACATGAATGTAACCTGATCAAGTGATTCTTGGTAATTAGGGGATTTCTCATATAAAAAAATATATTTTTAAATTAAAAATTAATAAAAATGTTCAAAAATATTTTTTTCCGAAATTCTACTTCGATCAGTGATCAATTGGCCCCTACTTCAGTACTCACGAGTGTTTGACGAAATCATCATCACATACAATTTAATTTGGGATTTGGGGGAAGATGAGCCAATTTGTGAAAATTTGGAAAAAATTCAAATTTTCTTCAAATTTTCTCAAATCGAAGGGGATGAATACCAACGTTATGTTACAGAGTATTTTCACTGATATCATTTTAATATGACCTGGGTATGGTATTATTGGTTTGTGGAGCAGCAGTACTATGCTCAATCCTGTCAAGATAGACATGATGATTTTGAGCCACCACCACAGCTCTATGTAAGTCTGAATTTGTGGGACATCTTTAGTATGCCACTTCTTTTTCTTTTGAATGTATTGCTTGTGTTTCTATACATTTCTTCTTACATTTATACATGCTATGAATATACTTGCATCAGTTCAGTCAAACAACACATAGATTAGGACCCCATAAAAAGAAAACCCATTATGTGCACTTGTTTTTTGTGATGGTCTGATTTCTAAGTATGTATCGATGTCCTTTTTAACAATCCATGATGTTCACTAAAAAATTCGACCAATTTCCCAATGGTTCTCAACAACAGCGATACATTACACAATACAACCGATATATCCCATGCGATAACCAATATGTATCCATTTCCCAACGGTATGACACATTACGCGATAATGATACGGAAAAAATTGCATAAAAAGGATATGAAAATGGTTGAATTGGTTTATCCGAAACATCCTAGCCAAAAGCTTCCATGAGATTAATAAAGCCCTACTTTTAAATTGGTTCTGGTTCCTGACCAAAATGAAACAGATATGCTATCTATCTGTTTTTATCAGAGCAGTATCCAATCCAAACAGGCCCTAAATGTACAATCAGTTTATGTTATTTTATGAATAGTACAAGCCATTTATCTTATATAGCTAGTCTAATAAGAATTTAAAAACATTCGAGAACTAGCCAATTCAGCTCATTACTTGCTAGATTCAACTCAGTTCAAAGGTGATGGGAACCCAGTTTCCAACAAAATTGCTGATACCTAAGAACTAACAAACGTTCTAGAATCCAGTCTGGTTTCATCAAATGTCAGATGGACCAATTCTCACATTTAATACCAACTTCCAAAAGAGAGAAACATCCCTGTAAAACAAACAGAAAATAGTTGTCTTAATTGGACCACCTTAACGACATTACCTGAAAAAATCTTGCCCGATGTTTTGCCATAAAAACAGCAGGAACGAGTAATGCATAAAGCTTTTCATAAAAATTAGGGTATTCTAGCCCATGTTGTGTCATGAGAATGAAAAGACTGCTAAGAGCCATGACGCTGATAACACCTCCAATGTCATATGATCTTGTTAAAAAATCGCTGCAAATTTTCAGATGACAAAGAGTCAGTTTCACCTTTAGTTTTGAAAGGAGAATTGAGATTACATAAACTAGAAATACAGGATTCAAGAAATGTTTTCACCATAATATGGCTGGATTTGCCATGTAAGGAATAACCATCTGATGGAGAGAAACCAGAACCTGAACGATATAACCACAGAAAAAGGTGAGATAAGCACCTAGAATAACATCTAAGTGTTCCTCACAAACAAACAAAGAAATGCAAGATTAAGCCTTCGACTAAACACGGAAATTTTGTCAACCAACTATAAAACTCAAACTGTGGTTCTCCATCTTTTGTGCCCATGAGAATATATACGCATTACCAACTCACTATCAACAAAAAAGGATGGATGGTAAAGTTTACCAAGCATGCATGAGAAATAGAAGTGAAAATAGAAGTATCAATGAACCCAAAGGACCACTGTTTGGGTTGTCATATCGATCATGGTATTAAAAAACAATTACGTTACATCTGTAAAAGCCATTACGTAAAGGACAAGGTCGCCCAAGTTATGCGATTCAGATGGTACAATTTCCATCTTCATTTCGTTGTACTTATATGTAGCGCATTCGCGCTTGGTAAGCACTTGTCTATAGCCAAGCTTACTGCTAGCCTATCAGCTAGAGCCAAAGCTTCGACCGCGACTGCTCGTTGCTTTTGGCCACCTTATTCCGTCACCCGAGATCCAAGTCAGCTAATCCACCAAATCAAGCATGACTTGTGTTTGAAGCTTAAATAAAGTTATTATATAACAGGCTATAATTGTGTCATCAAATCATCATTACTCATATTAGACTATAAACTTATTAGATATTTAGAAGCCTAAACATAGGAGTAATACTCTTTTAGAGTCAGTATCAGGTTAATAGTATCAAGCAACCCAAGACAGCATTCTTACCAAAGAAAGGCCTGTTACACGATCAAATACAAGTTCAAAGCCAGAAAAGAATACATATTTAGGATGCTCATGTTTTTCTCAAATATTCAGACTTTTACATTGTTTCCTTTTAAAAAAGATTCAAACAATACGGGGCCATAACGGCTGTTACAGAGGTCATAAAGGTTGTTACTTCCTGTATTGTAACGATCACACCGCCGGCCGTTACTATTACTGAATACCTTGTCATCAACACCAACATCATTGCCATCATATTGGTGTCCCAGCCGTTTGGGGTTGGTTGTTCTCATGATTGGTGGGAAAATTTTTATGACTGGATGCCCACCTCATAACCCAAAGGACAACATGAACAAGTCAACAACAACCCAGTCTAACACTCCAATATCAGTAAAATTTGTCTTCACCTACCCATGTACTTCAAAACTCATGTTACACCCCCAAATCCCCAACCCCCCCCCCCCCCCCCCCCCCCCCCCCAATACACACACACACAAGGGAAATGGTACTATATGGTCGAGCACATGCAAGCCTAACTTACGGTCGAGTTGTGTCACGTTTTTCTACGTTGGATGTTAAATTTGAAAAATATACTGATCAGATAATAGCTTCTAATTAAAAAGGAAACCGACAAAACCAGTGGAGCATTTTACTAGCCCACCAAGAAAGAGATCAAGCATTCGATTGCGTGGTGTGACCTTAGCGGTGTGTTGCCGTTAGACCCACCATGATGAATGTGTTATATCTAGACCGTCCATCCATTTGCCAAGTTTATTTTAAGGCACAATCATAAAAATGTGGCAGATCGAAAGCTCAGGCGGACCACATCACAGGAAGCATTGGGGATTGAATGCTTATCATTGAAAACTGCTAGGGCCCATAGAATTTCGAATCACGCTGATATTTGTTTTTTTCTCTTCATCTATGTTTCGGTGACCCTATCAACAGGTAGGATTGCAAATAATCATCATGGTAGGCCTTAAGAAGGTTTTAAAGGTGGATGTCACGGTGCCCCACTGCTTTCTTTGGTGAGATCCACTTGAGCCTTGGATCTTCATAATTTTCAAGCTCATGATCTAAATTGACCTCGCCAAATAAATGGATGGTGTGGATATAACACATAAATTATGGTGGAGCCCACAGAATTGGTGACGTCGTCGCGGCAACTAAGTCGGTGGTGCATGGCACACCGTGCAAGCCGCTTACAGAAAGTAGGGGAGAGGATTAGGTGTTGTCGGGTAACACCTTTGTTACACTTACCATGTGGGGCCTACTTTGATGATTGTTTTGTATATCTATTCCTTCCATCCTTATTCTTATATATTCTTAGGATGCGATCCCAAAAGTTAAGCAGATCCAAATGTCAGGTGGACAACACTAGAAACAGTGGTGAATGACTATTAAAAGCTTTTTATGGGCAACAAAAGTTTTGGATTAATATGATCTTTACATTTTTCCTTTCATCCATATCTGTTTGACATTATCAACGGGTTTTTGATGGAAACAAAACATTACTATGGGCCCTAGGAAGTTTTAATGGTAGGTGTTCAATCACCACTGTTTCTGATAATATGGTCCACCTGAGAATTTTAGTCTTCTTCATTTTTAGACTTATACCATAAAATGATTGTGAAAAACAAATAGACATCATGGATATAAAATAAATGGATTAAGTTAGCCCAACAACGAGGGCCGCACTGTTAATGGTGTGGTCGGGGCTGCATATAATCTGCTCCCACCATGTCGAAGCAGAATGTCAGGGCGTCAATTTCCCGCAGAGCCTTTTCGCAGGAAGTTCTTGTGAACTTAGATGGGGCCCATCATTATGCTTGTGAGAAATCCACCCGTTCATCTGTTTTGCGAGCTCGTTCTAAAACATTAAACAAAATTGATCCTGATCCAACACTCGAGCGGACCACCCGAGACGGAAAACCTGGAGAAAAAAACCTGCCATTGAAATCTTCCTAGGTTCAAACTTGATGTTTACATGACATACAAACCGCTTATGAGGTCATTTCCATTGGGATGAACTGAAAACACAAAGAACTGAGCCCGATACAAATTTTTTGTGGACATATGAATGTTTCAACTGTGACAGTTCAATCCCTGTTGTTTCCTATCGTATGGCGTAGACTTGTATCCGGCTCATTTTTTGTTGCATAAACTAAACCAAGGTCGCAAAAAGGATGGACAGGGTGGATTTATCACAAACATCACGGTGGTCCCACCTAGTTCCCAACACAGGAACTTACTGTCAAAGGCTTTTGAGGAAATCTACACCCGTCTGCCATGTGCAACGACCTCGGTGTTGTTGTGTTGCAGTCGTGACCCAACCATGATGTAAGTGTTATATTCACACCATCCATCCATTTGGTGAGATTATTTTATGGCATTAGCCCAAACATAAAGCAAATTCAAAGCTCAAGTGGAACAAAACACAGAAAACAATGGAGATTGTCTACCATTGAAAATATTGAAAACTTCTTAGGGGCGACAAAAGTTTTGGGTCAAGATGGTATTTGTTCGGTCCTTTCATCCAAGTCTATGTGACAACATGAACAGGTTGGATAATAAATAAACATCATGGTGCGTCCTAGGAAGTTTTCAGCGGTGGTCATCATTGTCCCCACTGCCCTCTGTGGTGTGATTCATTTGAGTGCTGGATCTACCTAATTTTTGAGTTCATGTACTGGGCTTTAATTGGAAAATTTCATAGTATCCGTCGATATATCACAATGTATCATTACATATCATAAGGTATCATTATGCATCACAACTTATCGACAATACCTTAAGTGAGAAAGCCCCCTTTCCAAAAATATTGGGGAAATTGCCAAAAAACCCCTAAAAAATATGTTTTTTTTCTTTTTTTTAAAAAAAAAATTGATTTAATTACATTCCATTCCTAAGGAAATTTCAACCACTCATTTTCAATTGTTTGGAAAGGAGATTTGGTGGCAGAAATCGAGATCGGAGCCTAATATTTTGTATTTATGACTGTATACCGATCTTAACATCAGCGGCACTTGTTTATTTATTTTCAAATTTTAATTTTGCAAATTATAAAAACTAATTAAAAATATTTTTTAAATAAATGCACCATATATTGTAGGGCATATTTAGTGTTACTATTCAATACATTGAATGTGCTAATAAGTGATAGGAATTATTGAAGTATTACCGATATCTTTATTTATTATTTTATATGTTTTTCCATTGCATCGAGCCCAAAGCAACAAGATCAATAGATTCTTCGTTAATGTAGACACCTCACCCAAAATGAGAACGAACCACTCCTTGGCCTATAGCCAAGCTTTGATAAAAACCTCTCCAAGAAAGTTGAGACTCATAGAAAGACCATACGATTTAGGCATAATACATTTTCGGCAAGTCCTGAGAATAACAAATGGACCAAATCGACAAATCAAAGGCCCAACCAATCCGATATTGATCAAACCGTCAGGACCTTTAGGAAACTCAAAATGTGCACCACTTTCACTAAACCATCTCCAGCCAACCAAGAAGGCCTTACAAATCTAGATGAATTGGATGGAAAAGGTCCTTGATACAACCCAGAAATGATTAACGGACCAGATTGGCGGACCCGCAACTCGATATTGGTCGATCATCTAGAATACCCGAAAAGCTCAGCTGCACACAACTTCGATCAAGCCACATTTGCCAGACTCCAAAGGTAGAAAAATCCATGTGAGTCAAGTCAAAAGGATCCCCAACACCTCCCGGAGACGACTACCGAATCCAATTGTCCAACACCAGAACCAGTGAAGAGCAAATTGAAGTTGTTCACCCTGTTTCACAAAACCCTTAAAACCCTTTGTACGTCATGCAAAAAAGGACAAAACCGACTAGAGGCCCTTCAAGGGTCGTCTGTCCAACAAAGCTAACGTTTGCTATAGTTCTCTATACTTTAGGTACCAGAGTTGATAGGGAAAAAAAAAAGGTAAGCCTATAGCCTACACGGCCGCCTGTCCAATATGTTACCTTCAACCATAAGCCCTCTATATGACCACCAGAGCCGACAGCAGGAAAAAGCAAGCCCATAACCTACAGGCAGCCCTTTGATTATCGCCTATCTAGGTCTATTTAAATCGCACCGCAGTGAGCACCCAAGGCAATTAACAATAAGTTGGCAGAGGCTACAAAGGGAGGTAGAAAGAAAGCATACGACGAAGGGAGTTTTGGATTTCTGGTGTTGCAGGCTGCGTGGGTAACACCAGTCCGAGGTTTCGGAGTGTTCGGGGGTTCCCAACTGCATTAGAACTCTGCCCAACTCAAGAGACGATTTCAAATTATAAAAGTCGTTGGAGTCAAGAGTATGGTTGGAATCGGGGATATCAAACTATCCATTTTTCATAAAGAAGAAAAGAAAAAAAAAAAGTGTCTGGTCTCCCCTTTTTCCTCCCACATCCCCTTTTTCCTGCCACATCTCAATTCAATCTACATTCCATTCCACGCATCCAAAGAACATAAGCAACACACTTACTTTTTTTAATTTCGGCAATCCTTCCCCCAACAACTTTCTTTTTTTATTTTATTTGCCCACCTAGGGCTTCAAACCCTGTGTAATAAGGCTAGACGTAATCAGTGTTTAAATTGTCGGCGATATTATCGAAATATTGCTGATAATATCGGTGTCGCTGCACTGGCGAAACTAAAACCTCAATTTTTCATTTCTCTACAGAATATCGACAAAATATCAGCGAAATTTTCAATATTGTCGATAATTTGGATTCTCGCAGAGAATATCGGCTGTACCCTTGCATAAATACATAAAAATTGGACAAAAAAATTCTTTGATTTTGGTAATACCTGGTTATCGCTGATGAAAATCTCGAGATCTTGTCAGATGCCAGAGGTTTTTTTTTTTTTTTTGGGGGATAAGGGAGAGGGATTTTCGGGTTGAAAATCCAAAGACATGGGTGGGAAGGAAACAAATTTTTGAAAATTTAGGCTGAGGGAGAGGGATTTTCGGTGTTTAAGCCGAAATTGGGGATCAGGCTCTGGCTTTGACGGATGTGGATTAGATACTGACAGGTTGAGTAGCGAGTCGGCTATGTCACCAAGTTTTGTGGGGCCCACTATGATGTATATGTCATATCCACACCGTCCATCCATTTTGAGATATCATTTTAAGTCATGAGCCAAAGAACGAGGCAGATAAAAATCTGCAATGGACCCCATCACAGAAAATAGTGGGGAGAGTGATTCCCACCATTGAAACTATCCTAAGGCCCACCATAATGTTTATTTAAAATCCAACCTGTTCAAAAGTTAAAAAAGACATGAAATAAGAGAACACAAATATTGGCTTGATCTAAAACTTTTGTGGCCTTTAGAAGTTTTTAACAGTGGGCGTCGCTGTCCCCACTGTTTTCTGTGATGGGGTCCACTGGAACTTTGGATTTAACTCAATCTTTGGATATTGCCCTAAAATGATCTCCCAAAATGGATGGAAGGTGTGGATACAAAACATACATCATGATGGGGCCCACGGAACTTGGTGACGTCAATTCAATAGCGAGTCTCACTACTCAATCCGCGCCCAGCTTTGACAGTGCAGGTCGGTACTCCGTGGGCCCCACCATGAAGCATCTATTGTATCCATGCTTCCCATTCATTTTTAAATATTATTTTAGAGCTTGATCCAAAAAATGAGGTAGATCCAAAACTCAGGTGAACCACACCACGGGAAAACAGTAGGGATTAAATGTCCACCATTTGTTCGTTTCCTGTGGTGTGGTCCACTTGAGTTTTTTATATTCTTTCGTTTTGTGGTAAAGCCATAAAATTATGTGTTAAAATAGATGAACGGAGTGGATGAAATGAATAAATAATGGTGGAACCCAACATGAGGAAGTGGATTAGCTACGTAACAGGTTGAACAAGGGCGCGGATTAGATATAGACAAGGTGATGTCATCAAGCTCTGTGGACCCCACCATGATGCATGTGTTATATCCATACCATCCATCCATTTGGAGTGATCGTTTTATGGCATGAGAAAAATAATGAAATAGATCTAAAGTTCAAGTGGATCCCACCATAGAAAACAGTGGGGACAGTGACATCCACCGTTCAAAACTTCTTAGGGGTCACAGAAGTTTCCAATCAAGTTATATTTTTGTTTTCACTTCATCTATCTCTATGTTAACTTATGAATAGGTTGGATCTAAAAATTACATCATGGTGGGCCCTATAAATGTTTCAACGGTGGGTGTGACTGATCCCACGGTTTTTTGTGGTGGGTCCACTTGAACTTTAGATCTATCTCATTCTTTTTCTCATGCCTTAAAACGATCTCTACAAATGGTTGGACGGTATGGATACAACACATGCATCATGGTGGGGTCCACAGAGCTTGGTGATGTCACTTCCACGGATTGGCTGTTGTACCTCACACACAAGCTATATAGCTGTTGTAGGTACGTGTTCGTGCAAAAACGAGCAATGACGCTCCTTGAGCTCCGAGTTATACAAACGGTTCAAAGGAGATCAAAGTTACATGGGCCCCACAGTGATGAATTTATTATATCTACACTGTTAATCTATTGTTAGAGATCATTTTAGAGCATCATCCAAAAAATGAATCATATCCAAGGATGACATCACTGTAGGGCCTACGAAGGTTTCAACGGTGGAAATATCTACACAGTTAATCTATTAACAACTTGGATGACAAATAGACATCACTATAGGGCCTAGGAAGGCTTCAACGGTGGAAATCATTATTCCCACTGTTTCCTGTGGTATGATCCACTTGAGATTTGGATATGGTTCAACTTTGGGCTCAACTCCTTAAATGAGCTGAAAAAACGTATGGACGATGTGGATAAACCACTAATTTTCACGGTGGGCCCAACTTATTATTTCATACATTCTAATAATGATTTTTTCATTCCTGAATATGTAAATGTGTGTATTCACACGTCCTAAAGTTTCACTGAAAAATTCCATCGTTTTCCCCATGCTTTCCACTTTTTCCTCGTATTTCCGGTTATCGGCAATATTATCGGCAATAACAATATTATATCTTTATCTCTAGCCAGCGAAACTTGTAGCGATACCGACAACTCGAACACTGGACGTAATATCGCTAAAGTTCTGCTAAAATTTCCTAAGAACTGTAAAGAAGAGACTGCACGTGATGCGAGCAGAAAAGGGTGTCTAACCTCTTCCTTTTCTGTAACTGAGGCCCATACTTAGAATCTATGGTCGCAGATCAACCACAGGAGTCACTTAAGTTGGGAAATACAAACCTAAAGCAATTCTACGATTTCTAGCTAGTCTTAGATTCTAAGCTCACTTAGCTAGCAACGGCAACTCCAAATTACATGCTTATTCACATCTGAGTCGACACCACACCAATCGCACCAACACATGCTAGAAAAAGCCAAGTGGGCCCTGCGGCATCAAGTTTACAAACAACACTTTTACCCTTGGTCATTAAACGGGTTGAGTAGAAGCTATGGACTGGAATATGCGATATTTGTCCCTTGGGGGTCGTCTCACCCTTATCAAAGCAGCTCTCTCTAACCTCCCCTCTTATTTTCTCTCCCTCTATCGATGTCCGAAATCAATTTTATGCAAGCTTTAAAAACTTTGAAGGGATTTCTTATAGAAAGGGTACTATAACGGTCATAAGTTTAATCTTCTCAGCTAGTATGTGGTCTATAAACCCCCAAGGGGGGTGCAAGTATTCAAGACTTGGCTGCTTTAAATTTAACTCTTTTGGGAAATGGCTTTGTGGTTATGTTCAAAATTAGTTCCTGGTGGAGAGAGACAATGGCTCACAAGTACAATACCAAAGTGGTGAAGTGGTTTCCCAAAACTACCTCTATATAGATCTTCTTTTGTGTGGAATGCTATCTACCTCCTTAGGCCTCATATACAACATCATTTCTCTTTTGCCTTGGGAAATGGCCTAACCATTCAATTGTGGCTGGATCCTTGGATCTCTGATAGGCCTCTCCTATCTCCTTTTCCTTATCTAGCTTGTGTTGCTCTAAACATTTCTGTCTCAGTTGCCCCCTATTATTCTAATATTCGGTCTGGGATTTGGTGTCCTTGCAAGAAATCCCTTCTAGATTCCGAGCTGGAGTTTCGAGGTTTCTGGGGCAGTTATGGAGCATCTGCACCTACCCCACTGTGGTTGACTCGATCTACTAGATAATAGCTCCCTCAGGAAAGTGTTTCGTTCGATCATCTATTAGTCTTCATCTTAAATGTCTTCTAGGCCATCTGGAGGGAGTGGTGCCAATGAGCTTTTAGAACCGCACTCAATAGACAGTCAGGATGAAGAGGTGCCAACGAGTTTTCGGAACGTGTCTTCCCCCACTTTCTCTGTTTGGGTATTGGCTCTGATCACTAGAGATGCCAAGGGTCAGTCTTCCTACCTCCCAGTCTCGGATCATCACGTCTTCCCTGTTAGTGTTCGCCTTTCGAGGTCTTGTTCCCCGTTTCAAGTTGGATAGCTGCTTTTTTCTTGTTTATATAGTGGTTTTCTTTGTTGTTTCTTTTGTTATTGTTGTTTCTTTTGCTTCCTCCTATGTTTACTTTTCGCTGTTTTTGGCACTTGATAATTTTTCTTCAATCTTCCAAAAAAAAAAAAAGAGGAAATGATTCATAATACAATTGCATCACTTCTATCTGGCAGTGCATAGTTTAGTACCATATACAAAGAAAACAT
The DNA here is from genome assembly GCA_037074715.1 of Magnolia kwangsiensis. Classification (NCBI taxonomy): domain Eukaryota; kingdom Viridiplantae; phylum Streptophyta; class Magnoliopsida; order Magnoliales; family Magnoliaceae; genus Magnolia; species Magnolia kwangsiensis. Next base: position 123,047,144 of record CM073575.1, on the reverse strand, counting down.
AATGTGTATACTTGAGTTTTGTGATCTTTTAAGTTCTAAGTATGTAATGATGCTTTTTAACATCTCCTAAAGTTTCATTGAAAAATTCAACCAATTTCCCAATGTTTCCCCAAAACAACAATACATCACATGATACATTCGATATTTCACATGTGATACCGATGTGTTCCTCTATACCAAGGGTGCGATACATCCGTCGATATTGATATGTACCTATATACCAAGGGTGAGATACATCTATCAATACCGATACTAAAAATATTAGTTCTAACCAAATGGACCACATAGTAGCTCCATTGTTGTAGTCCCATAAGAGAAGGAAATAGAAGCCCAAGCTACCTGAATAGCAGTCTATGAGATCGAGCACATGCTCAAGAAACACCCCAAAAGATATACTTGGAGATCACTATTGATAAAACCTCCCAAGAAGTTTAGGGTGAATTGGGAGATGTTTTTTTGTATCTTCCTCTGCACAACATAGTGAGCATTTGCTTGGCAATGGCATCCCTCTTCTCTTAAGATAATCCACCATAAGGATCTTGTTAAGACAAGTTATCCATGTAAATGCCCTAACCAGTGGGATAGCAGTTGACCAAACCCTTTGAGATGCCAAAGGGTTGTCAAAGTCACTGTCTAAAAGCACTTGAACAAGGGAACTTATTGAAAAGATTTGCTCAATTTCACATCCCAAATTCTGTGAAGCTGCCTAGGAATAAATACATTCTTTAGAAGATCCAGCAAAAGAACCAGACTGGAGATTTCCTCTTACCTAAGGTCTCACTAGAACAATGGACACCAAAAAATTCCTACCTGGGCAATAAAAAATCATTTTGCCATGGCCCTTATTGACTAGTACATAGAGGGTCTCAAATCCCTAGCACTACGAAACCTTAAAACACCAAGTGTCTTCTAGATTCACACTAACATGTTAATCAATATAAACCATAGATGATTGGAGTAGAACTCTTGTGCCCATGAAATAGATCTCCAAACAGCAAAGCCAATAATGCAAGATGCAATTTTAACATCCCACCTATTATTGACTTCCTCATACTTCACTACAAGCACATCCTTGTCATCCCATGGGAAGCACTTTCAAATCTGCAACCTTCACCAAACATCAAAGAATAGATACCAGTACATCAACAACGAAGTAATAGTGGACTCAACGAGGTGATTATCCCTCCTGACAAGAGCTTCTTACCTTTCCAGGGTGTCAACCTTTGCTTATATTTGTCAATCACCCCATCCCATAGTCCCACACTAGACCAACCTTTGAAGAGAGGAATAGCCAAGTGATTCAACAAAAAAGTAGATACCCCGCATTTAATCTCCCTAGCTATCACTAACAAAGAAATATGATCAAGATTAACTCTTGTCATGCTGCTTTAGAGAAGTGCACTTTCAAACCATGGACCATTTCGAAGCACGGTAGGATATCCCTCATATTTCAACAGCTTGACCAAGACATCCCCAAACAACATAGTGTCATCCATATATTGACAAAAGTGACCTTGATAGTTCGGTTCCAACATGCATTCCCCTTATTAGATCATTCGAAATTTCCTTTTGAAAATGCCTCTACAACAATTCACCATCTATGGAGAAGAGTGAGGAGGGTGAGGGAATTGCCCTATTAAATGCCACGCCCACCGTTGCAAAAGCCCTTCGAAGACCCGCTTATAAGAATGGAGAACCACAACAAGCATATACAAGCTTTGATCTAGTTGTGAAATTTCCAACCAAATCTCATTTGACCAAGCAAATTAAGAACTTCCAATAAGCATGATCACACACTTTTGAGAAGCCCACCTCGAAGACAAAACCTTTAAAGCTTTCCTTCTGTACTCACCCACGAGTTCATTGGCGTAAAGGGCCCATCCAAGACCAGTTTCCTGGAAATAAAGCACTTTGGGAAACAAAGACGACACTTTTTATCACCTTACTCAACCCCGCAAAGATAATCTTGTATACATTATCAATGAGACTAATCGTCCTATGACCAGAAATGTACCCGAATATATGCAATTATGGAGAAAGTTGAAAGGAAGATCTCTGCTTGAAAAAGTAAAATCTTTTTTTGTGTGGCCCATGGTTGCATAGATCTTGTTAAGGCTGCCATATCCGAAATGACATCTATGATGTCCCAATTTCCATTGTTGAGCTAGTATTATAAATTAGATCAATAAACTTCAAAGAGACTTCCTATAGCAAGGTAGGGAAGAAAAAAAAAATCATATAATGGAGTAGGAGGTATGTCAGCCTCAATCTCACGGAGGCATGGGTATTATGCCCTACTCAGAAAATGGCACCTACTTAGAAAATGGCTAGGGTAATTCAGAACTGAAGGAAATAACCTTTGAAAGAAGCTTACAATTAGTAAATACAAGACTCAAGTGGGAGGTTGGGATACATCCCAATCCTCATTGTATAGATCTTTCATAATTTGAAAGGCAATGTTGGAATAGCTCGGAAAATTTATGGATGATGTGGCCCTAGAGGTGGGTAATGGGGATATACTTTTGTTTCGTGAAGATGTCTGGTGTGGTATCTCCCCTTTCTACCATCAATTTTCAAAAATTTACAGCATTTGCCTGGATTTTATATATATATATATATATATATATATATATATATATATATATATATATATATATATATATATATAAAGCGTCAATTTATCGATGATTTAGCTTAGGGAGGAATGGGTATGCTTGGTCTCCTTGGAGTAGAGATTCCTTGGGGTGGCCCCTCACCACCCTTCCCATGTTCCCCTCTTTTGTTTCATTTTATGGCTTCAATAAAAATTTATAATTGCCTTTCAAAAAAGGCGCTGCTCAGGGACCTTTTTTTTGGAACAATTCTCAAAGACATAATTGTCACATTTCTGCATGAAAATGGCCATCATCTACAAAGCTCTATTTCTGAAGTAACAAATCTTCAGCATCATTATCTTGTTAATACGAGGGCCCTCAATGACAGAAGAGAAGCAAAATATTTCTGTCTTTCAAGTTCAAAATATAAACCCGAATTCAAAGCTTTCAAAAGGGAAACAATAAACCCATTAATCACTAATGCATGGTAAATAGCAATGGCATATAAGTGCAAAAAGAACATGTGCAACAAAGCTGGAAAAGAACCACGAAATAATGAAGAATAATGGTTTATCTGTCATTGAAGGATACCTCCTTGTACACATCAAGCGGGAGAGGTAATCTAAGAAAGGATATCCACGCTTTAGTAAATTTTAACTTCATCTTTTTGGTGACATAAGATGTAGGCCAAACCTGGATAATATGAGAAAAGAACGCACTCAATAGATGTATACCATAGGCATTTCATTATACAGTAAACAATAGTTTATCAAGCCACGAGAAAATATATATATATTATGAAATCAACAAAACATTGAATCTACACCCTAGAGCGTCATAAGGCATCCTCAAATACAGGGGGGGAAGCCCGATAATTTAAATGTTTTTTTTTCCTTTTTCACAAATGCTGCCAGTCTATGATATTGATACAGATGTGTGGTAATACAAGGACAGAATCAAGATGAGGTAATCGGAACCAACCTAAGAATTGCCCAACAGGAAACAAAATGATGGAGAGCATATTGAGGAGTTTCAGCCAATGCCATATTAAAATTGGAGAGAAAGGATGAGAAAAGACATGAAAGGACTCAGATCAAGGTGCTGAGGGAGAGAATAATTGGTGTAACATGATTCATACAGCAGGGTGAAAGACCAAGTAGCTAGGATAAAGCTACAAAGTGATAACAGATGTTGCCCACTTAAATGGTTGTAAGCCCTTAATGGGATGCCTATGCCACATTTGTATAGTTGTAATCTAGCAGACAAGGTATTCAAAAATGGTTATACAGCGGTAACGGTGCCTACAATTACATGATAGGAGGCTATAATGCGAATGAAATGTCGCACTGTACAGGTACGTTACAGGTGGCGTAACAGTTATGCGTACATGGGCTTTATAACTGGGCTGTTTTCACCTTTTTCCTCCAAATTTCGTAATTTTTGCTATAGAAGTGTTTCTAACCTATTTTCAACTAGCATTGTGCAATCATTCGAGATTAAAACACAGCATCTAGCTGTTTTGGAAGAATTGAAGATGGGCCGAATTTGGGGGAAATAATTTTTTTTAAGGTAAAAATTCTCCTGTTCTTTTTTCTGTTTTTGTTCTTTCTCGCTGCAAATGTTTAGATTCAACATTGTATCCACCAAATCAACCAAATCTTGCTCGATTTGTCCATGTTTTTCTAATTTTCCTTTTTTTATATTTTCACTGTTTTTTACATGTTTTTGAACAATATTTGAAAATTTTTTTTCAGAGTATATATCATTGCAGTACATGTATGGAGTTTAGATCTACATATGCATGCACTAACTCAGAGTTTTTAATCTGATTTTCTATTTTTAGTTTATAAATTTAAAAAAAAAAAAAATCTGCTACTTTTTAATGAATAGTACCAGATTTATTTTTTTATTTTATTCAAATTCCTAGGAGGGAATAATATCAAATAATTAGGGATATGCATTAGCGGGATAAATCCCACAGATTGCATAAATTTCAACACGTCTTAAAGGCATTCAAGTGATACAACAAATCAGTGATAATATTCATCTGAATTTCAATTCTAATTTTTTTTCTTCAAATTTCTTGGGAGGAATGATGTCAAATGCTTGGTGATATGCATTAATGGGATGAATCCCATGGATTGCATGAATTTGAGCCTGTTCTAAGGGCATTCGAGTAATCCACTAAATGCATTCCATTCATCCAAATTTAATTTATTTATTTTTTCAAATATCTCAGGGCGAATGATGCCAAATGCTTAGAGAGATATGCACTAGTAGATGTCAAATGCTTAGGGATAAGCATTAGTGGGATGAGTTACATAGATTGCATGAATTTCAAGCTGATTTGAGGGCATCTGAGTGGTCTATCATTGACCCAACACTATTCATCCGAATGTAGATTTAAATTTTTAGTTTGTATTTATTTAAAATAATATTGTTTTTAACATTATATGTTTATATTTTGGTAGGAGCATGGTGCTTTTGAACTAGTTCAGGGTGGACAACTTAACATCTTGGACTTGGAGTGGGGCAAGACTTTGATTTGTGACTTCCGTTATGAGTAGGAAAAAAGGCAGCCCAACCAAGAAATGAGAATATTGGATGGCAACATTGTGTGAGAGTGTGTGTGAACAGACAATGCCATAAAATACAGCTATCATGGCAGATTAGTAACTAAAGGAATTACACTTGTGAAACAGCAATTGGCACATCAAAAGGGGCAAGTAGTGTGATGCCCTAGGCATGCCAAGAGAAATAATGAAGATGACGCAGCAAAATTTGGAAGAGATTAAGGGGAAAAAACTACCGCACAAAAGAAGCATAACGCTAATTCGAGGGCATTTTCACACCGGGCTCAAGTGGGGTGGCATGTGGGATGCAAGGGCACACTCAAGGTAGGCGGCCCGCGAAACCCATGGATTTGGGGCCTGTGTGAGGCGGGCGGCTCATGTGAGGCGGAACCCATAGATTTGGGGCCCACGATGAGGGCTCGGCCGAGGACCTAATCCATAGATTTGGGACCTGAGCTATTAGATAAATGGATTAATTTGTCATGCTCTATCAGTTCAAGCTTTTAGAGTAAGTGGTTAATTGTCCTACATCAAATTGGTATCAAAGCAAGAGGTCTTGTGTTCAAGACTCCTCATCGGGATGCAGGGGTACACTTCGGGTGGGTGGCCCGTGGAACCCATAGATTTGGGGCCCGTGTGAGGTGGGTGGCTTGTGTGAGGCGGAAACCATGGATTTGGGACCTGGGCAATATGATAAAGGGATTAATTCGCTATGATCTATCAGTTCGAGCTTTTAGAGCAAGTGGTTAATTGTCCTGCATCAAATCCTCTTGACATAACTTGAGCAGAAGTTTTTGGTCCCAATTATAGGGGTATGGGTGATGATAATAATGTTAAGTCTAATGCAAATTCTAATAGGGAAGTGAAAATCACGAAAAGAGAGCCAACGCACCACTAATGAAGATGAAGACCATTGGCACATGTTTGGAAGGAGGGGGGATCAATTCGTGATATAGGGGGGCAACAAGAGTGGGAGTGGAACTAAAAGTGTTAGTAGGGAAAGGGTGGGAGTGGGAGTCAGGGTATGTTTAGCAGTTTGTAATGTGACTTTAGCCAACAAAAGATTTCACATGCTCCTTCGGTCGTTGATCATGTCATGTGGATAGGGTGGAGCTAGGGAGGTCTTCATATGATGCCATTTTATTTATGAAAGAGGTGACAAAGCAAAGGATATTGAAACAAATATCAGGGAAAACTGCAGTTAAGAAGCTTCATAAAATAGCAACCAAGCTATTCATACAATGCAATATAGCGGCAAATGTTGCAAACTCCCCCTATTAACAAGTGGTAATAGAAGTAACAACAAAAGCAGGGGAAAGAGTTTGTGCACCCACAGCTCATAATATTAGGGAGAAATGGACAGAATTACAGAGATGTAAGGGCGTATGTAGCCACATTTAAATCGATATGACAAAGTAAATGATGGTTATTATGTGCGATGGTTGGACTGGCCCAACCATATGGAACATAATGAACTTTATGGTCTACTGCCACTTGGAAACAGTGTTCCAAAAAGCCATTAATACATTCGAGGTAACGAAAGATGAAGAGGAAAGTGTCATGCAAATTGTTGTCAACAATAAAGCATCATATAAAGTAGCTGGAAAAATGTTGATGGAGAAGCGGAAACATTTGTTCTCGTCACCATGTGTCGCAGACTGTGTTGACTTATACTACAAGATATTGAAAAGAATAAAAATGTTGCAAAATTGATTGAAAATGTAAGGCAAGTCACAACCTAGATTTTACAATCATAACTAAGTAGTTGCCACGAAAGTTCACAAAAGAGAGAGTTACTTAGGCTTGAGGCAACTCAATTTGCCACAACTTTTATCACCCTTGAGAGTTGCTTTGAGCACGAGGAAAGTTGAGTGAGGCGTTTGCTTTCCGGAGGTGGCTCAACACAAACCATGGGCAAAAGACATCAGGTATACCAGTTGAGGTTGTGCAGACCATGAAAGATAACAACTATTAGAATAAAGTCTAAAACACCATCAAGGTAATGGAACCATTGATGAAAGTCCTTCATATTGTAGAATTTGATGAGATAACTACCGTGGGTTTCCTTTATGAAGCCATGGACAATGCAAAGTTTGATATTTGTAATGATTGTGAGAACTATAAAGATTACTAGAAGATCGATAAACGTCACACAAATCAGCTTCACCACGAGTCCACGACATTCATGCAATAAGTAATAATATAGAAGCGAAGCACAATATCTATTACTCTTATTCTAGAAATATCTCATGCACAATCATTATGCTTATTACTAAGTTATTTTTACGATATAATTATTAAAGTCCTTTGTTGTTTTCATTATTGTAATGTAGGTTATTATTTAAATCTGAAATACCAATATGTTACATCATTTATTAAGGATGAAGAGGTTGGTGTTGAGCTGAAATTTTGACAAAGATAATAAAGCCTAACTTAGATATACAAATAAGACCATTAAATAAAGTAGATTCAAGTCTTTAATTATTGGTCATTACATATTCATTGCGTAAATATTTCGTTATTTCTATACTTTGAACAATATAAATGTTTTGGCATCTTATCCATAATTAGAAGTATATGACTTTACCAGGGCAACTTCTCAGATCCACCTACATAAAGGACAATTTTTTAGACACCTTCGGGTAAGAAATTGATGTTTTATTATTATTAAATAGTCGTAGAAATTGTTTTACTAGGGATGTAGAGTAGTGCATTTGATAGTATTGCAATTGCATGCATAACATAATGGTTTTTTTTTCTTTGTTTCGTATACAACTGGTTAGCAGCTTAATTTTATAGAGAAGTGTAGATGCTCTCAAAACAATAGCAATAAAAGTTTTGAGCCAGAAAACTTCTTCCTCTAGCCATGAGAGTAACTAGAGTTGTTTTAAGCTTAATCCATTCAAAGCAAAGGAACAGGTTGCAAACCAAGACATTGGACAAACTTGTCTAGATGCACTACAACATGAAATTAAGATTACAAAATGTGTAGCGTGTGGTGAACTTGATTAAAGAATGTGACTTCTGTCCAATAATCTTAAACAATATCAACTACGAAGATGACCCACATCTACTTTGGTTGGAACAAAAGGGAAAAACAAGTAAAAGAGGGCAGTGAGAAAGTCGAGGTACACAACGCAGCATTATGCACGAGCCGGCAAGAGAGTCGTGTAACTATTTTGAAGAGAGTTACAGAAGATTTGAGCCAAGAACAGAGTGGCAGCAAAACCAAAACAGATAATGATGATGACGATACTAATGATGATGCACCTAGTCATGCTTCTAGTTGGCACATGGGGATACAATCGTCCACAAAGTTCAAGATCAATGAGCATCAACAGAGCAGAGAACTTGTGACTTTAGTGATTAATTATACCACTATCTGGGGAAGGTTGGCATCAGTGGCACCAAAGGAGATGAGGCACAAGTAGGATATCATAAGCAAGGTGTTCCGTATCGGTAACGGTGACCATAACAATCAGCACCGTTACTGATACAAAGTATTAGCATAACGGCCAATACAGGGGGCATAATGGCCGATACGCCTCCATATCGGTTGAATTTTAATTTTAATTTTTCTGCTCAAAAAATTCTGAAAAAAAATATATCCAAAACATCTAGAAAAAATGTAAACATTCCAATATGCATTCATTTTTCTATTTTAAACATGTTCATGTTAGTGCAACTTAGGATTGACTGCAAAACTTCTATATTTAATTTATTAACTATATAATATCAATGATAAATTTATTAGAATAAATATAATATTAAAACATCTCACATTTGCAGGTTTTACTATTATTTATAGTATTTGTGTATCACATACTTTGCAACTCAAGTATATTTCATTTCAACATATAGAATCTAAAGACTTTTGTTTCCTGTTATGTAATTCATATGCCTACACAGTTTGACTTTATTTCCCTCAATAGATTTCTTCCATTAGATCTCAAAAAAAATAATAAAATAAAATTAAGGTGAATGGTGCTATCAATTTGGGGCTAATTTGTCGAACCACTCAATGCTCCAAAGCAACCTCAAATTCATGTAATTAATTGACACTTACCCCACTAATGGATTGGTGGACATTGGACAATGAAGATTGAAAAATATCAAATGGTCCTATTTGAAAAGGAAAAAAAAAAAAAAAAAAACAAGTATCTGCAAACAGTTAAAATCGTCACAATCTAATTTTGGGATTGTAACTTAGCAACAACAATCCCATAATTTAATTGGTTAATTTTGAGTTGATGCTTCATGTACAAATTTTTTAGGGCCCTATATGTGGAGCCCACCTCAATATATGTGTTGTTTGTCAATACGTTTTGCCAACTCATTTAAGGTATGGTCCAAAAATGAGGCAGATCTAAATCTCAGGTGGACCACTAGTAGGTGAGGCCCTGAACGTTGGCCCCACCTTGATGCATGTATTGCATATCCATGCTGTTGATTTGTTTTGCTAACTCATTTTAAGGCATGGTCTAAAAAATGAGGCAAATTCAAATCTAAGGTGGCCCACACAATAAGAAATAGTTGTGATTGAAAGTCCACTATTAAAAACTTCCTAGGGTCTACTGTAATATTTATTGGCCATCCAACCTGTTGATTACGTCATACAGACCTAGGGGTGCACACGATTTGGTTCGGTCCGGTTCTGGGGTGGAATCGAAACCGAACCGTTCCTTACGGTTTTAGGATTTTCGGAACCGGAACCGAATCGTTAGCACCCTAGAACCGAACCAGAACTAGACAGTGAAAACCGGTTCGATTCCAGATTGGTTCCACAGTTCTGGGCTTTTTATAATCCAGCCCAATTGCATGTTCTATTTTATAATTTAGCCCATGTCCATTCGCGTTGTGATCCATTTGATGAATGGTTTAGATATTGTATATGGTGTGAAAAAAATATATTTATGAAAACAATCAAAAGGTGCATTGTAAACCATAAATCATGAGTCAAATATATAACTAAAATATATTGTAAACTCACGGTTCTAGGTTCGGTTCCATGTTCGGTTCCACGGATCCGATCCACGATTCAGATTCACGGTTTGGATCCATGGTTTGGTTCGATTCTACATACCCCTAAACTGGAACCGAACCGAACTAAACAGTTCTTTAATTTTTGGAACCGGAAACGGAACCGATGCACTCTAGAACAGGACCGTTTGGTTGGTTCCGGTCCGATTCCACGGTTCTACCGGTTCGATGTGCACCCCTATACAGACCTAGATAAAGGGAACACACAAATCTCAACTTGATCCAAAACTTGCGGCCCCCAACAAGTTTTTAACGGTTGGCGTTCAATCACACCACTGTTTCCTGTGGTGTGGTCCATCGGAGATTTCGATTTGCCTCATTTTTGGGCTCATACCAAAAAATGATATGGCAAAATGGATGGACGGCATGGATAAAAACGAATGTATCATGATGGGGCCCACATAGCACTGTCTGATAGTGACTACGACTAGGCAATCTTGGGTGAGGCCCTGAGCATAAGGCCCACCTCAATGTATGTGTTGTATATCCATTTTGTACATTTGTTTTGCCATCTCATTTTATGGCATGGTCCTAAAAAATGAAGGGGATGCACATCTCAAGTGGACCGCACCACATGAAAAAGTGGTCATTGAATACCCACCATTAAAACTTCCCAGGGTCCAACGTAATGTTTATTTCCCATCCAACATGTTGATAAGGTCCAATGGACTTGGATGAAAGGGAAAACACAAATAGCAGCTTGATACAAAGATGTGGCCCCCAAGAAGCTTTTAATGGTGGAAATTCAATCCCTATTGTGTGGTCCCTTGAGATTTGGATCTGCTTCATTTCAGGGATCATGCCCTGAAACTAGCTGTAAAAACTGATGGACAGCATGGATATACGACAAATGCATTAAGGTGGGTCCCACAAAACAGTGAGTGCACTTAGCATCAAATACCACCAAAGTATTAAATACTTTTTTTAAAAAAATGTGGTAGTCGTGGCTGTTTAGCCTCCTCTCGTTTAAAGAGGAGAGAGAGGGGAGGGAAAAATGAGAAAAATAGGGGGGAATGAGAGACAGAGAGAGAGCCGGGGGGGGGGGGGGGGGGGGCAGGGGGAAGGTGAGTTCTTTTTTTCTTTTTCCATTTTTTTCAGTTTTCTTTCGAGTTTTTTTTCTAAAAACACTGATGTGGGGTAACGGTTGTTATGGTTTGTATCAGCCGTTACACCTTGTTTTTTCAAGGCCACCCCATTTCAACCCAGCAACGCGTAACGGTATTTGCCGACTCCCGTTACCATTACGTATCGGCCGATACGTAATCGATTTGGCAAAACTTGATCAGAAGGCTTATGGATATGGACATGACCATGGACAGTTTAGGGAGGCTCGTGAGGAGCTTCCGTATTGGATCAGTCTTGGATATATACATGGAGCAAGCCAATATGGATATCCAGATCTGGATCCGAGTCATTCAGCGCCGCAATCTCAGACTCTCAACAACATTAGTACTCTACTGGTACGGCTACGGTTATGGCTATGGATCTATCTCTACCACTAGTGGCTTTTCTTATGTTCGACACAACAGATACCCAGTGACAGTGATGATCGTGATCGGTCATATCGAGTTTCATTGACACGGAATTTCCCTCCAGTTATTATGGATTTGTGGCACTCATTCCACAACCGCAACTAGATAATGACAACATAGAGGTTGAACAGTGGCATGTGGCAAGGTTTTCTTTCTCATGGTGACATGATTGGCAACTAATGTTTTTAAATTTGTATGTCCTTTGAAATAGCTTCAGCATTTATGACCTACAAGTTCACTTTATACGTCATGCAATAACATCTTATGGACCTATACAACTATACTATGGCTGTTTGTGATAAAATAGTTATATAAATATAAATATATAATTCTCTCATTAGATTCATGTTCATTTAATCTTATTTATATTGAATCATTGACATTAGATATACAGAAAATTAAATATAAGAATTTAGTAAGTCTAAGCCCCGTTAAGTTAATAAAAATCATCAGGTAACACGAGACAACATTCTTACCAAAGAATGGCCCATTACACTATCATAAACATGTTCAAAACCAAAAAAGATTACATATTTAGAATACTCTCATTTTTTCTAATTTTAGTATTTTCCAATTTTTCTTTAAAAAATCTGACAGCTATAGGGCCGTAGCGGCCATTATGGGGCCCATAATGTAACGGTTTCAAAACCAGTGGTCATTGTTATTGAATACCTTGTTAGTGGTAGCTCTTCAGGAGCCATAGTCTGACAGAAACTCCAACGGGCCTAGTTGTTACAATATCAATGGTAATCAGACCCTACATTGCAGCAATATAGGATTGGGACTTGAGATACATATCCATGAATAGTCCATGTGGATTTTGCGCTTCTATATGGCACAAATATGCTTAAGGGACACATTGGTGCCAGAATGCACATGCACGTGACAACATGCTTGGGCTCTCTTCATCCAAACCTATACGAACTGAGCCAATACAGTCATGGGTCATTCAAAATATAAACTGCATGTTCAAAGTACTTGGAAAATAGATACAATAATGCAAAACATGTCCTTTTTTCCCAAATTATGTGGGTTGCCTCTATATTTTCCGAATAGATGTGCATAATTGAGATATATAAAACCAGAATTTGGTTACAACTTGACAAAAATCAAACTATGAGATCAGCTTGTCAAACTTAAGGTGAGACATGAAAGCCATTGATTTGACTTTGTAGTTTACAAAACTAACCCTTGAAAAATTTTCAATTCATGCCTCTCTTAACTGCACAAAACCTTTCAAAATGTGCATTTAAATGATGACCTAAAGTTTGCACAAGCTGAAGCACAATGTCAATAGCATTGAGAGATGTTGACTGGAATCTTCAAGCTATTCTATATATTCAGCAAGGAACCTTGAACCGTGTATAAACCTTGAACCAAAAACTATTACAAGGTAAAGTGTAGAAGCATAGGAAAGAGAGATGGCAGCTTCGACAGTTGAAAATTTCTGGATAAACAAATTTCAGAAGATCTTCAATAGTCTTCAGCTATCATCTACGTACTGTCTTCTTTTTTTTTCTTCTCTCTTTTTTTCCTTTTTTGGAATACTGATATCATCTACATTCATAATCAATGTTATATTGAAGTAAGCTCTATGGATTTTCTCAGTAAAGACAACCAAGAGAAACTTGACTCCACCACAAGGATAACTTTCAATGCTTGAGAAGGCATTATAGCTTTGAGGGGAACCCTTCAAGAAATAATAGAACTTTATTTTAATTATTTTCTGCTAACTGTTTGTGTAAATACGTATTGCACATTGTTATTTATTTATGTCAACACATGAAAGGACTAGATAAAGAGTTTCAGTATATCGCAGATTTACGACCCTGTAACTAAAGAAGCATCCCCATAGAACTGTTGAAACTAGGGGAAAAAACGCATATTGAAGTCCTGAGTAGAAACAAGCCATTTAATATGGATGAAGTTGTCTCAAATGTGTCCTGAATTCAGGATGGAAGTGCAGTATATTGCAGATTTATAACCCTGTAACTAAAGAAGCATCCCCATAGAACTGTTGAAAGTAGGGGAAAAAACGCATATTTAAGTCCTGAGTAGCAACTAGCAACAAGCCATTTAATATGGATGAAGTTGTCTCAAATGTGTCCTGAATTCAGGATGGAAGTGAAGGTTAAGCATGCTATAAGCTCACCTCACTGTTACACTTCAATTTCTCTGCCCTGTCCTCTACAAGCAAAGATCCAGAAGACGTCTTGTGGTCTGTTTTTTTGGATGAAAATCCTAAATTCATTTGATAATGAAAGAAGTTAGAAGCTGAGCGAACTGCAGAACAAACAATATAATACAAAACTGGCAAACACAGCAAAGGACAACATATGAGCATGAACTGAAAGTCGTGCTGGAGCAAATAGTGGAAACATCACACTTGGAACTAACTACATACGCCTTAAATTGACCTTCTGACAAGCTACACAATAATGGCTTTGATGGAAGGAATATAAGATATAGGAAGTGAAATAGTATAAACCATTGATAAATACAAATTGAAAGATCAACTTGTCAAGAACAAGCATACGTAAAGAAAATAGGAATTACTAACAACAACCACCTGCATCCACCAACAAGCAAGCACAAATACAAAAGGATTTACTAACAACAACCACCAGCATCCACCAACTAGCAAGCACAAAAACACAAGGATTTACTCTTAGAGTGCAAGTATATGGTCCAGTATGCAATAAAATTTGCTTCCAAGTGCATATGGGAGGCCAAGAGAGGGAAAGTGAGAGGAAAAGTGACATCTCCAAAATCCCAGCAACGACAGGATTGAGGTTATTTTCTAATCCTGCAAAGCTTGTGATGCTTTGGTGGACCAAAGAGGTATTAAACAGTGCTCAGGCCAACAGATTTGTGCATAATGTTCAGTTTTTTGGTTTGAATAACAGCATGAGTAGGGAGCAATGGTTCAGTAATTCAAAATGCCGATATGATAGGAGTCAAAGTGGATGGCCCTATGCACGTAAATCCTACAGACTTTAGCAAAGCTTTACTGGACCAAAGAGCTATTATATGCTTAAGCTGAGAGATGTAGAAGTGGTGCCCATGGTTCAGTGGTCCAAAACGTTGATACGATGGGAGTCGTTGTCAATGACCCATGCACCAAAAATTCCCCGGATTGGAAGATCCTAGCTAGAGAATACTTGCCCTTCTATCGGCAGAAAGGGAACTGTTAGGGTCATTTTGATTGGCACAAGTATGATGCCCCAAAATTCAAATACCCAACATTGGAAGAGCCCCAACATTTGGGGGATACAGGGAATCACAATATCTAGAAATTAGGATGCCGATTAGGCATCCCAATACCCGAAAAAGATGGCAATTCAAATCTCCAAATAAATGATGGATTTTCAAGAGAATTCCCACCAAGTGCCCATGCCTCCTGCTATGTATCTCAGAGGATATCATGGCAATAGTGTGCTATTGCAAATTGTAACCGGATGGCCATGTTCATCTATCTGGACCTCCAGTCCCGCCAGTGGTGCACTTGACCAATAGATCCCACGTGCGTACATGATGGGCCAACTCTTATATGGGTAAGCATCCAGACGTCTTCTTCAACATGCTTTGAAACTTTGAACATTATGCATTGAATGGAATCTGTTGCTTGATCTAACTACCCATCTCTAGTCCACTGATCATGTGGGCTGCCATGTTCCAATCACTTTGTTTTATGACCTTGGCTCGTTCATGAAGCAAACACCTGTATTTTTGTCCTTGACCTCTTCTTGCGTCTGTAAGTAAGCTACTAATGGGTCTGCCATTTATATTCTTCATCATAGCCTATAGCGAGCATACCATTGAATTATGGCTGGCAAATTTGACAGATGTGCATTGCAGGTAGCAGCCTGTATTTTGGATGGTCCAAATTGATTGAAGATTGGTCTAATGGGACATGGTGTAAAACTGATGATCAGCAACAGTGTATTCATGCAATGATCAGGGACACACTCAACATGGCCCACGAAACTGTAGTTTATGGACCCTGAATATTTCTTAAATAGCCTAGATTCGGAAACCCGTAGAACAGTCACAGTGGTACAGGAAGGACCAAATGCTAGTTGGCATTTTAATCATATGAGGCCTGCTTGATTATAACCACCAATATATAATGTGAATCACGTTTGGGTACCAGTATTTCATGATCATCCACCAGGTTAAGTATAAGTCAATTCATAACCATCCTTGTGGGCACGGTTGATTCTTAAGCTTTCATCCAGTCATTTATGCTCATGCACAAATGTGGTCAACATCAAGCTACTCATAATTTTGGTCACACAATTCACAATTAGTGGTTAAAATTTGAGTTTGATCACGTGAATTGGTGGGCCACACCTGTTCTTTCAATTTGGATGCTTCTCAAATAATAAACAAAACACCAGTACACTTATGATTTCCACTTCGTAAGCTAGCCAAACACATCACAATTCTAGGAATCACAATGCCCTACTGCAGGGTGTTAGCCAAATGGAGAAATCTTACTTGTCAGCAATTGCAATGCCCAGAAATTACAATACCTGTTTTTTTTTTCGGAAAGGTAACATTATCAGGGATTGAACCCTGGATAACCCACACAACTACTCTGTCTCCGCCAGTTCATCTAATGAGCAGCCCATAATATCAAGGGTTTGAATCACTTAAAAAAGGGCTTCAGTTGTATGAATTGAAAACCTGACTAGTACAGTATGCACAGACTGAGCAATGTATAACACTTCGTGGATTAAATGTCACTGGTATATTTTTCTTTCATTAATTTCAGTTGTAAATTACCCTTGTGATCTTCCTTGCTTTCTCTATTATTTTCTGCCACAACTAGCAGACAAGATAAAAATAGCAATGCCCTATGCCCATTATCTGTTGAATCCAATGTTCGAAATATTGGTATCACGTTACATATCGCATTCTTAGGATATAGATACGTATTGGTTATCACATGGGATATATCAGTTGTATTGTGTAATGTATCGCTGTTGTTGGAAACATGGGGAAACATCGGGAAATTGGTTGGATTTTTTTATGAAACTTCGGTGATTGTTAAAAAAGACATCAATACACACTTATAAATCAAAACATTACAAACAAACAAAAAAAAAAAAACAAGTACCCATAATAGGTTTTCTTTGTATGGGATCCTAATTTATGCGTTGTCTAACTGAATTGATGCAAGTATATTCGATGTCTATTCATATAATTTATAAATGTAAGAAGACGTGTGGAAACACAAACAATACATTCAAAAGCAAAAGAAGAAACACTAAATTAGGTTACGAACAACGTTTATGTGATGTTTGAACATAAAGAATGCAAACAATTTACGAAAAATTGGGAAATTTTGATTTTTTTTTCAATTTTTCGCAACTCAGCCCATCTCCTCCAAATCTCGAAATCGAAGCTCCCAATCCATGATTTTTCATGTTAATCCATGATTTTTCATGCAGAACATGAAAAATCATGAATTTGTAACAGTTTGACACTAATTTAACATGAATTACAGTAAATAAGAGCATCGAAATTCGAAAATGCTCACTCTATCAAACATGTGGGATATATCGCACTACTTGTGCGTTTCGTATCACACTGGTGGGATATAAGATATATCGTGGGATATATTGGCCGATATCGTCGATATTTAAAACGGTGGTTGCATCTAACTGTCAGGGAAGCCATATGCCCCATGAAGAAAAGAGGCCATTAAAAAAGAACACTTCCACCCACTTGCGTAGGAAGCATAACATCCATAGGCCAACAAAGGAAAATTTATTGACGTTCGCTGCTGACCAATTATCCATCCATCACCCCAAACGAGCAATCTGAACACTACCATGCTTGATTAAAACCAGATTCACATTGTGTTAGACAATTCTTTCAACAATCAAAAGTATGTATGACGATAAATCATCCAAAGAGAGAATCAGATCGTCAATTCATTTAGGTACTGCCATACATTTAGAGGGAATTTATTATCATCTTACTGTATTCATCAAAAAGATTCCAAAACAAATGGTGAATGGGATATTATATTATGAACAAAAACTATTTCAAACTTTGATGGAAAAAAAAAAAAAGAAGAAGAAGAAGAATGTAAAGAAGAGGAATATTTCAAATTGATTTTTTATGTCTGTTATCATCATATCTAAGTTCAATATACCCAAATAAGTTGCATAGGCACGGATGCTATTCACCATATTATATTCCATAAAGGTACCCAATCATTCTAGATTTAGATGGATACTAACTATAAACGAAATGTCAAATGAGACACATTCAATTACTAGTATTTCCATCATCAGTCACAGCAAAATTTAATAAAGAAACATAAAAGTGATACACAGTAAAATGTAGAAGTATTACGTGCATGAAACAAGTAACTAGATAAGAATTGTTTCATCAATAATTAAGAGAAAAACACCCAAATTGAGAGAAGGAAGAAGGGCTTGCAAGGATGACACATGTGGATATAAATACACTTGTAAATATAAATATAAACAATACCCACGCGCACGCACATCCGACCTTCACAAACACAACCAAGAAAAGAGAGCTCACCTAACTGACTCCACATCTCATGATTTGGTTTCCCATCCTCGCCTTCAAGTGGAGGAATGCGTGATAGAATATTGTACATCTTATGAATAGCAAGCTCTGTGCTGCTTCAAAAGGAATATGATATCATATAAGCAATGCAGCAGCTTTTGTTTCCAAAGAAAATATTTTGGCAGACTAAAGGCACAATGTAATGAGAATATATACTTTCTTGGATAGGAAGGAAATGGCTATGATATGTAAATGACATCAAAGAGAGAAACGAAGGGCAACACAAATACAACCACTCTCAATTCAAAAGTTTGATGAACCACTAAAGGCGGCAAGAATGTTACATAACATTTCAAAAACCAGTAATTCAAACAGAACTCAACCAAATTGACTACACTTCTTGGTGCATCCAGTGCTCCATATCAACAAAACCGTGTCCCAAAATGGGCCGAAATGCTGACTGAAGCCATCCAAAGGATCCCGATTATAAATATGGACCACATCAAGCGTTCAGATTGAACTTACTGACAATCAGGACCAGGTCAAGGGTCCTTATGGAAGATTTGGACCCACAAATCCAACCGGATAGCCCAGATAATATTTGCCCAAAACATGGCAGGAAGCAGCAGCAGATAACAGTGGAGTAGGGAAGCGTCTGTTTAAAAATGTTATCAAGTTCAAACAGCTAGAAGCAGGCATAGGTTTGGGAGCGCAAGCCTGAGGTGCAATTTGAAATGGGGGTGGCACCTGGGTACAAGGTTCATGCAACTAAGACCCGATTATCGACTGGTTGAACTGTTGAGACCACAAGTCAACTGTACACTATTCTAGGGCCATCAGAACATAAAGTTTTTAGGGTTTTGTACAAACTACACAGCCCTTGGATTGTATATTTACTAGGTTTTGGACTCTTTCTTTTAGCTTTCCATGTATAGTTTGTTATCTTCATTTTATACAAGTTAATTTAATGCTTGGTAGTGGCCTTAGATACCCTCTCATCATCGTTGCTGTCGATTCTTTTTTAGTTTTTGTTTTTACCTCTTTCAAGTGGTGTACTGTTAACAATTTTTTGTTGCCATTCAAAAAATAAAAATAAAAATAAAAATAATTTAGATTGAATTTGGCAACATATATGATCCAGTACGATTCTCGCATGGACTATATCAAGAAGATCCCTGAATTTTAATTGAGGCCTATAGATACACCATAAAACAAAAGTACAGACCTATGAAATGATTTTCTATATCAAGAAGATCCCTGAGTTTACTTGAGGCTTACATGTAACACACCATAAAGCAAAAGTATGGACCTATGACATGATTTTCATGAATTAAATTGAGTTATCCTGGGGTTTTCTGTAATTGATTTGATCAGCAACCAATTTTCATTCAAAATAAAAGCAAATAGATCTCCCTCCCTCCCTCTCTGTCTTTTTTTTACACCAACAATATAGATAACACTCAGATCAAATTGAGACATCAAGGTTGTGAGTCGCAACAGTGGGAAACGTTCAATAGAGATCCAGCCAAGAAAACCACAACCCTTCATTTTAAAAAATAAATGGCTTCACTAGGAAAAGGAAAAACAAGTAAAATATAAACAAGCAGAATAGTAAAGAAAGTAAAACAAGCATGAGAACTAGGAAATCCAAGAAGAAATCAGAAGGAGAAAATGGAGAAAATGGCCCACAATATGGATACTTGTTCCACTAATTAACGCTATCTGCCAAATAGCCCAGGCACTTCTTTTTTCGTGGAAAAAAGAAAAGAAAAGATTAACAAGGACAACCTATTCCCAGATAAGTTCTGAAAGCTCAATACCCCCCACCGCCTACCCACACGCACACACGCAGAGAGAAAGGGTTAGCTCCCCAGCGAATGGGTTAGCTCCCCAGCTACCAATTCAGCCTCCTTGCATGTACGAAAAGTGTTGACTATCCATTCCACATTCCACACTCATGAACTATGACTGTAAATCTGAAACGAGATCCCCAATCTCATTCACTAGGAAAAGAAAATCCCCAAGGTTCCACATAATTAGACAAGGCCCAGTTGAAGGCATTGATATGACCTTCTACAATAAACAGACCAGAGGCCATTGAAGAGCTTTTAACATTCTCTAATTGCCTGGATCTCAACTTCCTTAGAATCTCCAATGCATGTTCCCCTAAGAAGAGAAAATTAATTGCTCTAAAAAGCATGTCACCATCAGATGCCCCAACTTTCTAATATAAGTTATTGACATATCGTCAAAGTTTAACTTTCACATCTAGCAGGTGGATTCACCCTTCTTTTCTTTTCTTTTTAATAGAAACACAATCTTATCAAAGAGAAGAAAAATTACAGAGAAAATTACAGCAAGGGATTAGGATGCCAGTACAAATATTGGCCCGTAGAATCCCATGCTTATCAAGGCTGTTTGCAGCCACATTATAAAACGAGATGCTTCACTTCAAAGTAATGTACCCACTCCTGTAAAATAAGGCCAACCTTCACATTTTTCCAGCTTCTTCGACGCCCAACAGAAAATATTTTTAGAAATCCCCTCAGCCACAAGTGAGCATTAACCAAGGTATTACAAAACGGTTACATAAAGTTAACAGTAGTGCCATTATGCATTATGGGATCATAACGGCTGTCACAGGAAAAAAAAAAAGACCTGTAACAGCCCAGTAATGGTCCCATAATGGTTGTAACAGTGTTACAGGGCCAAAATATGTTTTTCCACAAAAAAAAGGGGGGGGGCTGTACCGCCCCATAACGTAATGGTAACGTCAGTGGCCGTTATGGCAACCGTAACTGTTATGGAATACTTTAGCCTTAACCCTCACATATGTATGATCACCTTCCCTACAAAACCAGAGAATGCATATTTCATGTTAACATTTGAGTCCCTGTGTAATTTCAATCCACACGACTAGATGGATGCACATTGGATGAGAGATAATTGAAATTTAACTTCCACGCTCGCTGAGGGATTTTCCCCTTTTCTAGCTTCACCGATTTCCCAACTTGCCTATCCTTATATTCTTGCCTCCTGCACACCGTACCGCAGGAGATCTTTATGCGCACCAAACTAATGGAGTGCTAGTGAGTAGGCTTGGGGTGGGCTTTATGGTGATGTGTTGTGAAATCCACTCCGACCATTAGGTTCTTGATAGTAATTTAACTGTAGGTTAAAAAGAATAAACAGATTTGTAATTCAGGTGGGCCATACCAAGAGAAACAGCAATAGAAGGATATGTCTACCGTTAAATTTTTACAGGGCCAACTGTGATATTTATGTGAAATCCACTCAAACCATTACCTACCTACTAGAAATACATTCACAAGGACAGAAATTCATGCCCATCCTGGATTTATGTGGGGCCATACAAGTGAAACAATCTGAATGGTGGACGCATCATGCACTATTTCCACTCATATGGCCCACCTGAATTGTGTGTGCGGGTGAGCTTTTAGCACTATGGTTAAATTCATGTCATGCATCTCATGATCAAAGTGGATTTCACGTACACAATAGGTGGGCCCACCCCAGCTCTCCCTGCCTTGCCCGCCTATTCATGTCCTTGTGCATGCTGAATCTTCCAGCAGCTACCTCCTACTGGTGAGTACTGAAAGTGTTATGTGAACCCCATTATAACATGTGTTTTATCTATATTGTTCATCTGTTTTGCTGGATTATGTTATGCCGCATCTGTCCATCCGTTTTTTCAGATCATATTAGGGCATTATCACAAAAATGAAGCAGATCCAATTATCAGGTGGACCATACCATAGAAAAGAGAGGTGATTGACCATTAATGGGCCACTAAAGTTTTGGATCAAGCTGATGTTTGTTTTTTCCCTTTATCCAGGCTTATTTGACCTTATCAAGAGATTGGATGGAAAATATACACTACAGAATCATTAAGGTGCACCCTAAGAAATTTTTTAATGTTAAGGCCTTCAATCACCACCTTTTCCTATGTTATGCTCTACCTGATAATTGAATATCTTCATTTTTTGGATAATACCATAAAATGATTGGGAAAATGGATGGACGAAGTGGATATAGAATACATACATCAAGGTGGGCCCACGGTAAGGGTGGCATCGTCTTGGGTCAGTCCCAGATCTCACCTAATCCGGTCCCCGGCATATAACCCGCCTGTCTTGCTGCAACATGCCAACAAGGTGGGGCCATTTTAATGTGTGTGTGAAATCCACTCTAATAAGAAGATGTGTGACAATAATTTATCAATAGGGTTAAAAAATCACCCACATTCATAATTTAATTGGACCATATAAGTGGAAACAATGACGGGAACGCCCACCGTCTAAATTGTTTGGCTTGGTATGGCCCACATAAATCACATAAAGGTCTAAAATTTGATCATTATGCATATATTTTCATGAGGCATCTAATGGTTGGAATAGATTTCATATAAAAGTCACTGTGGGCCCTGCAAAAATTCAACAGTAGGCATATCCTTCTCCATGTGTTTCTCTTGGTATGGTCCACATGAATCATGAATCTATCTGTTCTTTGGACCTACCATTAAATTACTATTAAAAAAAAAAAAAATTTAATGGTCAAAGTGGATTTCACCAACACATCACCATAGAGCCCACTCCAAGCCTACTCACTCCCACTACATTAGCTTGGTGCACACAAAGGTCTCCTACGTTACATGCACAGGAGACCATTCCTATATATATATATATATATATATATATGGTAGACATGGACAGTGTCTAACCGAGCTGCAATGACCAGCCCGGCAGCTTAAATACAATGAAAAATGGGAGAGGGTTCGATTGTTTACCGGATGGATGGGCAAGGCAGTGACGAGCTAAGCTTAGACCAGAGGCTACAACAGCGAAAGAGGACGAGCAAGGTAGTGATGGACGAGCTCGGAAGTCGGACCAGAGGCTAGGACAGGCGGACAAGCGGACGAGTGGCTTGGGCAGAGAGAGGGGGGAGGGTTTGGGGGTTGTGGGGTTGGGGCGCTCGTTCGGACTAAGAGAAATGAAAAGGGGGTAGGGTTTTTTTTAAGTTGATATTTATATCAACTGACCGAGCAAGCTGAGTCAAACCGATCCGAGCTGAGTTCGAGTTATGGACCAATCCGAGTCGAGTCAAGCTCAGACTCAACTCAAAAAAAAAAAAAAAAAAAAGCGCTAAAAAATACAGCTCGATTCGGCCCAAACACAGTTTCAAGCAAGTCAAGTCAAGCTTATCCAAGTCAATTCGAGCGATTTAACCGAGCCAACTCGTTTGTGTGATCGATAAGGGTCATCTAGTTCTGACGGGATTAAGGGACATTCGGTAATTATTTTTTTAAAAGGCAATGATAATTTTTTAAATATTTCATTAAAATGGATGGTTAGGATTAGGAATATTGATGGCTAGGATTATATTAGATTTCTTTTGCTTTGGTAAAATTATATTGTGTAGGATTCCTTTATGAAGTAATATAAATGAACAAATAAAGTGTAGTTTGTTTTTTTCTTAATCCTGTTTTGGATTAACTTTGGGGTGATGCTTCAATTTCAGTAATGATGCGACTTGTATTGCTTCGGTTCTTTCCACTTCCATTGTTGCTTCATTTGAGTTGCATGTTGCATCACGATAATCAAAAGATGGAGATCATGAATTTGATAGGCGAGTTTGATGGCGATGATAATGATCATGATGTCAAGAATGATGATGAGGGTAAGTTTCATGGCAATGGCGGCGGCAACAACCACGACGACTATGGTGATTAATACATAATGTTTTGTGATAAATCATATATATAAGATACATCTAAAATAAAGCATCACATTGAATAATGTTTAAAAATCAAACTACAAGGTCTAAAACGATTCATATCGTACAATAATAAGATCTTCCAATCAGCCAAGCATCAAGATCAATTTGCAAAAAGTGGCAAGCATTTGGGGCCACGAAAGACCAATTCATGAAACTATCAAAACCAATCAGAAGTACTTCACAACCAACTCACGTGGCATTCATGATGGAAGGTTAATGTAATAAGACAGCAAAACCAAGTAGTGAAACTCTAGTTCCAGATGCATGGATTCACAAATCAAGGGAGAAAATAAACCATGGGCAAAATAACCAGACTTTTAAGGTAGGAACTGTAGAATGTATGACAACCACCCCAAATTCCATGATTGACAAGACAAATAAAAGCGGGCTATCTCCAACTTTAGAATGCTTCATTAGCGGCAATCGGGACATTACGGAACTTCCCACCAAAATATTGATAGGATTTAATTTTGACTTCCATTCAGACACCAACACGATAGACATTACGCATTCATTGGGCAAAAATTCACAACAAACAAATAGAGTAGTCATTTCTCATATACCATAAATTTCAATCTAACAAATACATTGAAAACCTTTTTGCGTTGATTATTGTATTGCTAGAAATGGAAAAACATTATTTTCGTGCAACAGAAAATTCTAGCGATGTGACTTTCTCATAATCTGAATTTTCAGCACACAACGAAAATGACACAAATCAAACTAGGTTACTAGAGGGTGAAACTGAGAATTTAGGTCGAGGTAAAGGCCACTATGACATTCACTGCATTATACAATAGTAAGCAGAGGCATAAAAAAATGTTCATTTTGTCTGAAAACAATTTTAAAAAACATGTAAAACGTAAATAATAATAATAATTTATAATAAAAAAAAAAAAAAAAGAGGGGATAGGTAGTGAGAGAGGAGGAATGAGGGAAGGGAAAGAGAACTTCATATAGGAGGACTGACCTTGACCCTGAAACATGCTCCCCATCATCGTTAGATCTCACATTTCTGTTGTCTGATTTAAAAAATTAAAAATTAAAAATTAAAAAATTAAAAAATTGAATAAGTAGTCTTAAACTCAAAAGCCACCTTTAAGGACTGAACTCATGATGCTTATAAACAAGAAGCAAATGATATGATCTTAAACTATTGGCTACTACACAAGTTCTAATAATAAACACTGCCAGAAGGAACTGCAAGAGCCATGGTGGAGAAACTACCAGCAATATCTGTGGCCTCAAAATTCCTGGAAAGCTTTTCAAGGCTAATATATGTGAAGTAACTGCACAAAGTAGAAAATTTAAAAGAAAATCAAAACAAATATCCTGATCCAGCATCTATTGTCAATTAGCAGCAACATGAACTGGTAATACGAACCAACAGTGGCAATGGAAATGATTAATTTGCAAGCAAGATGGGGAAAGTGTGGATCATCTCTTAATACAATGTATGTTGACCAAGGGGGTTCTGTGGTTAATCATTTTGAGGCATCATGGGTGATGCCTTTCATTAATGGCGAAGTTGCTTGAGGCATGGAATGTTGGATTTATATCAGGAAAAAAAAGGAAGCTCCTTTGGAGATTATCTTTTCCAGCTGTCTAGTGATCCCTTCAAAAGGAACAGAGATGGAGCTTTGAAAAACAAATCACAAAGAATTGGTCAGGTGGCGGAGAGAGTGGATGGTAGGACTATGCTATGGGCCTTTGTGCACGAGGAATTTTCTAGGGTGACACAAGACGAGTTCGGTGTGGATGGAAGTTATCGAGGATTTACAAGGAGTGACTAGGTTAAACACAATGTGGCCTCCCCTTGCTAAAGGCATTTCGAAACTCAACTTCGATGGGAGTTCTAAAGGAAACCCAAGGTCTAACTGGTATAGGTAATCATAAGGGACGACAGGGGGCTGAGGGACCAAGTATTCATGTAGCCAACTGGAACCGCCGAGTCCAATGAGGTTGGGGAACGGCCTGGCGGGTGGAGATGGAGCTGAAATGTTTTTAGCATCGCCAACAATTATTGAAGAGTACTCAACAAATGTCACGAAGTGGGCATCCATGATAAATTAACCCTTTGAGATTGCAAGATGGACAGGTCCTGTAGGAAGTTAGGGAGACTCTCAATCTCCTTTATTCACTCCCAAAAGGAAGGAAATGTAGCAGATGCTGGTTTGTCAAAGGCAAAAGTGAATTACTCTCTTGACCATTGTGATGCGGTGTGGCATTAGCTTGGAAAAATGAAAATGCACAATGCACATAAGATTACACAAAAATGGACAAGATAAGATGCAGTGGCTATAACAGAAGCAATTCACTCTAATGCAGGAAGTACATAATAGGCCATACCAAATATCTATGTAGTTGAAAAACTTCGACACAAGCAGATCTAGTAGAAAATCATCAGAAGATGTTGAATAGACCTGCCATAAATAAAGGATCATAAGCAATTGGAATGCCACTATAAACAGTAGGCCGCAAACAACACATTTCTCTACAGATATGTACATCAAAAGATTAGGCTCCCAGGTTAGGTTTTATGCAGTACACATGCTATATGTACTAGTGAACAATGGAGTGTCATCTAGTATAGTTACCAGAGCAGCAACAAGTTAAAGGTGGATGCTGTGAGTATAGTCATCAGCATAACAATATGATGAAGATGGGTGCAGAAATATAAAAAATAAAAACAAAAATAAAAAGCTTATTTTATAAAACAGAGCATCTAGAAAATGCAAGTCCCAGGGAAAGAGTGCCAGCCTTTAAGGGGAAAAAAAAGCATCCTGGCTTCTTCAACCTCTTCATTCAAATTGAGGGGTGTTTTTTCCTTAAATTTTAATAGAGTCACCCTCATAAAATGAGGAGAAGATTTTTTTAATTAAAATAAAAATAAGTGTGGCTACTAACTGAATTCGTTCTACAAGCCAAAATATATATAGAAATATATATATATATATATATATATATAGTAATCAGAATTTTAAGATGGATTTTGAAACATGACTTACCATGCTACGAAGGAGCTTGTGATAAATGGCTGACTGAAATGTTCCCCCTTTCCCCAGCTTCACGAACTCCATTATTGCATCCAATGAAACATCCTAAACACAACTTCCAATGAACATGAAATCAACAGACATTCAAGACAAAACATTGTTCAAATTATCAAGTTTTGCACGGCCTACTTGAGACATGCTTGTAAATGTTGCACGTGTAAGTGATGGAGGGTGCTCTAGGGCAGGACCATGGAAGTAGGGCAGGACCAGGGAGGTATCCAGGCCTTAAAATCAGGACCTAGACCATTAGAATCGACCAAAAAAAAAAAGGGACATCTATAAAGGCAACAAGAGTTGGTCTTCAAAAAGAGAGAGAGAGAGAGACAACAAGCAATGCGTTTTTGCCACAATTATTACAGAATTTCAGCTCATCCACACTACAAATGGCATACAACGAGCAGGAAAATCAAGACCATCTCATGAGCCCTATTAGGGATGGGGTGTTCTAGACAAAGCACAGCCCAAAATCACACCATTCAGACGAATAGAACTGTAAGAATTTTCCATTTGAACTCAGGTGCTATTCATCTTCTCATGAATTATCTACTTGATGTACACCAATTGGACAGTCAGGATCATCCGGTCAGTGTCATTTTTGGGATGTTATCCATCCAGAATGGGTCTTGTGATTTGGACATTCTAGAGCTCAATGTATGCCACATCAGCGCACAACTTGGTAAGTTGTGGCAAGCCTGGAAAAAAAAAAAAAGAAAATGACTAACAGTCAACATTAAATGCTCGAATTGAACAATTAGGAACACCTATTGGGCCTGAGACACAGCACATCGATAGTAAGGTTCACCCGATATGCAGTCCAGATCTCTTAGACACCAGCCATATTTCCAAACGTGATGCAAGTAGTGTAAAGACGAAGCAAGAGACAGGCACTGAGGGTGTATTGTGATGCACTATCAAACTGAATTGCAACTATTAGTGACGCAGGGATGAACGTGATGAGGTCGATCACCATCTTCCTCAAGGATAACTACTCCGAATCCACGGAGCTTCTCTGGACTCCTCACAGAGACTTCTCGAATCCACGAGGAAAGAAAGCAGGAAAATAGGAATAAATTCTAATAAAATTCGAAATTAATTGATGAATGAATAAAAACGAGTTTACACCCCTTTAAATAAGGGAACCAAGAAACAGGAAAGAAATCAAACTCAAACTACAACTAAAACTCCTAGAATCCGCGACTTACTATAAATAGTAAACTTACTATTTATAGACGGTCGTGATGTCTACTAGTGCGCAAGGTTTTCGGCCAAAAATAGTAAGTGTCCTATTTGGCTTCACCAAACCATTCTCCTAATTATCCTAAGCACTTTTCATGTTGGACACAACTCCTAAAGCCCAACGGATGAAGAGCTATAAGCAAACTAAAACTTACTATTTATAGTAAAAACGAAATTAAAACGGGAAAACGACCGTCGATCAAGGGGTTTCTCGCAAATCCGGGCTGCGCAACCCGGCGTAGCTGGGTTGGTTGGCTAAAGTAGCTCGTTCTACCCCAAAGTCAAATATTTTACGTCAGATAACTCATTCCGAATTGCAAGATACGCCCGATCTAAGGTCCAACGGTCCGGATCACTTATGTTGTCGACCGTGCCTTTTCTGATCCATCTTGGCCATGAAATTGTCCGCGACCCGCTCTACATCAGTCCCCTCCACTTGAAAAGAACTCGTCCTCGAGTTCTCCTGCGCTGGTTCATGATACTCGGTCAGGTCCGCGACGTTGAAAGTTCGTGAGATCGTCAGGTCATCTGGAAGATCAACAACATAAGCGTTATCATTGATCTTTCGGATGATCGGTACCGGTCCAATCTTCTTATTTTTCAACTTGTTGTATGTCCCGGTCAGAAATCCCTCTTTACGCAGATGGACCATAACGCGGTCGCCCACCTCGAACACTTTTTGTCGCCAGTGCTTGTCCGCTTGTTCCTTGTTCTTCTCGTTCGAGGCATGTAGCTTGGCCTGCACTTCTGCATGGATGTCTATGATCTTATCTGTCATATGTTCTGCTGCAACGCTCGTGCCTGGGTGCTTGGGTAAAGGGACCAAGTCAAGTGTGTGGCGAGGCACTCGTCCGTAGATAATCTGTAACGGTGATTTCCCTGTCGAGCGGTTCACCATGTTGTTGAATGCAAACTCTGCTTGAGACATGGTCAAGTCCCACTGCTTCGGCTTTTCTCCTGCAATACTGCGAAGGAGGTTTCCCAATGTGCGATTCACAACTTCGGTCTGCCCATCAGTCTGTGGGTGATAAGCACTGTTGAATTGAAGTCGTGTATCGAATTGAGTCCACAAAGTCCGCCAAAAGTGGCTAATGAACTTCGTGTCACAATCAGCAGTAATGGTCTTAGGGACCCCGTGTAGTCGTATGACCTCCCTGAAGAAGAGATTCGCCACGTGTATTGCGTGGAGGGTCTTCTTGCATGAGATAAAGTGCGTCATCTTGGAGAAACGATCGACCACCACGAACACCGAATCCATGCCGCGTTATGCTCGTGGAAGACCAAGCACGAAGTCCATTGATAAATCCTCCCAAGGACCATCAGGCACAGGTAACGGGGTGTAGAGTCCCGTATTCTGAGATTGCCCCTTGGAAGTTTGACAAATATGACAAAGTTGTACGGTTCTTCTCACATCACGTATTAATTGCAGCCAATAATACCGTTCTTCCACAAGAGCTCGCGTCTTGTCTGGCCCAAGGTGTCCACCGAAGCCACCTCCATGTAGCTCCTGAATAATCTGCTCCCTTAGAGAACTTTGGGGGATGTAGAATCGATTCCCTTTGAAGAGAAAACCGTCTTGTACATGAAGGTCACTGGGGTGACCTTCTTGGCACTTTATCCAAGAATCCTTGAAATCATCATCCTCGGCATGTAGCTCCTTAAGACAGTCGAAGCCGACCACCTCATTGCTCATCGTAACAAGTAGTGATGAACGACGGCTAAGTGCATCAGCCACCTTGTTCTGTTGTCCTGACTTGTGCTTCAAAACGAACATAAATTCCTGTAAAAACGCAACCCATCTAGCATGCACACGATTCACGTTAGTCTGACTATTAATAAACTTTAATGCTTGATGGTCAGTGTACAGAACAAACTCTCTTTGAATCAGATAATGCCGCCAATGTCGCAGCGCCTGAACAACTGCGTACAACTCAAGCTCATAAGTCGACCACTTCTTTCGTGCTTCACTGAGCTTCTCGCTGTAAAAGGCTACTGGCCTACCTTCCTGTGATAATACTCCAATTCCGAGGTATGAAGCGTCACACTTAACCTCAAATAATTTATCGAAATTAGGAAGCACCAAGACCGGTGTTATAGACAAACAATGTTTGATCTCGTTAAAGCTCTTGTCAGCTTTATCGGTCCACTGGAACAGTCCCTTTTTCATGTAATCTGTTATAGGCGCGACTATGGTGCTAAAATCTCGTACAAATCGACGATAGAAAGTCGTCAAACCGTGGAAACTCCTCACCTCATGGATGTTTGTCGGGATCGGCCATTCCTTAATAGCTCGCACCTTTTCATCGTCCACTCGAATGCCTGTGGACGTTACAACAAATCCTAGAAACAACAGGCTGTCAGTTAAAAAGCTACACTTTTTCAAGTTGAGGTACAACTTGTTATCTTGTAGGACCTGCAGCACCTGCCTGAGATGTTTCTCGTGCTCCGCCTCATCCTGGCTATATATTAATATGTCATCAAAATATACTACCACAAATCGGTCAGTGAACGGTTTTAGAACTTGATTCATCAAACGCATAAAAGTACTTAGTGCGTTCGATAGGCCAAAGGGCATGACCAGCCACTCATACAATCCTTCCTTTGTCTTGAATGCCGTTTTTCACTCATCACCGGGTCGGATACGAATCTAATGGTACCCGCTCTTTAGATCTAGTTTAGAAAACACCTTGGCCCCTCCCAGCATATCGAGCATGTCGTCCAACCGTGGTATTGGAAACCGATATTTGATGGTAATTTTGTTGATTGCTCGGCTGTCGACACACATGCGCCAGCTTCCATCTTTTTTTGGAGTTAATAATGCTGGTACAGCACATGGGCTCATGCTATCTCTTAATAGACCCTTACGGATCAATTCCTCTACTTGCCCCTGAAGTATCTCACACTCCTTCAGACTCATCTGATAATGAGGGCGATTGGGCAGCCTAGCCCCAGGGACGAGGTCTATATGATGTTAAATGTCCCTCATAGGGGGCAATCCATCAGGTAAATCTTCGGGCCAGACTTCTTTGAATTCGTTTAGCAACAGTTTTAAGCTTGCAGGGATGTTTGAGGGTTCCTCTTCCTCGCCTTTCACCACTACGGCGTATACCTCGCCGGTTTCCTTGGATTCCTACATAAAATCCCGAATGGTCAAGAGAGAACTCCCCTCCACTTTAGAGGCTTCAGGGTGGTTCTCTAGTGCCATAGGGGCAAGGATTATTTTTCGACTATCCTTGAAGAATATGTAGACATTATCTCGTCCCCGATGGGTCGCATCACGGTCCGACTGTCAGGGTCGACCGAGTAGCATATGGCAGGCTTCCATGTCAACCACGTCACAAAGAATCTGATCCTTATAATGTTTACCAATTGAAAACGAGATAGTGCATTGTTCAGTTACCTTGGTCTCATGCACCTTTTTTATCCAGCCAATTGAGTACAGGGAAGGATGTCTCGTCGTTGGTAGCTGCAACTTGTCCACCATCACTCTTGAGACGATGTTCTCGCTGCTACTACTGTCTATGATCACATCACAGACCTTTCTGCTGACAATGCATCGAGTACGAAATATATTGTGTCGCTGTGGATGTAATTCCTTTCGCGGGGTATAGAGTAGTCGCCTCATAACGAGAGATTCGCCACGATCCTCGCCTGTCACTTCACCGCCACTTGTTATTTCTTCAGTGGTTTGTTCATATTCATCAAAGTCATGATCTTCTTCTGCAGCCTCATCTTCAGTGCCCCCTTCGTTTATAGTCAAGTGTGCTGCTGGACATTGAGGACAAGTGTTTGATAAGTGACCTGGTTGGCCACAGCGGTAACAATTGTTCGGCCTTAGCCGAGCACAAGGATTCGGAATCCTACTCGGGCCCGCTGTTGTGAGTGCTGCCCGTTGAGGTCTAGATGGTCCGCTCCCCGTATCACGGTCTGCGGGCGGAGGAGGTTGAGAACGCTCTCCTACTGGATCTTTTCCTCGAGCCAGCATTGGATCCTGTGTAGGACCCGTTATAGGGGGTTGATTTGAAGGATAGGGACGAGTAAGAGCTCTTACAAGTTGTATTTTTGCCCTTCCTGCTAATTGAACTGCTTCATCTACGGTCCCGACTGGATACATCTGAACTCGGTCCTAAATTGCCGGTCACAACCCACCTATAAATCGTGCCACCTTCTGTGACTCAGATTCTGACAGATCGTTTCGTGTAGCCAACCGCTGGAATTCTTCAGTGTAATCTGTAACAGTTCGATTTCCTTGTCGGCAATTCTGGTATTGTTGGAATAAGATCTGCTCATAATCACTGGGGAGAAATCATGATCGAAGAAGACGTCTCATCCGAGGCCATGATGCGATAGGCGCCTTGTTTTGGCGGGCTCGTGAGAGTTGTAATTGTTCTCACCATGTATAAGCACCAGATTTTAATTTAAACGCTACCAATTTCACTCTTTTATGATCTGACACATCCATATAATCGAAATATCTCTCTACTTCGGCTAGCCAATTGAGGAAATCTTCGATACGTAATAAACCGTTAAAACTAGAAAGTTCAGCCTTACCTTGGTAGTCTCTTTCAGCACGATCTAGACGATCACCTCCATGGATTTGTCGTCGGTCAAAACCCTCATTAATGTCCTCGTCGCTGGAACTAAAATCATCTGGTGTAGCCCTACGGTTTGTCACTGGTAGTGCTCTGCAATAATCGGGGTCACGTTGTACAGCAACCACGGGTGGTGGAGCAACCATAGGTGATGGAGCACCGCCTAGGGCTTGGGGCGGAAGTAGCGCATCCGTCAGAAGGTTGAGGGTTGCCTGCAGCCCTTGCATGGTCAACTGACACTCCCGATGGAAAGCTTCCATTCTTTCCGAAAGATAACGAATCTCTGTATTACCGTCCACAGGATTTTGATTCATACCTTCGTTGTTTGCCATCGGCCCGAGGGGAAACCTCGCTCTGATACCAAATTGACGCAGGGATGAACGTGATGAGGTCGATCACCGTCTTCCTCAAGGATAACTACTCCGAATCCACGGAGCTTCTCTGGACTCCTCACAGAGACTTCTCGAATCCACGAGGAAAGAAAGCAGGAAAATAGGAATAAATTCTAAAAAAATTCCAAATTAATTGATGAATGAATAAAAACGAGTTTACACCCCTTTAAATAAGGGAACCAAGCAACAAGAAAGAAATCAGACTCAAACTACAACTAAAACTCCTAGAATCCGCGACTTAATATAAATAGTAAACTTACTATTTATAGACGGTCGTGATGTCTACTAGTGCGCAAGGTTTTCGGCCAAAAATAGTAAGTGTCCTATTTGGCTTCACCAAACCATTCTCCTAATTATCCTAAGCACTTTTCATGTTGGACACAACTCCTAAAGCCCAACGGATGAAGAGCTATGAGCAAACTAAAACTTACCATTTATAGTAAAAACAAAATTAAAACAGGAAAATGACCGTCGATCAGGGGGTTTCTCGCAAATCCGGGCTGCGCAACCCGGCGTAGCTGGGTTGGTTGGCTAAAGTAGCTCATTCTACCCCAAAGTCATATATTTTACGTCAGATAACTCATTCCGGATTGCAAGATACGCCCGATCTAAGGTCCAACGGTCCGGATCACTTATGTTGTCGACCGTGCCTTTTCTAATCCATCTTGGCCATGAAATTGTCCGCGACCCGCTCTACATCAATTAGTCTAATAAATTGGAAATAACCAAATTGGAACTTACTCCCTTGGCATTCACATTGTAAAGGTTTGCTGGAATACACCCCAACATATTGCAAGACAATTCGGGGGGATTCCAGCAATTGGATTTGGGTTTTCCCGATGGCCCAAAGCCCCAGACCATTTATTTGTTAGGGTTCCCCTTGGATGGGGATCATTGAAAAACTCTCAAAAAGATGATTTCAACCCTTTGATTTTGTAAAAAATTTATTGTGACCATTAACATTCAAACTGAAGAAAACTTTATTTAATTTGTACAAAGATGATTATCGTAGGGTTAAACAATCCAAAAAGGGATTTTATTTGATGATCATCATATAAACTGCTTGGATCATTTGAGGATGAGCCGGATCAATGGCTAATGCCCAGATCACAACTACATTGCTTTCAAGTTGGACGTGAAAAAAGAGATTTAATGATCCTATTCAAGCACTACTTCTTCGTTACAAACACTACGACACCCCATCAATCTTTATCATTTCCTCTCAATTAAACCAACAAATCACAATTCAATTCACTGTGCATCCAAACACAGCCATACGACTCGAAGAGATTTCTTACCCTTAGAGCTTCTTCCGATTCAGAACATATGGAGACATCGATGAGGGAGTTCACGAACTGATCGAACTTCGAACGGAGCCACGCTCTGTAGACGGACTCAGGGTCGTCTTTCTCGGCGGAAGCGGAAGCCTTGGAAGATGATGGAGGGAGGTCGAAGAGAAGAGGGATGAAGAAGGACTGGAGGGAGAGGAGGGATTCTAGGGCGTGTTCGCGAGGGGAAGAAGGAGATATGAATAAGAGTAGGATTGGAGCGTTATTGATGTGGGATCTTGAAGAGAGGAGCTGGTGCCCTAGGGTTTTGAGGTCTTGGAGAGAGTATGATTTTTCTTTCTTCATCTTCTTCGTCTGCTTGGTTTGGGGAGTCGAAGGCACCATTGAAGGGTTTTGGAGTTTGGAGGGAAAAAGAAGGGTTTTATCGAACTGAAAACGAACAGTAATTATAGGGGGGAAATACTCTGGTAATGTGCGATGGATGATACGCGGGCAGTGACAAATTGCCGAGAAATGGCAGACGCAGCGTAGAAGTAATCTAAACCATCCAAACTATGCGTAACATTTTGCTCTTATCTGGTTTCGTGAATATTAGATCGCTAGATATTTATTGGACGGTTAAAATTGAAAAATATACGATGGACACTGGTTAGGATTGTTCATTAATATGATTTTAGATTGTATCTTAGTTCTACGCGGGCGCGGATTGGGTATACACCCTAGTGTTAGGGGAAGAGGAGCGGTCTGTCAAGGGATCTATGGGCCTACTATGTCACTTTGACATAATATTTATGGGCATGACTTATAAAAGGATGGGCTCGATGTACCGCGGGAAGTAGTATGATTGAATAAGGAAGGGCTCGACGTACCGCGGGAAGTAGTATGATTGAATTCATACTCTTGAAAACTTAGTAAGGCCAGTGGAGATGTTTATTTGTCCTCTAATCTATTCACAATGTATATACACCTATGCCAAGGGAAGCATCAATATCAACTTGATCCAAAACTTATTTGCCCCCACAATAATGGGTTATTCAGCACCACGAATTGGGGGGATTTCAAGCCACCATGTTGTTAGGCACCATAAAGTAATTAAGGGTTTTAAATTCAGATAAGACCTCGGCTTACATTTAAAATTATTCTCATAGTTGCATGTATAACATGTGTATCATTAGATTATTAATTTATTGGACACATGGCCCACTAATGATATCTTCAAAATAATTAAATTATCAATTGCATCACTATAATTACTTTAATACGATGATCAACACTGTCCAAACATTGTCCATGCAAATTAATAGTTAAAAATCATTGATTAGTCACTTAGACATATCTTGTGCTTGTGGCCTATTCAAGACTTGAAATTTCTTCATTTTTTAGTAAATTATATATTTCAGTGGGCTTATTATAAACATTATGTTAAAAATTACATAAGTTTATTAATTAAAGATATTAAAGTTAATTTAGTAATTAAATTCAAACCCTTACAAATATAATATGAATAGGTACTTTTTTTATTAAAGTTGATTCATGCCAAACACAACTAGAGATTTCAAATCTAGGGGGTTTTAAATTCAGGCTCTCAAACTGACCCTAAGTTTTAAAGCTTTTAATCCTTCCCTTCTCACGAAGTTGCCCATTGAGCCTCTAATCCATTTCTTTTTGGGGCTCATGGCTTGAAATGATACACATGAATAAAACATCTAAATGAAGGTGGGCTCCACCAATCCTCTGACAGGACCGTCCATCTCTAGTTAGGTCCCGGTGGGTGTAGCACCTATTTTGCACCCGTCATGCAAGTTATTGGTTTTAATTTGATTTAACATATGCCAACTGTGCAATTCCTGTATACTTAGGCACTGAACATAGCCATCAAGGGTTTTTTATGGCTTGATTTTAGGAGTCCTTTGTAATACCGTCCATCCACAATAAATTATATATATATATATATATATAGTTTGGATCATGAAAACGATTATAATTAAACGGTTTTGATCCAATGGTTATAATTAAACTATACATATGACTTGATGGGAAGTATTAACAAGTGTCCTTAAGCCGTCATAACAATGACCTGCCAGGCTAGGCCACTCATCATTAAGCAATGGCCTTAGCATCTGGTCTAGATTTCAGGCTTTGAACATGACGCAGGGATGAACGTGATGAGGTCGATCACCGTCTTCCTCAAGGATAACTACTCCGAATCCACAGAGCTTCTCTGGACTCCTCACAGAGACTTCTCGAATCCACGAGGAAAGAAAGCAGGAAAATAGAAATAATTCTAATAAATTCGAAATTGATTGATGAATAATTAAAAACGAGTTTACACTCCTTTAAATAAGGGAACCAAGCAACATGAAAGAAATCAGACTCATACTACAACTAAAACTCCTAGAATTCGCAACTTACTATAAATAGTAAACTTACTATTTATAGACGGTCACGATGTCTACTAGTGCGCAAGGTTTTCGGCCAAAAATAGTAAGTGTCCTATTTGGCTTCAACAAACCGTTCTCCTAATTATCCTAAGCACTTTTCATGTTGGACACAACTCCTAAAGCCCAACGGATGAAAAGTTATACTCAAACTAAAACTTACTATTTATAGTAAAAACAAAATTAAAACGAGGAAACGACCGTCGATCAGGGGGTTTTTCACAAATCCGGGCTGCGCAACCCGGCATAGCAGGGTTGGTTGGCTAAAGTAGCTCGTTCTACCCCAAAATCATATATTTTACGTCGGATAACTCATTTCGGATTGTGAGATACGCCCGATCTAAGGTCCGATGGTCCGGATCACTTCTGTCGCCGACCGTGCCTTTTCTGATCCATCTTAGCCATGAAATTGTCCGCGACCCGCTCTACATCAGAACAGCACTCAGGCCAACTTCAGGGGCGAAGCTCTGGATTTGCAGGACTGGGTGCCTGAAGGGCTGTCAACGGGCTAGGCCTGGTGTAGGTCTCCGCCGGGATTTTGAACCATTTTGAGCTAGGCCATGCTGTTGGGCTGGACCTACTCAAAAATCTAATTTTTCAGGCCCAAGCCTGCCCCATTAACACCCTACGCGGCTCTGCCCATTTCACCCCTAGTCAAGCAACAACAAATTAAAAGAGAAATTTCTCTCTATAAAGTTTAGTTTTAACTGAGCAGTCTTTTTAAGCCTTTAATCCTTTACTTTCTGCTTTTAAAATTACAACATACCGATTAACTTTTTTAAGACATAAATACTCTTGTTTTTTACGTTATCTTTATTTTTTCTGGTTATACTTGAAAAATCATTTTTCTACCTTAAATCTTCAACTAATATCTGGTTATTATCATTTTACATCTACAATCTATTTTAGAGTTTTGTTCATTGTTTCAAACCGGTCACATTAATAAATTTAGAATTTTATAGATTGTCTAAAATTAATTTTTATAATCTTTCTCAAGGTTATATTTTGATACTGGGTTTTACTACACCGTCCTCTTTTTCTTAATCTTGAACTCATGTTTTACTAGAAGAACAATTGTGAGAGGTAAAAATGAAGAATGAATCTATTTTTTTATAATAAAATTGATTGGTGGAATTCACCTAGTACTCAGTCAAACAACCATGACCCGGTGTCCATTTCACGATGGATTGTAGACTTCACAATATAGTTCCTCATTAGGCTTATGCAGTCAACCGTGACTCCCTAGACATCTCAGGGTTGATCGGACTTGGTCAAAATCATCAAGTACTCGGTGAAACTTACTCAGTACTCGCTCAAATTCACTTAGTTCATGTTCAACCGTGGATTTTCATATTCAACCGTAAACTTCATATTCTGCTTCCCCCACCATGCTTATACAGTTGATCATCGTTTTTCACAGTTGACTGTAACTCTTTGGACATTTCAAGGTCAACGGGAAATTAACAACCACCACATGTAGAAATGACGGAGATTGCTTGCTGCTACTGCTTGTCTGGGTTCGGCACAAGCTGGGGCTTAGTCACCGTAATGTGCAGGTTCATACCATCCATCCATTTTGCTACAAAAGTTTCATATGACACTAATATCCGTGTCTTCCGTTTATTTGATCATGTAAACGGGTTAAATGGAAAAATAAAATAAAATTGGGAGCGGATAGCCCCACCGCAACCTAACTAGAGATGAGCAGTCCTATCAGGGCTATGGGTGAAAGCCCCATCATGATATATGTGCTTTATCCAGAGCTATCAATCCATTGGGGAATATCTCTTTTAGTGTACGAACCTGAGCAGAAGGTAAATCTAGGACTTTAGTGACAGTAAACTCACTATTGGAACTTTCCTGGGACCACCGTACTGTTTATTTGCCATACAACATATTCATAAGGTCACATAACCTGGACGAAGGGAAAACATAAATATCAACGGTGGGCATTCAACGCCCCATCATTTCATATGTGTGGTCCACTTGAGCATTTCATCTCCTCAATTTTGGGATAATTAGGTAAATTAATTTTTAAAAAATGGATAGATGGTGTGGATAAAATACACACATCACGGTGGGGCCCCAGAGGCCCTGACAGGACTGAGGTCCTGGTGAGGGTAGTACTCAATCCACGTCCAAAATAAACATCAAGGTGGGCCTTCCCAATAGATAGGGAAGGTTATAGTCAACCCGGATCAAAAGTAGTTCTCGAGAATCATTTTCAATTTAAGGTGAAGTCTACGTGATAGACGGCCTGGATCAATTATTAGATCTTTTTAATACAACCAATGTGGACCTTCCATTTTTTATCTATTAGACGGATACGTAGAATCATTCAATCGAAGTGGTTCTTTGAGAGATATGGCAAACCAAAGATGGTCCTATGTGATGGATGGTCCAGATTAATGATCAAATGATTTTGAGTCAAATCATTCTAGACTGAATTTTCAGCCATTAATCAGATGGTTAAAATCATCCAAACAAAGTACTCTATCCTCTAGGGATTGTAATCATTCAAAGGTTGGGCAAATCATGATCACTACCGTCTCTTTTGGCTTTTTGGTCATGGAGGTGGCTGTCTCGATCGCATAGTTTAAAAGTTCTATCTCCAAAAATGGATATCTATATATAGATGGCCTGAATCCATACCATCCATTTGTCCATCAATGGATGGTTAATCATTCAACTATAGTGATCTTTGAGAGCCATGGTCATAGAAGGTGAGTGTATATGATAAACGATCCACATCAATGACCAAACATCCTTTAATATAATCAATCTTGACCGTCTATTTTCCTAGAAGGCAATGCAATGGGTAGAATCATTGGATGAAGGTGATACGGCTTGTCAATATCTTAGCAATAAATACGACAATATAATGAGAGAAACATACAGTGCATGTTCTAATGATCACTTGCCAAGTGAGCAATTGCATGGTTGGAGTAGACATAAAACTATAATTAAATTTTTTAACAATGGTGCTTTTCAAATATACAAATAAGTAGAATTAAATATTAAAATGGCTAGGTAATAGGCGTGGACAACATACTTTTGCAACAATCAAACATGATTATCCTTAATATTTATCATATATGGGTCTTTTACTCATGTCTTAATGGTAGACTTATAAAAGTTTCAATACAAGGTCACGGGTTCAAATATTCATTGTAGTGAAAACTCAACCATAGTGTGAGTGTGTGTGTAGGGTGTGAGTGCCCATTAAAAAAATTTATATGATTAATATACTTTTTAATTAGATTTATACACAAAAAATTAAATTACTTACGCCTAGTCATAAAATAATTCAAGCAAAGATGTTAAATTTATTATGAAATGTCTTTTATTTAAAAAAGAATATTAATATTTTCATTATTCATGCTTTTCTGACCATAAAAAACTCACTATAATCTTTGAACTAGGGATACTTAGGACTGTCCACTACTTGTAGCCCATTCATTTAGGAGGCATTTGGATCTTAAGTTGCTTAAGCTAAGTTACTTGTGTCATAAGTAATTTATCTTAGTTTCTATTGATTAAAAAAGATAAATATAATTTGGTAAACAACATATTAATCAGTTTCTCCTCTCTTACATCCTTCTTATGCCTTTCTTTACTAGCTTATGAAAAGTAGAAAAGCTCTTTAAAACAAGTAACTGAAGTGATTGAATACTTTTAAGTAAAAAATTACTTATAACTAATCATAAACCAATCTTACTCATCTACTACTATAAGTAGAAAAAGTAACTCATCTAGTGGCATCCAAAGAGGCCTTAAGCACGTCACATCATCCAACAAGTATAACGTACTTCTACATTTTTTTTTGAGCTTATATACATTAAATCATAAAAATACTAAAGTTAATGTATGCATGACTCATTTGTTATTGATAACTATTGAAGAAATAATTGAGAAGTGCTTGTTTTCTTCTTGGCTCTCCAAAAATAGAGAGATGTCTAAATATTGTAGAGAGGATTAGGGCTCTTGTATGCAGTTTATGGAAAAGGGTCCTGCCTCATAACTCCCACTCTCTAGGGATCTATAACGGAAAAAAATGTGAATTCTACGTCATTAGGATTCTGCATGCTAACGAAATTGCTTAATCATCCATTCACATCCAACAACGGCAAACTAATTGAATGTTTGTGTGATGAATTCCTTGAATAGGTTTGTCATTTTCATAAAGGATGTAACTGACAACTAGTTGCAAACACCAATATGTGGAGTCCACCGACATGCTCATATGCTTGAGATTAATGGCTTGTCCACTCTAGTTTAATCGAAATGGTTGATCCTTAATGGTTAACCTTTAGCAAAAGTCTCACATTCTCTCACTAGGTTGTATTAAAAATGGCTAAACACATCATTAATTCGTTGTTATCACAAATACCAACGTCTTGGTTCATCTCTCACCACTTTTGTTAGTGACAATTAGAAAATTGTAAAATTGCCTATATTTGTAAATGATAAAAATGGCCTCTTAACTTACAAATATTGA
Source organism: Magnolia kwangsiensis (assembly GCA_037074715.1). NCBI lineage: Eukaryota > Viridiplantae > Streptophyta > Magnoliopsida > Magnoliales > Magnoliaceae > Magnolia > Magnolia kwangsiensis. The sequence continues at coordinate 123,005,556 of CM073575.1, read as the reverse complement.
CAATCGTTGCTAATAGCCAAAAATGTTTAAATTATTATTATTTTTACATCCACCACGGTTTGTTAGCCTAATAAATGATGATTCATGTTTTATGGTAACACAATACTTGTTCATTACTTATATTTGTCATGCATGCTTAAGGAGAATGAATATTAAGTTTTAGCTTTTATTGAGTCACAAGGTATTTTTTGGTGGAGATGATAAGACTGCTTAAAGTCCTCATACTAGTTTACACAAGTCGCAAGATTTTCATATCAAAAGCCTATATTATCATAATCTATGTCATTGGGAGTGTTGATACCTTGATCACAAATGATCATAATAAATGAAGTGATGTCTTCCTTAGAGTCATATTAGTATTTCAAATGGACCAAATTATATAGGGTACTACCCATGGTCCATTAGACATCTAGTTAAGTTTGGAGCTTGTAAGATATGAACTAGATATGTATGATACATTACCTATGCAGCAATTCTAGGACTGATGCCAAGTGGGAGAATGTTAAAAATAATAGGCTACACACGTCATCACACGTTCGGAAAACAGGATGGACAGTTTGGATCACCTTATTGGACAAACAGTGGAGCCTATAGAAATGTGGTGCATGCAATTAACTTGTACACTGTAGGAGCACCATACCCATATCTCTATAGGAGACAGAGAACTCTGGGTGTTAACGGGCCTTTATGCCTGACCACCTTAAACTGGCTTAGGATTGAGCTTGGGCTTGAGCTTAAAAATCAAGCTTGGCTTTGACGTAGATCTCCGAAAGCCTATATGCTCAGCGTGACCCGTTAGGGTGTGCATACACATGCGCACACGAAACTCCCGTGTGTCTCTCTCTTTCTCTATGTGGGGGAAAAGGTTCTATACCGTCGAGCTCATGGGAATTCTCCATAAAGGTGAGCTGTGTGGGCCCCACCATGATGCATGTCGAACATCTACCCCATCAGTAAGATGCACCATTCCATGGTGGGTCTAGGGCTTAAAAATTAAGTCAATCCATGACTTGTGTGGGCCGCACCACATACAAAAGTTGATTGGGGTTACCCTCCATTAAAACATTCATAATCATTTGTTGGGCCCAACGAGATGTGGTTCACAAATCCAGACCATCCATTATGTGTGTCCCACTTGTATGAGGGGTTAGACCAAGTTTAAGAAGAATCCAAATTTCAGGTGGCCCTACCAAGTGCTTTTATATGTTTTAAGAATGTCTTCATATGATTTTAGATGGTATGGCCCACTGGAGTTCCATATACGACTAATTTTTGACATATCCCATAATTTAAAGGGGACCCATGAAATGCAGGGTGTTGATTTTCGACACTCATCATGATGGGGCCCACACAGCTCGACTTCATGAGGAGTTCTCATGGGCTTGACCGTATAGAACATTTTCCATATATATACCCATGAGCTTGACTGCATAGAACCTTTTCCATATATATATATATATATATATATATATATATATATATATATATATATATATATATATCACCTCCAACCCACGCATCCCACCCCTCTATCATCTCCAATGGAGGGCCTTTGGCCATTACAATAGCAGTGTCACGGTAAGTTCACCTCTCTCTCTCTCTTCCTGCTTCAATCTAACAATCCACACCTCATCTCTCCATGATTCAATCTACCAACCCACACCTCTCTCTCTATGATTCAAGGTTGGGCCCAACATAACTTTGACAGGTTAGACTTAGGCTTGACTTTTCTTGCGCTTGAGCCTACGTTGGACAGAGCTCGGCATACCCATTGTCACCCTAAAGGGAACAAATGGGTCTCTCCCTCTTTAGAGAGGCATGGAGCGGAAGGAAGAAGGAGGCCATTTCGCCAATGGGTACTATGTAAATACTCACGGGGGCCATAGTGACGTGACATTAAAAAAAATCACTTTATTCATCCGTTACGATAAATCCTTATAAAGTTTAATCTCGAAAATTAAGTCCATCCAGCATTAAAGTGAGACCCACCCTAATGAATTTCCTAGGTGTTTGGCGCATGATACTGGGAAGGATAAAGTGAGATGGGATTCAAAACACATAACTATTACGTATGGGAAGGATTGTCCCTTGTTACCATGGCATAAGCTTAATTCCGTGCTATGTTTGTAATATGGTGGTACATCGAATGGATATACCTATCATCATTAGAAGCTATTGGGAATAACACGTATGTGTTATATCCAAACTTTTCATCTATTTTGTAACCTCATTTTATGGCGTGGGCTTAAAAATGAGGCAAATCCAAAACTTATATCACCCCAAAGAAGTTTTCAATGGTAGGTATTCAATCCTGGCTGCTTTTTATGGTGGGATCCACTTGAGCTTTAGATTTACTTGATTTTTTGGCCCATGCTCTAAAATGATCTCAAAAAATGAGTGGACAGTGTGAATGTAACCCACACATCATGGTGGAACCTACACAACTTGCTAACATTGAGTGAAAGCACCGACCAATGCAATTCCATTTAATCTAATTCCAAGCTTTTCCAGTCTTCTCAAACAGTACGTGGAATTGGCACGGACCAAATGCAATTCCATCCCACCCAATTCCATCTAACACTATGTGCCAAATGCCCCCTGAGAGTCAGGGAAGTCTTGAATAAGGTAGATATTTATTTTTTCCTTCATCCTCCGTGTAGTCGCTTTACGAACAACTAGTCCGATGCCATATAAACATCACAGTGGATGCGAAAGATGTCATGGTGGCCTTCAATTTTTAAAATTTTTCCCTTATGTGTAGCTTACATGATAAGCCGACCAGTCTACTTGGGCCAAGGCAAATGCGCTTTTGATGGATGTCCAGAGTTTTGTACGAGTGCTCCACGGTTGCACCTCTGCAACTGGGCATTCCAAAGATGACTTCTTTGGATGCAAATTGGGTGCTACCCTAGCGGGTCCCTAGCTAGGAACGGATAGGGGATCTAAGAGGCTACGGTGGTGTTTGGGTTTTATCACACTGCCCATCTATATTCTCGTACCAATTTACAGTACAACCCCCAAAACGATGCAGATCCAAGGCTCAAGTGGACCACAGTGGGGATCAAACACCTATAGTTGAAAATCTTTTTGAGAGCCGTAGAAGATTTGGATCAAGCTGGTATTTGTGTTTTCACTTCATCTAGATCTATATGACCTTATAAACAGGTTGGTGGCAATTAAACATCATGGTGAGCCCGGGGAAGGTTGAACAGTGGATGCTGTTATCACTAGGGATGTGTGCTCTCAGCACACTATGGTGTACCAAACAAACTCTGTGGGGCCCACCATGATGTGTCTCATTATCCATGCTTTCCATCCATTTTACTAGCTCATTTTAAGGCACAAGCCCAAAATTCAAACACATCCAAAGCTCAAGTGGACCACACCATAGAAAATTGTGGGAATCACCACATCCATCGTTGAAACCTTCCTAGGACTCACAGTGATGTTTATTTGTCATCCAACCTGTTCATAAGGTCACACAGACATGGATGAAGGGAAAACACAAAGATCAACTTGATCTAAAACTTCTAGTCCCCTAGAAGTTTCCAACCTCACTGTTTCCTATGATGTGGTTCGCTTAAGCTTTTAACATGCTTCAATTTTGTGCTCATTCACTAAAATGATATGAAAAAACAGATGGTCAGCGCGGATAAGATACATACATCACATTAAGCCCCTTAGAGTTTACTTAGTACGCTATATCCAATTGAGTTACTCAGCATACAATCTACGTCATCATCTCTGCTTCAAAAGGTGTGATCCACTTAGCTTTAGATCTACTTCATTTTAAGCCAGTACCCTTAAACGATATGGCAAAATGGATGAATCATGTGATAAAACCCATACATAGAGGTCATCCACTTAGGTTTAGATCTACTTCATTTTTAAGACTGTACCCTTAAACGACATGGCAAAATGGTTGAATGATGTGATAAAACCCATACATAGAGGTCGCCCCTCCATTCCTCCGTTGGAGAATAGGCTACGCATTGTACTCGGTTATTTATTCTTTGCAAGTGGGGCATGATCCATTAATGCAGGACACCGGCCCGTGGGGCCGACCATGTGTGCATGACATTCGCCTTGTATCTATTTTTGCCGGTTCATAGTAAGACGTGGGCTCAACAGACGTGTGCCCTACGGCAAGAACAATCCAAAAGTCAGTGGGTGAGACATCAATAAACATTGGGACAGGACCCAACATTGAATGCCTTGCCAAGCCCACCGTGATGTTCGAGTCTTTGACATCCAACCTACTTGCCAGGTAAAAGCAAAACGAATATCAGGACTATAAAAATCTCTCGGGCCAAGAAGGTTCCAATGCAGGCATCGCACTGCACCTTTTGAGGTGGTGTGGCCCACTCAGAGTTTTTGGACGTGCATTAGTTTTGGGCTAATGTGCTTATCGGAGCTCGGTTTGTTTCGGTCACGTGTGGTATGTGTGGCTATAATAAAATTGATTGTATGGCTGGATTCAAATTGAATAACTTGACCCCAAGCATTAAGATAAACAGATATGTTGAATGCGATCATGTATGACTAAGATATAAGAAGATTGGTCACTTATTCAACTATAGACACCCCACCACAGGCAGATAAACTAATTGAAATTGAACTCATAAATAAACAACCAAATTCCAATCCTAAACCCTAATTCTAGAATCTTAGGAAGCTTAAATCCTAGGAATTTCAGTCATAAAATCTAAACTCAGTCCATTCAATCCAGTCACACCCAGTCAGCCTAGGAACTTAAAACCCAGAAGATTTGAACCAGCTCTGCGAGTCAACTCACTCGGTCAGCCTACCCCCACAACCCAGTCAACACACATAATTAAGCCCAAAACCAAGCACGAACTCGTGCCCAATCAGAAAAATGGTCGAAACCTCAAAGCAGCAACCTTCACAATAGAGCCTCCACACGCTTGGAGGATTTTGTCTGCCAAAGAAGGGAGTCCAAGTAGGGACAGACAGCAGTCAGATTGCTGTTGAACACATGACACTCCCCCTCTTTAGGGCAGAGTTCCTCAAGCATGTGGAACTCCACTTTTTCAATGCGGTTGAATTGTATTTACTTTGATGCCGATTTCCTTACTCAAAATCACCCTTTTACCACTTCATTTTATCCATAAGATGATGCCTCAAATCTCAACCCTTCAACCACCTTTCGTCCCTAGGATCACCAGGAATTACTAGAAAACCAGATTGTGAGACTATAAATAACCCTCCCCTTCTCGTTTGAGGCATCCACTCTCATTTCAATCCACTCTCATCAGAGCACACACTCACCTCCATCCAAGACATCCATAAGAGATCTTTTAGCCTTAGCCTTAGCCATTTAGCCATCCCTCCATCAAGGAGAGTGAGAGTGAGAGAGAAAGCCCAACCCTGGTCTAGCCTAACCTAGCCAGATTCCAAGCCTCCTGAGCCACCTAAGTTCAATTAGCCTTGTAACACTACCATTCATCTAACCATTCAAGTCTCTATCAATTTCATCAAGTTAGCGCATTAACATCATGCAACACTCATTCCCTTCTCAACCACCCTGTTCCTCATATACATCAATATCATAGTGCATTTCACTGTTCTCTTACATCTAACTGGCGGGCATATGTTCTGAGGTTTGCTGATATAATTGGATCTTGCCCACTAGAAAGCTTAGCCAGTTAGCTGTTGTTTTAAGCATACGCATTGCATTCCATCGTTTTCTCATATATGACTGGCGAGCGTATGCTCTTAGAACCGTCGATACAATTATAGACGTCCATCATAAACCTTAGCCGGTTAAAAATCATTTGATCATAAGTATCCATACAACATCATAAGCACCTCATACATATACCCTGCACTTGATCGTTTCAAGCATATGTTCTGCGGCTTGCCGATATAATTGGATCCTGCCCATAAGAAATTCGAATCGATTAATCATTATTGCTATTACATCACATTACACTTTCTATATATGAGAACTACATTTATTCCTCATAAATTAGTCAGATATTGTGAAGTAAAGACTGTATATCCATACGAGTAAAGTGGATGCCTAACACCTTGCCTCTTTGTAACCGCAGTCCCTTAATTGGAATATCTGGAAAGTAAAATCACAAGTCATTTTAGGGTTAAGGATCTTTCAGTCCTCAATCTTGAGCATTTCTATGGGGTCTAACTGACTATAAAATCGTAACAATTGGTTAGTGGTGACTCAGGTAAAATATTATACCATCTTACCCCTCTCATAAAAGCCCTTGAGCAAGGCAACCAGTGGAAAAGTGAGAGTCGATCTCTCGTCCCCGCGAGAAATCCTTTTTGTAGCATTCACATCAGCCACTTGTAAGATAGTTATTAAGAAGGTTAGGCGATTATCAGATGGTGGGGTTTTTCCTTTGAAGATTGGTTGTATTTTTCTTTTTGTACGAAAAAACTTTTATAAGTGAAACAGTCAAACAAAAATAAAATACTTACAATCGATCATAGAGAGCAACAGTAAGATGCATTTATGAAAGATGAATTGATTATATTGATATCGGAAATAGTCCAACACAAAAGTATTTACCTGGATTACACTTAAGATTACCATTATTGGATTATAGCTAAAGATTACAAATATCTACTGCCTCTTGAAAACTTATAAAATAGCACTCGAAGAAAGGTTATAAGCTCTTGTCAACATAAATTAATTAATTATCATTTCGGCTCTAAGCCACTAATTCCTTTTATTCTCCATAAACAAATATTAGTTGTAGGGTTGAAAGTCAGGCAGGTTGGATTGGGTTGGTACTCAACCCTAGCCCAACCCAACCTCAGGTTGGGAATTCTCAACCCAAGCCCAACCCAAGTGGGCTCGGTTGGGTTGGTCGGGTGGATACATGCTAGTATTTTTATTATTACATTAGTCTATTATACTTTCAATGCACGTCTTATTTTTTATACCTATGATTTTATTAATTATGTATGTAGTTATTTATCATCAAGAACTTCATTTTTTATAAACAAACAACCTAAAATATAGGGCAAATATTCTTTTAAGAATTGTGTTGTGTAGCACACAATCTATTTGGGAGAGAGAAATCATGCGTATCTTGTTAGATTGAGTCATTGGAAATGGCGTGGACCAATGAAACCCGATGGCATTGGAATTTTCCGTGCCTTCAACATAGATGATCCCTACTCAATTATAATTTACAAGTAACTTATATATTGATTGGGTTCGAGTTGGGTCAGGCAACTCGAGACCTCAACCCGAGCCCGACCTAAGTTTTATCGGGTTAGTGTTTGAATGGACCAAGCCCGAGACCAACCCAATGTCAGGTTGGTCAGGTTGAACCTGCTTGACTTTTAACCCTAATTAGTTTAACTTCTTAGCTTAGTTCACTGCTTCTATCTAATCAACTTGCAGCAAGTCTAGAGTCATTAATTCTAGCTTAGTTTTGTTATTTTCTAGCGCATTGCTTTAGTACACATGTATGTTAGTTTAAATATCCAAACTCAGTTGTTGGATCACCAATTTACCGTGTTCTTACTTGGTACATCTTTGATTACATTGTATTAACCTCACACCACAATGGTCTGGCAATCATATGATATTTTCATAGCTATCTCATGACTGTCGGATATTTCATTGCCTATCTCATGGCCATCTAGGTTCAAAGCACTATCAAAGCCATGGCCGTTTTCTCCATCACAAACCGCCATAGGTATTACTTTTCTACTTTTTTTTTTTTGTTGTTTGTATTATCTAAAACTCTGATTAATAAAATCAGTAACCTAATTTTTATTTTTAATTTACTTTTTAATTATTTTATTGAAAAACACGATCTAATCTATCATCGTCGAAAGAAAAGACCTCATCTTCAAGATTAAAAGATCGCGTTAAGAAGGACTAACCCTCCACTCCTAAAATCACATGATCACCATAAAAATCGGTAGTTGAACAATTAGGCCAATCATCACAAATTTGATCATAATTCGGCTAGTTCGGCACCCTGGCCACAAATGTTCAATTTAATTCGAGTCGACATGACTGGGCATGCTTAACACTTAATCTAATCACACATGTTTAATTGAACTTGGGTCAATAGTTATGTGTATGGCCACGGTTTGGATTGAACAACAATACCTCCGTCCAAGAATTAGTTGCACGTTGTACTCATTCATTATGCGCAAGTGGGGGCATGATCATTTAGGACGCGGGCCCCGCAGACGTTAGTCCAACAGACGTGAGTCCGACAGTAAGACCAATCCAAAACTCATGTGGGCGAGACAACAAGACAGGACCTACCATTGAATGCTTCCGGAAGCCCACCGTGATGTTTGACGTCCAACCTATTTCCAAGGTAAGTTCTACGATGACGATAATCGAGGTTAACCAAATACCAGGCCCTTCCAAAAATCTCCATGGACCATGGCCAAGAAGGTTCCGATGGCAGCATCCCATCCCACCGTTTGAGGTGGTGTGGCCCACTCGAGTTTTGGACGTGCATTAGTTTTGGGCTAACGTACTCAAATTAGACAGGGTAGAGAGCGGATTGGGTAAGGCTGGGTGATATCGAGTTCAGTCTGGCTGTGACGATGGGGCCATTTTGATGTGTTAGTTGCATATCCATGCCGTTCATCATTTTTTTTTTTTTTTGGTTGTTGCATAGGCCCACCATCCATCCATTTTGCCCGCTCATTTTAGGGCATGGGCTCAAAAAATGAAACAGATCAAAATCCCAGCAGACCATATAAGAGGAAACAGTGATGATTGACGGTTAAAAACTTTACATGGGGCATAGAAGTTTCGGATCAAACTGATATTTATGTTTTCCCTTCATCCGAGTCTTTATGACCTTATCAACGAGGTGGATGGAAAATAAGTATCACTGACGGCCGTAAAGAAAAAAGTTTATACTAGTGGGCATTCTATCACCACTGTTTGCTCTGGTGCGGTCTACCTGATTTTTGGGTCTGCTTGGTTTTGAGCCCCTTTCATAAAATGAGAGGAAAAATGGATGGGTGGCGTGGATCCATCTTGGTTTTACCCTGACCTCACCGTATCTGAGACTGGGGTGCTACCTCCAGCATGGGCAGAGGCTCCAAGGGGCCATCGGTATTTATATGTTTTATCCACACCGTCTATCCATTTTTCTATATCATTTTAGGCTTCAATCCCAAAAAGAGGAAAATCTAAAGCTCAAATGGACCACAAAGTTCGATTCAATACCCACCGTTGAGAGCTTGTTAGGGTCACGGAAGTTTTAGACCAAGCTATTATTATTTGTGTATTCTCTTCATCCTAGCCTAAGTGACCTGATGAACAGGCATGTTGAAATCTAATTGGGTCACATTATCACATACAGTAGTGCTGACCAATCAGAATGCAGAAAAATAAGATTTTTCTGCCTTTGACCCAATTAGATTGCAACAATCATGATTCTCTTGCTTGGGGCAAGCAAAGGATCCTGACTCGGCGGTGATTGCTTCCAATCGCATGCAGGTAGCTGATGTTTACGCACCGGCGCAGGCAAGTGCACTTACAGGTCTGTGGAAGCTCCCACGTGTTAAAGTAGCATACGTGTGAGATCCAGCCCGCCCACCAATCGGCCCCTACAGACAGATGCTCTCTAGGACCAAGTTAGATTGTTTGCTCATTGGATGGCCCAATGTCAAAATTCATGTGTGGCCCACAAATTGGCAAACTGGTTTTCTTTTGGGCTATGGTGACCATTCACATGGTGATCAGAGCCGTCCATTAACGTGGTCCAACGCATTGTGCTCTGGCCCAAAAGTCCGAAACGTACCCGAATGCGCACCGTTAGATAGTTTTTAATCTAGTCGTCCGTTTATTGGGACACGTGTGGACTACTAGAAAGCACGGCACACGTGTGTAAGTATAGTAATTCATCGCACCGCCATCAGCGCATGTGTCCTGCAACAGAACTTTGCCGTTCCACTAACCATGCGGGTCACACTTGCATGCTGAATGGGGACTTGGTCACTCTTTCAACTATTCGGGCAGACACTTATTGAGTTTCAACTCCCGGTCAAGGGTTCGAGTACCCATAGGTGGTGAAATTCCACCAGCGTGAGTGTGTGGGGGTGTGTGTGCGTGTGTAAAAAAATAAAAAATAAATAAAAAATCTATTCGGCAGACACGCAGGAATGGACTCCTGCACATGTCGAACGAGTAGGACACAGCAAGCTCTTCACAGCAAATACCATAAACAAAAACAAAATACTGTACATTCCAGAGGCATTACAAAAACAAAAAATGCCCTCTTTGACTAGCCATCAAGAGAACTTTTAACATGTGATGTGAATAGTTTATTAGACAAGTCATCTCATGAAACCTTGGGCTAACCTTTTAGTCGGATTAAAAAAATTTGGTGAGCTATAGTAAAGTGAAAATTCTTAAGCCCTTGATTTTGATTTGTCTCTCAATTTACCATAATCAATTAAAATTTTGGAACCGGCTAAAAAGTTAGCCTCATAGGTGACTCATTTAATGGACTGTTTGGATTTCATGCCTGCATCATGTGTTGGATCCTTGCTCTTGCTCAGGTGGTAGACTCTCGGGAGTTTCAACACCCGGTCAAGGGATGACTATCCATAGGTGGTGAAAGCCCACTACAGCTGAGTGTGTGAGGGTGTGTAAAAAAAATAAAAATAAAAAAGGCCCGCATCATGTGTCAAAAGTTTTCACAAAATTTTCAAAAAAACATTTCTCTCTCTACATACACATGCTCAAGCATAATTAATTACACGTTCAACTAGCTGGTGTGTGGGACCAATCTTAGTATTTGTATGCAATCCAACCCCTCCACCATAATATCTTATAATGAAATCAGGATAAATGGGATGCCATAAACACTTAAGCTGATGAACCCATTTGAACTTAGGAGAATTTTGAGTGGTTGTTCACTGTGGGTGTGGCTCACCAAATAGTTGAATTAACCTGTTTCATGAGGTTCTTGGCACTCGGTTTGTTTTTGGTCACGTGTGGTGTGTGCGGGCACACCATAATTGATATATCAGCTCGATTCAAATCAATCAACTTTGACCCAAAGCGTCGAAATAAGTTAAACGTATGTGATCAGAATATGAGAAGATTGGTCTCTACTCAGCTGCTTGTAGAAATTTGTGATCATAGGACGATAATCGAAGGATGAGATTCTTCCTTTGAAAGTGGATTGCACTTTTCCTTTTACAATAAAGGATTTTTTAGTATACCGGTGCAATTAGACAAAAGGATAAGCTCACAATTGGTTATTAGGAGTGATGACAAAAATGCTCCTCTTGAAAGAATTGCTTTATATTGGATAAAAAAACAAATCTAGCGTATAAGCGTAGATTTGGATTATAACTAAGAACTATAGCTACTCCCAGGATAAATTGAGATAAAAGATAGATTTGTTTAGATTTGATTGTGTATTGGATGTCTTTCTTTGTTAATTTTTCTGCTATTTTATATTTCTCCAGCTGCTCTTTTTTAGACATTTCTCTCTCTTTAATTTGCCGATTATAACAGCAGTAGAGTCTCTCTAGATCAACTATCCCTCCTCTCGATCGTACTCCACTCTGCATTCTTGATCACATTTTGCTTTTTGATCGTACTCTAAGTTTTTATTTATCTTGACTGCAATACCTTACTGATTACGCCTCATCCTCAAATAACGCGTAGCGCCAAATCAATGCCAATTATGATTCCATAAAAATCGTACTATATCTCTTAGAAAATCTTTTATATACCTCATATCTTATGTAATGCTGTTGGGGATTTTGACCTACGGAATCACACAGATCTAGATCTAGGATAGCAATTCAATGACACTGAGCACATGCAAGAGAACTCAGATTTAACCTGAAAAACCCTTGCGGAAAAAAACCACGATACAAAGCGACAGATTTTTACTATGAAAACAGAAATTACAAAGAGAAAGGACTTACTGGATTCGAACAACCTCGAATCTCACCCTTGCTACACCCTTTAATTTCCCTGGAACCCCTTTAGAAAGCCTTAAAATTATTTTTCATCCATTCCCATACCCTAGAAAAACCTTAGGAATACCTATTTATAGTTTAGGCAACTTTCCTTCCGCATCCCAGTTGCGAAAGGACACAGATTTTCACAATCCGCAAAATCGTGGAATGAATCTGCGTAACCTACGACTAGTCGAAGGGGAGCCACGACCAGTCGAGCTACGACTGGTCGAACAATCCCTACGATTGGTCGAAGGGTCCAGACATGAAAAAACTGAGCTCACTAGACTTCGACTCGTGCAAGCCACGACTAATCAAGCAGCTCTTACGACCGGTCGAACAATCCCTACTTTTGGTCGAGCAGTCCCTACGACCGGTCGAATGCGGTGAAGACTTTTCTCTCAACAAATGCCACATGTCATTCCCTTATTAGCTCTATTCCGATTGATTAAAATAGGGTACAACATGACTATCTCAATTTTATGGTGGGACTATCGTACTGGATGGGTTAGATTTTATACAAACACTAGTGGTGGGCTTCATGCACAACTACTTAGACATTCCACTAATGTATGAACATTTCTTTTACACACACGATTGTGTACACTCTCTAACAATGCTAATTTTTGCATGGGCCCCATCATAATATTTGAGTGGCAATTTTCTTTTAGGCGTCCGATGCATTTTTACATCCCACAGCTTCAACAGATTGCTTATCCCTATTCATCTTCGGTGCAAGAGTGCTCGATCAGTAAATTATTACGCACTCTTTCAATGTTGGCTGCTTTTAGGCAAACCTCTTGGCTATCTTTGCACCACTACCTCCTTTATCATTGAGTGGTCATTTAGGGGCCTTAGCTAGTGATCCGGGTTGTTTTCCTCTCGAAAATGAAGCTTATACCCCATCATCTCATTGGCTGACCTTCACCCCTATTATTTTATCATCATATTTATCATTCAAAGTTTGCCTCGATTTGGTAAGTCCAGTGGGTTACAAAAGGTGAAGTCCACCAAGTGGATAACTTCTAACTTGTTAAGTTCATGTGAAATCTAAACATTCTAATAGGATGGCCCTACCCTAGGGATAATCTAATGCAAAAATTATTATATACTTATCAAATGAACCAAATATTGAAAACAATGCCAGTGTGGTAGATTCTTTATTTTATTTTTTTATTTTTCAATAGTGGTCCTTGTGATAAAGGTAACTTATTGAATGCATTAAATATCTTACGAATATAAAAGGTTGGAATTTATTTATTGGCTGTGGACGGTGACATACTGTCCAACTGATTGTACCCTGAGACATTTATTCTCATGCACACATACATCGATATTGTTGGACATTGGCCTCGTAAGAATGATCTAAACCATTTATATGATAGTTTTCAATGTAGATGGCCCAAATTCAAAAGAACTTTTAGCTATAGTCCTCAAAATAATGAGAAAAGAAGGTAGACTAATGTCAATGGTTGAAATACCCCCAAGCCCATTTCATACAACAAGTTGAAGGGAGCCCATGTAGCAAAAAGCTGTGTGGGACCTACTGTTGTACTATGCCACATCCATTCCGTCCATCAGTTGTGCCAGCTCATTTTAAGACATGAGCCTGTAAATAAGGAATAAGAAAAACTCAAGTGGACCACACTACAAGAAGAAGTGGGGATGGGTAAAATCTTCTTAGTTAGATCAACACATGCTTTTGTTTTTCCTTCATCCATCCTGGAGCAAGGTGTGCTCCATGAAGGTCTCAGTGGTGGGCCTCACATTCTCACCATTTTATCTGTGTGGTCCATTGATTTCCAATCTTTCTGATGTTTGGGCTAACATTCAACAGATGGTTGAAATAGCCGAGACCAGACATGACTGTGGGCCCACAGTTCCCTTTGATGCACAAAAATTGGGTCCCTCCCATATTCCAAATGAAGGAAAAACTATAACAGTGAGAAACCAACAGACAATCCAAATAGATGCACTACAAGAAAATTGGCCTTTACCGGCGGTCAAAACCGCCGGCAAAGGCCCAGAAAACTGTCGGCAAACCCTTTGCCCGCGGTTTTCCAACTGCCGGTGAAACCTCGGTCGGCAAAGGATTTACCGACGGCCAAGACCTTTACTGACAGTTGTGCTGGACGCCGCTAAATCGTCAGCTTTTGCTACACAACGAAAAAATCTGTCAAAAGCTACGGATAAAATCCGTAGCTAAACATGAGTACCCCACAGTACGACTATAGCCATAGAGCAAATCTTTCTCATTAAAAAAAAGAAAGTGAAATCGAAGACAAATTTCTGGCAGAAATGTACAAGAAACACAGATTGCAAAACAAATTTAATGGATTCACTCACCAAAGGAGTAAAGCCATTAAATGGAATTTCTCTGCTTTTGAATCTGCTAATTAATTCCTAGCATTTCGAATATGTGATGCCAAACCACCTAAATAGCTTGAATTAAGCCGAGTTACCTATAGAAAAGAGCTACTTGACATCAATAAGTAGATATGTGAAGAGTATTAACAATCTTGCTGACAGGTACAAAGCAATGTAGGTTTCCAGAAACCCATCAAAATCAGTTTGTTCTACCAGAAATTTGTGGTTAGCAAGGCTTCCACAGATAAATTTCAAAATAATCATAATAATAAGAAAAATAAATGTTTGAGTGAGGAAAATGGAAGGTTAAAAGTTGAAACCGATGTTCAACTTTTGCTGCTTGGACTTGGAAATCAACAGAGACCATTTAATATTTCCAGGATACAGCAGCTGAGTTGTAAAAATATACTGAGAATGCATCGAATACAAGGTTCTTGTACTCGTAAGAACCAAAACAATAATAACAAAAAAAAAAGGTGCCATGAAAATGAACCTGATCAAAGAAACTTTTCTTTCTTCATCATCAACACCTTGTTCAGGCCAATGTACAAACAGATGACTTTGTCCCTCTGCCAACAACATTTTTGCAAGCTCAATCTGATGCATCTCTTCATATTTGATGTGAATAGCAGAGAAAAAGTAAACTAAATTAGACTAATGACTTCTGCATATAAGAAGTCATAGTTTCCAGGCTAAGAAACAGATGTCGTTTTTCTTTGTTAGCTCTTTGTTAGCTACTGGTTGAATTGGTTGTTGAGGGAGGGAAGTTTGAGCCAGAGGTGTGGTTTCTGGATTGGTTTGTTCGATTTGGGGTCCCCTCATGTTTTCATTAACGAATTGAAGAAGAACCAATCATAACTTTCAGCTGTGAACTTTGAAGCTACAGTACATACGAACCAAAAGGTAGTTGAACTTTGAAAAAAACTCTGGTCCAATCAAACACAAGAATTAGTTTGGTGAACAACACATCCATTGTGCGAAAACAAAGCCAAATCCAAGTCGGCTAGTTCAAATTGATTCCCTAACCAGAGAAAACTATACCACATTCCAATATGAAAAAACTTTGAGATATTCAGTGATCATTCTTTTAAAACCTGTAAGAACCAGATAGTCAAGCCAGTTATCGACTGGAACCATCCACTAAAATAGGCCAACTCAGTAGGAACCCAGCTCAACTACGTGGACAACTGTTTAAAAAGGAAAAAAAGTCATGAGTCAAGGGTCAAACTCATAATTTTATAGTATGAGATGTTTTGTAACCTTCTTAAATTCACATTCAATTTAAAAGAGGATTTTATTTGGCCCACGCATTGCATACAAAAAGAATCATTTGTCAGAAAGTGTTCTACAAAAACAATGAAACATTTTGCAAAGAATCCATACTTCATAAACCAAAGTAGATCTCATAAAACTGAACCCAACTTACCCAACCCGAGTTTGGGTCATATTGGACATTGGCATTGGAAGATCGCATCAAGTCTCCTAACCAAGAGGCTCATCATAAAACAATAATGCATTTCAAATGGGAGGTCTTGAGGCAACAATAATCTATAAATAGTACTAAAAGTATGATTTTAGATTAGTACAAATTTCCTAGTAATAAGAATCTTAGATGAAGAAATATTCATAAAAATGAAACTATTTGGTAAAATAAAGTTCTAGCTAACAAAATTTATGGATAATGCCAACATAAATCCCAAGGAGACGGGAGAATGGAACAACCTGGAACTGCTTGTTGGCAGTAAGTTCAAACACCATCATCATTTTGCTGTTGAGGAATGCTTTCAAAGAAAATGGTGGAGGTCCATCTTGCCAATTCACAAGAAGAAAGTTTTGACGGAGAAAGTAAGTAGGCACTTGCAAAGTTGCATATTCCATGATTCTGAGAATCAACTAACTAATGGCTACAACATTTTGTCAAACAGAACTTAATTTAGCAATAGCATCAGAAAGAATAAAACACATAAATTCACTGTGATTAACATAAGGATGATCACTTACCATTTAGCCAAATAATTTGACATTTTTTCTCCTGTTGGTCAAAATTTTAATAAAAAGATCCCATTCTACTGGTATACTAAAATTCTCACAAATTGCTTCTGTAGAAGCATTCATTGAAGGTCTATTAGAATCTTTCTTCGAGTCATTGAGCATTGTTCTTGTTGAAATCATCTCATATTTGACCTCTAAATACATGAGATCATGCAAAGATGGCAGTGATAAGATGTGAAGGTTATGCAATTGATTGCCCAAAAATGAAGGTAGGTTGAGAACATCATCCCACAGTAATTCATCTCTTCTACAAAAAGAGAGATCAATGTCAGTAACCATTTGGTTGAATCCTGACTTGCATTTTGTGTGAGTAAAAGTTGAACAAGTCAATGCGTGGAATACCAAAAATGTTAAAATTGGAGCTTTCCACATCTAAACTGAAATCAAAAGCGGACTACAAAACTTACAAATTGGCAAATGTATTCCCTTTGCATCTTTCAGTTATTATGTACGACCATATCATTGGTTTTGCAACAGCAGTGGCAATTGGCAGTAAACTTCCATCTTTTCTGGCCTCCAACTGTTTCTTGCTCCATATCTTAATTATCTTATAACATAGTATTTAACGAAACAAAATCATTCTAATGCCATGAAGGCGAAGTAGTATACCGATTAATTATTCATGTTCAGTAGCATTTGTTATCCATCCTATTTACTATCTCTGCCATGATGGCAAACTACAGATGGAATTAGCTTGCAGATCAGTCAACAAACCACTTTCAAAGCAGGAAGCAAAAGGATGCCACACATGCGTTAAATGTAAATGGGCAATACCAATGAACTAAAAAACTTAGAAAAAACCTAAGTATGAACACAGATTGCATTACTGACCAAGAGTACAAGTTAACTCTTCATCACCATCTACGCCTGGTACCAACTAATTGGGGTCGGCTACATGAATCCTGTTCCGCCATTCCACTCTATCATTTGGGATGTAAAACTGTTCTGCCATTCCACAAAAAGCATCAGGATGTTTTTGGGGATTTTGGGTTAAGTCTAATGGTATATAAATGTAATATAATAGGTTCCTCATCTGAAAAATCCATAACAAATAAACCATTAGGCTTAAATCCTAACATGATTTTTCTCAAATGATGAACGGAGTGGATGTTGCACTAGCATCACAATGGATCTCATTAGGCAATGTACCTGTTGGACAGTGTGGATCTCATTCACATTAGTAGGCATGCCTGCATTTTTCCACGTGAGAGCTATACTAGAGCAGTCCTAATAAAATGAGATTGTCATCCAAACTCTTCAATTGTTGGCCATCTACTGTATAGCCATAATCGATATATGAGAGAGAGAGAGAGTACCTAATTGGAACCTTGTCCACTTGATGGATCATCTCATCTTCAGCACCTCATTCGATTCTCTTGTCATCAATCCGGATGTTTGGATGCATGATGCCTTGCTCCAGATCATATATTCCGTCCAACACCATAAACACATTAACTATAATTAAACAAACCACGAATTCATCAAAACCAGAATGAACAAGAAAAACACTCGAAAAACCAGTTGAGAAAACCAGCATTACCCAAAAAACCATATAAGGGAGAGTTCAAGTGCATGTAGATATTCAAAATGCAAGACCCAATTGAGAATACCAGCAATACCCAATTTCCAAAAAGCCAGATATGAGAGTATCCAAGTGCAAGTAGAAGTTCAAAATGAGACCCAATTGAGAAGACAAGCAATACCAAATATTCAAAGAACAGATGAGAGAGTCCAAGTGCATGTACAAGTTAGAAGGTGCAGTTTTACATGAAAGGTTACAAGCCGTGCTCTCTGTCAGCTGCACACCATAAAATAGTGAAAGTTTGATCCTCTGTCTTGCATCCATACTACATACTATATATACTACAACGGTTGAAATGTAAGCTTCTGAAAGTAGTTGTATTTTCATTGGAGTTGGGAACATCACTTATTACTCTCATTCCAAAGTAAAAAGGAGTGGGTCCTTGAGGGATTGCAAGCCAATCAGATTGATTGAAAGTCCCTACAAAATCCATGCTAAAATACTACCATCCACTTACAAAAGGTGCTAGGCAATGTATCTCCAAGGTGCAAGGAGCTTTTGTATATAGCAGACAAACTATAGATGGAACTTTATTGCCCACAAGTGCATCAATTCCCAGTATAGCAGAAGATCTGCAACCAATTTCTGGCTCAATTAGTAATTCGACATAAATGTCCATTAGATCCAGAACAACAGACCGAGGAGTCTAGAGTCTGGAGTCTGGACCCAAGCCTGAGTGGGCCTGACTGTTCACACCCTTAACAATGAAATAAGAAATAGATATTAAAAGAAGAAAAAGAAAGGCAATGAATTTCTGGACCCGAGCCCAAGTGGGCTTGACTGTTATATCGTGTTGCACTTGCGGAGATGCAATCCTAGGGTAGCATCTAAATGACCCAACTTTCCTAGTGCATTAGATCAAAAGCCACATAAGCTTAGAAAACGGAACAGAATAACAGAATAATAGGATGGTCTATTTACCATGGACTTTCATCAAAATGAATATCAGCAAACTTTAGCTCATGAAGTTCTAGGGCCAACAAACATGGTATATGAAACATCCACAAAATGGAAATTTCTCTTATCACATTTCATCCATTACAAAGGCATCACCTAACTTATCGCATTTCGCTTTCAAGCAAGCCTCCATCTCGTGTGCCAGTGACTTTTGATACTCTGTTGTGTCCTGCAAGGATATAGTCAAGACTGAGAAACAAACAGGCTCTAAAGAAAAACCACCTCAAAGTGCTCCAAAATAAATGCCTTGCCAACTTCTTTGAATCACCATTTCTGCAGTATTGTACAATGAGTCAGAAAACCCTTTTGATTATATTCTGAAGAAAAAAACTTTACTTGAACTATCAAGCAGTTGACATGAAAGAAGTTGCTTAAGTATCATGGTCTATATAAGCACATGGCATGGTCCCATTCATAGCTAAGCTATAAATCACAAAAAGCAGTTTTTTTTTTCTAGTTGAAAGGCTCTAATTTATGTTGGAATTCTGTTGGGTTCTTAGTGTTTCCAACTCTAATTTATGCTGGAATTCAGGCTCTAATTGTAAAGATTCAATCATTTTGACTGAGATTTAAGGGCTTCATCCCACAAAATGAAGTAAATAAAATTACTCACAAATGCACCTCCATTTGTGTTCCATAAACATGGCTGTGAAACAAGGCCTGTACAAGTAAGCAGAAGGAAATGCAGACCATAACATTATGCATTCAAATATCACAAGGAACCAAAATTATCAAGAAGGATATACAAATATACAGATTGATGCTACCACACAGTTACACATGGGAAACAAATTCGTCCAGCCATTAATCATTCTCTATGTATACTTTTAAATTGTAATTTGTAATTAGCAGACATTTTCATTTAGCAAGTTTTCACACTTTGAATCCACAAAGAAATCACAGTACATGCATTCACATTTACAAATGCATGATTAGAACCCATACATGTATCAAACAGTGAATGATCATATTTTCTTCATAAACATCAACTGGTATAAGCAAACAGAATAAGCAATATATACCATCGTAGATAAAGCACCAAATAAGATTTTGGTTTCATCCTATCATTTTATACAAAGTACAGAGTCCAGGCCACAGCTCACCTGCTTGTCTTCCAAGGTACCGATTTTTCCATCCTGAAACAAGAGAAGTGCAATTAACATGAATTATCAATGTCACTAAGTAGGACTATATAAATTGAACTTATCTTCTCCAAAACAAAAACTCACCAACAAAGTAGCTAATTGCTCCACTAATTATCAATGTCACTAAGTAGGACTATATAACTTGAACAACACTAAATGATAGTTCCAAGTGTGGGATCTTTGTAAATTTTCTCATTTCAGGAAAATGCAAGATCTGAGAAGAAATCTGACATTTCCATGGCCATTTCCACTCAGATGTATGGATAGAGATAGATGCTTCGAATTTATATGGGCTGCTAAAATCACAGGGTGTGTAAATCAAGTTACCCAGGAATGATCCTTTCAGCAGCAATGTATGTGAGAGAAATTGATGCACCACCTGCACCATTACATGGACCACTTATTTAGATGGTAAGTTCACTGTACATACATATAAATATAGATGTTGGAATGAAATGCTTGAACAATGACACAGGAATATCTTGATGCTGGAATCGCTACAAGATATCCATTCCAGGATGTCTCTAATAGAGGTTTACATTTAGAAAATGAGAAATAAGAAAAATTAGGATTCACAGTAGTTCCAATCATAGATGAGCACATCTACTTCAATGCTTTTAGATGTCACAAAGGAGGTGTGCAATCCATTTTAGAGATTAAAACAATCTTAACCTCTTCATAACCTTGCACACTGAAGGCTTGGATCCAACAAACAAGCTATCTGTCTTCGGACAAGAACTTCAAATGGCACCTAAAGATGTTAAAAACTAATTGTAAGCTATCAGAATACAAAAAGCAGAATGAATGGAGAAGGAAAAGGTGACACTTCTACGAATCATATCAACTTCTAAGCAAAAAATCATGAAGGATATAAGTATCTCGCCGCGGGACTTCTTATTGTCTCTAGCAGCATTCCCAGCCAGCTCCAAAACCTCAGCTGCCAAGTACTCAAGAACAACAGCCAAATAGACAGGAGAACCAGTTCCAAGATAATAAGCTTCCCTCCATTTTCAGGCATTGCTTCCTTGCACCTGTTGAGAATCATCAAGCACTCTTCGTCTCCATGATTGTGGATGCATTAAAACTTCATCTATTCAATGGAAACTGGTAACAAGTTGTGGATGCATCCAAAAGTGTATCTTGAACTTCTCTGCCTTTTAAAGCAAATTAAAAACAGATTGACATCTAACAAAATGTGCATAAATGCAAGACCTAGCTTAAATATACCAGAGTGGGAATTTTTTACCAGAAAAACCACTCCTTATTTTCATCATGTAGCTTGCATTGTCACAATTTTACTATTGCTTGGAAAGTAATGGATTAGTTATGCAATGGCTTTGAGTTACAGATGTGAAGTACTGCTATAATGGATTTTACAAAAGAAATACGTACATAATGTTAGACTTGTTTAGTGGCGTTTTAGTTCGTCTAATAATCTTGCCTTTATATGGCCCTAGGATGAAAATCACTTCTATTAAAGGGAATGTGTCATATGGTTTTGATAGAAAACAACAGAAAAATGAAACACAGAGCATGAACACAAAAATGAGGCAGATCCAAATCTCAAGTGGATGACACCATAACAAACACAGTGGGGATTGAAGGCTCGCTTTTGAAAACTTCTCGAGGGCCATAGAAGTGTTGGATAAGCTGATATTTGTATTTTCCTATGAAAAGGTTGGATGGGAAATAAACATTGGGTGGAGTATATCAACATTTTATATGTTTGACTTGTTTTTGAGTAGATGATGAAAACAAAATTGTGTATAAAATGACAAGAGGCATGACTACTCATTAAATATCAATTGATCAACTACTTAGAGCATCATTCCAAAAAGGGTTGTTGTTTTTTTCTGAACCATCTAAAGTTGGTTTCACCATCTAAACGATAGAATAAAGCATTACTAGCATGCAGAATGCAAGGTGGTGGAAAGATTAAGCAAACAAGAAAACTCACCAACAACATTGGAACCTTGGCAACCCAATCTTGAGAGCTTCCACTTTCATACTCACCTCCAGCCAGGACAATGCTGTCATGGCTATAAGCCTTGTACCTCTGAAACACTATATTGATAACATGCTTTTAGTTTATAACATATCAAACTGTAGAGGAATGCCTCTTGATACTCCTCTACATTCATAGACCATAAGTAATAGATAGAGGTCCTAATAGGACTAAATTTTAAAGAGAACCAATCACCTATAGGCAGTTGTATGCTACGACCTTTTCTTGCCTAAAGAATCTATTTCCATTTTTTCCCTTAAAAACAATTTTCAAGGGAAAATACTTGTAAACTACAGCAGTTTCAGAGGATCAGTCATTGTAAAAAGTGAAAGGAAGCAATGAAGAAAAAATGTAGCTAAGTGAAAAGAATAGCATAATTTGATATCAATGAACTCATCATCGCCGCATAAAAAACATAGAGCTTCTCGCCTATTAGAATGTGAATTGTCTTTGGCTTCTCCCTTTAAGAGCTTGTTAACAATGCGAATATTAGCAAAGGTTCCCCTTGCCATCACCTCTTGTTCATCTTCTTCTTTTTTCTTTTTCTTTTTCTTTTTAAGAAAGTAAGTTATGGATATAACAGACTAGTTCTCTAAAAGCATAAAAGATTCAGTGGCATATTGCTTTGAAACCATGAAAGAACCAAAAATAATCAGTAGATGAGTTGTTCACAATTCATGCTAATATTTAAATTAGAACATTTTACGCATAAGCAGAGAAAAAATCAAAACAAATCATAATATAAATATGTGTGCCTTCTGTTATGCATAAGAAGATGAAAAGCTGAAACAAATCACAACATAAATCTTTGTAGATTAGTCAAGAAAAACTACTAAATAATTCAAGAATATAGCAATGGAATCCCACTACAAATACATGTATGCTCATGGTACGTAGAGTCCAGGATTGTGTGGTGTTTTGACTAGTGTGGAGTGTTAAAATATAGGAGTTTAAATGATAGCTCAGGACTCCCCTAAATTCATAAGCATTGGCCTTAACTGCTGTATTCTGGAAGTCATTTTCTATGTTTTCTTTTCTCTTGCTGATACTATTGATTTTTAGAATTCTAGTTCAATTTCTGTTGAGTTCCATGCCTTAAAAAAAATCAATTTTTAGAGAAGAATTCTCATTTGGTTTATGTGAAAGTATATGCATTTAGTTGCTAATGATATTCACAAATTAAGATTTCTTGCATGCCTATTCTACTATGTATAAGAAATTTTAGATCTAACATTTCCATATAGTTATAATGATACCAAGACTATCGAACACTGCTATTGTTTGTATCTAGCATAAGAGGAACATCACAAATTGGTGGATATTTGATCACTCAATTACCATAACAGCCAATATTTTGTGCTATGTTTGGATAGTGTGCTTCCAATTATATAAATGAATAACTGCAGATCACATTTTTTTTAAAAAAGAAAATAATAAAAGAAGGCAAAGGACAAGATCAATTATATAAATGAATAACTGCAGATCACATGTACTCTTGTAACCATCTTCCTGATATTACAAATATACATCCATATGAGATCTAGACAGCTCATCTGTTGTGCCATAAGCCAACAATCAGGTTGATTGGAGCCCCTTATGGGAGAATTTCTGCTCATTGTATGTAAATCATTGATCAGACTTTTTTCTAACCATCGGTTTCTAATCAACAAAAATCATCAAATCAGAGGATAAATTCATCCCACCGGTGTAAGTTTATAGGTGTAGCCCATCCAAACAGGGGCCTAGCAGATGAACGATCTCGATCCTATACATCTTTGCCACTGTCATATGAATGTAGATGGAGAGCTCAATAACTATTCTGCATATTAGTCATTATGTTATTGGTCATATTTTCTTCCCACGCAGGCATTATCTCTGAAATAAACATCCCAAACTGCAATGGAAATCAAATACTGCACATATCAGTTTCTCAAATGCTACCTATTACCAAAAAAAGGCATTATCTCTATTCTCTTCTTTTTTCTTTTTTCAATTTCTCTGTTTTTCCTCCCAATCAAAGAACTACACCAAAAAATGATCTCCTCCCCAGAAATTTCAAATCCCTCAATTAAAAGAGAATTTTAAAAAATAAATTAATTAATATTCAAAAGATCTACATCATCAAAGCACAAATGAAAAACATCAGACAAAATTTTTAAAAAATAAAAACAAAAATTCAATGAAACGATCTCAACATCAAAATGCAGCTCCAGAAACCCCCAAAAATCGTTGCAGAACACAAATGTGACTCAAAAAACCCTAGAAAACATAATGTAGTTCGATGAAACTTTAAGCTTACAATGCGGGAAGACGAGATCGAAAAGATTGCGTTTTCTCTTACATTAAATCGATAAAATGAGAAGCGAGAAAGTTAAAGAAACCTTAGATCCGATGCGAACACAATAACCAAACGGGTCCGCCTTTGAAAACGTGAGTTCGTTGAGATCTACGAATCCAAAGGAGAGCTCTCTCCTCCAGCATTTAAAGTGACAGAGAGAGAGATGGAGATGGAAAATCGGTAGTAGGGTTTTCTGAGAGAATCGAGGGAGCGGGTCAGAGAAAAATTCCAGAGCTTTTACCTTTATTGCTGCTGCCGGGTGTTGCAAGAAGGAAGATCGAGAGAGGGTGAGGGAGCGTGGGAGATAGAGAGAGGGCGAGGGAAAGGGAGAGGCTCTTAGGTTTTGGGAGATGGGCGCATAAGAGAGAGGGATTTATTTTCAAAGATGGTGCGTACGGAATTAGGTTTTGGGGGGTGACGGACGGCTTTGTGTTTGTTTTTTTAAAATAGAAAGGGCCCCTTTGCCCGCAGCCGTTAAAACGGGCTGCGGGTAAAGGGTACGCTCATTAGTCGGCTAAGCCTTAATTTTTTGTAGTGACGAGATAAGACATACAAGACATGATTGTGGTGTGGGCCCACGGGTTCCTTTGATGCACAGGAAATCGGAAACGGATTGGCTACTCCCCCTGCCACCAGCCCGGTGGCTGGTCGGTCGGTCCTGTGTGGGCTCCACCATGATGTATGTGTTTCATCCATTCTGTTCATCCATTTTTCAAGATCATTTTAGCGCTTGATCCCAGAAATGATAGGGATATAAATCTCAGGTGGACCACACCATAGGAAAACAATAGTGATTGGATATCCACGATTAAAATCCTCCTAAGGCCCACTGTACTATTTATTTGACATCCAATCTATTGATTAGGTCATGCAGACTCAGAGGAAGGGAAAAAACAATGATCAGCTTGATCCAAAACTTTTATGGCCCCCAAAAAGTTTTTAATGGTCAATGTTCATTCAACACTGTTTCATGTAATGTGGTCGAATTGAGATTGAGAGATACTTCAGTTTTGGTCTAATACTATAAAATGATCTAGAAAAATAGATGGATGGCATGGATGATTACATCATGGTGGGGCCCACAGAGCACCAACCATTAGCGATTGGCGGGTGGTGGTGGGAGTAACCAATCCGTTTTCCCAAAAAATTGATCCCTCGCATGTCCAAAGAGCTTTTCCCTGCTTCAATCCTCACTTTTGAGCCACATACCTTATTAAGCTCTTCCATACTTATCTTCCAATAATACCCCCCTACTGCATGGACGCTCAAAAGCTATATCTCCTTCAAAAACTGCATTTTTTTTCTCCCTAATTCTTCTTTCCTCTTCTTGATCCTTGATCATAACAGAAAAAAACCCATTTTCTGAGATCTTCTCCCCCCTTTGTGATTGTCCACCATAACAATAGAATTCTCATTTTCTGCTTTTTTCTTTCCCCTTTTGTGATTGTCCACCCAAGTAGTAAAACCTCCAATTTTGGTATACCTTTATTTGGTCGAGAATACACTCGTCACACACGTCATTTTGGACTTTTGTCAACCTAAGACAGGCTATTTGGCGAGAACGACGTGTTAGATCGACTCTCGCATGCCGGTTAGGCACATGCTTTTGAAGGCAACTATTGAGCCACTGAGGATGATGTAAGGTACTTTTACTCTCAAATTTGCAGCCCGATGACAGAACCACTCAGATTTGACATTTCATTCGAAGACCGAGTATGGCCCATCGACGTACAAGACATCAAAAAAATACTTGGCGTGTCATGGGGAATGGTTTATATTGGGAAGGTGAAGGACTTGAACACGCCGCAACACAAGAATGAGCTTAGCACTCACTTGTGTGGTAAGCTTGTTCATTGGAGGAGAGGTATTAGTTTCAAAAACACAAATGACAACAAATTTTTAATTGTTGCATTACATTTTCACATACAATGTATATCCAAGGGCGAAAAACCGCAAAGAGATTTCCATCTACCAGGCAGAGGTAATGTACCAAGTATCATGTGGGAAGGATGTGTGCCTGCTCTCAATTATCCTTTATAATATAGTGAAGGCCGTGAGGTCTAAGAGAAGTAGATTGGGTCTCCAATTTGGCCTCTTGATTTGTAAGATAGCCCGACATTATAGGTTCAGGGGGTCTAGCGGCCTAGTTCAACTAGAACGGGTGATAATCGAGGACATGTTAAATCGCATGCAATGCGGCCCCAAGCAAGAAGAACAATGGTTGGAAGAATTTGGGGACGAGATAGATGATGATGAAGAAGAGGGCGATAAAGAAGAAGAATAGAGTGATGATGCGAATCAAGTTGAGGATGAGGGTGATTAAGGAGATCAAATTGAGCAAGAAGAGGGTGAAGATGCAGGTAAGGTGCCCGATGCACATTCAGGCTTGGATGAGCGTTTAAGGCTCGAGGCTAGTATGACTGAGATGAAAAAGGATCAATACTACCTGAAGCACAAGATGCGGAGTACGCAACGCACAATAAAGGCGGTGTTGTGCTGTGTGCAAAAAGAGGGAGCGCCCCCTTCCTCACCAGACTAGGACTCATAGTAGGGAGTTGTGATGGATATGGAGCCCTTCCCTCATTGGAGTATGCAAGATAGTCACTCGTATGTTTGTTTGAAGTAGTTAGACTTATTTTTCTTTTCTAACATATAATAGTTAATGCATGTATTAGTTAGGACGTAGTATTCTCTTTTGTAAGCAACTTGCAATTTTCATGTTTCTTTTGAAGTTATGTGGCGACCCATGTTTTAAATGTCTTCTTGTCCTTAATGAAAGAAGATTTTGGTTCCCCTAAATTGCAGTAGTGTCTTGTTGTAACGCCCTGAAAATCGGGGGTCGAGCAGGAGCCCAACTCCTGAGTTTCAACACATTACTTATGCAACATAGATAATGATAATTAAATGTTATCTGTATTAGTACCCTAAACATGTGTATGATTATACCAAAACAACATATCATACTCCAAAAATAGTTAAATTTCGTAAGTGGAAGACTGTGATAGATATATAAAATACGTAGATGTGTTTCCCCACCTCCAGAGTATGATAGCATTACTGAGTTGAATAAATACATATTTATCCTAAAAAAATATAAAAATGACAAAATGTGAATGTCCAACTAATCATATATCCCTGCAATCTCGTCGATTAGAGCGACCTTCATAAACCCGCTTGATAACTGCATGTATGAGAACTCCTCCTCATCATCGTAGAAGTCTGGCTTGACCTCATATGTCACGTCAGAATCTGCATCTAACACAGAGTCTGGTTGGTGTTTAAAACACTGTCCTAGAACGTGGGAGTGAGTGATCAACTCAGTGAAATTATGAAGCAAATGTTAACATGTTATCAATTCGGTCAAGCAGTAATGATAAAACAATATGACAATCAGGTCCTAAGTACTCTTATTAATGCAAGGATGATATGTAATAATGATGCATGCCTTTGCCTACACTCCCTCTTGCAACACCATCTTACGATCATAGCATGCACCCCTTCCTTTGTGCACTTCCTCGCCAATGCACTGTGTAATGCGATGCATGGTCGTGTTAGCCAAGTTCTTAATTAGACATATTTATACAGCAAGATTAGGAAACTAAGGCACCTCCCTTTATATCATAATCCAAACATTAATCCATCTAGGGTTGTCAATCCTAGTAGTCACATAGATAGCCAGTTTTCAGGTCGCTATGGAGAGGCTCGTCACCTCAGCGCATGCCTAGTTTATACTCTATTTTACTATGGAAAGTCTCGTCACATCGACGTAGTTTCTAGTGTATACTCAAGGTCACTACGGGCTTGTCACCTGATCATAGGCCGAAAGTTCGAATATAGTGTCTCATACCAACGTATTCGGCTCACGAATCTAGGTTGCTTACTGAACACTACGAGGAGGCTCGTCACCCTAGCATAAGCCGACAGCACGACCACGATATCCTATATCACCATGCCCAGCTCATGAGTCATAGCAGATCGAGGTACCAAGGTTAAACGGGCTTTGCACTGGTAAGTTGGTACCTTAGATTCAAACAGTAGCGTCCATACATGGTGAACATACATTAGGCCAATCGAGTTGCTTGATAAGCTCGACTGGTATGAGCATACGTCAAGTTGATCAACATGGAGCTCATACTCCGCGTGGCCTAACCACTGTCTACTAGCAGCGTATGACTCGGATTCCTCGAACCTATCTGGGGTGGTGAAACGACCTCGACCACTAACTGGGAAATCATTACCGATCGTCTGGACTACGTCGTAGCCCCAAACACACTCCAAGCAATTGTATACGCATGTAGTAGCCCAAGACAGCATGTGGCAACTAAAATCAAATATAATTATTACTTGAACAATTTAACAAAACACATACTACACATGTTACCGTACATAGGCATTTCGTCCTTAACTCACATAGGAGTAAGATAGGTTATATAAAGGATACTATAACCATAGTTAAGGAAATTGAGAATCTTATCTCAACACCCTCATTACATGCATTTAAACAAGCACTTTCACATTCAGACATTTTATCAAACACTTAAGCTACACATATTATATACATGTAATAAAGTAGTTATTAAAAGTATTATAGCAAATCCCTTTACAAAGGGTTCACCATACATACAACAATCATGTATTCTCAGTCAATGAACATGGTAAGCATAAATCATGAATCCATACTCATTCAATCATTTTAACAACCACGTGGAATGCATTAAAATCAACGTAATCTACATATATATATATATATATATATATATAGTATATGCAAAACGTCGTATCTACACAATGTGACAGCAACAAGTCAGTCATAAATCATTACTGACATTGAAAGCCTTGAAAACCATAACCTAAACATTTATAGTTTGCAACTTTCGCCAGTAGACTCGTAACGAACTCAGTTTTAACACTATGTCTTCGTCTACAGCACAACTGCAACCTATAACATGAAATAGGTTAGCTATTTCAACATTTACTCTATTTGAATTCCTAAAACAGATTAGGGTTTGGATTTCTTACCTAAGAATGGGATCGGAATCACCGGTATAGCGACAGGGAAACGATGATTGAGTGGAGTGATGGGATCGAATCACAGAAACAAACTCCAACTCTCTCTCTCTCACTTTCTCTCTCTTTCCTTCTCTCTTTGCTCTCTCCTCTCTCCTAGGGTTACAAATTCATATGTGAAAGGAGAAAGAGGGTTTAAGGCCCTTATATAGGCCCAAAATTGATGGGAATGGCCCCAGGGCCATGGTATACTTAGGTTATAGCCAAAGACTGGCCGTTTCGGTCTAACGGAGCTGATCTGGGGGCCCCTTTTCTATATGTGATTGGACTTAAGCTTCCTGATATTGGATCTATGTCAAGATAAGATCTCGGTCCGATCGAATCAATGGATTGGCCGCGAGGGACCAGTTCCAGTTCAACGGTCACTGATACTCGATCAGTATACAGACCTATGTTGGAAAATTTTCCTAATCCGAGGGTGTAATTGGGTCAAATTCTGACAGTCTGAATCATTGGATTTGGCCTGCAAGTGAACGACTCAATTCACTTAAGTTTCAGTACATTTCCTAAAGATATTTATGTTTCTCACACACTTCACTCCAGGCTCAAGTTGTATGTTTTTAGGTACTATTAAGACTTGATTTTTGAGATGGTTGTAAAGTCCAGCAAGGCTATCATAATCGTATAGTTTCGTGGTAATCGGACTTTCGACGCGCGATCTGTGTTCGATACGGAGTTTCAGTGTGCTCCTGAGAATAATTGAGTTTTGAGATGGATCCTAAGTTTTTAGGTAATGTAGCGTTAACGATACTGCTAGTTTTAGGTCTTGCGATTCGTATTTAAAGTGGTTAGTGCTAATTTTATAGGTAATCTAGTTTAGCACTTAGTTAATTCTCATCTAATTTCTAAAAGATTTGGTCCTTAGTGATTTATGCCTGAGGAGGTACTCGGGTCTTTGTACGGATTTTTTCGAGATGTTACAATCTAACCCCCTTAAAAAAAAATTTTATCCTCGAAATTAGTACCTTTTCGTACTCTTCGAGAATCTGAGGGTAGTTCTTTCGGACCTCGGCTTCTGTTCCTAAGTAGCCTCTTCCTCAGTGTGGTGTCCACAGAATCTTCACAAGTGGAATCACCTTATTGTGCGAGACCTGCTCTTCCTATATAGAATACGCGTCGGTCGCATTATATAAGTAACATCTTCACTCAACTTTACTTGTTCCCATCTGATAATGTGGGAAGGGTCAGGAACATATTTCTTCAACATTGATACATGAAATACGTTATGCATGCCTACGAGTGGTGTGGGCAAAGTCAGGCGGTACGCTACCACTCCCACTCGATCCAGTATCTGGAATGAGTCAATAAATCTCGGCGTGAGCTTCCCCTTCTTGCCAAACTGAAGAACTCTCTTCATTGAAAAAACTTTCAGAAATACGTGGTCCCCTACCTCGAACTCTAGCGGTCGCCGTCTCGTATCGGTGTAGCTCTTCTGTCTACTATGTGCTACCAGAAGCCGATGCCTGATAATGTCGATCTTCTCTAAAGTTTCCTGAACTAACTCTGGACCAATCAGGTTCGTCTCGCCAACCTCTGCCTAGCAATGTGGTGCTCGATAGGGATGCCTATACAAGGCCTCGTATGGAGCCATGTCAATATCGCTTGAAAACTGTTGTTATATGCAAACTCTGCATAAGGAAGGCAGTCGTCCCAACTATCCTTGAAATTCAGCACACAAGCTCGCAACATATCTTCCAACACCTGATTCACCCACTCTGTCTGCCTATCAGTCTATGGGTAGAACGCGGTACTGAACTTCAATTTCACACCCATTGCTTCCTGGATATGAGTTTAGAAGATAGATGTGAATCGCGTGTCTCGGTCCGTCATGATCTCCATAAGAACTCCATGCAGACGTACAATTTCCTTGATGTACAACCTAACCAACTCGTCTACTGAGTTTGAAATTCTGGTAAGGAGAAAATGAGCTGATTTCGTCAACCGGTTCACGATCACCCATATGGAGTCATGTCCCTTCCTCGTCTTCGGTAGTCCTGAGATAAAATTCATAGAGATGAAGTGTCATTTCCATTCAGCTATAGGCATGGGCTGAAGCAGTCCAAGAGGTCGGCGATGCTCTTCCTTAACCAGCTGACATGTGAGAAAATGGGACACATACTCTGCTATGTGTGTCACGCCCCAAACCCAAAAATCAGATTCACAGGAATCCCGATTACCGAATCCGATGCCGACAGCCTCCATAGTACCCCATTCTCGGCTTCCAGTGCAGTATACGCCAGATTTTCAATCCTGGGATCCTACATGGAGAATTTTTTAACGTACATTTATCTTGTAATAAGCATAACCATAAGTTTACCCAAATCATAAAGGCAACATCATCATCATATATCCACTAATATAATTACTTGAATACAATACTGAAAGGAAAATACATATATCAAAATCAGAGCTCCTGAAAACTGCTGTACGCTCCAAGCTCAACGCTACTGCAACCTAACGCCACCTGCACGCATCTATCATGCATAAGCTTACAAAAGCTTAGAGGGTGGTGTAAGTGTGTGTAAGGTAAGTGCCAGGTATACAATAAAGCTCATAAATCATACATCATCGGGATAAGCAGAAATACTGACAAGATCATGAATCATACAATATCAGAGTGATGCAAAAATATGCGGTAAGTCCATGAATAGAATCAGCTGTACCAAAGTAATGTGATGCAAGGCATGAATGCTTTTCGCCATACCAAGGCCATACAATGCAAAACTTAATACGACAATAACAGATGCTGAGGATGCAATGCAATATATAAATCCAGACGAGCTATAAATACCATCAATCTCATCTAGGCCATATAAGTACAAAACATCGTAACCCAAAATACTAAGTACGACAGATGCAATGTAATATGAGGTGCAAATGAAATGACTATGCTGGAATGTGAAGTCGGAATGATAGTACGAAGTATCACAGGCTAAGGGGTCTATCACAAAGGACTTTTATCCAAACCAGTCTCATACCTAAATTTGGATAGTCAGACACAATGTGGTAAACTCCTGATCTCAGGTTAGTCGCGCGCCCAACCGAAATCCTGGCCGTGCGAAAGTACACGTAACAAATAGTTACGACCATCAGCCCGAGTGGAATGTGAATGAATGAATGAATGGACGTACAATTCCTGCTCAATAAGTCCACATATCCGTACGGTTGCTCTCTGAGAAATCACCGGGGTCTAATACACGTTACTCTGACTGCCTCCTCCCTAGCTGCACAGCCAAGTAAGTGGAATAGACCACACTATTCGCCTGACCAGTAGTCTGCTAATACCTACTCGGCTCGTCGATAGCAGACTCATTTACGAGCTGGTCAAACTCAGCTTAGCTTATAGCCCCCTCACTCAGGCGGATAAGGCCACACCCCCTCTCAACCGACCACGACACAGTGGGAGACGCGACCTACTGATATTCGACACTTGGGTGCTCATGTTCCACTCGGTCTAGACGTTGGGGCTACTCCTGGCCTCGGAGGTTCTGAAATTTTCACCCAAGGACATCCTAAGTGCCCCATAGTGCTAGAACCAAATATTTTCGGTGTCCCATCTGGCCATTTACGATGTGCCTGTGGGGGTCATAGTCCTGATGTCGCTAGGGCGTGCAGTGATCATGATACATAAATGCGAGATGCATGAATCACACCATCAAATCATGCAGCAATCCAGCACGTACAGAGCGATGATGTGGGGCACTCCGTCTCATAACGAGTCCCGCAAATGGTCTACCCAATGGCATATGCTATGATCAGTCACTACTCATATCAAGCATACATATGATGCGTATGGTCATGTATCATGGAGTTATACTAGGTATGTTATAAAGTGATGAACTATCTTTATAATGCAGATGGGCTGGACGATCTACACACAACTAGTATGGGCCTATCAATGGGTCCTAGGGAGAGTTATAATGTGGACATTTAACCAACATTATTCTACAATGTGGACGTCAAACCAACATTGCTCCCAAGGCACGACCCGCCATAAATGTCATTACATAACCCATGGTGGAATCACACAATGCAATAGACCTTGTATACGTCCCATTGGGCCTCGACCCATGGGCCTCAAATACATCAAATGGGCCTCCTCTTATGGTCCTCATATATGTCAAGGTGGGCCTCAATAACAAGCCTTTGAATACATCACAATGGGCCTAATCCCATGGGCCTTATATATGTCAAATGAGCCTAATCTCATGGGCCTTATATATGTCAAATGGGCCTGATTTCATGGGCCTTATATATGTCAAATGAGCCTAATCCCTTAGGCCTTTATAAATATCAAATGGGCCTAGTCCCATGGGCCTTACATCTATCAAATGTGCCTCATCAAATGAACGGCAGAAATATTTAATACATACATCATGGTGGGCTCCACCTTGTGATAGTAGACATGAATAAAATACATGTCATGGTGGGCTCCACCTAAACCTTAGGCCTGACTCAATTTTCTGTCTCAAGCCCCAAAATAGGCTTTTAAAATGGTTGGACGGTGGGGATGCAACACATGCATCATAGTGGGTCTCACTGTCCACGCAGTGGACAGTGTGTATAAAACACATAAATCATGGTGGTCCCCACCGTCCCACGCTGTGGACGGTGAAACAAGTACATCACAGTGGGTTCCAACATCTGCTGGACGGTGGTAATATAAAACATACATCACTGTGGCTCCACATGGGGTCCACCATAATGTATATTTGCAATCCGACCCGTCCATAAGATCACACGGACATGAATGAAAGGAAAACAAAAATACCATCTTGATCTGAAACTTTTGCGGCCCATAAAAGGGTTTCAACGGTAGACACTCAATCACACTGTTTCCTGTGATGTGGGCCACCTGAGTCTTGGATTTAGCTGGAAATTGGAGGGGGCCCACTTCAATGAGTGATCCACCTCATGAACGGGCTAGATGACAAATAAACATCAAGTGGGGCCCACGGCTGGAGCTGTGGGTTGCTGCCCAACCGTCCGTCCGCCTGGTGCAGGCAGCGCCTGCACGTCTCTGTACTGACAGCAGCAGGTGGCTGGTGCTTATTTAAAAATATTTTTTTTTTTAAAAAAATGGTTTCTGCAGGGTTTTTCGTATGTGGGGCCCGCGTCTGATGAATCCACTCCAGCCATTGGATTCCATAGCCCATAACAATCTTATCAAGACCAATATTGGGCCTCTTTCAGCGTGTAAGAAAAATCTGGGTAGATTTCAATGGTAATGCTACTGTTTTTAAAACTATGGCCCACCAGATACTCGGATCATCCTCATTTTTCGGCTCAATGCCTAAAATGAGTTGGGAAAGAGGATGGACGGCTTTGATTGAATACATACATCAAGATGGGGCCTATGTGAGTGGCCCTTCCCAATGCTTGTAAGGCCAAGCTCATTTTATGTTTTAAGTCCAGCAACGTCCAGACGCTTGACGTTTTTGAGCTTATCAACGTATTCAAGGTGGGCCCTATTTAGGTGGGCCATCACATGATGGATGGTATGAGTACAATACTTGTAAGATGGGCCCCCACTTTTAGATGGCTTGGGTCAATACATACCTAATGGTGGGGTCCATCCAAGTGGGCCACACGTCCATTACATCAAACATAAAAAAATAAATAAGTAAATGAAAAGAGAGGGAGAGAGAGATAGAGTGGGACACGCATGATGGAGGGTCCCCGGCACTATGGGCCCTCCCTTCCATGATTTACAACATAAATCATTGCATATGGGTCCGCCTAATCAAGAATCAATGGTGGAGATCCATTCTCCATGAAAATAAACGGTCTAGATGACCTTATTTACAAGCTAGGAAAGGTAAACATCATAATGGGGTCCATAGAGAATGGCCCCATCATGGAATGATATGGATAATCAAGGTGGGCCATCGGCCACATCTTAGGGTCCAAAGTGAGATCCACACCATTGATCGGTGGGCCTCATTTGACCCATCAAAAAAAAATAAGTAAACTACCCTATAGAAGCACCCACCTATCGATCTTCTCGGTCTGTTGGAAAGCCTATCTCCTTGTGCTTCACTTTGATGGTGGAAGATGAAAAATGGATGGCTAGGATGGAAGTTTTGGAGATGAAAAGTGGGCCACTTAAGGTCACTTCTCTCTTGGAAAAACCTTGGACGTGTGGGCTCTCTTGGTTGCTTGGAATTTTGAGAAATGAGAGAGAGAGAGAGAGAGAGAGAGAGAGAGAGAGAGAGAGAGTTGTAAGAGTGATGGAGTGATGTGAAGTGAGTGATGGGTGAGGTGAGAGGTTGGTTGACTTTGGGTTTGCTTGACTTGTGGAGAAAGAAAGCATGGGTGCTTGTACTTGACATGAGAGGTGATTGATGGGATTGATTGATGGGATGGATGGGACATGTTGTAGAGATTCTCTTGGAATTTACAACATGTGGTGTTTTTGTTCAAACTGAACGTGGGTCCACATCACCTCGTCTGGGTATCGGATTGGTGCGTGAGTTGCGGCGTTGGAACCACGACGATGGTGTGGTCGCAATGATACAAGTCTCGGATTAAGCCAACTCAAATGTATAGGATATGACTTACGGTCGTGCGCAACGTCGATTACAAGTCGCGGATTGCCGGAATTCGACTGGGAGGATCACAGGAGTCGACGGAACAGTACCGACTAGGATACGGTCTTACAATGTGGGCCTTTATGTTGTCCCACCAGTACGACCTCTTCATGTCATGATACATCTTCATATTACCAGGTTGCATCACAATCTTCGAATTATGCGCAGCCTCTACAACTTCCTGCCTCAAGTTGTGAAGGTTCGGGGCGCATAGGCGGCCACGGTAACGTAAGCCCCCATCCGTACCAACTCTCCATTCTGAGTCTTCATTATCGCTCACTTGTTCTCTTATCTCAATTAATCGCTCATCTTCTTTCTAAGCTGCGATGATTATATCATCAATAAGTGGCTGCACACGAACGTGTGTGACGCTCTCAAACGGTTCCTCTACCGTGAGCTTTTGCTCAAAACTATGCACAAACTCCACTATATTCCACTCCTTAATCATCAGTGGTGTCGCAAATGCTATCACCTTCTTGCGGCTCAACGTGTCTGCCACAAGGTTAGCCTTGCCAGGATGGTAGGAGACCTCGAACTTGAAGTCCTTTAAGATTTTCATCCATTGCCGCTATCTCATATTCAGGTCTCTCTGTGTGAATATGTACCTGAGGCTCTTATGGTCGCAAAAGAGCTCAAACTCCTCTCCGTAGAGGTAATGTCTTCAGAGCTTCAATGCAAAGATGATGGCCGCTAACTCTAAGTCGTGCGTAGGGTAGTTTTTCTCGTGTTTCCTTTGCTGTCGCGTTGTATATGCAATAACCCTATCCTTCTGCATCAAAACACCTTTTAAACCAACGCGAGATGCGTCAGTGTATATCGTATACTTGACCCCTTGATCCGACAATACTAGCACTGGGGTGAACGTCAACTTGTCCTTTAGTTCCTGAAAAGCTGCTTCTGCCTTCTCATTCCAGAAAAACTTGAGATCCTTTCGCATTAGCTGAGACAATGGTCTGACTATCTTGAAAAATCTCTAATGAATCAACGGTAGTAACCTGCCAGGCCAAGGAAACTCCTCACTTCAGTAACCGAACTAGGTTGCTCCCAGTCCTGAACTGCAGCTACCTTATAAAGGTCTATAGCTATCTCTTCTTTGGACATCATATGTCCCAGGAACTTGACTTCTTCTTTTCAGAAGTCGCACTTCTTATATTGTTTGAACAACTGGTTCTCTCTGAGAGTATTGAAGATTGCTCGCAGGTGCTCCTCCTGACTCTTGGAGTATAGCAGAATATCATATATAAATACGATGACGAATCGGTATAAGTACGGTTGAAACACTCAATTTATCAGGTCCATGAACACAGCCGGTGTGTTTGTGAGTCCAAACGACATCACTAGGAACTCATAATGCCCAAAGTTGGTCCTGAAAGTTATCTTCTACACATCCTCATCTCTGACGTGCAACTGATGATACCCTGACTATAAATCGATCTTTAAAAAATACTGTGCCCCTTTCAACTGATCGAATAGATCATCTATCCTAGGCAAAGGATACTTATTTTCCACCGTCGCTTGGTTCAACCTGCGATAATCTATACATAATCGCAGCGACCCGTCCTTCTTCTTCACGAATAACACAGGTGCTCCCCATGGAGACACGCTCGGTCGTATGAAGCCGGCATCCAACAAATTATCGATCTGTTTTCTCAGCTCCTCCATCTCACATGGAGGCATGCGATAAGTCGATATTAAAATGGGTGTAGCACCAAGCACTAGGTCGATAGTAAAGTTGATCTCGTGTCGCGGAGGTAGTCCCAGGATCTTCTTGAACACTTCCTAGAAGTCCTGGACCACGGGCGTATCCCCAAGTGTCAGACCATCGAAATCCTCTAGCAAGGAAGTGTAACAACTAATGTGATAGGGCCAACCGACCTGTACTGGGAATGTAAAGGTCGCGCCCTCAGGTCCTTAGGCTGTCACCACTCTAGCATTGCAATCGATCTCTGCCCTCATCTCTGTGAGCCAATCCATACTGAGAATGACATCATAATGATGTAATGGGGCGACCAGCAGGTCAATGAGCACTACCTTGCTCCCCAGGTCTATCGAACAACCCCTACACATCTTAGTAGAGTCTGAGAAAGTCTCCGTAGTGGTAAGGAGTCTCACCCCAACCATAGAACTAGTTTTCAACCCCAGTCGCTTGATTCCTGCACATGATATAATAGAGATAGTAGACCCGGTGTCCACCAACATGAAGATTGGTGTACCGTGAACATGAGCCGTGACTTCAAAAGCCAATGGTGCTGCAACTGCGGTCTCGGATGCCTCAGCTGCAAGTGAGTGCACGTGAGCTTGCTGAGAATGGTTCGGCTGTGGTACCATAGGCTATTGAGGCGGATAAAATGATGGATGTGCTGGTGCTGACTGTAGAGGTGGAGCTGCAATCGTCTGAGGAAGTAAGCGGTTGATCCTTTGAGGCGGCGAGAAGCCGTTGTTCCTCATCTTAGTGAAACAGTTGGTATCTGCATGGCCTGACCTCTTATAGTAAGTGCACCACAAGTTTGGTTGCCTTACAGGGGCTGGTGGAGCCGCGAGCCTAGGAGGCGAGTCTACAAGGGGCCTCTTACCGAGGAGCGGCCTGCCTAGCAAATTCGGTTGTTGCCTAGGAACCATAGGCATGCACGAATGGACAATCTATCTCTATCCTGCTTTGTTTGCAGAGACATGCCCACTAGCTCAGCATAGGTAGATATGCTAGCGCAACACATCTTCAAGCGTAACTCAGGCCGTAGGCCCTCAGAAAATCACCGCATCTGCATCGGCTGATCGACTAATATCAACGGAGCATACCTAGCCAGCTCGTGAATCTATTCTCATACTCAGCAACAGACATCCCTCCCTGACGGAGGCGAAGGAACTTACTCTCCTTCTCATTACGGTAAGTGAGAGAGAAATATTTCTCGTGGATGCCCGTCTCGAAGGCTCCCCATGACCACACATACCCTACGGGAACCATTCGCAGGATGCTATCCCACCATAAGCTGGCTTTCATCTCAAATATATAGGTGACCAACTCCACCTGCTCTGTCTCAGTGCAGTGCAGCAGCCTCAGTATCTTAGAGATGCAGTCAAGCTAATACTCGACCTCCTCGGGTTTATGAGTATCCACAAAAGTAGGAGGTCGAAAGCGCTGAAATCACTCGAATAGGCCGTTAGCGCTCATATTACCCACAGGCTGCACAGGAGGTGCAGGTGAGACTACACCCATGCTCTAGGCAAAGACTCCTGCAATGGTGGTAAAAAACTGTTGCTGTTGCTATATCAAGAGCATCATCTGCTCCAACCTATCAGTAGGAGGAGCGGCCTGAGGCATGTGAGGCGTCGAGGTAGACGCACGGTTCTGCTTAGGAACTGATGGTGCAACTGGTGTCGGCCCATTAGTGGGGCCAGTGGTCGGCTGAGAATCCGATATAGTGTTGTGAGTCGGGCCCAAACTAGGGCCCGTCTGGCTATCGCTTAGGGGAGGTACCCCGTCAATCAAATCGCTAAGAGTGAGACGTGCCATACTCTATGTAGCCTTAGGTGGCATTCCCTATATAAAGAACATAGGATGCAACCCAGGTCAGATTCAACATACTCACAAACTCAACTACACAACATTCACACATAGCTTAAAGAAACTTCATGCATTTCATTTACCAAAATTGCTACAATACATGAGATACAGTATTACATGGATCATGAAAGAATATGCATGTAAGCTAATATAAGTAAGGTTTCAAACACTAAAACATACTAACCACTCTACTACACTATTATGCCTAACAAGGCTATACATAGTAATAAGAAGAGAATAAGCAACGAGACAAAGCAGAAGATGACTACATATATGACTAGTTTTCAGAATTCGATGACGGTGGAGGTGCACCCTCGTCCTGCACACAGCATAGGATAGACCTTAAAGCACGAGACACCTTAAATTTTCATTTCATAAAGGCCTCGGTCTCCTCAACCTTGGCTTGGGTTTGTGTGATCTCCTGTCTTAGGACAACTTAGCCCTCCTCAAGTTGAGTCAGGCAGGCTTCCGTAGCAGCCCGATCACTGTTAGGCTCTCGTGTAGCAGCGAGAGAAGAGCCCTCATCAGTGTCCTGGGCCTCCTCTTCCTCTTCCTGCTCTCCTTCTATCTTATTTGTAAGCCCCGTATCCTAGACCGTACCGTTTCATAGGCTTCAACGGCCTTTTTAGTCGAATTTTGCCAACCTTCGACCTTTATTCGATGTTTGCGCGTGATCCTAAGCCAAGTCCTGTATACCGAAGTCAGCTCAACCCGAGACTTATACCCTAGCGATTGCACCGTCGTCGCGGTTTCAACGCCGCGTCTCGTATGCCAAGGCGATACCCAGGCCAGGAGATGTGGGCCTACGTTCAGTTCGAAGAAAAAATTACACATTGTATTTCTTAGAAGACATCACATCAATCTCATCAATTCCATCAATCAAAGTACACATCACACTCCATCACTCACCCATCCCCAAGTACAACCACCTCTCCCCTAAAGTCAACTCTCTCTTACACAAGTACACATCACTCACTCACACCCATCACACCTATGTCTCTCTCTCTTACACCTCTCTCTCTAATCTCTCATTTCTCCCAAGCTCCATGGGAGGAACTCATGTCCACGACTTCCATGGGAGAGAGTAGTGTGGCCCACCTTTCTACCACCCGATCCCACCATCCTAAGCCCATCTCAATCGTTGAAATTATTCCTTTAGGACTCTATCATGCATTGGTGGAAGAAGGAAGGAGAAATCTCGAGGTGGGTGTTTTTATTTATTTAATTTGTGGTTTGAGGGCCCACATATGTGGGACCCATCTTGATGTATGATTCGTATGAGGGGCCCAAAGTGGTGGGGTCCCTCTGCAACTTCGACCTCTCCCCTTTTCTTTATTTCTCTCTCTCTCTTGTAATGGTGTGTGGCCCACCTAATGTGTCCAACCATCCAAATCGTCAGCCCATTTGGCCAGACATGGGGCCACCTTGAAGATGTATTCCATATAGGTCGTCTGTCCGCTGGACGTCCTAGACATCTGGATGGGAGTGTGGAAACACAAATATCTGCTTGGTCCAGACTCCAAGTGGGCCACACCAATGTGGACCACCTTGATGTATTGTATCCTGCACCGTCCATCCATCTGGACGTGCAGGGTTTGGGTGCACTGCACGTTGCAGCAAGCAAGACTGTTTGTGCTGCTATGGTACCCTATGAGATGTATGTTTTGGATCCACACTGCACACGTGTGGTCCACTGTGATATATGGGTTTCATTTTACCATCCATCTGCTGGACGTGGACCCCACCATGGCAGCGTGTGGGGCCGACCCTGACCGGATGTGTTTTATCCACACCGTCCAACCTATAGACGGTGGATGTCAACCGGCTGAAATACAGTAGCTGCTGCTGCATTGTTGTCAGCATGTGGACCCAGGTCTGACGTTAGCAGGTTCTGTAGGGCCACATGTGGATGTGTTCCACCTACACCGTCCATCAATGGCGTTGGGTCCCACTGGCGTGGCCGTGTTATCCACCGTCCATTCATCTGGACGATGGGCCCTAATGTAAGTATTTTATTCACCGTCCATTTGGTGGAAGTCCACCTGATGCATGGGCTTTATTTGTACCGTCCAGCAGGGCTGGCTGGACGGTGGATACCCACCTTTGCTATGTATTTATTCACTCTGCCCATCTATGGGACCCACCTCACATTTGGATTCCATCCACACCGTCCATTATCTAATGCACGTAACGTATATACCCACCGCCCATTCTGCTGGACGGTGGGATTCCCATATGATGTATGTGTTGTATACACTCTGTCCATCTGCTTGGACCAGGGGTCATCCCACACGTGTGGTGGATGGGACCCACCTTGATGTACGTGTTCCTTATCCACACCGTCCATGCACAGACGGTGCCGGTGCTGGACGCTGACTTGTTTGGTTAAAATAATAATAATAATAATAGTAAAATATATATTATATAATATCTATGGTGTGCCCCACGTGGGACCCACCTATCATAGAAGCCGATTGGTTGGAGTACATTTACCAGCTATATAGTTGTATTGCCGTCAGGGGTTTGATCATACGGTATGAGTTATATCCATACTGCCCATTTTTCTGATGGGTGGGACCCACCCACACATGTAGCACGTGTGGGGTGGGGTCCACCTCTAATATATGTATTTTATATCCCTGTTGTCCGTCTACATAAGAGACGGATGTGGATTGACGCACCAGCTACTTGGCTGGTTGACATCAGCACATGCTGTGGGACCCACCCTGATAGTGTGTGGTCCAGCCATCCTCCTGGATTGGACAGTGATGGGTGGGGTCCTCTTGATATATGTATTCTATATACGCCCTACACCCATCTGTCCATCTGATTTCATGGGGACCACCGTGATGTAATTTTTCATCTACACCGTCCAGAACATCTAGACGGTGCTGGACAACTTGTATGATACTGTGGACCCCACGCTTGATCTATGTATTTTATCTATACTGTTCAGTTGCGCAGGCCCCACATGTATGTGGATCCCACCATGTGATGTGTGTGCTATTTTCCATGCCGTCCATCAGACAGGCTATGTGGGGCGCACCTTGATACAATTGTGATCCACATCGTCCAATCAGTGATGGACGGTGCTAGACAATGTTTGGATGATGTTGATTTACTTGAGAAATGTTTGGATGATGTTGATTTACATGGGAAATATTTGGATGGTGCTGACTTAGCTAGCCAATGTTTGGACAGTGCTGATCATTATTAGTGGGCCATGTGCTCCATGGAATGATTGTGTACAATGATACACATGTTGTCCCTGCAACTATTGAAATGATTTTAGATGTAAACCAAGCTCCCATATGTGAGGCCCACCTTGATGTATTTTATCACCCATCTGTTAGGCTCACTTTGATGTATTTTGTGGCCCATTCATGAGGCCCACTTTGATATACTTGTGGCCCATTAGTGCGGCCCATTGATGTAGCCCACCCGTTGTGTATGAGGCCCATGAGCGAGGCCCACGTGATGTATTTGAGGCCAATGTGATGTGGCCCATAGTGATGTGTATGTAACCCTTCTATGAGGCCCATGATATTGTATATTAGACCCTTGTGTGAGGCCATGGGCCTACTATATGTTTGGCCCTATGTAGGTCACTCCTTGGGAGCAATGTTGGTTAGATATTTACATTGATGCGCAATGACGATTATACGTCCTCATTGTGACCTTTCCTTAGGCCTTGTTAGGCCCATTCTCTTCATGGGTTAACCTGAATAAGTGAGCCCCATTCACCTTAGACGGATGACTCTGTGCTATCGGATTTAATATAACCACGGCCGATGCCGATCTTTATACTATGGTTGATCGACTGATCATTTATGGACACCGCATTTTTTTATCTGTTGATTATCAATTCCGATTGTCATGATCGAATTGTCGATTCTGATTATCGATCGATTCTGATTGTTGTGACCGATTTGTTGATTCTGATTATGGATCGATTTCGATTGTCGTGACCGATTATCGATTCTGATTGACGTGATCAATTTGTCGACTCTGATTACTGATTGGTGCGATTGACGTAACCGATTCTGATTATTGATCGATCCCGATTGTCGTGACTGATTTCTGATCCCGATTGTCATGACCGATCTATCGACTTTGATTATCAATCGATCCCGATTGTTGTGACTGATTTTTGATCCTGATTGACGTGACCGATTTGTCGATTCTGATTATCGATCGATCCCGATTGTCGTGATAGATTTTTGATCCCGATTGACGTGATCGATTTTCTGACTCTAATTATCGATCGATCCCGATTGTCTTGACCGATCTCCGATTCCTATTGTCGTGGCTGATTTTTTCGATTTTCGATAATCAATCGAGGTCGATTAGCAATCGATTCTGATTAGCGTGGCCGATTGCTGATTAGCGATCGAGGCCGGTTATCGTGACCGATTGTCGATCCCAATTGACGTGGTCGATTTATCGATTCCCATTGTCGTGGCCCATTTGATATATATGAGGCCAAGTATCGAGGCCGATTCTGAGCATCGATTCTGATTTTTAAGGCCGATTTCGAATGCCGAGGCCGATTGTCGAGACCTATATGAGGTATATGCGACCCATAATTGAGACCTATTGTGATATGTATCCAGCGCTTGTTTAAGGCCTAATGTGATGAA
This sequence comes from Magnolia kwangsiensis, assembly GCA_037074715.1. Lineage (NCBI taxonomy): Eukaryota > Viridiplantae > Streptophyta > Magnoliopsida > Magnoliales > Magnoliaceae > Magnolia > Magnolia kwangsiensis. Next base: position 122,961,293 of record CM073575.1, on the reverse strand, counting down.
TAAGAGGTCTATGTAATGAGGCCCATTGTGATGTATTTGTGGCATATAGGCAAGGCCCATTGTGATATGCATTAGGCTCATGAGTAGGGCCCACTTGTTGTGTTGTGTATATGTGGCCCTTAAGTAAGGCCTATTGTGTTAAGTATTAGACCTTTGTGTGAGGCCGTGGGCCCATTATATGTTTAGCTCTATGTGGGCCATTCCTTGGGGGCGATGTTGGTTAAATGTCCACATTGTCGAGGCCGATCGTTGATACCGATTATGAGTATGTGACAGTATAACATCATGATACATGCCTATACGCATCATCTGCATGTTTGTTATGAGACGTGATTGACCATTGCATATGCCATATGACAAGTTGTTCATAGGGCTCCCTGATAGGCGGAGTTGCCCCACATGAGAGCACGACATGCGGAGGATTGACGTATGACTGGATTTCATAACTCATGCATCTTGCATTGCATTGTGTTGTATTATACGCCATAGCGACATCAGGGTCGTAGCCTCCACAGGCATTTCGTGGATGGCCAGATAGGATACCAAAAATCTATTCTACATGAGGTACTATAGATATCCCTAGGTGAAAGTCCCTAAACCCTCTTGGTTCCAGAGGTTGCTCCAACGTCTTGACCAAGTGGATGTATGAGTGCATGAGGGCCGTATACCGTTAAGCCGCGTCTCCCACTGTGTCATGGTCGGTTGGAAGGGGGTGTGGCCTGTAAGACCCTTGTCTTAGTCCGTACCATTCCGTGGGCTTCCGCGGTCTTCTCGGTCGAATTTCGGCAACCTTCGACCCTTAATCGGCATTTGCACGCAACCCTGCATCACACACCATCGACCTGAATCGACTCAAACCAAGACTTGTACCCTTGCAACTGTGCCGTCGCTGCGGTTCCGATACCGCGACTCGCGCGCCGATCCGATACCCTAGTCAGGAGATATGGGCCAACATTCGGTGCGAGAAAAATGCCGCGCGTGCGAATTCCGAGAGAATCTGTACAATATGTCACATCAATCAATCCCATCAAGGGTTAAGTATATGTCAAGTACACATCACCTCACACCCATCCCCAAGCAACCCCATAAGTCATAAAGCCTTACAAACCCCATACCTTTCTTACACAAATTACCTCAAAAGTGAAAAAGCTCTTACACACCCATCACTCACCACATCTATCATCCATCACTCTCTCTCTTTTTACAACCCCCTCTCTCTCATTCTCAAACCATTTTTCTAAGCAACCCCAAAAGATCACACGTCCAAGCATTTTCTAACCTCTAAGAGAACTTTGTGTGTGGCCCACTTTGCCACTCTCTCATCTCCCATCTCAACCATCAAAATTCCATCTCCTCCGTTAGAATCGAAGCTAAGGGCAAGGGAGTAAGGATAAGATGGTGGGTGATCTTGGTCCCACATCTTTATCTTTTTTTTTTTTGATTTAAGGGCCCCCCTTGTTGTGGGACCCACTTGATGTATGTGTTATGCAAGGGAGGGCCCAATAGTGGCAGGGTCCCTCCACTACACGTCTCTCTCTCTTTCTTCCTATGAGCAATGGCCCACCTATGATGTGTGCATTTTATCCATGTTGTCCAACAAGTGGGCCACTTTGATTTTGATTCGGAGTCCACATGGTCGGACGATCACACTAACCCGGATGGAAGGGAAATATAAATATCAGTTTGATCCGAATCTAGTGGCCCACTACGTGGGACCACCTTGATGCATGTGTTGTAGTAATGTATGTGTGTGCATATGCTACACGTGTGAGCCCCATGTGGGACCCACCTATTTTCGAGATGTGCAGCAGCAGTGAAGCTGCTGTACTGGCGTTGCCAGCAACAAGAAGCCCACCTCATATGTACATGTTGCATATTCCCACCGTCCATGGCTAGGACGGAGGTTTTGTCATGGGGTGCGTGTTATATACACACCGTCCATCGTGTTGGACATCAAAGCCGTCCACCACCCCCTAGTCGGTGGGACCCACCCACGGCTCCACTCATGCCAGATCCATAGAGGTACCTCGTTTCAACAGTGGCCCCCCTGGCTCACATAGCAGATGAAGTAGAGATATCTCGTTTCAACACCTGAGGTCTTGGCAACGGTCCCTAATATGGTGGCTGACAGTGCAGCGTGCACTGACGGTGGGTCTATGGAACCCACCTCTACCACCATCCGTCCATCCGTTTAAGATAGCCCCACCGTGATGCATGTATTGTGTCCGCCGTGCATCTGACGGTGGGACACATCCCATGAGTGGGGCCCTCCTTGATGTAGGCAACGTTGAACAGCCTGGACGTTATCAAATTTTTTTGTATATAATATTAAATATATTATACTATATTTATATAAAATATAAGATATATATTATATGGTATATTATAATATAATATATCATTATATTTCATCAGGTGGTGGGCCCTACGTGGGACCCACCACTCCCTTTTAAATGCAAAAAAGATGCATGTACATCAGCTGACTTTTAGATATAAAATAAATATTATATATATATATTGCATATGAGGGTGGGCCCTACGTGGGTCCCACCTCTCTCTTTTAATACATAAAGCTACTGTGTAGCAGTTTATATTATATTATATAATATATATTATGTAAATGAGATGTGAGGATGGGCCCTACGTGGAACCCACCTCTGCCTTTAATGCCTAAGCTGCACAACAGTAGCTATCATGTAATATATATTATATTATATACGGTGTTTATATATAAACGGTGGTCCCTGTGTGGGACCCCCTTTGCTATTTGGAGTGCAGCAAGCTGCATACACAGTAGCTAGGTAGTTGCTCCTCTTGTCAGCGGCCAGCCTGCATGCCCCACATGATGTACGTGTCTTATCTACACCGTCCACGGTTTGTATGGTGGACCCCACCATGATGCATGTGTTGCATCTATACCGCCCAACCATTTATGAGATCATTTTATGGCGTTGGAGAATGAGTGAATCAGATCTAAAGTTCAAAGTGGACCCCAACATTCAAATAGTAGACCGTGACATCCACCGTTCAAACTTCTAGGACCGTGGTGGTTTCTAAATAAAACTGATATTATTTTCACTTTTTTATCTCTATGTTAACTTATGAATAGGTCGGATCTCAAATATACATGAGGTTAGGCCCAAATGAGGCCCATCAATGTGGCCCATTTGATATATATGAAGCCGTTGGTGCGGCCCATGTAATGTGGCCCGCTTGACATAAGAGGCCCAGGTGCGAGGCCCACCTAATGTGTATTCAGGACCCGATGCTATGTATATGAGGCCCATGTGAATAGGCCCATCTTGATGTATTTGTGGCCCGTCCATTGAGGCCCACCTGTTGTATATATTTGAGGCTCATGTATAGGGCCCACCTATTGTATATTTAAAAGTCCATGGGTTGTGGCCCATAGTGATGTATATCATGCCCATGTGATGTAGCCCATAGTGATGTGTATTAGGCCCAGGTATGTGGCCCACCCGTGAAGTATATTTGAGGCCCACTTGTGAGGTATTCGAGGCTCATAGGCGAGGCCCAATGTGATGTACTCGAGGCCCAGGCGCAAGGCCTAATGTGATATATATGTGGCTCATTGGGATTGTATGAGGCCCATGGGACGTGGCTCATTGTGATGTATCCGAGGCCCATGGGCACGGCCCATCGAGATGTATCTAAGGCCCATGGGCGTGGCCCATTGTGATATATTTGAGGCCCTTGTAGGAAGCCCAACGTGATATATGAAAGGCCCATGAATGAGGCCCAATGAGATGTATGTGTGGCTGTTACATTGTTTTATGAATCCCTTATGTAGGCCACTCCTTGGGAGCAATGTTGAGGGGCAATGATGGTTAGATGTCCTCTTTGTGATCTTCCCTTAGGCCTTGTTAGGCCCATTCTCTTCGTGGGTTAACCCCAAATAAGTGGGCCCCATTCACCATAGACTGATGACTCTATGTTATCGAATTTGTTATAATCACGACCAAGTGCTGGTCTTTATACTATGGTTGATCGGCTGATCATCTATGGACCCCGCCTTGCTTATATATGTTGATTGTCGGTGCCGATTATCGATGCTGATTATCAGTGCTGATTATCAGGATTGAGGCCAATTATCGTGGCCAATTACCGATTATGATTATCGTGGCCGATTGACCAATTATCAATCGAGGTCAATTATCGTGATCGATTACTGATTATGATTATCATGGTCAATTGACCAATTATCGATCGAGGCCAATTATCGTAGCCGGCTATCAATTATGATTGTCGTGGTCGATTGACCGATTATCGATCGAGATCGATTATCATGGCCGATTGCTGATTATGATTATCGTGGCCGATTGGCTGATTATCGATCGAGGATAATTATCGTGGCCGATTGTCGATTCCGATTGTTGAGGCCCAATGTGATGTATATGCAGCTCGTATTTGAGGCCTGTTGTGATGTGTATTTTTTTCGTATTTAATGCCCAATGTGATGCATATGAGGCCTATGTGATGAGGCTCATTGTGATGCATTTAAGGACCAGGCAATGGAGCCTATTGTCATGTATGTTAGGCCCATGTGAGAGGCCCATCGTGACGTATATTAAACTCTTTAGTGAGGCCCATGATATTGTGTATTAGGTCCTTGTGTGAGGTCATGGGTCCACTATCTGTTAAGCTCTATGTGGGCCCTTCCTTGAGGGCAATGTTGGTTAAAGTCCACATTGTAGAGGTTGATTGTCGATGCCGGTTATTAATACCGATTATGAATACGTGACCGCATAACATCATGATACATGTACATATGCATAATCTGCATATTTTTTATGAAATGTAATTGACCATCGCATATGTCATAGGGCGAGTTATTCATGGGGCTCCTGATAGGCGGGGTTGCCCCACATGTGCGCACGGTATGCACAGGATTTACGCATGATTACACTGTGTGACTCATGCATCTCGCATTTGTGTGATATGACCAATGTACGCCATAGCAACATCAGGGCTGTAGCCTCCACAGACATATCATGGATGGTTAGATGGGACACCGAAAATGTTTAGTTCAAGCATCGGGCTGCCATAGATGGCCCTGGGTGAAAATTCCTAAAATCCTCTTGGTACCAGAGGACGCCCCAATGTAGAGACCGAGTGGATACATGAGCGCCCGAGTGCCGAATATCAGGAGGCCGCGTCTTTCACTATGCAGTGGTCGGTTGGGAGGGGGTGTAGCCTTACTCGCCCGAGCGCAGGGGGCATTGCTAGGCTGAGTTTGACCAGCTCGTGAATGGGTCCGCTATCGACGTGCCGAATAGGTATTGACAGACTATTGGCCAGGCGGATAGTGAGGTTTCTTACGCTCATTTGGACTGTGCTGCTAGGGAGAGCGGCAGTGCCATCTGGAGTGTACTAAATCCCGGTGATGATCCCAGGGATGAACAGTACTGATATGTGGACTTATTGAGCAGGAGTTGCATAATCATTCATTCATTCATTCACTATCCACTAGGACTGGTGGTGCACAATTAATTGTTGTGTACCTTCGTATGGCCAAAATTTCGGCGCGACTAACCTAAGATTATGAGTTTACCACATTGAGTCTGACTATCCAAATTTAGGTATGAGACTGGTTTGGATAGAAGTCCCTTATGATGGACCCCATAGCCTGCGATACTATGTACTATCATCCCAACTTCACTCCAGTTTGGTCATTTCATTCGCACCGCATATTACATTGCATCCATAATACTTAGCATTTTGAGTTTTCATGTTTCTGCATTGATATGACCATTAGTACTCATGCCTTGCATCGCATAGCCTTGGTACAACTGATGACACTCATAGACTTATCAGTTAATTTTCGTGTTATTTCGATATTGTATGATTTATGGCATTGTATCCTCAGCATCTAATATTTGACTCACTTTGACTCCTCATTTGCATAACTGATTTGCATTGTGTACCCTGATATCGTATAACTCATGGACTTGTCAGTACTTTCGCTTATTCTGGTTACTCTGGTATTGCTTACTTGGCACTTACCTCGTGCACACACTTTCACCACTCACTAATCTTTCTATAAGCTTATGCACGATAGATGCGTGCAGGTGGCGTTAGGTTGCAGCAGCATTGAGCTTGGAGCATGCCGCGAACTTATGGAGCTTTGATTTTTGGTATATATATTTTCCTTTCAACGCTGTATTTAACTATTTATATTAGTGGATATGTGATGATGATGTTGTCTTTGTGACTTGGGTAAACTTGTGGTTATGTTTATCATGAACTAAATGTACATTGTAAAATCTTCCTTGTAGGATCCTAAGATCGAAATCTGACATATGGACACTGAGAGCCGAGAATGGGGTACTACGGAGGCTGTCGACACCAGATTCAGCGATTATGAATTTTGTGAGCCCGGTTTTCGAGTTTGTGGCGTGACACGACCTTACCTGCCCCGAGAGGAGGGAGCAATGCTAGGCTGAATCTGACCAGCTCGAGGAATGGGTCTGCTATCGACGAGCCGGACCCGATATTGGCAGGCGGATAGTGAGGTCTCTTCCACTCATCTTGTTGCATGCGATGGGGCGACAATCTGGTTTAGAGTGTAATAGACCCCGGTGATATCCGAGAGAGGAAACGTATTGATATGTGGACTTATTGAGTAGGAGTTGCATGCTCATTCATTCATTCATTCACTATCTACTCGGGCTGGTGGTGCGCAACTAATTGCTATGTACCTTCGTTATGGTAAGGATTTCGGTTGGACACGTGACTAACCTAAGGTTAGGAGTTTACCACATTGAGTCTGACTATCCAAATTTAAGTATAGGACTGGTTTAGATAGAAGTCCCTTGTGGTGGACTTCATAGCCTGCGATACTACGTACTATTATCCCGACTTCACACTCCAGCATGGTCATTTCATTTGCATCGCACATTTCATTATATCCGCAGGCATATGACATTTTGGGTTGTTATGTTTCTACACTTATATGGCTTAGACAGACTTAGCAGGATTTGTATATTGCATTGCATCCTCGACATTTGATATTCGGCTCTTTATGACTCCTTATTGCATAGCTGTTCTATATTGCGTATTCTGATATTGATTGACTTATGAACTTGTCCATACTTCCGCGTACTCTATTATCGTATGATTTATGATCTTGTCATTAGTTCTACTTATTCCGATAATGTACAATTTCTGAATTACCAGTAATTTCGGTATTATATGATGATGACATTATATTGAATACTTGACACTTACTTTGTGCACACACTTACACCACCCTCTAAGCTTTTTATAAGCTTATGTACGATAGATGCATGCAGGTGATGTTAGGTCGCAGCAATGTTGAGCTTGGAGCATGCAGCGATTTTCTGGAGCTTAATTTTTTATTTATGTATTTCCCTTTCAGCATTGTACTCAAATGATTATATTAGTGGATATGTGATGATGACGTTACCTTTGTGAATTAGGTAATCTTGTGGTTATGCTTATTAAGAGTTAAATGTACATTGAAAAATAAAAAAATAAAAAAATCCTCCTTGTAGGATCCCAGGATCGAAATCTGGCGTATGGACGCTAGAAGCCGAGAATGGGGTACTACGGAGGCTGTCGGCACCGGATTTGGCGATCGGAATTCCTGTGAATTCGATTTTCGGGTTGGGGCGTGACATTATCGCCACCTTCTTCATCACTCTCTTCCTCTTCACTTTCCGTCTCATCTTCACTCTCGTCGAGTCGGGCCCGACGCTGACGTGGCCTAATCTCCATGTTGTTAAGAGTAGTGCCGTTGATGAAATGGATCGGCATAGGAATTTTTGTGCCAAGTCTGTAGTTGAATTCACGTGTAAGCTTACATATGAGTCGGCCAAATGAGAGTGAAATGACCGTCCTAGTAGAACGTGCAGTCAGGATTATCTCTCGTAGGATGAAGGTAGGCAGGCACAACTTGTCTCCATGCCCAACACGGTACAAGAAGTCCACCATCAAGCGCGTACACTCGCTGTGATTGCTCCACCTGGGGTACATTGTGCCTGAAGATGTAGTGGAGCAGGCGAAAGTCGTCGGTCATCTTGGACACTAGAAGGCTTTGTTTGGATTCCAGTGGACCAGTTGGCCATAAAGGAATTGCGTACGGCGGTCCCTTTCACGCACACTCGCAAGATTCTTCTCACTAGCATGGACCTCGCCAAGTGACATTCCCATGATTTGGGCTATCAAGTCAACATTGACTGTGAGTTCTTGCCTTCCCACAAGAAATTTAAACTGCAAAGGCTCCAGCGTTGGTTCCCGTATATGCGCGTAGAAGGATCGAACAGTTTCACATTTACACGAGAATTGCCCTCAAATATGGGACCCCACCCGGCATCCACCAGGCAGTCCATCACCAGATATTGCCCAAAGAACCTCTCGTCTACATGCGCTTCAAAAAGGACCCTACGGCCCTCAAACCTTCCATGAGACAACTTTGCCAGCAGAGCCCTTTCGAGGGGAGCCTGGGGATCGAGATCCCGCTTTGTCCTTATCTCCCGATCGACGCTCACACCTGTGGTGGTGCCTGTTTGCCTCCTTGATCGAGTAGGGCGGCTAGGCCCGACTTCATCCGTGGAAGCCCTCTTCTTCCCCATAAGAGAAAGAAGCGTGAAAATGGAGAAGATTGTCGCCATAAGCTTAAAAAAAGCCATTGGAGTGAAATAAGGTGAAGGGATATGATGAGTTGTTGGACTTTGAGATTTTTGAGACATAAAGGAGTGTTTGTGTACTCAAAATGAGAGGGATTAAGGGAGATAAGTAGTTGTGGAAGATGGATTTGAAAGAATAGTGGAGGTGGTGCAAGAAAAGGGAAGAAAATGAGATTGAAGGGGTGATTTGAGAGGGAAAGAGGGGTTTGTAGAGGAAAAGGAAAGCTTGAAGGTGTGTATGAGGGAAGAGGGGAGCAAACTGGAGGGGTATAGGGCTCCCCACGTGATTCCGTGGGCCCCACAACATCCCACAAGTGCTAGCCCGGAACGCACGAGTGGCGAGGCCTCACTGATTCGGCGATGACATCGTTGGTTGCTGGACATCCCGGTGAGTCCTCTTCCCTCGGGCGATGACATCCCCCCAGGGTGCCATATCGGATCCCCCCGATTTGCAATATTTGGGCCCCATAGTCCGTTTGAGTCGTTTCGAGCCCTATTTCGTGTATATTCACGCGTTTCGGGTTATTTGAATGTAGAATACATCTAATTCTCGCCTAAACTTATTGATTGACGGTCTAGATAGGATCTGGGGTCATCTCATATGATCACAGGCACCTACGGGCCAGACTTTAACGACCACTTTTGCATATCAACGGTCAGTTTTCGTCGACGGGCGAAACTTAGAATCCTAGGACCGTTTCTACGTTCTATTACCCCCACCCAAGTCAAAATATGTGAGCGTGCCTCGTGTGACCATAACTCAGGTCTATTTTAATCTAAATCATGCTCTGATACCAACTTGTAACATCCTAAAAATTGGGGGTCGAGTAGGAGCCCAACTCCTGAGTTTCATCACATCACTTATGCAACATAGATAATGATGATTAAATGTTTTCTGTATTAGTGCCTTAAACATGAGTAGGATTATGTCAAAATAGCATATCATACTCCAAAGAGAGTTAAATTTTGCAAGCGAAAGACTGTGATAGATATATAAAACACGTAGATGTGTTTCCCCACCTCCAGAGTATGATGGCATTACTAAGCTGAATAAATACATATTTATCCCCCCAAAAAATACAAATGACAAAATGTGAATGTCCAACTAGTCATATCCCTGCAATCCTGTTGGTCAGAGCAGCCTACATAAACCTACCTGATAACTTGTAAGATCCCGAATTTTTACTATTTTGGATTTTCAAAAATCCTTAAATTTTATTTTTTTATTTTTAATAAACTTATATTGTCACTTACTAACCATAACACTCAATGCTAGCCTATACATGAGTGATTGTAACGTTCCGTCCAACCAGCACAGTGTCTTGGGGCGTCTACATAGGATTTACTGTAGGGCCATTCATTTAAATCACTCGTGGTGGGGTACCACGAGTTAATTAACTTAGATTTATCCCATTAGAGTAGACCAGTCTGGTCATGACCAGACCAAGTGTGGCACGCCAAGCCAGATGACCTATTTACACTTAGCAACAGCCCGTGCAGGCCACACAGCGACGCAGGAAGGTCAGAAAATTACAAAACTTTAGGGAACACTAGATCTCACTGGGCTTGAGGTCCATCGCGGACCACAGACCCAGTGGACACCCAGAACTGGGATCTAGCACTGGCCAAATGCACCCCACCAATGCCAGAATTTGAATCTGGCACTTACAAATGAAGCCGAGACTCTGAGCTTTTCAGCCGTCGAATTTCTTCCAAATTTACAGCGAAGGTCTAATGTATTTTTCTACGCCCGTCCACAAAATCTGGAACCCGATCATGACACGATAACCGTTGATCACAAATCAGACCCGTACGATCAAACCAAATATCCGATCGACCCCAAATTTTGCATGACCCTTCATCGGGCCATGTCCACCTATCCTATAAGTTTCATGGCCAGGGGACCACCAGAACCTCTCCAATCACTGGAATAGACCCCATAGGGCCATTTAAAGATCAGAACCGTATGATCAAACCCCATATTGGTTCATCCATTTGCTCCCAAACTTTGCATGACCCCTCATTAGGCCATGGAGCACCTGTCTTATAAATTTTCTGACTAGGGACCCATCAGAGCAACTCCGTTACTCTTTTAGCCTAAAACTGACGGTTTAGAGTAAGCACGACCAAATCTCCACTTTCACTAGTTATAAATAGGCCACACCATGAACATAGTTAATCCAAACCCTAATCATCGCCCACGAGAAATCTCACTACCTAATTCATTCCAAAAATGCTCCGATTTTCCGAACAAGCTTTAGACCGCTCGTTGGCGGGCCACTAGTTCCAAAACTATAGAAGAATGTCCGTCTCTCTGGGCTCGACGTCCATTGCGGAAGTCAGACCTGGGTACTATCTAGAACCGCTCAACTTGAGCTAAAGGATGAGTGCATGAGAAGTGCAAATACCCTAAAAGAATGAACTGAAACTTAAGTGAATTGGGTCGTCCACTCTTATGCTAAGTTGAGGATTTCGGACCGTCAGTTTGTGACCAAACTTCACATGTAGAGTAAGGATATTTTTCTTCTCATATCTGTATAGTCGCGGCCCCGATCGACCATCGGTGACCGTTGAACAGACTTCTAATCATATCTATCGATCGGCGCATCCAAATGGCGGGCCGATCATATCCATACGTAGATCATCATTAGGGCCAACTATCCTACGGTGAATATCACCATGTACGCCCCGCAGGAGGCCCTAGAGGTTAGAAAAACCCTCCTATAGGGCTATTATGGTAAAAACCTAGACATTGGGGCAATTTGCACCAAATCTGGAACTATAAAAGGGCCTCATTTGGGGCACCCCTCTCCCCATACGAATTTGCCTTAGAGAAAAGAAAGAGAGAGAGAGGAGAAAAGAGGAGAAAGAGAGAAGGAGAGAAGGAAGAAGGGAGAGAAAGGTGGGCCCAAGGGAGGTGAGATCTAGAAACCCTTCTTTCCTTTTCCTCAAGAAACTCCACATCCACAATATAAGCAATTTGCATCCGATTGGGGAGGATTTCGGCCGATCAACATCGAGTTCGACACTTCTAGGTCGTTCTCCAAGATCTCAATGATCCATAGGTACGGATTATTAACCTTACGTAGCCTAGCACCAATTGTAGTAGGAGTTTAATGATTTTGTTTGATGGATGACGCATTTGAGAAATCTAGAAATCGTTGGGTTATTTGGAACTTGTATGGAATTGTATGCCATGATGATCTTCTCATATGTTTGTTCTTGTCCCACATGATTTAGTATGAATAAATGATTTCATGTTTGTGCCTTGTTAAATTCTTCACATGATTGTTGCCCTATTGTATGTATGCCTTCATTATCCTCATGCAAATTGGCTCTATGAGATGTAGGAAGTGCTTAACTTCCTCATCAACTCACACAACACACATGCACCTTATTTTATAAATTGGTTAGCCTTGTTCTATGGAAAATTTTGGAATTGGGTGTTAGGGAACATGAATGCTTGATATTACCCATGCTAGTTGATAAATCCGATTTTGGATATATTATGGATTGCTATCAAAACCCATAAGGTTGGTCAGGAACAGGATGAGAAACGGTAGTCCCATCGGTAGGACTATGCTAAGGCTAGACCCGTGGTTTGGGCAAGTGTGTGCGGGTGGCTGTAGTTCGACTACATGGGTTTCTTGAGGCTGAGGTCACTCGTCTCATGCTCGTCTGACTCGTGCGGTCTTGCCTACTTACTGACCAACTTTGTTTGTTAACCTTGTTTGCTCACATATGTATGAAACCTGAACCACCCTACAACCGTTGTAGCCCATCAATAACCCACTTGAAACTGGTCCACAGCCTCGTGAGCAAAGCATGGTGGAATGGGACACTATGTCCGAGCTGTCGGACTATGCTGGGGTGTCGCGCCTCCCCGTAGTGACCGCGGGCGATCCCTTTCTCTTGGCACTCCTCATGTGCTTGAAGTCGGGGATGAGGAACCCGACGGGATCACGGACCGCGAGGTCTCGGCCTCACGCATTGGGGGCTCTTGGCCTCACAATCAGCTTAGGGCATTGATATGTAGGGTGCATCGGATTCTCAAACCTGCTGGATGAATGAACTTAACTAACAACTCGGCTAACATGATCGTATTGCATCGCATTAGTTAGGGTGGTGACTCGGAAGTCGAGGTCGCAATGAGGGAGTGCTAACATACGTGATAGTTAGATGGAGTCACTCGAGGGAGTGTTGTGGCGAGGGCATGCATCATATCATTCTACATGCATGCATTTTAAATAAGAGTTGTTAGGTATTGTTGATTATCTGCTTTTCATTAAATTCATATTATAATTGATGCTTATTGTAACTTAAGACTAATAGAACCCACTGAGTTGATCACTCACTCCCACTCTGGGACGGTGTTTTAAAACACCACCCAGATTCTTCAGTAGTTGCAGGTTGTGCTGAGCTCGATGAGCCGTGCGGCGCAAGCTTAAGCGAGGAGGACGAGTTCTCCTACTTTCAGTTGATGGACGACTCCCCATCAGCTTGATCAGGCAGGATTTGGATCGCTGAGTTGCGGACTCAGCTTTATTCTTTGGGGTCATAGTATTCTTTTGTTTATTTTTGTTGGGCAACGCCTTGTGCGAGCCTTCTACATCTTTGGACCTATATATATGCGTGATATCTTTCATTTCAGTAGACTTGTGTGGTTGTGTTTCATGCTCCCAGTAATTCCAGGCTGCGCGTTTAAACTTGATTAAATCTTAAAACAATAAAATTGATGATAAGTGACACTCGAGAACTCGGGAGTCGAGCGTATGCACGACCCCCGATTTTTTGGGGCGTTACATAACTGCATGTATGAGAACTCCTCATCATCATAAAAGTCAGGCTCGGCCTCATACGTCGCGCTAGAATCTGTATCTAACACAAAGTCTGATTGGTGTTTAAAATACCGTCCCAGAACGTGGGAGTGAGTGATCAACTCAGTGGAACTATGAAGTAAAGGTTAACATGTTATCAATTCAGTCAAGCAGTAATGATAAAGCAATATGACAATCAGGTCCCAAGTATTCTTATTAATGCAAGGATGATATGTAATAATGATGCATACCCTTGCCTACACTCCCTCTTACGACACAATCTTACGATTGGGGCATGCACCCCTTCCTCTATGCACTTCTTTGCCAAAGCACTATGTAATGCGATGCATGGTCGTATTAGCCAAGTTCTTAACTAGATATATTCATACAGTAGGATTGAGAAGCTAAGACACCTCCCTTCATATCATAACCCAAACATTGAAGCATCTAGGGTCGTCAATCCTAGTAGTCACATACGATAGACAGTTTTCAGGTCGCTACGGAGAGGCTCGTCACCTCAGCGCAGGCTTGGTTTATACTCTAGTTTTCTATGGAAAGGCTCGCCACCTCGTACTCGAGGTCACTACAGGTTCGTCGCCTGATCATAGGCCAATAGATCGAATACAGTGTCCCATACCACCGTATTCAGCTCACGAGTCTGGGTTGCTCACTAGATACTACGGGGAGGCTCGTCACCCCCACGTAGGCCAATAGTATGACCACGGTGTCCCATACCATCATGCCCGGCTCATGAGTCTTAGCGGATCGAGGTACCAAGGTTAAACGGGCTTTGCACTGGTAAGTTGGTACCTTAGATTCAAACAGTAGCGTCCATACATGGTGAACATATATTAAGCCAATTGGGTTGCTTGACAAGCTCGACTGGTACGAGCGTACGTCGAGTTGATCGACATGGAGCGCATAAGCACTCCACGTGGCCTAACCACTGTCGACTAGCAGCGTATGACTCGAATTCCTCGAACCTATCTGGGGTGGCGAAATGACCTCGACCACTAATTGAGAAATCATTACCGATCACCTGGACTACGTCGTAGCCCTAAACACACTCCAAGTAATTGTATACGCATGTAGTAGCCTAAGACAACATGTGGCAACTAAAATCAAATATAATTCTTACTTGAACAATTCGACAAAACACATACTACACATGTTACTGTACATAGGCATTTCATCCTTAACTCATATAGTAGTAAGATAAGTTATATAAAGGATACTATAACCATAATTAAGGAAATTGAGAATCTTATTTCAACACCCTCATTACATGTATTTAAACAAACATTTTCACATTTAGGCATTTTATCAAACACTTAGGCTACACATATCATATACATGTAATAAAGTAGTTATAACAAGTATTATAGCAAATTCCTTTATAAAGGGTTTACCATACGTACAACAATCATGTATTCTTAGCCAATGAACATGGCAAGCATAAATCATGAATCAATACTCATTCAATCATTTTAACAACCACATGGAATGCATTAAAATCAACATAGTATATATATATATATATATATATATATATATATATATATATATATATATATATATATATATATATATATATATATATATATAGTATATGGAAAACGTCGTATCTATGTAATGTGGTAGCAATCAAGTTAGTCATAAATCATTATTAACATTGAAAGCCTTGAAAACCATAACCTAAACATTTATAGTTTGCACCTTTCGCCGATAGACTCGTAACGAACTCAGTTTTAACACTAAGTCTTCGTCTATAGCACGACTGTAACCTATAGCATGAAATAGGTTAGCTATTTCAACATTTACTCTATTTGAATTTCTAAAACAGATTAGGGTTAGGATTTCTTACCTAAGAATTGGGTCGGAATCGCTGGTATAGCGACACGAAAATGATGACTCAGCACGTGGAGTGATGGAAAATAAACTCCAACCCTCTCTCTCTCTCTCACTTTCTCTCTCTTTCCTTCTCTTTTGCTCTCTTCTCTCTCCTAGGGTTACAAATTCGTATGTGAAGGGAGAGAGAGGGTTTAAGGCCCTTAAATAGGCCTAGAATTGATGGGAATGGCCCCAGGGCCATGATATACTTAGGTTATAGCCAAAGACTGATCGTTTCGGTCCAACAGAGCTAATTTGAAGGCCCATTTTCTATATGCAGTCGGACTTAAGCTTCCTGACATTGGATCTAAGTCAGGGTAAGATCTCGGCCCGATCAAATCAGTGGATCAGCCGCGAGGGACTAATTTCATTTCAACGGTCACCGATACTCGATCAGGGCCACAAGTATACATACCTATGTTGGAAATTTTTTCTGATCCAAGGGTGTAATTGGGTCAGATTCTAACGGTCTGAATCTTTAGATTTGGCCTGCAAGTGAACGACTCAATTCACTTAAGTTTCAATTCATTTCCTAAAGATATTTGCATTTCTTAAACACTTCACTCCGGGCTCAAGTTGTGCGTTTCTAGGTACTATTAGGACTTGATTTCTGAGATGGTTGTCAAGTCCAGCAAGGCGATCATAATCGTATAGTTTTGTGGTAATTGGACTTTCGACGTGCGGTCCAGGTCTGATACGGAGTTTCAGTTTTCTCTTGAGAACAATTAGGTTTTGAGATGGATCCTAAGTTTTTAGGTTATGTAGCGTTAATGATACTTCTAGTTTTGGGTCTTGCAGTTCGTATTTGAAGTGCTTAGTACTAATTTCACAGGTAATCTAGTTTATCACTTAGTTAATTCTCATCTAGTTTCTAAAGGATTTGATCCTTAGTGATTTATACCTGAGGTGGTAGTTGGGTCTTTGTACAGATTTTTCCTAGACGTTACACTTGTGTTTTTGTGTTCTTATGATGATGAATCAGGTTGTGTAATGGCAATGATTCCAATGATGAAACGGGTCGACTGGAAGGGAGTTGTGATGGATATGGACTCAGTGCTTACTATTTGAATGATAAAAATGATAAAAACATATTGGCAAAAAACATGTGAACTGACTGAATTCACTACGAAGTGAAGGGAATTAACAGTGAAGTGAATGGAATTATCCACGAAGTGAATGAAATTCACCGTGAAGTTAATGGAATTCACCATGAAGTGAAAGAAATTCATTGCAAAGTAGATGAGGTGAATGTAATTGACCGTGCACGATAAAGGTGGTGTTCTGTTGTGTGCAAAAGGAGGGAGCGCCCACTCCCTCGAATGGAAGGGAGTTGTGATGGACATGGACTCGGGGCCTACTATTTGAATGATAGACTCTGCTATGTTTACATGTATTAGCTTAGACATAGTATTTTCTTTCGTAAGCAACTTGTATTTTCTATGTTTCTTTGCAACTTATGTATTAAATGTCTTATTGAATAAAAGTGGTCTTAGTGAAGAACTTGAACTTGTGACATGAATCGGGTTATGCCGAAAAGGATATCGGAGAAGAATTCAAAATTTATTAGAACTGATTTCATTGCAATCCTGCTCACACCCCCCAAATCTAAATTTCAAAACTAAGATTATAAGCCTAATAATAGCAGGTTTCTGAAATCCCTCTAAGACATGGATTTTCACAAACTATCTCGCCAATCATTAGTATTTATTCAAAATCTAAATCGTAGTGGTAAAAAATTCACAATTTCAAAAGCAACAAATATATTTAATTTATAACATTCACAATCATATTACAAAAACTGCATTACGAATTATATTATTACGGAGGTATTGGAAATTTACAACTTCGGCAATTATGCCATGTTTATTTACAACGTCCGCACTTTCCTATTTTTTGTTCCTCTCCACCAGAAAGGATCTGTGCCTTCTTCGGTCTTTCAGCTGACCTCTTCTGTCACGGGGGCTTGATACTCGAACAATACTCCCTGAATTCAGTAGAAAGTTTCCATTGGCTCTTGTCCTATACTGGGTACACGGAATCTTTATACGTGATCTGGTAATTCTCGTCGTGTACAACGGGGAGGAATACGAATAATGATGAGGATTATAGTTTATACAGGTGGAAAGAACATGAAAATAAGAAAATCCCTTTACTTCAAACTCATGACATGTACATGAAAGTTCACTGAGCTTGACAATATCATTGTAGTCTCCCACAATATAGTATTCATCCCGAGAAATTGTATGACAACAAACATCTCGTGCCTTCGGTATGAGATCCTTTAATTATTTCTCAGCCCACTGTGTCAACGATCCTACAAATGATGATGCCAATTCTCTTCTCTTATAGAACATCTCTTGAATTTTAATTCCGACTGTCTCTATCAGCATAGTCACGGGATATTCTCGTGTTTATTTGAATAGAGCATTAACGCACTCAACTATGTTTGTAGTGATCAAATTGAATCTTTTTTCTGAAAAGTGCAAAAATATCCACTTTTCATATCCTATTTCTCTCAGCCATGCATGTACCGGGGGGTTAGCAAGTTCGATATCGTGCATTAAATTTTCAAGCTCAGCCCTCCTACAAGTCTTTACAACTTGCCAGTAGTAAATTTCTAACGACTTGTTTTTTAATGTGTTCACCAAGTTTCGATACATATGGTAGACGCAGTAACCATGGATTGCTGCTTGGAAGACCTAAGATACTTCTTTCATTACATCTTTATGCTGATGTGATATGATCATATGACCAGGTAAATCCTCTAATGAACAGTTGAGGTAGGTAAGGAACTAGTTCCAACTGCCACTGTTATCTGATTCTCTGATACCAAAAGCGACAGGAAAGATATGATTGTCGCCATCCAAATCTGTATCAACGAATAGAACACCCTTGTACTTACCTTTTAGATGCGTCATGTCAATGACCAAGACCTTTCGTAGAGATGTTTGAAAACTTCTAACACACTGTCTGAGAGCAACAAAACATCTCTCAATCCTTATCGTATGTAGATTTGTAAGCATGACAGTCACTGTCCCCAAGTTCGCCCTCCTCAACTCATGCAAGATATCAGGAGTTCGTTGTAAGAGTATTCATAAGACCCCATTACACGATTGATTGCAATCTATTTAACGTGTAATGCCTTCTTATAACTAATAAGAATATTATACTTCTCTTGCATTTCGAATATAATGTCCCTTGGTCTTAATCCCATGCGTTGCTCAATGCGATTGACAACCAGTTCACTGGCTAGCTTACTGCTTGCTTGTCGGTGATCATTCTTCATCCATGACATGCCACATGTATGTATGGATGTGTAAGTCTTAATCTTGAATATCCGCGCATCATTCACCCTAGATGTGTGTACCCTCCATTCACACTTATCTTCCATATACGCTATGGTGAATTTTTTGGATGTGGAATACAGGATCCTGTATTGAAAGTTGTTGCAAATTACAAATTGGCTCAAAATATACTTAAATCGGTTCTTATCTTTAAACGTTTGGCCAACGACTATATCAATCAGGTCATCAAGTGGATATGAATGCAATGATAGATCTGCATTGGTGAATGCAGCATCCTCGAAAGGCACAATGACATGGCCAGTGATGAAGTCTAATGTTCGAGCCTGCTCAGGCAAAGAAATGCCGCTTTCACGTACATATCTGGCGTTGGATGATGAGGGCAAATCTACTCTTGTACATGAAGGTGATGCCATATATTCACTTCTGAACTTGAAGTCAGCCGACACGCTCACTTGACTTATTATGAAGTTTGATGTTTGAGCCGACTCGAGTACTGGAGTATTGCTTAGAGGAACCTGTGAAGGTGATGTCATATATTTATATTTTACGCCATGTTCCTCACCCAAACTTTCAATTGTTGGGGCGTCATGTTCGAAACCACTGTAAGCCACCAGGTCTCCGAGTATTACCTCATTAACGCGCTGCATTGTCTCGATGAATAAAAGGATGTACTTATCCGGGTGCTCCGACTATGCTGCCAAGAACATTCTCACATCTTCATCGTCTTCAATTATAGTCGGAGGGATTGATTGGTTTGACCAAGGGTACAATGCTTTCAATCTAATATTATAATCCTTAGGCGTACTCTTCACAATCCTATACATTTTAGATAGAAGCTCATCATACGTAGTTTAGACGGCCACAACAGTAGTTTTTGAGTTTCCACCCTTGTACGTGTATCGATTGTTTTTGCATACTAACTCCCCACCATATGAGCATAGGATAATTTTTGAAGTCATTTTCTGAAAATAAACACAATGATATAACTCATTTAGTATTCACATGTATAAGGTGGATTTGACCGAGTAGTAGGAAATCCACCATTGTACTAGGTCAAATATGACCGGCTTATCAGTCAAATTTTTGAAGTTTTCAATCAATCAGTTATAGGGATGGTATTCCACTCAGTTAACGATGATTTTCACTCACTTCGCGTTCATTTTCTCTCACTTCTAGGTCAGGTTCTCTCACTTCTCGGTCCTAAAGTGATTGAAATTGACCGTGAAGTGAGTGAACTTTAGCGCAAAATGATTGAAATTGACCACGAAGTGAGTTAAAAGTGAGTGAACTGACTGATGAGTCGATCATATTTAGTGAAAATGACAGATAAATGTGTGAAATTGATTGAGAAGTGTATGAAATTGACCGCAAACTTCTTGAAGTTGATGGTAAAATGCATGACATTGACCAACTAGTGTATGAAATTGACTGATAAATTCAGTAAATTGACTAGGAACATCGTGAAATTTATCGTAAAACTTCATCAAATTGACCGTGAACTTCTTGGAGTTCATGGATAACTGTGTGAAATTGACTTATAAGTGCATGAAATTGACCGCAAATTTCTAGGTAAAATTTTTAAAATTTAAATATCTTTATCTCCCACAACCGTTGTATCAGTGAAATCTGTGTTCGAGAAGAAAAAGAAGAGTGCGTTGATATGGAACACGATCTTCGGAGAAAAGCCTTCAAGATTTCATGTTTATCGATGCATTCATGTCCTTTTAGAAAAAAGAATGAATAGAGATGATAGAGATGAGTTCGGACTTGTATTGGGGTGTAAGGGAGAGAATGGAGTGAAATTGATAAGGTGCGGTCATTTTGGTCCATTGAAAAGTCATCCGTACAGTAGGGAACTATTTTGGGAAACTAAGTTTGAATTGTATCATCAGGTGCGTGGCTCAAAAGTGATGAGTACAGTAGGAAAAAACTCAAATCCAAATTTCATAATTGCTGTAGCAGTGATAAACGTTCGGTACTTATATGCAGTGTGATGGATCATACACAAGCATTTAAAAATTACTTATAAATTAAATAAGAGAAATATATTTTTAATTAATTTAAACCATCCATGATTTTAATAGCAATTTAAATCTAATAACTAAAAATAAGGGTCATTTGATCATCTGACCATTGGATTGATGGAAATTTATTGGACGGTCAAAAATGAACATATCCAATGATCTTATTTCATCAAACAATTGTCTACAATTAAAAGATTAGGATTATTTAAAACGATGTAATTTTTGGAATGTAAATTAAAGACATTTAGCTCCACACTTGGTATAGTTTAAGTGCCTGCGTATCAAGCGTCGTACACAGCCGGAGTATCAAATAGCTCTCCAAATGGCAAGAAGCGTATTGCGCACTGAGTAACTCAGTACGCTTAGGGTACCGAGTAAACTATGTGGGCCACCTAAGGATGCCTATGTCTTATCCAAGCCGTAAATACATTTTTGCAGATTATTTTAATATATGGTCCTACAATTAAACCACATCCCAATCTCAATTGGACCACATGACATGAAACAGTGTAATAATGACGTCTACAGTTGAAACCTTCCTAGGCCCGCAGTGATGTTTATTTGTCATCCAACATGTTAGTAAGGTCATAATTCAATTCACACTGTTTCCTATTTTGTAGTCCCCTTTGCCATTGGATATCCTTAAAGTTTTGTATATTTACCTAAAATGAGATATTAAAACAGATGGACGGAGTGGATAAGACACTCACATCACTATGGACCCCAAATCGTACTGAGTTACTTTGTACGCAATCCGCTTCCCAAATAGCAATAGGTGGAAGTGTACTGGGAGTGAAAATGGAAAGAAGGTAAAGGGTAGAGATTAGAGCATCCAAGGACTCATCTCTCCTCCAAAAGAGGCAAAGCCTCTCAAGCGCTCGTACTTTTCCTACAAGAGGACAGCTCAAATTGCCGAAAATGGTGTGGAATCCGTCTCATCTCGAGCCTTTCTTCAATCTCTGATGCAAAGATCGAGCGATTGGAGGCCTCGAAGGCAAGTTCTCGTGTTGATTTTCACCAGCAATTCTCTTTTTCGTCGCTCTTTCGATTCGACGGTTTAGATCTGACAATTTCGCTGAGATTCTACATTTTCTAAAAATAACGGTCGAATTCTGCGTCACATATGCGTATTTGTAGTTTTAAGGTTCTGGATCTGGTGATTTGGATTGCAATTGACGGATTTTTAATTCGACCAGGTCGATCCTTTCGTCCCTGACGTGTTCTTGATTCTTTATGCTTTAGCGGTTTGGATCTGATGATCTTATCGGGTATGAGCGATTTGAGTCAGAAGCATTGATTTTCCATGTCTTAAACTTGTGAGTTCGTCTTTAATGGCCTGGTTTTGGTGAATCCGACCGAGATCCATCAGGATGGAAAAGGAGAGACAATGATGATATCTCTACAGATCTTTGGTCTCTGCATTTTCTTTTCTCGATCCAACGGTCAGGATCTGATAGAAAAGATTCAAAGCATTTGAAATAAGAGCATTTTTCTCAGCGAGCAGAAGAGTCTG